>OX438883.1:4800000-6000000 GCA_949315895.1 Anania crocealis | reverse complement strand
AATCATCTTCCGAGTTAATATGAGTTTCTCTGGACAAAAAGCATTGGCAATGATGATCAGACACTAAGTTATTTTTGGATTTTTAAATTATTCAACCATTACTATTTTGGAAAGTTTCGCAATTTTAGTTAATTGAGTGAGTCACTAACACAAAACGGGGTTCATCCAGAGACTTTGGGAACCTTTGACCGTACAGACATTATCTCTGGTATATGTACAAATAAAAGCGTGGGCAGAGGAAATTAACGGTGTTGAGTTACGAGGTTCAGTCAGAGACACGTTTGATCGTACCATTATAATTTGAAGTCATAGACTTTGATACTCTTTAGACTCTTCTTAGGATTGTAGATCTTATTTTTGAATTTTTTTAATACTAATTATGACAATGCGCCTTTAAAATAACTCGTCTAATCGGGTATCAGTTTGCGATCCACTACAATAGGGGTTGAGTACAGATTAGAGGGCGGTTTATTGACGACGTATATTTCTAGTAGAGTGGACATTTACGTTAAAAAGAAAAAAGAAAAAAAGGAATGGTTAGCACTTCTTTCAAACCAACAATAATATATGCCAGATTGAATAAAGTTTAACGTTAGAAGATTTTTTTCATGCATTTTTGCATAAACCAGTGCAACAACATTTACAATCTTAACTACTAATATTATAAATGAGAATATTTGGATAAATGTAGTTATTCAATAAAGCCAGAACTGAACGGAATGGAGCAAAATGTGGCTGACAAAAAAATAGGCTGGAATAGTACATACTAATTGTGTTTGTTGTTACCGTGGGATTATTTGAGATCTATAAATAGAGTAAGTCTGTATTAGGTGCATATTAGGAAAACTAAAATACGCCATCTAACTAACCAAGAAAAAATATTCAATTGAGCACCTTGTAAGTAATAATAAGTAATAATTTATTTGCTTGTCACATGGTAAATTACAGGTGTTATTACAATTAAAAGTACATTGCACACATGACACCCCGTAGGGGCACCGCAATTTTTATATGTTCCTATAATAAGAAAAAGGTTACATAAACTTTTTTCTGTAAGCGCATAGCTGTGTCTGTATTCTCAGTTGGCTATGGCTGAAATGAAACAAAGAGCCCAGCTATTTCATTATGCGAGTAGGTACCTACATTACAATCGGCGCCGCGGTAAATTGACAATTGATTTCACGTTCTGTGTTCCATTGTTGCTTAACTTTGTACAGATGGATAATGCCTTAGGAAGCATGAATTTATTGCGTCTCGAATAAATGAGAAATAAAACACAGTTCACCACATTGTTACATACAAAGTTAAAGGAAAATTCTCAGCATGTTAATGGTAAAAAACTAATCGTAGGTTTAACGAAAACACTTTACCCAGCAGATTCGTCTGATTATTTTAACTGGTTATGTTATTATAGCTTTAATTCATTAATAAAGCTTTTCTTTGCTAACCGACGGCAAAAAGAGGAGGTTCTCAATTCGAAGTATATACATTTTTGCTTGAAAGGGTAATACTCAAAATTGTACCCACATACAAAAATCCACCCCGAAGAATAGAAAAATTGAGTTGACAGTCCAAAAAAAAGGAAAAAAACCTGAAAGTAGCTACTGATTTCAAGTACCTGACAAGATATCAGCGACAATTATCATGCACGGACTCAAAATTGGTTGCTGATTTCACGCTTTTTGTCCATTATATTTAATTTATAAATAGTTTTTCGACAATAATCTTTTATGATAAAAATATTGCATGTTTTTAGTATTACACCAGTGACCAGACATCTTTGCGTGGTTATGCCTGCACATAAGTTCAAATAAGATCGGTGTAAGAAAAAAGAAAGGTCCTACAAAAACATTTGTGTTGCCCTATGTAAACGCGTAAAAATAATTGTTGGCCCAACATAATATTGAAGTTGCTCTTGAAAAACCATTAACGTTTGTGCCACGATACAATGGCGGTGACTTCAAATTATAAGGTTGAGTTTGACAGAACGTAGGGCAAAACTTGGCTAATCGGTGATAGTTTTGTTATTTGGCTACAGAATTTTATTCCTCCAGCAAATCGTTTGGAAAATGTATTGTGTAAGACTCCATAAAGTTGCCTGTGATAATAAATATCTAAAAATATTATTATTACTATATTGCTCATGTAAAATATGTTTAAAAAAACACATCCTAAAATGAGGTAATTCAGTGATAATTAAGTTATTTTGTGATAAAGGCTTGGTCATCTTGTGATATCAGTCAGGTCATTATGTGATATTAAAGAAAACTGTAAATAAAAGACAAGAAATACAGTAATCAAATGTTATATTATTTTGACTCTAAAAATTAAATACTTATTGAACCAATCACATTATTAACACTTAAATTAAACTACAATGGCACAACTGGCTTTGGTTTTTGTTTTTAGTTTTTTAGGACAAAAGTAATTTATTTTAACAAAAATAAAATTAGTCCGAAATTTCACAATTCGAACAAAGAAAAAAATTAGAATTGATAACATTTTGGCATTGGACATGATACCATGTCTTACAAAACTGACATTCAATCCATTCTCTGCCATTTTTAAGTTTAACATCATATTCAAAGGTTCCTCTACAAGTTCCACAAGTGTTTGAGTCTTTACTGCTTCCTAAAGGCTTGGCTGGAGTGGTCTGTGGTACGTAAATGTGGCCCTTTTTTCCTTTTTTAACTTGACACCTCTTGCCTGGTTTCTTTTGCTTTGCTTGAGGAATGTGCAGCACATCTTGAACAATTTTAAATTGAATTGGGGTGCCATTTGAAGCTTTTGAACAGCTCGGCTGTGTTTCTTCCAAATGCTGCGATTTGTTAGATTCTAACTGTGGCTGTTCGTTCTCTTTATCAGCTGTAGAGTAGGTTGGTTCATTGACATCTTCGCTGGGTTTTCTGGTATCTTTGATAGGGTCACAGGTAACTAAAGATGGTGCAACTGCATTGTCAGGAATAGCATCATAATTTATGGGATAAATTCCTGCCTTTGCGAATGCTTTTACTATCAGTGATCTTTTATCAATGGTTTCAGTATATGCCTTGGAAAACATTCCCAGAAAGTCATACCTAGTTGGCTTTTCCCCAGGTTTTTCTATTTGAAAGCTGTCCAAGAGGTTTCTCCATTTTGCCTTCATTGGGCTAAAAATTCCCACATCAAGAGGCTGCAATAAATGTGTCAGGTGGGGAGGATATGTAACAATGTATATTTGCTCTTTGCTTGCAAGATCTAACACCTCTGGAGCCAGGTGAGACTTGTGGGAATCCATGAAAAGCACAACGGGTCTTGCCAAGGGGATGCTTTCTACAAAATGTTGAAAAAATTCTAAAAATAAGTCATTGTTAATCCAGCCCTTTTCACTGATTCTAACAAGACAAGGAAATTCAGCACTCTTCAACCTGTCATCCCATCGCTTACCTTTGAAAATTATCATGGGCTGAATCGCATCACCAGCAACATTCAAACATGGCAATACTGTGGTTGTTGTTCCTCTTTCTCCAAAGGTTTGCTTATAAACATGTGACTTACCCGTCAATGCTACAATCTTGCCAGACTTCATTACGAACATAAAGCCAGTCTCATCCAAATTCCATATGCGTTGTGGCTGGTTCTGAAGTCCTAACTTAGTATACAGCTCTTCAAGCATTCTGTAGAATTCATTGATAGACTCTCTAGTGGCTGACTGAGCTCTATTCATTGACAAACTCTCAGGTGTTCTTAAACTTAGATTATAACGTTTCTTATAAGAAGCCCACCAGTACCAACCAGCACATTTTTTTGTCCTGGAAAAAGGATGTTTAATTTGTGCCTGTTCAGCAAGGCGATAGGCTACTATACGGATCTGCTTAACAGTCAATCCAAAACCAATTTCCTGCATTTTATTTATATAACTCAACAGTTCAATCTCTATTTCGGATGGCAAAACAAAGGGTTTTCCGCGTTTGAGCTGTGATGATGAAGTAGGGTCATGGTGGTAGCGGCTACAGTATGCTTTAAGGGTGCTCCAAGGAATACTAAACTTTTTCGCTGCTTTATAAACTGTATTGCCATTACTAACTTCCATTACAGCTGCTTTTATACTAGATGCATTATAGGGCTTTTCCTTTTTTAGAGGCTTTTTCATTGCTGTCAAGTTTTTCTTCTTCTTTGCCTTCTGCTGTAAAAGAAAAATGTAATATTATAACTTGCATGAATAACAATAACAATATTATCCACTTTGAGCTTCATATATTAATAAAAACCTAGTAGTTCTACCAATATCTCGTTAAGACAAATTCATACAACTCAATGTACCTGGTTATTTTGTGATATGAAAAATTCGTTAACTCAGAAAAACATGAATATTTTACCTACAGAACTTAAGGATTTTGAATGATGAAGAATGTATGTTTTACACATTTCAATTTATAAATATACCGATAAACTCTTACCTTGTCGTCGTTTAAAGTAGGTTTTCCCATTTTTGGCTATTTCCAATTATATTTAAATTTTTATTTCGCTTGGTCAATTGACAATACGAAAGTAGGGTTAGATCACAGTCTGAGTAATCGACAGTTTTTTTTTTAATTTCTGCGAAAACGTTCGGATACACTCTCTATGTATCCATAAACTTTAAGAGTAGCGCCATCTAGCGTAAAATATTAACAACTGTAGATTATAGAGTAACTTCGCAATAAATGGTAAATAAACTATCACAGAATTACTGCATATCACCGATTAGCCAAGTTCTGCCCTAGTTGCCGTTGAAACCTGTGTAAACTTAGTTGGTAAAATTCCAACGATTTTATTCTGTTTACAAGAAAACTACATGATTCAAAAAATAAATTGCAAAGTATCATGTAGCTCATTTATAGCTTTTCAAATTTTTACAAAATAAAATGAATAATTAAACATATCTAACTATTAACATCATTTCTTAACAGGTTAGCAATTTAGCTTCCTTAACATACAAATAACATCGATTAAATCATCTTCAATAAATACGTCTTAAGCTCTGTACGAGTATTATAATAATTATTCATCTATAATTTTTGTGTTGTGTTTTTACATGAGTTTTTTTGTTTTATGTTTCTTATCTTTATTAATTATTTTAATGTATTTTTTATTTCATTTCGTGTTATATGTCACTGTGCTACCTTTTTGCAATCAATATCTTAACTCTTATTCTAATAAGTCTGTACTTCTTGATTTTACAAAGACACCATCTATAGGTACTATAGGTTTGCTGAGAAAATATTTCGTCAATCGAAAAAACAGTGAACGAGTGTGCACGTTTAAAATACCGCGTAATGGAAATATGAGCATGTTGCTCTTAAGCTGAGCAAACAAAATCTGTGTTCACACAATTCGGTGCGACCCATAATGTGATGATTAAAACGGTCAAACAAAAACCTGAGCCATATTTATTCAGCCAAGCTTCTAAAAACAGAAGTTAAGAGCATCTTGTTTTCAATAATAACAAAAACTTCACGTATGTAAAGTTTGAACTACTACGGTATTTTGGAAAGGAAAATAAAGATTTTAAATGACGAGAAAGAGGGAATCATCCGTCTTGTTTAGTTTCTGGGAACTAGTCTTGAAAATAAACACCTGTATTATTAATAAACTTATCATCCTGGTTAATATAAATTGGGCTCAATTTCTTTGTAGATTGTAGGTGATATTTTAGTACGCGACAATTGAATTCATAAAATTTATATTCTCGAAATCATGATAATAAATTATTAACCAACAAAAGGGTTTTCGCTCTAACAAATTTCGTTAGAATTTCATGACGTCTGTGTCTGGTCGAAATATTATTTCCTACCTCCGCCGTCGAGATTATTATCCTCTAGTATTAAATTTCGGTAAGCGGCACACCGTCTCTAAAACGTGTTCTGAATTTAAACCTGCGACTGCTTTGGACAATCACGTCTAGTTTCAGTTTTCCTTCATCTCGGGTTGTGAGGAACGAAATATGATTACCTATAAGGCAAGAGTGTAATATATCATTGGTTTGTGTATTGCAAATATCCATCAATCATACTGTTTTTAACTTACACGGTCCCATACATGGACTCAATTGATTCGGGGTTTATTCTATGTATCTTTTTGCGAAAGGCTGCTTATGATGAGAATCGACCCCGGGAACCTTTCATAGTAGGTGGATCGCATAACTACGTCAACTGGGTCATCATATTGACAGTATATTATGATATGTTTGAATGAATATCACTAGAAATATTTGCCTTAACATGGACTAAGCTATTGATTTTCTTGCGTGTCCGCTAATACTTCTTTGAAACTGGGGCATGTTAAAAATATTCTGCATTTGTATGTAGGAGATTTATAATAGTTTTAAAGTCGGTAGGAAGTAAATAGCTCTGACTCCTATCTCGTATTGTGTTAGGAATTTAGCCCAGTGAAAAATTGTCTACACAAAAACTCCTGAAACGCTTACGATAGTCCGCAGATGATTGGGAGAACGGATTAAACTCGTGTTAGGATAATAGATAATATTTTATTTTATTTCATCCCGACGTTTCGACCACTTTTCTGCATTAGTTATCACGGGTAGACTGTGACTGTAACCTACCCATGACCAATTTAGATATTTTGTATATGATAAACCAAATGTACATTTTGTGGGAATCTGGCCATTTGAGTCATTGTTATATGAAGTTGGATAGAATTAATAAGTGATAGTATATTCGGAATAGTAAATAAATATCGGTGAGATAAAGACACGAAAAATCTCGAAACAACAACTACAAAAACTACGTTTTAGTTGAATGCACCTTAGTACCTCACTCATGCATCATATTTTTTTATAAACTTTTTACCCGAAAATCAATCAATTTGACGCGTATTTTTTTTGTGTAACTACGCTTGTTCACGTACGTTATACGCTTGTACATGTACGGGTAGACCCAGGTGATAAGTCTTTAAGTATATAGGTTATAATTAAGGCGATTGTTTTCAGATATTTCAAAAACCAGAATAAGAAATCCAATTTCAAAACAGCAGTAGATAATATAAAACATATAGGTAATTGGGATAAATAATTATTGTCATTTCCAAAACAAGTTTGCAATTATATGCCAAACAATAAAACATTTGGAAAATGGAATACGCTAAATTTTGAATTTGACATTCATTTTTATTGCAGGGAATCTGCATTGTTTGAACGATGATATTATACGCCACCATTTAAATTTGGAATTCGTAATCAAATCGTGCATTTCAAGGCACGTGATCCGTATCCTGTACGTTTTGGTTTCCTTCACTTTAATTGTAGCTTAGCGATTCACGTCTGTTATAATTAGTGTGTTGATTAATAACATTCATCATTTCACATGTAACATAGTTGCTTTGATTGCGTTATAATTGCCTAGATCTGTCACTATGACGGAGTTTGTTAAATCTTTGTAATTATCTTATGTATATTTTGTTTTCTGATGTGGTTGCTTCGCTTGCTTTTTTGTAGTTCGTTATATTCTCATATGGAAAGTAATTTGTATAAATTCAGACCTTGAAATTATTACTTGGACTTACTGTATTAACTGAAAACTTAAATGAATTTCTAGAAACAGCCAGCACACATTACTTTTTTTTTTATCATTACAAAGTCGGATATTTAGTAGTTGTAAGTTGGACGTGTTTTTAATTCAGAGTCACCATCATCATAAATCATTTTATGTTACACTTAGTTCTTATTCAGCAAAGCCAAGTGTTTGGTCTATCGGTTCAATGAACAATGATTAAACATGTTAGTATTGTAATAAAAGATGTTTGAATGCGTTCGTCCTACACGGCATTTTCGTGACTTCATTTTATACCGACTTGGCAAAAGGGAGTACAATTTTATATTCAAACGTAATTCAGCTAGAAAAGGCGAAATTCTCGCATAACGGGACACTGAGAAGTTCTCGAATTGGATTGGTGTGTGGATGAAACTAGCTTTTCAAAATTGGCTTGGTTAGGTACATTTTCTGCTTAGGACATTTCTTTTCTTGGGTATGTTGATTTTAATGTGGATGGATGGAAACCTATTAAAATGGGTTCTTATTTTTAAAGATAACTGGATCATTAATATTTTCTCAAAATTTAGCTTGTTTTTTTTTCGCAAGATAAAAAATACCTACACATTTTTACTGAAAAATCAGTAGCCCGTCAATTAAGCAGTAAGTTTACGTCATGATGATGTTGATTAGTATCGCGATAATTAGAAGAAGCTAATTACGCCGTCTTTGAAATAGATTTTATTTTCTTGTAGGTTTTAGATAACAAAGACGCATTCAGAATATGATCCATGACAGGCCAGTATGAGATGGTAAATCCTGGTGGATGCGGTGTCTTGACAAAGGTCTTTAACATTGTCTTACGGATTTGAATTATCATGTTAATTATGATCCCAAAGTTTCTTGGAGATTATATGGGCCTACTTTAATAATATAACACATTTAAATCAATTAGTTTAAGTACTTGGCTAACCAGTTATTTCCTCAAATAAAAAATGAATGAAAATGATTATTTGAGCAAATAATGTAATCAAAAGGCCATCCACGAAGTTTAACATTTTATTTCGTGTGCTTTGTTTCAAGGTGAAAACTTATTGGAAAAACGATATTCACAGGTTTTCTACAAGAATATTTAAGACCTTTTATAGTAAAAGACTATTTGTAAACTGTTTCTGTTTTTTGGCGCTTATGATATGTTTTGTTTTTTGTAATTTAGACAACACAACGATATGATGTCTAGTTAAATTCACCCAACACCATCAATCTCAAATGCATTCTTGCAAATAAATGTTATTTTATACTAAGTATTATATTCTAACAACATCTTAGTGTATAATTATATCATACAGCTCTTAATATTTAAATCTAGAATATAGGTAAAAAGATAGCAAACTCACCGTTTCCCACTCTCCAAGAAGTGATCATACTCGACAGACATCTTGCAGCAGAGATGCTTGCGCTGATGCGACGCGGAGCAGTTGGTGTTCACCATGTGACCGTCTGATAAGAAAAATCAAATTATACTCGTAGATAAGGAAATATTCTAAGGGAACCAAAAAATCCAAGCTAGACAGGAGGTAGATTTATTTTTTGAGACTTCCTGACTCCTGGGTGCAGTCGTACAGGATACCAACCAATAGTTTATGCTTAACTACTAGCAGGAAAATCGGAATAGAGATATTTACACCCATGTCGTTTGTGCCTGAGAATATAATATTTGAAACGCAACTGGGGCCTAATTCGCGTAACCGAATCGCAGTTCGATCGTGATTGAATTGGACTATTTTGACATTTAGCCCATACTAGAACTGTCAAAAACCTGTCGTTCAATTACGATTGTGATACGATTCGGTTACGCGAATTAGGGGCCTGTGCCTATTTACAGCAGTGCCGAGGTTGTAATATGTCTTTGTTCGATTCACTTATTAATTTTATTCAAGACTAGCTGTGCAAACGAAGTCGCAACTAACAGGATTCTAGGAATGTTTCATCCTCTTTTTTAGTAGCCTAACTCCTTATAACATTATATATCTCCGGTTGAAAGTCCCTTTAAAATCAGTCTAGCTGTTTCCAAACAAACAATTAGCCGGAACAAACAGACAGGCAGAAAAATATTTTCATCATTATTTGCTTATATTAGAACATATTTCGATCAAGTACTGTATATACTTTCATACGCATTTGTAGAAAAACTGCCAATTGGAAAATTACAAACATAAAAATTTATTTTTTGCATAGATAAGATTTAAAACTTTTTTCCGCAATTCTTGCAACAAATCTGTTTATGCTATGGCGAATTGGCGACCAAAACTGTTGGTAGACGTCTGATAAGGTAAATGTTTCTGATAACGAACAAACATGGGTACTGTAAGGTGTGCAAATATTTTGCAAACACATCGTTGGAAAGTGGTGTTACGAAAGCTTTGAAAAGTCGTATGAAATACGATGTCTAGTTTTTGTATTTTTCTTTTCTGTTTTAGGAATTTAACGATACAAAGCACACTATTATATCTTAGTTAATAGTGTACCTAACACAAAAATATAAATAAATAAATAAATTAGTTATGAAGTAAAAATGATTAGGTTTAAAAAGACGGCTACAAAATAGTGTAAGTCAGTATGTTGTAAACTTTTAAGGTTTTGATTTTTTACATAATATTTTTTCAATTTTTTATGCTAAAATGCAAAAAAAAATACTATTAACTACGAGTATCACTATTTCTATTAACCAAAAAATTACGATAACTATAGGAGTTCTTTTTTTGCAAAGTAGTCGACTAAACTTTAAAGTAAACATGGAAATTGGAAATTTTGAAAACTTACTTGTTTGGTTTTGGTGTTGCCGGTTTTCGATGTCGGTGAAAAACCATGTCTGAAACAAAAAAAATATATTACTTATAAAATTATCACTATTATATAGTTAACGTTGATTTTAGACAATATATGTATTTCCGATTTATGCGGAAAGGTGTAGACAAGAAGTAGTCTTAAAAAAAATTTTGTTTCCATTTCGATTTTCGAAATTTTAAACTATAATCTACAAACTTTTTATCAAACACGAAAAAAATAAGTGAACTTTGTTCTGCGTAAAACTCTATTTCGACAGTTAATGTAAGACCTTTTTTTTCCTAACAATGTATTTTACCTACTTTTGTGCCTTTTTCTTCTATACTATTTTGGAAGAAGTTAAACTACATATTCAATTTTTAACATCATTTGTTATTGTACAAAAACAATAAAAACATCGATTAAGGCACACATAAATTCTTTGGATCCATCGAAATTACAACATTTTGCTAAAATATAAACACCATTATATTATTATTATTATTATTTATTATTTTTTATTTTGTAATCTTTAGTTTAACATTCTGCTTTAAGCACTCTGGCCACCTTCCCCTTCTTTATAGTTTTTTTCCTGTACCCAAAGGTTGTCTGGCAGAGATCGCTCATTAGCGATAAGACCGCCTAAATTGTACATCTTACTATAAAAATTGTATGTTATTTGGTGTGCAATAAAGAGTATTCTATCTATCTATCTACCATTAGCAATTTTGTATAAACATGGACATCATTTAATAGTACCTATAAAACAATCTGCGAGACAAAAAACAAATGATGTATTTTTTCTTTTGGTATAGCCCTGTACAAAATTGTCAAGATAAAGCACTTAGAAAATCTCCGCCAAAAATGTAAAATTTTTGATACGGCCTCCTCACAACACCTTTTTTAAGCGATTCGCATCTTATTCAATAATTACCTACGATAATTCAATAATTACCTACGATACTATTCATAAGTTGTTGATTTTCCTTTTATACCTTCACAGGCTTAGGACCGTAAAAATCTAAAACTATGTTGCAAAAAATATTTTAGGTTATTTAAAATTAACGATACTAACGCCTATAAAAAATTTGGAAGGTCATGAAATGTTTAAATAATTAATAGATAGAATACAGTGATGTATACAGGATACATCAATGTATTCTATCTATATTTATTATTAAAATCAGATAAGCTATTCAATTATTATTTCACAGCGACAATATTTAATGGGTAGATAAACTGTTAACCCCGCCTGTTAACACGAGATACAGCCGCGTAATATACAATTTAAATTAGTTATTGTAGGAAGACTACCACAACAACGCTAATGAATTAATCACGAAAACGTACGTGAGCCTAATTAAAATAGTACGTGTATAATGCCGAATCACCGTGTTGAGGACAGAATACACCTTCCGATTTATCAGTTCGATCGGTTCAATCGAGCAATGTTTCCGATACTAGAATAATTCGAAAGACGTTTTACACTCTTCTTCTATTACTCTCACTATAGTTTGAACAGTTATCGTATCTTGGAAAAAAACCAGACCACTCTTAGACTATGTCTATTCTGGGTATTATTGGCTGAACTCCACCGGTAAAAACTGGGATTCTAACTCACGACCCACGTATGTTAGGCACGAGATTTCGAGCACTGAGCTACCACTCTTCTCTAAATGTCACAGATGGAAATAGTCCTATTAGAAAGAAGGATTTTACCATAATAGTAGAGAAATAGAGACTATAAGCAAATAAATTGCAATTATAATATGAATACATAAACTTGAAAAATTATGTCTCAGGCGGGACTAGGGCCCGCATCTTTTCGCATACAGGACGCGCGCGGCGCTTTACCAAATTTAGCCACCGAGACACTACGTCACAGGAGTCATTTTTTAAGCATATTCTTATCGCTGTAAGCCAGCGTTTTAAGTATTCAAATAGCTGTTTCATCTTAACTGACTGTCAAACATCTGCAAATATGTTTCTTTCGGGTGCAAACTCCTAACATTAATTTGATGAAACAACACTGGCTTACATCGATAAGAATATGCTTGAAAAATTGACGTTCTGACGTAGTATCTCGGTTGCTAAATTGGTAAAGCGCCGAGCGCGGCATGCGAGGAGATGCGGGTTCGCGTCCCGTCTGAGATATAATTTTTCAAGTTTAAATAAGGAGTAGACTTGTAGAAGAAGATCAGCATCAGTGGGGACCCTACAATGGTGGAGAAAAGACGCTAGTACTGGTATTCTTCTAGCAGTATACCTTTTCTTTCGACACCCTCATGAAGAGAAGAAATACCACCTATACCAAGGTGCAATTTATTTTAGGACGATACGAGACAGCACTATTTTTTAATGTGTCGCTGACTAATGTTGATACATACTCCAGTATCCGAGGGTCGCAAGGTCGCATCCGACAAATCGTGGGGGTTTATATACACATTTGCATTTGGAGCGGAATTCCCGCAATCTTGTCGCCTGTTGACTGAACACACCCGGCAACTAATACCTGGTTCCGTAAATATACAAAGAAATAGTATTTTTGGAATGACAAATTATTGTAAAAACCCTGGAAAATAATTACTTCAAAAGAAAACTGTTATTTAGGTACTTATTTTGTCAAAAAGATATCGTGACAATCCCTCAATCAGCTCAAAGGATATTACGGGTTGCAGACCAAGAGCTAAGCTAAGTTAGTTTAGTTTAGCTCGCTTTTTCATACTCGTGTGCAGACTGAAAACTATGCAAATTATATGAAACACTGCGTCAGCTATGCGAGCTAAACTAAGCTAACTTAGCTTAGCTCTTGGTCTGCAACCCGCATATGAATGAACATGTCAAAGAATCGTATTCGATTAACTAAAATAATACTGAAATAGGTATTAGTTAAAAGTTCACTACTTCATCATATTATTCCAGTAGTGGGCGTCTTTATTTACTTATTTCAACGTACCCTAAGTTTTGATAAAAAGCAAAAACAAAAATACTGAATGAAAGATGGACTAAGAGACAAACATACTTATGCAAATTTGGTGTTTAAACAATATTCATGTTTCAACAAAAAATGTGTGAAATCCGCAGTTTAAATTGCCGCAGATGAGCCACGAAAGTCTTTACGCCACAATGTTGCAGATAGAGCATTTCCGCCATTTTGGATTAGCCAGATGGAAGGTTAGCAAATCCTTTTGCCACTTCCAGTGCATTTAATTCAAAGACTATGCGAGCAAATAGCATTAGACACACCCCGGCTTGTTCACGACATGTTTGGTTTACGTGTAAGGGTACTGATGAGTCAATGTTGACCACATTTCCTTATTTAGTTCAAGATCGCAACCAAACCCGTCAAAGCAATCAACCCAAAAATCTAAACAAATCAGTCATTTTAAGGTAAGGTAAAATAAGCTGTATATAAATAACAACGTTTTTTTGCCATTGTACAGAGTGGTTTATGTACCTAGGTACATACAAAAGGTACATAAACGCTGATCATGATTTCGGTGTCTTTTAGAATTTTCGAACATTGCTCGGATTTGTGATCATCACCAACCCGCATTTGGCAATTAATGATTGCACCACATCAGGCTATGCATTTTTGTGGTAAAATCACACTTACGTCAACAACATAAGATGCACCGGTGTTTAGCTCGATGTGCTGGCGTCTTTATTGCAGGGGGCAGGATCGAGTCAAAACAGAGCGAATTGTTATACAAATATTTCAATCTTGGTACGTTCGATAACTAACCTTAGCTCTGATGTGAAAGAGTAGTTTTTTCATTTAGACTATTTAATTTATGCCACTCTATAATACTTTGGAAAGTCTTTACCCATAAGCACTAATATTTCAAATATGCAGTTTTAATTAACAAATGAATAAATAAATTACTATAGTATGATTTTACAAGGTCGGTCCAAAGCGTTGATTTCTCTGAAACAGACTCATAAATAGTACAGTAAGCTGCAATTTTTTTCTAATCCTTAAAATGATTATGACACCTAATACAACGTCATAAGGTTGCTGACAATGAAAGTGTATTCATACATTTGTCGTTGACCGTCTGTCACTAAACATTCCGGTTAAACCTAATTGCAATCTGATACGACGCTAATGCTGCCAAGTTCTTGTTATATTAAAGAGTTGAATGAACTTTTCTCTGGAATACAAAGGAGAGATAAGCTTCCGATAAGCGGAATGATAACGAGCGAGTTCTTTTACATCTTTCGATCTTTGCTGAGAAATCGCGTACCTATCTCACATTAGCAGAAGTTATTCTACTAGACATTTTTATACTCTTACAAGATTGTCAACTGTTTATATAGCATAAACAGGTGACAAAAGCTATTCATAGAAACCTAAAAATGTGCGTTTCTTGCTACGCTCAGTTCCATATTTTTTTATTATAATCGTTTATATTTTAAATTGAAATTTACTATCTGATGCTGTGACAAACAACTATTTGATATTCAATAAACTTTGTAGGTACGATTTTTTTCCTTGACAACTTTTTCACTTCGAAACTCGTTTATTTGTGATTTTATCTGCATTAATTTCTGTTGATAATTTTATACATATTTATCAATTACCGTTGAGTGAACTTAAGGGAGTGGTATATGGCTAACGAAAAATAGGACTTTTAAACTTTACAAATCCCACGTCAAAAAATGGTGTTCTCAAACCCATAACATTTTTCAAAGGCTACACCGCACAATGGGTAGACCAAAAAAACACTTTACACAAGGAAACCACTTAATAACTGTTACGTAGTAATTGTAGGTCATGTAGGAATTTGAAAATTTTCATTCTTAACAGTTTACAATGGCGCAAACAGGCTTATTATAAATAATTTTGTAGAGATTATTTAATTTTCCTTAGGTACCCAACCAAGCGGTCATTTGAAGATAATTGCACGCAAGATGACATGAAAATCAGAGGACACGATTAACTACTTAATCACAGCAGCTAAATACAGTCATTAGGCTGATCAAAGACCAAAGCCTCCCATGGGTTTGCCAAATAGGTATGGCGGTCTTCATTCACGAAAAAGCCTGACCTAGCCTATCAGTTCTTTGGGAAATGTGATGACCTGGTCACTAATACTCAGTGTAACATGTATGAAACAACAAAAACAACAAGTTTTATTATTTAGAACATGATAATTGTAATTTCTCAAAATAAATGTGAATTTCTAATTAAAGAAAACAACATTTCGATCAGCGTGTTAAAGTAGCGTTCAACTTAGTTCTCATCTTGCGTTGTAATTTATTTTTAAATTATGAACATAAAGTGTCAATGAATAAATTAACTGAAAAGTTTATTCGGAAACATCGCACAACATTTACTCTCACGAATGATATAGTGATCGTAAATCAAAATCGATCGAACAGTTTTGAATACAAAAGGGCTAACGAAACGCATCGCGGTCACGTGACCGGCGCGCGACTTGGGCCGGGCGGCGCGTGCGCAACACAATAGCTGCGCTAGTCCTTCGAGCCGGATTAACGGTCGACTATGCACGCTCCAGATTCAGGAAACTCGAATTGAACGGGCAATGCACGATTGGACCGTTCACTATTGTTTGCTCTTTAACAATTTATTGTCAGCTTTGCTATTCGAACGGCAACTAAGATACAATCGGAAACTAGTTCGGTGGTTATTTAATTTGGGATTAGCGGATTTGCCGAATTATTAGCATGTTTTTTCTTGACCATTCTCAATAATTATTGTCTTCATCAGTCATCTGCATGTTTTTAAAGAGTACCATGAGGTGTCAACGGACGTAGAAATGTACAAATAGAAATCCATATTCCTATGAGAACTAAGTAACAGAACCCACAATAATTCTATCCAGATGTTAAAATACACCAAGTCGTAAAGACTTATTCAATGATACAGAAAAGGATGACATTGAGATATCCTTGTTAAACGAATCAGATGTATGTAATTAATAGCCATATTGACTTTGTAGAGATAGGTATATGAATGAATCCCGCTGAGAACATTTCTAGGGCATTTATCACTTTGGAATTAAAACAGAGCTCCACGGGTATTCTCTCTATGGCACCATGTTTTATTGTTATTGCTCGATTTGGGTAAAAATACATGAGACTCCGGTAAGCACAATTACAATACAAATGTGGTGACTCGTTAAAATTCTATACAAACAATATGATAAAACAAAAGTGTTATATCTTTGGAGGATATAATGGTGGCAAATAAAATCCCAAGTAGGTGTAGAAATGCTATTGTATTGAAACGATGTTGTCAGTACAAAGGCGAGTGAGCAAGTGGGAGAATGATTAGACAAATTAAACTTAAGCTTGTGCGCAACTAACTCCGACGGTTTGAGTTTTGTTGCTGTGAAGATTTCGTAAGGCCCTATTGCCTTAACATATTCCCGGCCGTTGAAAGGTGACTTTCAACACTGAAGCTCTTCGGCCGTCGGTAGTTTGCAGAGTCGAGTTAAGGCGCGACGAACGCAGCCCTTTGTTGTCTTGACATCAGCTACCCTCGAAGTGTCTTTCGATCCAGGGATGAGTCGAAGTACGCGGCCAAGCCGCCAACCAAGAGGGTGAGTGTTGTCGTCTGCTATGAGGACCATGTCGCCTACGTTGAGCTTCTCAGAATTGATCTTCCATTTTGTTCTTTGCTGTAATTCGCAGACGTACTCTCTTTGCCATCTTTGCCAAAAGTGCTGGCGCATCCTTTCAAGGTGTTCGTAGCGGTTCAGCTGGCTATCCTTGAAATCCTTCCAATCTGGTGCTGGAGCAGCGGTCAATGGCCTCCCGATGATGAAGTGCCCTGGGGTGAGGGAAAGGAGGTCGTTAGGATTGGATGACAATGGACACAAGGGACGACTGTTCAAAATCGCCTCCACTTGTGCAAATAAAGTAGTAATTTCTTCGAAAGTAACATGGCTGTTGCCAATAACATGCTTAATATGCTGTTTGGCCGACCTGATCCCAGCCTCATGAAGACCACCGAAATGAGGAGCCATTACAGGTATGAACCTAAATCGTATGGATTGCTGACTTGCAAAATCGGAAACTGGCTCGCGCACTTGTTGTATGAACGTTCCTAATTCTTTTGCAGCGGCAACAAAGTTGGTTCCATTATCGCTAAATATTTCTGTTGGTTTTCCTCGACGCGCTATAAATCGCTTGAGGGTCATTATGAAAGAATCCTTTGTCAAATCACTAACAGCTTCGAGATGAACGCATTTATATCGCATGCAAACAAACAAACACAAGTAACATTTTACTAAGCGGCTTCCGCGTCCCTTGCGATTTAGTATGTAGAACGGACCGGCATAGTCGATAGCGACAGCCGAAAAGGCATGACCTGGGTCTACGCGTTGCGAAGGTAGATCCCCCATTAAGGGTTGCAGGGTAACGCCCCGTAGGCGCCTGCACCGCACACAGTTGCTGACTACGCGTCGAGCTAACCTGCGGCCGTTAACTGGCCACACAGTCTCCCTAACTGCTGCCAGTAATAATTGTGGGCCCGCATGCATTTTATCTATATGTTCGCGTTCAAAGTATAATTTTGTAAGTCTGTGTGACGCGTGAGGTAATATGGGATGTTTTTTCTCGTACGCATAGCATGATGCATCTAAGCGACCACCTACACGTATCAACTGGTCTTTGTCTAAAAACGGAGATAGTGATAACACCTTAGATTTGCTATTTAACTGTTTACCGCTCGCGAGCAAATCGTATTCAATAGGGAATGACTCACGCTGGGCGATAACGCATAGTAAGTGCAATGACTCACGCAGCTCGTCAGCTGACAACGAAGGTACCTACGCGCCTGTCTTGTTTGTTTCTAAGGTTGAACATAAATCGTAAGACGTATGCGAATGATCTTTGCAATTTATTAAGACTCGATAGGTTCTCAAAATTGATTAATGGTTCACATAAAGTAGCAGAATGTGTTTTCAACACTGATAACACCTCAATGATTTTATATAAAATTTTAATTAAATTGAATTGAATTTATTACCTAATGTGCCACTGCCTTTCATCTGTTATCAGCTGATTCGGGAACAGTGGCGTGATTGCAGTTTATAGTGGTTTGCTTCGAACATGAAGGAAGAGGTCCGGATATTAACCAACCTAAATGTGAATTCCTCAATTTGGGTTTATTAGGTCCTAATGATTTTTGCTCATTACCTAAAATATCCCAGAATAGGTCCGCGCCTATTAATACGTCTATGTTACCAGGTTCATGAAATGAGGGATCAGCTAACTGTATATCGAACGGTAAATGTAGTTCGTTTATATCAATAGGTAATTTCGGTAGACGACTTGTTATCTGCCTTAGCACTGGGCATGATAAAGTAGCATTGAAATTGCTATGCAATGATTGTATTTTAATATTACAACTTTTAGTTATGCAGCTGGTTGCCTTATTTCCTATCCCAATGACCTTTAATGAGTCAATTTGATGAGATGGTAATGATAATTTATTTTTTAAAGATTCGGATATAAAACTTGATTGGCTGCCACAGTCTAAAAGAGCCCGAACGTTAATCTTTTGCTGACTAACTGGATTCAAGACTTGTATTAAAGCAGTTGACAGTATAATTTGGCCTTTAGTTTGAATTGAATTGTTGCAATAATTATTTATGATTACATTATCTTCCTCGTCAATAGATGCGAGGTGGTCGACTGACTGTGATTCTGACGGACGATGCAGTAGGCTATTATGTTTCTGAGCGCAGCCCCGCTCGCGGCAAGTACCCATCCGACAGGCAGACGCATAATGACCTTGTCGTAAACAATTAACGCATAATCTATATTTCGTTGCATCTGATATCCTATCCTCTACGCTTTTAGCTTTGAAGGTAGGGCAATCATATATCCTGTGACGTTCGTTGCAAATAACGCACACTAACACATTACTTTGCCGGTTGTTACTAAAACTCGTACTTTGCCTAGGGTTGCTAACGCCCGCAAATGATTTTAAATAATTAGGCTGTCCGTGTTTCTGGTGGTTATTGTTTAAGCTAGCACGAGCATACTTTGACGAATGGCTGTCCAACTTATTCGAATCTGATTTATTGTTATCGGACCTATTGTTTCGATTTAATGATTCTAATACGTTAGCTCGGTCTATAATGAATTTAAAAAATTGTTCTAACGACGGCGTATCATCATTTAAATTATTACGATACTCTTCCCATTTAATAAGAGTGGATGAATCTAATTTTGATGACAGCATAAATATTATTAAAACATCCCACTTGTCAGTGGGCAGCCCTATGCTGGCCAGAGCTCGCAAATTCTTAGTGACGTTATCAACTAACATTCGCAGAGAACGCTCGGTTTCCTGCGCAAGTTGCTTCATATTTAACAACGCGTTAAGATGATAGTTAATTAGCACTCTTTTGTTGTCATATCGACTGCACAGTAACTGCCATGCCCCGTTATAATTATTACTAGATACTTCTAGATTTGCGAGGACCCTGGAAGCGTCACCTTGCAAATACGAATTCAAGTAATGAAACTTGTTAATGTCTGAAATGCGATCGTTCTTATGTATAAGACTCTCAAATGTGTCCCTGAATTCCAACCAACGGAAATACTTACCATCAAATGGGGCAATTTGAATTTGAGGAAGTTTTAAACCTATTTCGTGAAGAGGGTCGTCGATACAACAAGTGCTATTGTGAACAGAACTACGTCTATGTTCACAGGCATCCTTTTTTTGAAACCTTTCAACCAAACTTTTTGCGGTAGCTATAAGAAAAATAACGTCTCGTTCTATTTTATCGCGTTCATCGATTTCCGCTGTAATGTTGTCGGGTTTTAAGACCTCGATCTCATTTTGCAAGTCATCAATCTTAACGGACAATGCTTCGAATTTTGCAAGCTTTAAAGTTAACTCTGTCAATTGAATATCACTTAAATCATTTTCGTTTTGGATAGACACTAAATATTTCTTAAATTTCGTGATCTGTCCCTTAGCGGACGATCGTCTTGTAATTAATTGGCTATAACCAATTGAGACTTGCTCTTCTTTAGTAGGAACAGACATTATGTTTAGCAGCTAAAACCGTTACAATAAAAATAAATATGGAAGGTAGAAATTAACAAAATTAACTAAATGGTTGCAAACAAAATAATAAATTGGAATAGGCTCACGTTCCTCGTTTCGGCGTCACCTGATGAAACTGGAATGCAGCTGAGATAGGTAGGTAGGTAGGCAGCTCGGTAGGTATTCGAACCGGTGCGGTGCGATAATCCGACGCGAAGTGCGTGTGACCTGGAATGTTCGGCAATTTCGCTAAATATCGACAATATTTATACGCAATTCGTTATCAAAACTGTGAAAGACTGTTAAAATATTAATATGTAATGATTTTAGTTTTATAAATAATGTAGGTAGGTAGTTCGATTTGAAAAAAGGTTGATGAAATTTACACCTAAATAGGATTTAACTCGACTTAAACACACTCTTAGAACTTGATTTACACAAATGGATTAGTATTATGAACTGTTAGATAGGAATTTAAAGGTATTTGGAAGTTTGGATGAAATTGGGATTGTGAAGGAAGGCACTTATCTTTCGGTAGCCGCGTTGCTGACGATGTGATGCTTTTGCTGCACCACTGCTCGTGCTCTGGCTCCCCGAATTGTCCTTGATTCCTCGAATAGTTCCCGTTGAACCCGTGGCTTTAGTCTACCCACTGCAAGGCTCCAATAAAATTCTTCATCCAACCGCCGTTGTCTTCGTTTGAATTTTCTTAATAATTTTCGTAGTCGCGGATTTACTGATTAGATTTTAGTTCCCCTCATGGGCCACCATGTTATATCTTTGGAGGATATAATGGTGGCAAATAAAATCCCAAGTAGGTGTAGAAATGCTATTGTATTGAAACGATGTTGTCAGTACAAAGGCGAGTGAGCAAGTGGGAGAATGATTAGACAAATTAAACTTAAGCTTGTGCGCAACTAACTCCGACGGTTTGAGTTTTGTTGCTGTGAAGATTTCGTAAGGCCCTATTGCCTTAACAAAAAGAGATTTACATTATAATGTACCATAAACTTAATACTGAATTGTCTGGTGACCGAAATCTGTCAGTTTTCGAGAAAAACATATTGCTCTTAAGCAAGTGTTTAGGTAATTTACTGAAATTGAATAGGCATAATAGATAACAAAAACTATAGTTAGAAAGACTTTCCAAAAACGCTTATCTTAATGACACCATTAAGTACTGAGAAAACGCCATTATGATGATCCACATAGATTTTAAGTCGTTTGGGCACTTTGCTTGATTGTTGACGGTGTTTAGAGCATAATCGTTTTGAATGTAAAATTGTTTACAATGTCGCGTGATTTGATAACATAAATCAATATAAACAACAAAGATCTTAGACAGAATATTTTAAAACCGGTAATCAATTATTACAAATAGGTATTAATGAATTCATAATCATACCTGTTCTTTTGCCAGCTGGAACCATGTTTTCAGTATGATAGGTAATCTTGTGTATTGGTAATGTTTTGTTGTTTTTACACTTATGAAAATATCATCTAGAGTCACATTCCTACTTGGTCCACTTTCAAATATGCTTGTTTTGGTCACAGGTTCAATGGATAGATCAGACACTTGCACTGTTCCTTGACGATTTTCTTGAAAGTTGAAAGGTACTCCGCCTTGATAAACGAGAAGGCTGCAGTAGCCCAGGGCAATCAGCACTGCTGCTGCCTTAAACATCCTGCGCCCGCCCATGCCGAAGCTGGGTGGCGCCAAAGCACCGACAAGCTAGCAAAAGTCTTAGCACTTTGTCACTCATCTGTTGGACTTTAATAACAAAACACTAATGACAAACAGCGTCGGATGCAGAGACCGGCTCAGCACAGTGTTCCCGCGCTAAAGAACGGTTACAAACTAAATAAAAATGTAGCACAGACGGCAAACATACGCCCGCGCGACCGCTCAGCCGCCCCCACCACGTGGTGCGAGGGAGAGGACCGCTCGCATGCTCTCTGTCTTCAGTAGGGTCTACCTGCGCGCGCGCCGGTCTGCCGCCCGCACCATCGCCGGCAGCGATACTCATGTCAATGGCTCACGTAATTGTTGCTTACATCGTTGAAAGATACAAAACCAAGCATACATCAGGTATTATGTTGGAGTGTTTACGGTAACAAAAAATCTGCCAAAATAGATTTGAATCTGTTTGGTGACAATTCTATTACGAGGGAGTAAATGTGGTTTTATGAAGATTGATAATGATGATTGACAGATGCAATCCAAATTTTATCATTTAGCATAACCACCTGATGAAATATTAGTAATTAGACATTAACCTTATTAGATAAAAAGCGTAATATTCACTTCCCGTTAAATCACGGGCACATTTTACCAGTCATTGTCCTGATTTGTTTCCATTGGTGTACAATACACTTTTGTTACGCGGCGGCTACATCACTGCGACAGCATCAGTGGGTGGTAATGAAATTAGGAGCCAGTCATTGTTGCATTAAATTCCACTCAAATTAGATAATAAGATATGAAATTGCTTACCAACCAAGATTGATTGAGCTAATTTAGAAGTTAGGTAGGCACTTTTTCCCTAGTATCTACGTCTGACGATGATATGAAATTTGTCAAAACTTGGAATTACAGACAGAGCAATTCGCCTTTACAAGTATAGAGTATCTCTTCAATAGACGAATCAGAATTTATGTTTCCTTCTACATCTGAATATGCTTTTTCCTTGTGACATTTACTCTTAGGACTTGTTATTATAAATTCATTTGTAGGATCTTAAATTTTACAAAGCAGTACAGACTGAATCGAAATTTGCAACTTCTGGATTACGAAAGACGAAACTTTAACATTGAACATACCATCACATATATATAAACCGTCCACAAAACAGTCAGTAAAAAATTCGAATGAAAATCAAATATGTAAAATAGTGAATATCTAAATGTGCTATATAAATGGCAAACCACAAACTTCCATGTTAGCTTGATAAGCAAATAAATCACACTAATGTGATACAAACTTAATCTATGAGTAAATGACACGCAATAACTAATTTACTAAAATAATGTGAATACAAATTAATATTTAACGTAGTTTTGAGTTTGTAGTTTCATCTCTTTTAATCTTACTTAATAAGTGATCACAAAACGTATCTCTTTTAGATAGGTAATGTAACTTTTTTCCTTGGATGATATCAATACTATTTGATTCACTTTGATGATATCAAGACTTTCAAACCAGACCAATTTAAATGCTTTGTAAAAAATCCGAGTATAGTTCCTTAGAGACTACATAATCATAATAAACCAAGTCCACAGCTGGGCATAGGTCATTTATACATAGGATTCTGCCATAATGTTCTCACTTCGCTGGCGGGTTGGTGCTTGGTGATCGTAGTTTGACCAATAGCGGAGAAAAATTGCTGCTAACCGTGCTCTTCTAGCGGTAATCTTTTAGTGGTGTCGTACCCTTAAGGATTTAAAAAATAAACTAAAAAATAACTTCAACAAAACCAAACATATTATTATAATCGATGCCAATATCCAAAACTCCTTGGAATGCTCAGCAGCTGATAAACCTAAAAAGCAAGGTCCGTGATAATAAGACGGATCCTGATACAATGGGTGGACATTGCCTCCGGAAAATTACCTCCCGAAGAAATTAGATTGCTAGGCAACTAGGAAGATCTTGCGAATAATTATTATTGGGCCAATGAAAGTAGAAAACATCCATTGAAGAATAAGAAAAAAAGGGAGATATCCGAGGATAACATTCTTGAAGAACTGAAATCTGCCAGATGCCGTTGGCTTGAGCAAGTTGGAGCTATAGATGTAGATCAGGCAGTGAAGATAGTATACTCAGATACCGTACATTATTGGTATAGAAAGGACAAAGTGGAAAAATATTCTCTCGGGCTCCAGATCGTAAATTGGGCTAAGATGGTTCAAAGCAGGGAAGAATGACGAAGGTATTATTATGTCGCCGGCCAAGATCCACATCAGTAAGTAAATAATTTTATATATGTATGTATAATCGTCATCCGCTTCTATATTGATTCGTCAGGTAATCATGTTTTTTTTATTTTTATTGTTTAGATAATAATATATGTAATCACAATATTGCAACATCAGTCTCTCTATCGTGTTGACCATTAATTTTAACGCTTCCCATCGAAGCCCCCGACGTCCAGTAGTAAAATTGGTCATGTCTAATTACAGCCCAACTAGATCACGATCGTTTTTTACTACGGCACCATCAATTTGAATTTATATATGCTGATCAGGCAAACCAATTTTGGGTTGACGATCTAACGGTTGAACGAAATTTTAATTGAAATGACTATTATTAATTCCAACTGGGATGTTAAACGATGGATGTAAAATTGATTTTTATTTTTGTATATATTTTGTTGAACTCTTTTTATTTATAATATTAAATAATAGGCTGTACATACAATATTAACAATTCAAAACTACACTAAAAAAAATTAAATATAAAACATGACAGGCAGGAAGTAAAAAAAGAAAAGTTGTAAAATTAATAATAAAGTAACCTTAGTCATAAAATATAAAAGATATCAGCCCCAGCGCTGCCTCCGGGTATGGTGCCCAAAACGCTGGCAGCATTACTTCTCTGGATTGTGATGCTTATCCGCAGCCTGAGGTAGCTGCCAGCCTTTTGATCACCAGTTGCATCGGTAAGCCTTTTGGCCAGCTCCTTAAAGAGAGCATGGGCACTTGGACCCCAAGGACTCATAGTCTCAACGCCAAACGGCGCAAATACGTAGCCTTCATTTAAAGCTGCATATTTGCGTCGCTTCAAAGCCTCAGCAGAGGCCGCCGCCGCACATGCAGTAGTGGAAGTACTGCTTATATGGGATGGCGCGAGTGTGTCCACACAGGTTGCATCCCATATAAGAGGACGACCTTGTTTCCATGGAATGAGCGTCATGCCGTCAGGTCTCTTGCCGTCATCACAGCTGATGCCGCTAGGCTCGAGCAGGGTCCCAATATTGACTGAAGGAAGAGCCTGTAGCCAGTAACCGGACTCCGTTTGAGAGGCAGCTAGAAGGCGAGCACGCTCTGTTGCATTATCAGAAGAAGCGAATAGCTCACTCTGCATTTGCAAACAATGAGGGTCATCCCACATCAATCCTTGGGCACGCCGCTGACCAAGCACTTCTTGCTTCTGCTAAGTTAGCCAACATTAAATAGATTTTCACAGCAGTGTGAATACGTATTTGCATACTTGCATCAGCACTTTTGTTTGTTTCATACAGATTTTTAGAAACAAAAATGTAAAAAAATTATGTATTTAATTGTTTATCGAGAATATGCGCAAACGTATCGTCCTGTATTTAATGTTTGACTCAAGTTTAAAACATAGAGCGTGTTTGCTATACTTTATTTTTGAATTATTAATTTTATGTAGTTAGTACGAGTAACAATTTAAGTGTCTTGAGTGAATTTATTTTACAAACTCTTCAAACTAATATCAGGTCTTGCCTTATTCCGACGACCTCCGTGGCGCGGGCGGAGTGGCGTACACACCGGTTTTCAAGGTGTCGCCTGCTCCGAGGTCCCGGGTTCGATTCCCGGACGGGACAATGTAGAAAAAAAGTGTTTTTCTACATTTTCTCAGGTCTGGGTGTGTGTGGTACCTTTGTTGTTTCTGGTTTCCAAAATACGAATGCTTTTAATAGTTATTCAAATTGGGATCAGAACAATGTATATGATGTTGTCCACATTTATTTATTTATTATTTATTTATTATTTATTTATTATTTATTTATTCAATACTTTTATTTCATTCCACTGCTTCTAAAATTGAACCATACCTACTATGAATACAAAATTTACTTTTGTATTCTAAGTAGACAGTAATTTGATAAGGGTTGTGTGTTAGAATTGTTTTTTTATAAAAACTGACTTACTTTAAGAATTGTTGTATGTGAGCCCAAAATATATGGTAAAATCCTGTGAATGTATGATACTATTGCATGTGCAAATTGCTTATACTACTACCATGTGTGCTATTCTAATAAATGAGTTATGATATTTTTGTGCTCAATTAAATATAGGTTCTTGAAAGCTATCAATATATTTTGTATTACCAAACTTGTCGGTAACAATTAAAAGTTTACCATATCCAGCGAATAGAAAGCAAACGTACAATTTAATACGAACACCATTTAAGACAATGCCAGGCCGCGTAGATGGTAGCTAATAATCGAGCGTAGTAGCGAGAAAGCCAAACCGTATCCATCTCTAATTGCGGAAGCATGAAGTAATGGGGATCGCACACGCTAATACATAGCGTGGGAACAACGCCTTGATTGTCAGATTCCTTTAGCTTTCGGTTCGAAGACCTAAACTAATCGTTTATGCAGAATATTATATTTATGTTGTCAACTTTATCAGCCTACATTAGTTCACTGTTGAACACAGGCTTCTCCTAACGAAGAGTTTTGCCACATAGTAAAGCTTGGCTGGCGGGTTCGCAGTCGCAGTTTGGCCAATGGTGGAGCGATAGCAACAGAAAAAAAGTATTTTTAAGACGCCTCTTACGACACCCAGAGGGACAGAAGAATAGTGGAAAGAAATGGCCTTGTACTTTTGTGCCGGCATCACACAGTCTATCTTTGTCATTATCTACCAACTTAAGAACTCGGAAGCGACTGCTAGGTGACAAACTGATATTACAGAACAACAGATATTTACTAGACTTAGTTTTCAGAGATTTAGATTGTAGGACAGTCGTTATAGATATTTTTAATCTAATGTGGTTATTTAAAGTTGCAAATCTATTCAGGAAATTAAGTATTAACGGTGACATGATTTAAATCATTATCATCATCAACCAAACAAGACGAGTCTCCCTCAGCTGCCCCATCAGACTTCCATAAATCCTTTAAATAGTATCCTCAATTGAAAAGATTTTGGTTAACCCCTACACCATGTTTGTATATTTTGTACTAGGGCTCCGGCCGCGACTTTTTTCGCATGGGATACCGCACTCCGTATTATATCGCGAATCCTATTAAAAATAACATTAATTTTATGCAATTGTAATCTGATTTTTAATACCAAATTAAGAAAAAGGACTGTACAATACATAGTCAGACACTCAGACATCGTCTCATTTCATTACATAAAACAATTTTATTATTGATTTCAATTTAATTATATTTCTAATATCCTCAATTTGGAACTCTTCGCCGTCTTCTCCTATCAGTTCTCATTTGAATGTCTTTTACCTGAAGGTTATTTAGCTGAGATGATTTTTAGCGATAATACCGCCTGAAATGAGCAGCTTGAAATGTATTTCTTTTGTTACAATATTTTTTTATGGTGTGCTATAAATGATTATATCTATCTGTTTTTATCAGTATATAAACTTAAAAAAATTTGTCTCAGGTGGGACTCAAACCCGCATCTCCTCGCATGCCGGGCGGGCGCCATACCATTAGGCCACCGAGACACTGCGACACGGCGCGAATTTTTCAAGCATATTCTTACGTTGTAAGCCAGCGTTGTTTCATCAAATGTTAGGAGTTTGCACCCTTAACACCCGAAAGAAACATCTTTGCAGATGTTTGACAGTCAGTTAAGATGAAACAGCTATTTATATACTTTATTTGATATTTTAGCAACTTAATTGCACTTATAATATCAGTATATCACATGCGAGGAGATGCGGGTTCGAGTCCCGCCTGAGACAAAACTTTTCAAGTTTATATACTGATATTATAAGTGCAATTAAGTTGCTAAAATATCAAATAAAGTAAACTATCTGTTTTTGCTGCATCTATCTTAAATAAATGGCTATAGCTAAACTACTACTTGAATTTCTAATCTAATTGATGATTTGAAAGTCAATGGAGAGTATGTGTTATAATTTACTGATATGATAATATACCTGATGTTAGGTAAATGGTATCACAAAGCAAAACCAGCATATGTTAACATATGCATATATAAATAGTTTGGTGAGTCAGAAATTTGATATCATTATTTTATTTTATTTTCATACAAACAAAAATTTTGAGATTCCACTTTGTATGAAAATATTTTTCTCAAAAATGATGATATCAAATTTTTGGCTTCACCATATTAATAATATTATGTGTAGGTTAACATTTTTGTCACTCCACACATCCACCTTTACATTCTCATTTCTGTTGCATGCAAACGTCTCTTTACGGCCCAGCATTCCGATCCATACATTAAGGCAGGTCGTATGTATTTTCCCCTTTAATTTCCAAGCCTATTTACCTAACACTCTGTAGAAGATTAAGTAGAGAAGTGTCCTTCAAGCTTTTTGCTAACGATACCTAGATTAGTAAGTGGTTTTTGCTGTGCTGTTTATTATAAGCCAACTTATTACAATCGTATTTGTAGAGATACTAGAAATCTGTTTGTTTAGAAGATTTACATAAATTATATTTTGGTGGGTACTAGGAGATCATAAGACTGAGGATAAGAGACTGACTCCGACGTATTTTATTACTTGAATATGATTTCAGTATATAAACTTGAACAATTTTGTCTAGGCGGGACTCGAACCCGCATCTCCTCGCATTCGAGTCCCGCCTGAGACATAATTTTTCAAGTTATAATTGCAATTTAATTGCTAAAATATCAAGTAAAGTATTTAATTATGTTTGTTATACGAGTAGTCTAGCAAAGAAATTGTTTTAAATTTAAGGACTGGTTGTCATTTATTAGAAAACAGTATGTTTCTTTTACTTGCTTTTAAGAAGTGGTTTTAAAATTGTTCTTGGTTCGATAGAGGAGAGAGATAGACCTCTTTTAAGGACGCCAGACGAAGATCATCCAAATAAGTATAAAAGTTTTAATCAGAGCTAAAATACATTTTTGTCTCTCAAAAAGTGTTGGTTGGTTAGTTGTTCTTTTTCATCATTTAAATTTTCTGATTTCAACTGCACCATTGTATAGTCGATTTCTTCGTATCAAAATTTCATCTGTATCGCTACCTCATATTTATACAAAAAAACAATAAAAAGGCATGTGCACTTCTCCGAAATGAATCGTTTATTTTTTTGTATATTTTCTTGAAAACGATATCTAAATGATTTAATGGTCGTCATTCAAAATTGTATTTCTGAGTCAATCTGATTCTTCAATATTTTTTTCACCAGATGAACGCTTGTCGGGCCAGTTACTTTTTTGGTATTTATCTACAATTTTTTCACTATCTGTGACAAGATAGTTTGGATTAGAAAGTGTCACTAAAACGTTTACATCGCAAATCAATGCGTCTAATTATTTGCATCTGACGAGTGTTCGTCGATTTTGTGACCCAAGTCATTTAGGAGAAAGTAAACACGATTGACGAGATCAGGTGAAAATTAAATTACCGACAATTTGCTGTTATAGCTCCACAATTAGATACGCTTGGTCAACTAATATGTGTGCTTAAATAAAAGAAAAAAAACATGTAATAGTGAAAGTCAATTTGTACTCGTACTTTGCATATGTACGTCTTTATAATCTAATCTCTTTGGTTGTTTGTACCTGGCTGGATACCTACTAGCATTGAAAAAAGAAAAGAATGAATGTTTATTTTTTCAATGAGGACTACCGTTCCTTTGCTCACCAGTTGGCGCCACTGTAGACTGAGGTCCGGAGGTATAGCTGTCAAAGGCGATTGGCGCCGAAACAAAGTGTTATATCTTGAATCTAATTAAGGTTATATTGTTTTTATATAACTATCTTGATATCAACAAACTAACTTCTGAAATAGTTGCTCTTGAGGCCGCCTATTTTTGCGCTTTTTCTTAATTCCGCTTTTAAAGCGTTCACATTAATCGCCAAATAATCCATATTTGCGATTTTTTACGAAGGAAATCACTTTCCAGCAGGTAAATTAAAGAAGTTATAATTTATGCAACAAATTCCGCTAAAACCAGTACAAAGTGAATGATATTGGACCTCACGCGACACTAGCGCCTCTAGTGGCAAATTCTCTAGCGATAGCCCCTCGAGCTTTTATTACGCAAATATACGATATTTGCTCTCATAGTTATGACAATAATATACATTAGTATGAAATGTTTTAAACATATGTTTACTTATTTATTTATTTAATCTTTATTGCACAGATTTAACAAAAAAAAGTACAAATGGCGGACTTAATGCCGTATGGCATTTTCTGCCAGTCGACCATTAAGTTAAGCAGAAATGTAAAGTGGGCGGTGCGACAAAGTATAAGCAAAGTTACAAGTAATTATTTAAAATTAGGTACAAACAATTAACATTCATACATATAAATAATAAACTAATATATAGGGTAAGGTTGCGATCATTGGACCGGCTCTTTCTTTGGACCTCTTTGATTTCTCTGAACCGAAGAACGTTAAAAATTAACCATTGGCCTAAAACGCTAGCTATTTGAACTAGTAACAACCCCCGCGCCTGCAAGTGTCGCCGTGAGCTCCGTTGAGGAAGGACGTGTGACACCGTGTTTCGCGCGCTCTTTATGTAATAATCTCGTGACACATTTACCATGTAAGTATAGTTTTATAAAGGTTTCCAAGTCGTTTTTTTTTCTATTTAGTTCCTTATTTAGTTGTCGAATCAGATTTGTAAACTATTTTTCGGAATAGTACACAGTTTTTTTTGTATTCATAGTTTTGTTCTTGTGGTACGAATTGCCATCAATGGACCAGTGAGTGTCTCTTTTATTGGACTGGTCCAATCATAGCAACTTTTGAAATTGTATTTTGAATTGTTTCTTTTTCATTGTAGCATGGCCAAACGAGGAGAATATTATGCGTGGAACAAAGACAGCATGAAACTGGCACTCTTGTAGTGCTTTGAGAAAACAAAAAGTTGGTCTTAAAACAAACCAACAGTTAGTTTGAGACTCCTTAATGTTCCTTGCGTTACCATTTTATTTTATAAAGCGTTAACTAATAATTAAAAGTTGATTATTAAATAAATTGTCTTTTATTTGTTTAAATTCTAATGGTTGCGGTAAATGGACCACTACAGAAAATTTTCTAAGTCCAATGATAGCAACTCACAGGTCCAATTAAAGAAACAATGATCCAAAGAAAGCAACCATGGCTAAACCGTTTCTTTCCATTTTCTATCTTTACGGCTAATGCTAAAAAATATAAATGCCACATGCAAGTTTCTATATGTAAGGCTTATTAAAATATTAAATCATGTTACTCCTACATGTCACATTTCAGCTGTTATGTCAATTCGAAGTTAAGTGGTCCAATAGTGGCAACCTTACCCTAAGCTTCAAACAGTATACACATACGTAAATGGTTATACACAAATACAATTATACAATACATACTTAAATATATGAAAATATGATAAATACATATGTCCAGAATATAGTGTCTATTAGCTGTAATGAAAAGCTCGGTGCATTTTCAAAAGGAACACGTATCATCATTTGCCCGCCTTTGATGACCGAGATTTGGTAACATGGTGAAAATTTTATGCTGCATTTTCATCAAAAAGTACATGTAAATATACAAAATTGCTTTTTTAATCAGATTGCCTTTTCATATGCAATTACAAAGATAATTAAAGCCGCTGTAAAATCGTGTTAAAATTAAGTTATGTAGTAAACCTATGTGACTTTAAACTCTATTAAAATTTTTACTCACAACATAATTGAGTCCTTATTTGTCAATCTTAGTATGGTTTTTGGGTATTTTCCTGTTTCGTTTTATCTTACATCTACTCATAGTAGAAAATGTTTCTATAGACTAAACATTAGATGGACAGACAGATATGGCGAAACTGTAATACCTAGTAGTATCTTATCATCAACAGAAAGGGTTCGAAAGCCTTCTCAAGTTAAAAATAAAACTAAATATTTAAATGTTCTTCTGTAAATGAAATTGACATGTAAAGTATACATTGCAGTGATAGCGTATAATCGATTTTAATCTTTCACCTTCTTCCAATAAGGTTCCAAACCTACTGTTTTCGTCCCCATTTTATTGTTTAACTATGCCTGAATTGGATAATAGTAGTGAGTGGCGGCGCGACGCCTGCGCCGGACGTGGCTAATCTGAACATTGTCGCAAGTGGCGATAATTGGCGGGTGTAATGTACGACTTAACCGGCTAATGGATCGCTTCCGAGGGGGAAAACGATGGGTATACTCACCAAAATGGACGGGGTTGCATTTCGGCCTAATTGATCCTACAATACAGAAGCTGCGAATCGGTTAGAAGTTGTGCCTTCTATTTCGATTCTTCGGATCAATAGGAACTGGGATCAATCAATAGTCGCCACCCGGCTAAAGGAGTAATGCCAGAGAAAGACGGATAGAAGCTTCTTTTTCTCTACCATTGGCTGTGTCAAGCGCCGCGCCCGGTATGCGAGGAGATGCAGGGTTCGAGTCCCGCCTGAGACATATTTTTTCAAGTTTATTTACTGATATTGTGTACTAACGTCTCTGTGATTGCCAGCCCGCCTGCCTAGCGTGGCAATTTTGGCAAAATCTTCCCTATGGAGGAGCTCATGTTCAATAATAGATTGATATAGGCTGGTTATAATTATAATGATGATTTAAATGCTTCAGGTTTTGATAATAATAATTAAAACAGAAACCCTAAAATAAGAAACACATATGTATGAGATAGTAATAATTCATTTTTGATTTGATTTTTTAGATTTCAAACATTGATACTCATAAAATGTTTGATTTGCTACTTAAAAAAAAACAGTTTGGATATAAGACCTTTATTTCCGCATTTTTAAAAAAATATTTGATTCCGTTTTTTATCTGTCCGGGAAGAGAACCCAGGTCCTCGGAACTGGCGACACTTTTAACAGCCGTAGTATCCTTCAACGCGGAGTATGACAAAAACAAAGGGTCTCGATTGCGTCTCTTTAGTATGGAACCCTAAAATTGTTTCATCCCGAGCCATTTCTTTGCTTAATGTTTGACGAGAATTAGTTTAATCTTATTAAGTCAAATCTTATTGCGTACCAATAAGGACTTATACTTTTTATCTAAGCTCCAAGATAATGCGACAGTTGTGTGACAGCCGATGTGACTGTATCATTGGAATCAAATTAACTGGACTTAATACGATATGCACGAATCTCATTCTAAAGTTTTTGATGATACAATAATTATTTTAAATTACTACGTGTAGTTTTTTTGGCGGTAAGACGTTTGGATACAAAATATTAGGTACGTAAATCGTGTTTATTTCCGACTCAAGAAAAATAAAGAAGGTCTCGATAAGACCTACTTTTGGTGCTCTTGTTTTCGATCTTGGTACCATCAATGTTTCAGAAGATAAAAAACAACAACAACAACAACAAAAGAAATAGGGTTGATAGTTTTAAAAGCATATAAACCTAAACAAAGATTACGATTTGATGGGTGCCAAACATACAATCACATCAATAACGCGCTGACATCATATTATATCAGCCGTAAATTAGTAAAACTACAAAAACTAACCTATAACCCTTGATCTGCACTTCCATAGCGCGCTTCACTTTATCATATGAAGCACAAAAATTAATTTAAGCAGTATAATGCTTATTAATTACAGCAATAATAAGGCAATCTGCACAATTCCAAACAAAACGTTCATGCCACTTATTAATTGTGGCCCCTATAAGATGTGACTTTAACTGGGACGCCTACTGCGTTGCCCGAGGCGTATCAATTAAACTCCCCACAGCGGGGTGTTCCTGTGGTTTTACCTTCTTATTGCCAACATAAATTAGAATTGTTTAATAAGGTCAAAACAATTGACAAATACATAATTTGGTCGACAAATTCTGCGTTTGAGGAAATAATATACAATGTTAGTGATGACAGCTTGCCTTGTTTACAAATAGTCGCGTATGAAGAATTACGACTTCTGTTACAAAGTTTTTTCACTTAAATAGCTACGCCACTTTGTATGATACTTTAGCAACTTAATTGCAATTATAATGTCAGTTTTGAACTTGAAAAAATATGTCTTAGGCAGGACTCGAAACCCTCCATGCATACCGGGCGAAATGTTTTACCAATTAAGCTACTGAGACACTACGTCAGTGCCAATTTTTTTAAGCATATTTTTAACGCTTATTGGGCTAGCGTCGTTTTTAAATGATAGGAGTTTTGCACTCTTAACACTCGAATGTCCGAAGATGAAACTGCTATTTAAATACTTTATAATTATGATATTTTATCAACTAAATTGCAATTGTAATATTAATATTTAAACTTGAAAACAAATAGTAGCTGTTTCCAGCAACTTTGTCTGGCAATAGAAAATCCAAGAAACCAGACGAGAACCTTAAATTTTTCCGGGATACAGAGCAGCCTAAAATCGATCTCCGTGCATAATTTAATACTGATCTAAAGGATCAGCTGTTCTGGCGTTATTAAGTTACAAATATCCATAAAAAATTTCGCATTTATTATGTTAATCCTGTTACGGAGCCGAAACGTGGACACTGACGGTACGGCTAGTCCACAAGTTCAAAGTCGCTTAGCGGGCTATGGAAAGAGCTAGGTATGCTCGGAGTTTCTCTTAGGGATAAAATCAGAAATGAGGTGATCCGGCAGAGAACTAAATGAAGTGGCAGTTGGCGGGCCATATTAGCCGCAGAACCGACAACCGCTGGGGTAAACAAGTTCTTGAGTGGAGACCGCGTCTCGGCAAACGTAATGTAGGACGCCCTCAGGCCAGGTGGAGTGATGATTTGCGCAAGGTGGCTGGCAGGAACTGGATGCGAGAAGCCGAGGATCAACCTAAGTGGCGTGCAATTGGAGAGGCATATGTCCAGCAGTGGACTGCGATAGGCTGATGATATTGATGAAGATGATGAATGCCAATCCTATCTTTTACTATTGGCTTCGACCAAAAACTTAGGTAGGGAGAACGGGGTTCAAGGTTGCGTACCATTGCATTGCATACCATTGCGCTGGTGCAGCACCTATTTTGGTTACGCTGTGTCGGCGAGTGAGAGTGTTAGTCGATTAGTGGCTTTTTATACTTAAATTTTTTGGTCTATATCAATAATTTTCCTAGCTATTTGTGAGTGACTTGCTATTATCAATTGGGAAAAACTATAGAGATTATCTTTTTAATATCGTTTTAGGTTTTGAAATTTGGGGTTCATAGTTCCTCTGGTGTAGGGCTAGTTATTCCGCCGAACAACGTGCCCCGCAATGAAACAAAAATATTTTAGGATGAGACCCTATAAACGGAAATCGGAACGAGGCAAGGTTTTGATTGAACTTTTGCAGAGGGCATTTAATATCCTTACCTAAAGCATCACCAAGATCATAAATACAAACTAAACGACGAATAAAAAATTCAATAATACGACTGATACGCCGGAAAAGAACGCTTTGGCTGAAGAAAAAGTAAGAAGAGGAAAGAGAAATGCTTAAATAAAGCAGAAAAAAAATAAAAAAGAATCGGAATAAAAAGGCAACCAGTGAAATCAAGCGAAATTGTAAAGTTACTTGTAAATCCATTAATGGTAAAGAAAATGCGAAACGGAAAGTTCTGCAAGAAGATGATCATGAAAGTTATAACGAAGAAGCCAGCCTGAAAAATGCGACTGATATTCTAACTCACAACCGGTGAACAATGGATTGAATGCGTCATTTGTAAGAATTGAGCTCATTAAAAAAGCCTGAAATCTAAAAGGTGTTCATTTCTATGTTTGTCCAAATCGTAATTCTGACGACGAATCCTCTGAATAAATATTTCGTAAGTTCTGCCAGACTGAAATAAAACGATTTCTTAAGTTAACCATTAATAAGATTATTGATCTCAGTAAAGTGAATGCTATAAGAATTAATAAACTATACATCGAAATGTCAAATATGGTTGTTTTTTCTTTTAAATAAAATAAATAATTTTGTTTTTGTCAAAAAAAAATTAAAGTTGATTAATATTAGGGGTTAAAGTATGAAATTGCCGTTTTGTATGGACGAAATCTCGTATTACCTTATTACGGCCGGTTTCAATAAACTATCTATCTTCAGTTTTGGCATATCGGAGATAGGAAACAGTTTCTATCTCTGTTTTTGCCGTCCAGAGAAACAAAGACAGAAGTTGTTTTCTATCTTCGATATGCCAAAACTGGAGATAGATAGGTTATTGGAAATGGTCGTTAATGATTGGAGCTGACAGCGGAACAACTTACCTCCACTTAGGAACAACCAGCCCATGTGTGGGGCGAGTTGTTCCTTACCGACTTGCTACAGAAAAGTTATCCTGAGCCAAAATACATTATTATTTCAATGAATTTGAATATTAAATTTTAAACTAGGATAAATTCTGCATCTAATTACATCGGAGTTATAAACTATATCTAAATCTTTCTAATACATTCATTTTGTGTCCTACTCCAAAATCGGAACTTTGAACCCCGGCCTCCCCTACCGGGTATAGAGAGAAACATTGACTTTTTGTTACAGCTCAGTGGAGAAAAACGAATGCTTGTTTAAAAAAATGGTAACTAACCGGCAGCGCCATCTATTGTCTATATCACGTGACTTCACACAAAATGCAACTGTAATTCCCGGATATACACGGATTTCTGGTATAAATTATAACCTAAATGTAATTCTGTTGTCTAAGCTACATTACTAGAAAGATTTATTAAATCTGTTCCTTAGTTTTTGTGTGAAAGAGTAACAAACATTCATACATACAAACTTTCCCGTTTATAATTTTAGTAAGGTCTTAGTAATTAGTAGTTATTACTAACCCCCGTATTTAGAAACAAGTAAAAGTAATTACTTGACTACAAGTAATTACTTGAGAGACAATTTGTATGCCTTAATCAAGGAATTACTAGAAGTTATAACTACCAAAAGTTGACATTTTCAGCCAGAAAATGACTATTAATGGAGACCAATTTCTTTCACTTAAGCACTAGGTATGAACACTTTAAGTTATGACTTTCTTAAGCAATAAGTAATTACTTCTTTATAAATACGGGGGTAAGACTGGTAAGATTTAGTTCCACTATTTACTAGAAAATCAGAGCATCTAAACTTAGAAACACAGCATTGATACTGCTAGCTCGTAATGCTGCGTCGAAACCTGGGGCATTATTCAGCTATTTCAATCGCAGTTCGATCGTGATTGAATTGGACGATTTTGACATTTAGCCCATACTAGAACTGTCAAAAACCTGCTATTCAATTACGATTGTGATACGATTTGGTAACGCGAATTAGGGGCCTGTATTCAAATAAAACCGGCCAAGTGCGAGTCGGACTCGCGCACAAAGGCTTCCGTACCATTGACTAGGTAAACAACAGTGGCACAGGTAGACACTAAAGTACTACATAAATTTAGTTAATGTAGTGCCTACCTGCTTCCATTTATTGATATCGAACAAAAATAAGAAAAAAATTGCGTTTTTTGTATGGCAGCCCGCCTTAAATATTTACTTTATTTTGTTTTTAGTATTTGTTGTTATTGCGGAAACAGAAATACATAATATGTGAAAATTTCAACTGTGTAGCTATTGCGGCTCTTGAGATACAGCCTGGTGACAGGCAGACGGACAGACGTTTTTACCCTTTGGGTACGGAACCTTAAAAATACTCAGAATTTCGAATTATCTATTTTTTCTGTCTAAGCCGGATAAAAAACAATTGAAATTCGAAAACCGAATGCTGTACAATTTTAGAAGAAAAATCTCACACCATGAAGGTTTCTTTGTCTACTAGCTGTTGCACACGGCTTTGAACGCATGGAATTTAAAAAAAAATTAAACTGTCACACAGGAGCCGTATTCTCTGGAATAAAAGGTAACTTATATGTTATTCCCGCCTATAATCTATCTCCATGACAAATTTTATTCAGATCTGGTCAGCTGTTCTAGTGTGATTGAGTAACCAACATCCATCCAAGCATTCGGATATATTTAGAATTTATTGCATATGCAAAGAACGAATAGGTCACTAAAAGCCAAAGCATTCTCCACCAGTCAAGGGCGGATCCAGGGGGAGGGTTATAGGGGTCATGACCCCCCTGGGCTGGGTCCAGGACCTAAAATTTCTAAATATAATATTTTTTTGTCACAATATAGATTTTATGTAAGTTAATAAGTAGATATGACTGCTACTTCTCCACGTCTATAAAATTTATCCATTGTAGTAGATAGAAATGATGACGCGTTTCGTGAGAAGATGTAAAGGAAAAAAAGATTTTGTCATTTACATATAGGTATTTAATTAAGAAAACCCTCAACTCAGAAATGGAGCTGGATAAGTACGGACGGTAAAATCAAGAATGAGGTTGTTTTCATCGTGTCGACAAAGAAGCAGATATTTAATGATGTCTCTATGATCAATACCATTAACATGAAGTAATCACCGTTTGGTTACGAGGGGCATTGAATAAATATTAGGCTCAAAAGACCCAAGTTTTGGAGCACAACTTCAAAACCCCAAGAGTTTATAACACAAACTTTAAAACCGCTTTGAAAGCCTTAAAAGTAGCTAAGATGTGGATGATATATACAACGTGGTGGTAAATACTGTTCAAGCACTTCAATTCGCGCCGTACCAGATCAAGAAGCCCTCAACTCCAACTGACGAAACAGAGATGCAAAATAAGGCTACAGAACTCGGAGAATGCAAGTCCGTACAGGCGGCTAAACAGACAGATATCGAAGTTTCTGATGAGCGACCTGCGCAAACTTAGTACCAACCGTTTAAAATAGGCCATCGAGTGAAATAAAAGCTCTGAAAGTGTTCGCGAATAATCTGTCATTGAGCAAAGCCAACTGACTAAGCTGAAAACTGATGGCGGTAACATCATTTCGAATAAGCTTGTAATCTTGAGAGTTTTTATAGTCAGTTATACTTCACACAAGCACCCGTTGCAAGCTTCGCTACAGATCCTAAAGCCAAGCTTACTCGCCACTATTCTGAAGAAAACCCGTACATTAGCCTGGTGGTGATTAGTGTGGCTCTCAAACAGCTTAAAAATAACAAGGCGTCTGGCGACGATGGAATCACTGCAGAGCTTCTGAAAACGGGTGGTAAGTTGGAACTCGAAGTTCTTCAAATGAGGTTTGATGTATAGATTCAATGAGAATTTAAAGTAGCTATTACTATAAAACGGCAAATTACATATTTAACTCCTATACATAATTACCTTAAGTGCAGCGCAATCCTAAGACAGGTTTAAATAAACTTATCTGGATAAAACTGGTATATTGTGAATACTTTTCCTTGAATAAGAATTTTTCGTCTGTAGGTAAGATTCGAATATATCTAAGAGGACAATCAAAAAAAATTTATAAAAATCTCTAAACCGATAGTATTCAAAAAAGGTTTTTTTTTCACATCGAATTTTAAAATCAAGAGTTAGTTACTTACCTTAAAATCGTACTATATTAGCGGTCTGCCGTATTTTTTTTTGTCTCGAAATTCGTGGGCGAAATCTTTTAGCGGTCGCCAGTCCTGAATGTTTCAAATTCTAGGCTTGTCCCGCCCACTGGCGTTCCTCAAATTGGTACCGAGGAATTTGGTAGGGAAACTATGTTCATTGGCCGGTATTTTTGTTGCTCTTTTGTGTACCCTCGTAATGTGGTAGAGGTTTGGATGAAATCGTAGAAGGGCCAAAAAAAATTAGTAAAAGAATTTAATTAAAAAAATACATTTTTGTGCTAAAATATTGTTGTAAATTAAGGGTTTGTCATTTTCTTTATGTTTGTAGGCCACAAACATTACTTTATTGTTTTCTTCTGAAAGTCTATTGTATTGTAGGTACTCATTTAATGTTGTTATTTTAAAAAACATATACACACATTTAGTTAGATAAGTAAAGTTTATGATTGAATTCACAAGTTTTAAAAACAATTAAAAAAAAATGTGGACATCGCATTCATTTTTCTGATCCCAATTTAAATAACTATTTAAAGCACTCGTATTTTAGAAACCAGAAACAATGAAGGTACCACAAACACCCAGACCCGTGATAATGTAGAAAAACACATTTTTTCTTCATTGACCCGTCTGGGAATCGAACCCGGGACCTCGGAGCAGGCGACACCTTGATAACCGGTGTGTTCTCCACCACAGACGTCGTCAAATTTGTTATTATAATTATAACGAACTTTTGAGCTACCTATACAGCTGAAAAAAAAAATCGATCAGTCAATCCCGACAGCAAAAAAATAAAAATAGTAAACCGCTTCCTTCCTACGTCTGTTAGGAATGACATTATTTCATGTTTCGGTACAATAAACTGGCGCTGCCACTAACGCTACAAAAGTTGACCTATTGGGTATTTTCCGTATTAGAGGCAAGGCTCTTACCTTCAGATTTCAGTTCAATCATATTAGACCCGATTTCTTCTTTGCTATTCAATTTTCAAACGAATGCCTTTCAACTTTATACTTCAAAATATCCCTTTAACTTCTTTTAAATATCAACAACTAGCTGTTACCCGCGACTTCGTCCGCGTCAATTTATATTATTATGATCGCGACTATTTTTATACCATTTTTCACTCATGCTTCGCTCCTATTGGTCGCAGCGTGATGTTTTTTAACCTAAAGCCTTCCTCGATAAATGGACTATCCAACACAAAAAGATTTTTCAAATCGCATCAGTACTTTATAAGATTAGCGCGTTCAAACAAACAAACTCGTCAGCTTTATAATATTAGTTTAAATAAAGTACAGTCAATACAAACCAGTACAAACAAATTATGTCTGTAAAAAAAAAGCATTCAACCGGGTAGTCATAACATTTTTTCAGTAGCATAGTTAATCCGAATTAGCATAGTTTCTCTACAGCTGCACGAATAATGATTTATGCGTAACTTATAAGGTGTTATCCTTTGAAGTTAGTAGGTTTCAGCTAATGCCTAGGATTCTAGAAAACTACAAATGAACTTACCAAATATCATCAAATTCGGTTCAGTAGTTTAGGTGAGGAAACAGACAGACAAACAGTTACTTTCTCATTTATAATATTCGTAAGGACTAGCTTTTGCCCGCGACTTCTTTCACGTGGACTCAAGAATTGCATGGGTCCAAAAAAAATATCGATAAATGTGAACCAACCGGCAGTGCCATCTATGTTGCGTGTCAAGTGACTTCATTCAAAATGTCACTGTTAAGCCGTGCTGCAGCGGGAAGTTCTAAGATTTTCTGGATAAAATATAGCTTTTATTCGCTACAATCTTTTCGTAAGTTACCACCACTTTCGACTGTAAGTACTAGTAAACCCAGACCCGAAAATAGAGGCAAACGATTTTTTCTGAATTGACTCGTCCAGTAAACAAACCCAGTAACTTAGAGCCCGCTATATCTTGAAAACAGGTGTGCATACGCCACTCCAAAACGTAGGAAGTTTCATGTTCAGGTTTTGAGGGACTGGTGGATTCCATAGTCCCAATGACACAATGACCTTTCAGACTGGAATTTCCCGGTCTAAATTCGTACTTCAAACTTGTCAACAAAAAACGTTTTCTTTCAGAGAGCACTCGCCCGCATTTATCGTGTCTACCTCAGCATTGTTTATGTTAATATCTTATGAATAAACAAACACCGAGCCCGCTGAGGCGGGCGGGACGGGCGTTTTGTTTTAACTCACTCGGATGTAACATTTTGTTTCTGAAACTGTCTATTTTCGGCCAACGAATAAAGCAAACATTTCAAATCGCCAAAAACTGGTTTTGTCTATCATTTGTTTCATAAGTATGTATAGTATAATGAATGTAAGATATATTGATATACATGACAGACCAGTATGGTTCAGCGGTGGTAAACGCTGCTTCTGAGCAACAGGGCACGGGTTCGATACCCGCACAGAATAAAAGTAAGCTTATCGATTGTCTAGTATCCCATAAAGCTTAGTAGTAACTTAATTTGGAACCAAATAGCTCTTTATGGTCCAGCGTGGCATCTCTTCAAAATAAAATTCTACGAAAGGAAAGATTTGCCTTAGATTATTTTCCAAAAATTTGTCTAACATTGTCAGCCTCAAGAAAAACCATCTAAGCCCCAAATCGGCATGTTCTTATTATTGAGCTTCTATGACGGCATCCTACATAAAAATAAATAAAACGTATCTAAAATTTAAAGAGATATCTGTTTAAAGAAAACATCGCGGCGCCCCGAAGAGACAAGATACAAATCCCATGCCATACCTACAACAAACCACCGATTCCCACATTAATTGACGATGTTTATTGTTGGAACATTTAAATATTCTACAACTTCTTGAATACCCAATAATGATGAATATGTTTTTTTTTAAAAAACAAATGAATTCTTTCTCTTGCGATTGCTGCTGAGCTAAGGCATACCCTAATAGGGGTAATTTGCCATAATGGTCACGTTTGAAGGCATTTTGGCCAATTCTGGAGAATAGACATAACTGCTGTTCTACTTCTAGCAAAATTATTTTAGTTGTCTCTTATGATACCCATAAGTCAGGGAGAGGTAGTGTAATTTTACACTTTGTAAAAAAAGTATAAACAGAATAAAAAGCCGTAAAAGTCTTGATTTAAAAACCATTGAGTTAAAGTCTGGAATTTCAATAAAATTATAATAATTGAGACGCCATAAAAGATTTCATATTACTTGTAGCTTTATGCAAGTATAACGTACAGGCAGTTGTATATGGAACTCTGTTGACATACACATGTAGCTAATGAACCTAGGCCATGTCGTAGCCATCACAAACATGGCTTAGCTTAATTATTATTGCTACATGTCTGCATTGTAGATTCAATAGACTTAGTTATATATTATGTAAGCTTTTAAGGAAATGTCTTTACCAGAAATGAAAGTGGAATCGGAATCAATTTCAATATAATATTTAATTCATCAGCATCATTTCAACCAAAAAATGCCCACAGCTATGCATAGGCCTCCCAAGGGACACTGGATACAGAGGTGATAGCTGGACATAAGCCTCCTCTAAGGGACACATGACATAGACAGAGGTTATTAATTATTAAGGTAAGTATTTATATAAAACCTAATTATTAATTAAGATGATGATTATTCAGCAAAAATATAGCTCACGCTGTATAGTTGCACAATTTTAAGATTTCTAAAGTATAGAGTATTGTAAAACTACAACTTTAGGTAGCTAGGGCTCCGTCCGCGACTTCTACCGCCATGGGAAGTGGCTAGTATAAATCGCACTCCCTCCCAGTCATGTGGCATTTAATTTATTTATATCGTTCTCTATGAAGATTACTTAATTTTTTAGTAATTGTTTTTTCATCACTTCAAAATACTTTGTTTCCGTCGCATAGCTTCTTTAGATAGTAGTAGATAAAAGGGTCGTCTTTAACAAAATATGCAATTCAGCATTTCCAAGCGTAACAAGTAGCGGCGTGCAATCGCGTACTCCATAATTCATTGGTAAATAATTAAAAAGGGGTTTTTCTAAGACGTATGAAGCCATTGATTCGGCTTAGCTGCAATAAAATTTAATTACCGATTCGAATCCCATATCAGTGTCGGATAATCCTTATTTATCGACATCGAGGAGTCGCGTGGGCGAGGTAATCCCATCACTATTAAAATATGGGCCCATTTCGCCCTGCCACTGGCAGCGGTGATGGTTTATGAGAGATTTGTTGAGGAGTTAATCTTACGTGATGGGTGTGTTGTGATGTAATCACGAATAAAATATATGGACTGGACATCGATACCTGTTTATGACCTCTTATGTATTGCTGTTACCTGCTAAGCTGCATATCTTTGCAATATGACAGTTAAACAGTATGTTCATATTTATATTCATATTCATTTATTCACTCATAACATAATTAGAACAGCAACAAACATTTAGGTACAAAAGATGGTAAAAGTAATTACATTATGACCTCGACGAGGTATTCTTGATTCATAAATCAAACATATTAAATGTCAATTAGGTAATTATATCACATTAATATTACAATAAAATTAAAAATCATCTAAGTACGAAGTCAGTCACTATGTATTGAATTACAAAAATATAATCTTTATATATATAATTCTTCTGTGAGTGTGTATGTCACTGAACTTCTCTCAAACGACTGGACCGATTTTGATGAAATTTTTTGTGTGTGTTCAAGGCTTCGAGCAACGCGGCCTTCCGTCCCGGAAGGGAGTAGGCATAGCGATTCTATTCTATACAAAAAGTTCTGGCATTTTTTGCGGGGGGAAATGTGCACACAAGCGCAGGTTCGCATACTTACATACAAAAACAACACTGTAGTGACGACACTCACACACAAAAAATTAAACAATTCAGCAACAATTCATGTACGGATGAGTTACAACTCACACATTGACCCGTTTTCAACGTAAATAGAGTTGGACTTAACTGTTCATGTAGTAATATCGATAATTTTTTTCTGAAGACGGAATAAAAGTAACAAAGTGCAACATTTTATGTATTAAATATTATCTTTATTTACAGAACAAATTATGAATTATAATTAAAAGCAATTATAACTTAATTTCTATAATATTTATTTATTAGTAGGATCTTAACAACAACTTTTGATATTCAAATAACGATCGATTTTGATGTTGATTTTTTGTGTTAGATTTGATGGGTACGAAACTAGGACGAAGACTAAATTTTATACCGCTGAGAGCTGATGATTTTATACCGCTATCGCTACAAATGAGCTGTTTAGAGGAGTGACACCATATAAACCGTGACACGACATTTAAAAATATTAGAGGGATGGGAAGGACTGGAGGGATTGGAGGTATGGGTTGAGGGATGGAAGGGACGAACTCTGCCGGATCCGCTAATTATGGATTAATAATGAATTTGAGAATAGTAAATTACGTATCTGCGTGAAAATTAGTGATAAGAAGTTGATTGATTCTTAAAATGAATTAATTTTGTGTATATTATATTTGGCGGATGCAATTTTTTTCTTTATAAAAGAAATTCAGATGTCAATATATTTTTCCATGATTGATCTTGCAAGTAAATTTAATAAAAAAAGTTAATAAAAAAACGAGTTTAAATGATTACATTAAAATCATTTCTATATATTTCAATGACAAAGGAAAAGAAACAAGTTGCACACAATACCTAATAAAAACCGGCCCAGTGCGAGTAACGCCCTTTGGTCTAGTGGTTTAAATACCGGACCAAGATCTCGGGGTCCCAGGTTCGATCCCCGGGTCGGGCAACAAAAAGTTTCGAATTTTCGAACGTTGCTCGGGTTTGTGATCACCAACCCGCATTTGGCAAGCGTGGTGATTATGCCAGTTCCCATCATTGCAGTTGTAACTTGAATTCAATGATGGAGGCCTTTTCCCTGCAGTGGGATGATTAAAGGCTGTTACTAAGTGCAAGTCGGACTCGCGCACGAAGGGTTCCGTACCAAAAAGGCCAAAAAAACGGGTTTGTTGTATGGGAGGCCCCTTAAAAATTAATTTTATTTTGTTTTTAGTATTTGTTGTTATTGCGGTAACAGAAATACATAATTTGTGAAAATTTCAACTGTCTAGCTATCGCGGCTCTTAAGATGCAGCCTGGTGACAGAGCGACGGACAGACGGACATACAGCGAAGTCTTAGTAATAGGGTCCCGTTCTTACCCTTTGGGTACGGAACCCTAAAAACTACTAACTAGAATGATTAAATCAAATAAAAATAAATTATTACTATTATGTTATTACTATTAAAGAATTTCAAACTTAATGACAGAAAAGAGATATTACAGCACACATAAAACCATATCAACAATTATTTGTCTAATGTGATTAAATATAACCTCGTCGATAACCACCACCCTTTATCGACAAACATTATGTCATGCGAAAGTAATAACATCACTATGTTGCCCAGCGGTAAGAAATCGGATTTATCGCGCGACCGATCTGAAATTTGCACGAGCGAGCGGACCTGATGTTGTTGAACAAATCCAACAACTATTCAAGAATAAAATATGCGAATTTAGTGTTTAAAAGCAATTAAATGGCAATAATAGGATACAAATTTACTTACATGTGAAATGTAACACCATCATTTTGTAAACTTGATGTTGCAGACCTCTTTTTACAACAGAAAACTGAGCAATTCGGCATTTTTAATACGGCAGCGTTCACTTGCGCGACTGGACTCGGTCTAGGAAGAAATCTGAGCGCAACTAGTTTTTATAAACGCTAATGCCCAATTGGGCTTATACTTTTGACAGAGGGGAAACGTTCGTATGGCTACTCCCTTACGGGACGGAAGGCCGCGTTGCTCGAAGGTTTAAGGGGATCTGGGAATGGTTTAGATTCACAATTTTGTCGGGGATAATGTTAGTAGTAGTAGTGGTAGGGGTAGGGTAGGGGTAAGGTAGGGGTAGGGTAGGGATAGGGTAGGGTTAAGGTAGGGGTAGGGTAGGGGTAGGGTAGGGTAGGGGTAGGGTAGGGGTAGGGGGTAGGGGGTAGGGGTAGGGTAGGGTTAGGGTAGGGTAGAGGTAGGGTAGGGGTAGGGTAGGGGTAGGGTAGGGTAGGGGTAGGGTAGGGTAAGGGTAGGGTAGGGGTAGGGTAGGAGTAGGGTAGGGGTAGGGTAGTAAAATATTAAAATTTTATAAAATATATACAACCCTAAATTTTTACCCTTTTACCACCAACCCCTATTTTTTGTTAGCCATTTTAGTAATTTAATCATTTTTATGGCAAAACAACGTTTGCCGGGTCAGCTAGTGTCATATAAAATTAAAAGATGTCTACGGAAAATTAATGATTTCAATTGCTAAGTACTTACAATAATGTCAAGAAAATAAAATAAAAATTAAGTGATAATGGTCAGAAGATGTCAATATAATTTATACATTAATGTTCAATTATAATTTATCATTAAAAAAATCTTTAATACTATAATATGCCTTCAGAATCAAAAAAAATCTATTTTTATTTGTTTTGTGTCTCCCATTGCATCACTAAATTAAATATGTTAGTTTTCATCGAAAAACCTATTGCAAGCATTATTTAGGCCATAAATATGGTTTACAACGGATAAAGGACTTTATAATTAAAATAGTAAGCAATAAAATTAATTAAATAAAGAACGTAACGAAGAAGTAAGTATGTGATGGTACCTAAGATCCTTCAGTTTTACTTCCAAAAAAAGTTTGCAATTAGCATAACCAATATTCAATATCACTGTTATAGTTCTAGCTGTACTTCGATTAATGAAAAGTTTTAATTACGTTTTGTCTGACTATGTAATCTTTGTACCTCTCTGTTAATACCTACATACCTACTTATATCGCGTATGCGAAGTCGCGGGCAAAGAATAGCTAGATTAGATTATAAAAGCAGAGAGCGAGTTCAATGCCACATTACTTATTTTTGTGACGTAGGTAAATTCAGTAGCAACCTAACAAACATGTTTAATAAAATAAGAAATGCGAATATCGTGTAAATCTTAGTTCACGCATTTTACCCAAATGCCAAATGCCACCGCGGAAAATCCACAACAAATCATATGGAAATCCTGAAATTCTGTTTCTGCTTGACTTATGGGACGTATGTGGTGGTCAGGGGAAATATATCGCGCGTGTTTTATGAGCGTGTAACGAAAGAAATCAAAATATACGCATATTTTTGTAGGTCCATTTCATTTCGGAGAGGGAAGTGTGCGTTTCATGTCCGTAGTCAATTTAGCATTTCAGTTGCGAATGTCCTTTTGGAACTCTTTGGCAGTACGACATTATAAATATAGCTCATATTATTGTACTGAAATAGTATAAGTACCTACCTACATTATACTTCTGTTCATTCAAATATGTTATAATAAGTTACAGTTTCCCTATCTTTTGCTGAACGATACTTAAGTAGGTACTCCGTACTCTTGATAAGTTTAAATATGTAGAACTCACTTCAGACAGACTTCACTATATCCTGATAAACCTCTTTTATTGGTTGAAAACCACATGCAACTAGAAGTAAATAAAATCAAGTTATTAATGCTTAAGATTTTGTCTTACAGTGCCCATTTAAAACTACAATTTAAAAGTTTTTTCTGTAAGCATCATCAAATAATATACCTTTTAATTGTTCTGCATCAAGTTAATCCCACTACATTAGATATCACAAGTAGATACTCTGATTAATGACAGTGCGAAGGCACTATTTGTCAAAGGAGTCGAGCAAACAGATCCACACGTTCGATAGGCCGATATATGCTGAGATTAACGAAGAGTAATAGCCACCTTAAGACTAGTCGCTAGATTGACGCGCCCTGATAAGGTGGAGCTGAACGCGGCTGCCGTAATAAGAATAAACAATTGAAATGCGTCAGTCTAGAATGCTGTAGATGGAATGGAAAAGATTAAGTTTTGGTAAATGCGGACAACATAACATAGGTATACCTACATTATGCACATGTTTTGAGGAAATCAGTAACAACGACAGCTCAGCAGCTTATAAATTAAAACTCAAGACAATATAGGTATTCAAAAGTCTATTTTATACATTGAACCGTCCGGGAATCAAACCCGCCTAAGAGCAGGCGACACCGGTGTGTACGCCAATCACCATCTGGGTCCAAGTCCAGTAGTCTGATGCCTTGAATCGAATGTTCAAAATGAAATCAGACAGAATATTAGGTTAGGTACAGTGCAATTACCACTAAGTCAGTAACAATATTATTGATTATCTGATCTATTGATATTCATTTTCTATTGTTTTAAATGTCTCAAAAAACTGAAAAAAGCTGGCGTTAAAATAACAGCATATTTTTTTAGCGACACTTTTGCCTTTAACATTTTAGAAGGCGTTTATTGGTAGACAGAAGCCCCACAGAGGTGGCTAGGTGGCGTGACGATTTACTTTAGTATTATCTTATCTGTGGTAAGGTCTAAAGCAGGAGCTGGATGCGAAAAGCCGAAGACAGGGTTAAATGGTTACTACTTCGTTTTATGACGATGATTTATGTTTATTGGCAAGACGATTGAGTTTAAAATCTTCTTCAATTGTATCCCAATTCAATATTAGTTATTGTAATAATAATAATATTGAATTGGGATTTAATTTCAATTGAATATTAGTTACTGTAAGTATGTAGGTATGTAGGAAGTAGCCATTTTCTTAAACATCGTGTTTTCGTTAACCTTTAGGTAGCGCTAGTAGTTAAGTGAGATGAGCATACTCATCATATACTGGGGGAATATTGTATTTTTTTAAATAATTATTCAAGTATTATTACTTGATATCAATGTTAAAAAGTCACAACAGTCTCAAATCTAGTAACATATTTTTATGATCCTATCATGATCAACGAGCATTACTTATTTGTCTATTTTAGCAACCAAACTGAACACACACAATCATCTAATGCCCACCAACGAAACATGTGTTTGTATTTTAAAATTATTTGTCAGAATTTACACATTATTTACTGTTTATCATCCACGTCTCTTGCAAAGAATATGTTGCGTAAAAATAACTATTATCCCAAAAATAGGGTACTTCGAACTCAACAGCTTGTTTTCTAACATTTACTCCATTATGCGTGCACCAAAGTTCGTAGAAAAATAGCAGCAAGATGAACAACTTTGATGCAAGATGCAAGAGCAATTATGAAGTCAACTTTGGCGCAGGCTTCGCAAAGTTTCTTGCACGAGTTGTGAGATTCAGTCAGAAGAAGTTGACACAGAAACCCCATTGAGGGAAAATACAATTTTATTGCTCAATTACTGGGTTATTTATTACTAGCCCCAAAGCCTCACCCTCAAGCGTGGTGATTATGCCAGTTCCCATCATTGCAGTGGTAACTTGAATTCAACGATGGAGGCCTTTTCCCTGCAGTGGGATGATTATAGGCTGTTACTAGTAGCCCCAAAATATAGCTCATAAGGGCTACTAATTATTAATACTCCTCTCAGCCTCAGTTTAGCACAATCCCGTAGCACGCTACTAGCCTGCTACGTTGAATCCATAAAACGACGTGCTGGTTAACAACTGCTTTGTAGTCTATCTAAGAGATAAGGATAATTATAACAAAGACTTTTAGGGTTAGCATATTTTTTTGAACATTTAAATGCGTGCTCTTTATAATAGTAGTGGATAACCGGATCGAAATAAACTACGAAAACACTTCGCGTCAAAATTACTCGTACCTAACTCAGTGTCTCATTCTATGTCCAGTGTACCGAGGTGGTCCAGCGCATGTTGCCATTAAAAAGTTATGGAACTGAAACGTGATCTCTAAATATCTCATCTCTAGATATTAATCAATGTGATGGATGGGACTTTACAGGTATGGTCATCAACAAATCCCTAATTATGTATATCCCTAACCTACAGGATCATAGGACCGCCGGCGGTCGCGATAACAATTTATTTTAATTGTGTATGGAATAACATACAATCGAAGGGTTAAACCAATCCAACAACATTATTTGTTATTGAATTTCAATGTACTCGTATATTATATATAATTTTATTAGTTAGACACCGTTTGCCGATACAGCATTCAGAAAACAACGCAATAATGTAGATGACAGAATTTACACTTCTAGACGATCGTCTTCCTTGTTTCATACGAGCCAAACTTCGTTCTAATATGACAATGGTGCAAGCAACAGTGCCGAAATAACAGAAACCCAAGAAAATGATGTTCAAGGTACTTGTATACATACATACGTAGACGTGGAACCCCGAAACAATGAACACATAATTACTTTGGTAAGTACATTAAAGTTCAACTTAGTATAAACACTGTTGGACCTAAAAAAATCACTACATAAAAGATTTGTAGCTTTATGAAGGCAGGTGTTGTGAGGGAGAAACCATTGTATTCCTTAGTTTTAATTTTGTATTTTTTGTATAAAAGTCTATTTATTGAACGTAGCTCAGAAGCTATGATAAAACACCTACTGTATCTACCACATTTGTGGTCCAGTGCCGGGTGCGATGTGAAAAACGTCAACAAAAGAACAAAAAACTATGAAGACTTAAGTTAAAGTTAAAAAGTTATTCTTGCTAGTTTAGCAACAATATATAATAATTATCTAATGTAATTTTTGAATGCTACATAACTTATCTGTACCTTCAACTATGTTGGTAATTAAGGCATGCGTAATTTGAAAGGCGGATATTGCTGTCTACTGCCTATAATGACTTAACTGAGTCGGTTTAAAATAGAATAAAACCACTACTTCTCGACACATGTATGTTATAAGATTGTTACTAAACGATCTTACTAACATAATAAACGTATCTAAGTCCAAATTGCTGCTAACTACTTATGAACTCTGGTCTGAAAATAAATATTTTTTGTAAAATTTCTTTATAAAAGCAATTCACAATGAATTCACTAGGACATGTAATCAAATCATTAAACTCATCATGAACTAGTAATTGTTGTTCGCGACTTAGTACCTACCCGTAATATAAAAAAAAAAAACTATCCTACGGAAACCGTAAAATGTTTTGGAAAAAAAATTGCCAGTGTTTTTTTTCAACAAATAATCTGCATTTTTAAAATAAAAAACCTATAAGCCGTTCTGGTGGAATTGATCATTCCACCACACCTCTCGCATTTATAATATAAATTGGTGAGAGTAATAAAGTCATTTTGAAATTTCTTGACACCATAGTAAAATTTACCGGAGGGACTAGAGAAATATATTATACTAGCGGCCCATCCCGGCTTCGCAAGGGGATTTAAGGATCTCTAATCTTTTCAAGCAACAAATATAGCCTATGTCACTCAAGATAAATGTAACTTTCCAATGGCGAATGATTTTTTGAAATCGGCTCCGCAGTTTTTTAAGTTTTTTCATTACAAACATACAAAAATACAAATCTTTCCTCTTTATAATATTAGTGTAGATTAGTTTTACAAACCAAAGTTTAAATTTATTTGGATATTGCAAAAACGTCAGCAATTTTCCATGAACAGCAGCGTCTTCTCTACGCCATTGCATAAACTCCAATCGCCATGACACCTCCGAATGATTCGAGCCTTCTTATGTGACACCCAGGTCATTCAATGCTCAGCAGTAGGCGTCGCCTGGCTTTGAGAAAAACCAACAGGAAAGATCGGAATTGTTTTCATCCTTCTTAGGGAGGGTCAAGCCCCACTTTGCAAATAGCTCAGTTTTATAACCCTTTTTGCAAAATACATCAACGCTATTTTAATTTCCACTCATAAAAGGAAAGGGTTTCTTTTATTGCTTCGCTTTTTTCGTTGATTGCATTGCATTACCTTAATTTTATTGAACTCTTTGCTATAAGCGAGGCGCAGATGCGTTTTATCAGCTTTAATATTTTTTCACTTTTAAGTAAAATAAAATTTAAGTGATACAGATTTAATATTTCTTTTACGGTCGGTCTTAATAACCTATCTATCTCCAGTTTTGGCATATCGGAGATAGAAAACAACTTCTGTCTTTGTCTCTCAGGACGGCAAAATCCGAGATAGAAACTGTTTCCTATCTTCGGAATGTCAAAACTGGCGATAGATAGATTATTGGGACCGGCCGTTAATTACGACGTATTATGTTAAAAGAAGGTAGGAAGACCTTATGCAAAATGGGAGGATGACCTAAAAAAATGGCAGGAAAAAACTGGATAGACAGAGCAAGAAACAGAGACGATTGGAAGACTGTGGAGGTGGCCTTTACCTGAGAGAGGTGCATGCTATTTATTTAGAACATAATTTTATATAATTTAATAATCAGTACCTATATAATTTTTTTTATTAATTTATTATAGATTTAATCAAATCGGTACAAACAAATATTTTAATGATATAATTTTACGAAAAGAAAACATTTGAAACTGTTATATTTTTGCATGGAATAAAAGCTTTTTTTTATTTTATTATTATTATGTTAAAAGAACGCCCCGTTGGACTAGTGGTTTAAATACCGGACCAAGATCTCGGGGTCCCGGGGTCGATCCCTGGGTCGGGCAACAAAAGGTTTCGAATTTTCGAACATTGCTCGTGTTTGTGATCACCAACCCGCATGTGGCAAGCGTGGTGATTATGCCTGTACCCATCATTGCTGTGGTAACTTCAATTCAATGATGGAGGCCTTTTCCCTGCAGTGGGATGATTATAGGCTGTTACTCACTACGTTAAAAGAAATAATCAGATATGACATACGAGTGGTGTTTTTTCAGACGACAAGGATTTTTGAATTTTTGACCATTGCTTGGGTTTTTGATCACCGCATTTGGCAAGCGTGGTGATTATAATTTAAAGTTGATGAAGAAGGATGTGCCCTGCAGTGGGATGATTATAGGCCGTTACTTTACCACAAATGTCAGTAATATTACTAATATTATTTAATAACATTTATTTATTAATACCAAAATTTTGATGGATGTTTGTTAGTGAATATCACCAGAACGGCTGAACGGATTTACATGAAATTTGGCAGATATACTAAAAGCCGCGATAGTAAAATGGCTACTTCTTAACCCAGGCACAGATAATATAATACCAGGTAAAAATACCTGTTGAATAGTTTCTCCGAATGTGTACGAATTCGCGGACAATAGCTAGTTTATCATATTAAGAAATACAAGAATAACTATTCTGATTCATCGTAACATTTCGAGATAATAAAAAACATCTTAGTTTACCTTTATTGTAACTTTAAATAGCAAAGTTCGCAAAAACATCTTAGGGCGAATATTTGTTTTGATGAAAAACACAGGTGCCAATGGCGGACGGGCAACGAGCTGACTTTCAGTAATTGTTTACCCTTTTTATTTAAATCAGTTTTTTTTTATTTGGTGTATTGGAAGAACCTTTATATTTTAAAGGTTGTTCGTGTATTTTCTCAGTTATCTATCGATTAATTTACTAGGGGAGACTGAAAGGTGATTACTTAAATATATAAAAGTACCCATATGGACGAATCATTCATCATGACTTATGCTACGATACGATTAATAATTATTTGAAAGAATATGTATGTAAAACTCGGTACCACGAAATATAACCCGAGGTGAATAGGGCGTAAAATAGGGACAGCCGGCCGCATCAACTATTGCAGCGCCATAGTGACCTTGACGCATCCAGTCGTGTGCAAGCTTTGTATAGGAAGAGTGTGTGACTCGACGTAACTACTGTTAGTTTGTGTGCGTAAGACCCGAGTTGATCAATTTTTAAACAGCCGGTAAACATAGATTGACGATTGATTTGACACAATTCCCATACAAAATATGTCAAATAATATTTTAAACGCTGTTTAAAACTTAAACGTCTGTTGGTGAACTCTACCCTAAGTAGAACAAAATTAAGCTTGTCATTCAATAATGAAGAAGCTATCCAACGATAGCTTTTTCTTTAGAGTTATCATTTGTAGATTCGACGACAATGATCATGTAAAATGTAATAAGATAAGTAGTCCCTCTTAAAATTAGAACAACATAAATTATTTTAAAGCAGTACACAAGTGATCGCATTATCAAACAATCTGGGACAGACAGTATAATTCTTCAAACATTCCCTGAGATGAGGTGGATTTACGAAACATGACATCAAGTAGACTCGACGGTAAGCTCGTCGCATATTAAACTGAAACTGAACGTATTTCAAAGAGCACGCAACCACTACGTTTCAACGCCGTCTTAATCTTTCTATGGAAAACACCTTCCTTTATCCCCGGGGGTGCCGTTTATGTGGAACAAAAGAATGGCAGTGAAATTTCGCGTAAGAGAAGCGAAAATTCAAACTGCGAGAGCCCCTACAACGGACGGATATTCAAAACAATCTCTCGCCGCCTCCATCGGGATTAAGAAAAGAGATTTGTATTTTTTTCCCTCGAAAGAATAATGGAAGCGGCCAGAGAGAAAGATAAGGATACGCAGATAAGGGGAAACGGCCATAATTTACCTTTTCAGTACCAACATTAATTGCTTGCCGCGCTCAATGTCAATGCCACAACCTCCAAGATTGGATGGCTGTAATTTAGGAATGTCTTATTACGTTTACGAGTTGTTTTTGTTTCCCTCGATTAACCCATATATTTGTGTATAAGCTTGACGTCACGTTACGTCCTCGATTTTTCTATCAAGCGAGGGGCGTCGGGTCAGATCGAGTCCCGCCGGATCGCAAATGCAATGCGCATGCGTTGAAATTGCGCCAATTTCGCGAGCGGCGGCCTCTGCCGGCAGTTCCAGTCGATTGGAGCTAGGGAAGGGATGTTGCATCGCGCGAACCTTCACGTCGCGAACGGGACGTCAAAAATTTGAAAATGGAATAGTTTGAAAGTGGTGTATACGGCTGAACTGGTTGGCCGGTGGCCGCATCGGTGTAAATGCGGATTGACAATAGCGAATAAGTGTTGTGTTATAGGTTAGAATCGATGTTTAGGTATAAAAATACTAATAAATATAAAGTTTACATTCAAAATAGTAGGAATTCGAGTTAAATAGTTGAGGTTTAGTGCGGTTTGATTGCAGTGTTCGACGCGGTTTCATTCAAGTGCCAGCTTAGGTAACCTTGACACATTTTCCCGCGCTGGCGTTTCTACCTTGTTTTCCGTTGCACTCTCTCTTGACATTTACCGCAAAGAGTGTTATTTAACTAATTAGCGGTTAATTCTAAAGTTACGGCAGAGCTAAGTGTTAATTAAACTTAGAAGAGTTAAATAAATAATTTTCAAGTTTAGTAGATGAATGCAGTAGACGATTCGACAAATAATGGATCTTAGCGTAGTTTTAAAAGGTGTTATGAGTAGAAATAGGTAGCCTATTTCCCGCTGCAGTGTATAAATATTAAATTGGCTGTAAAATATAAGTCCTAAAGATGAATTTGTGACCACTTCAGTGAAAGCACGGGAGCTGTGAAAATGAGACTTTTAAAGGGTGAGTAATTATCTTTAATTTAGGCTGTTGGACTTAAATTATTTTAAAATTTAGGCAAAACTCAATATAACTATTTAAAGAGATTAGTATACCATCATAAAGTCGGTAGATGTAAAACAAAATATTTTTAGAAACACGAATTAACTGTTCTTTTATGAGTCAAAATTGCTTAATCATACAAGGGATTCTTTTAAGAGACTGTTTATTGTTTTTTACATTATCGTGCACCTTTTTTTATGCACAATTTACAAAGTAAAAGTAGTGATATTCACTTTATGATAAAAAGAACTCACTCGAAAAACACACCCAATATTTACAATATTAAAATTAGTTTTTAAAACTACCTACTTATTTATTATTTGAACAAATGCCGCGCCGCCTTAAATAATAGCGCCACCTCTTCTTGTCCTGTGGGTGTTTTAGAAGGCGACTAAAAGAGCAATATCTGCAGAAGAGCAGCAGCGTCCTCTTCTTCACCATTGACCAAATTGTAATCGTCAATCCTCCATCATGATAACGGTGATAATGAGTTAATACTGAGCATCTTCATCATCATTTTAGTCAAACGATGCCCACTGCTGGACATAGGCCTCTTTTGCGATCCCATAACAATCGGTCTCGCGCCACTCGCATCTAGCGGCTTCCCGCGACCTTAGTCAAATCGTCGGTCCACCTGGTGGAGGCCTACCCAAAGTTCGTCGTACGGTGCGCTGTCGCTATTCCTGAACCTTTCCGTCCCAACGGCTACTGGTTGTTCATACGCGGCGCACATAGTAATGTGTGCCGACCACCGCCACTTTAGCTCCTTAATTCTTCGAGCGATGTCAGTTATCTTAGTTCTCCTACGGATATCCTCATTTCACACAGGAAAATACCATTCATTGCTCTCTCCAGTGCCCGCTTTGCGAACTTGAGCCTTTTTATAAGACCCCACGGTTCAGTACATTAAGGCAAGGCATCAATGAGACTCGGAGCATCTATTACTAGCCTAAATGTTGTCTTGCATAGTTCAGATAGTACATTCTAGTATTTAAAAATAGAACTCTGACATTGGATTTTATTTTTATTATCATCAAAAGGTGATAGCACGTGATAGGTTGCATCAAGCCAGTGCTCTCCCGTGACTGTCTGCGTGAGAATATGCTACATCTCGTCGCTCTCTCAGTTACATCGCATTCCTGATTATATCACTCGTTTCCTTTTACACCTTTCCATCCCCCTTTTGACCCCTTTGATTTCAAGCACCTTTTGATTTCAGTTTTCACCTTTCTATCCCCCTTTTAACCCTTTGATAAAGCTTTAGTGTCTGAAAATATGTCTATCTATCAAAAAATCATTAAATTCCAAGTTACAAACTTTTACGGCCTTACTATTTTTTATTTTAATCAGTTTAGAAATTTAAGGTGTAGTGTTGTAACAGACAGACACACTTTCGTATTTATGATTAAGTACAGAAAAATCCTTAAAGTAATGACATTTTAAGGTTTTTTTCAGGATTAGAAAGGAATATAAAAAAAAGTATTGTACAAATAATCCTACAAAGTGCAACAACTATGAATTACGTTAATCATTGTTTATCTTCTCTGTCATCACTAAAACCGAATGTGATGAAGTAATTGTCTAATAAGGTCAAACGTTCGATCTCGCCTCGAGGTCATTCCGATATCGGGAAAATGAAGGGTCGACATACGACATTATTTCTTGTCGGAAACATTGCTTAGCTTATTGGGGGATCTGAAGAGCCAAGGAGATCGTCTTATGAATTATTACTAATATTTCATGAGTCTTATGTCTTGTAGAATATTAAAAACTGCTATCTATAAAAAATAAAATTAATCAACTAAAATAAAATCGAAAAATCTTTAAGTGGCATTCAAGCATGTTATTGAATTTCCAAAATAATTTTGTTTTTATTTTCATCATCAGCCCACATCAGTCCACCGCTGTTCATATTAGTAGCCCTCTCCAAAAGAAAAGTTTTGCCTCAATCACCACAGGAAGCAGCGGGCTGGCAGCGAGCAACGCTGCTGCACGTGCCTACTTCTTTGAAATTCCATTAATCGCCTTTTACGACATCCATAGCACGAGAACGGGTGGTTATTCTAGGTTTGGCCTGACGCCACACGACATATCATTATGTGTTTATGTGTGTTTCTGTGTGTGTATTTGTTTGTGCCATTCTGTGCAACATTTTATCTATCTCTTATTTATATTCAACAGTGACCGTAAAGACAACTCCGGCTTCAAAAAAGAAATATTTGAAGATCTTGGCAGTTTGGTACTCCTTTGTAGCTCAGTTTAAACAGTCATGAAAAAGGAAATGTGTAATATGTAGTAAGACTAATATTTACCTTTATTAAAAACAAAAACACTATCTTAGGACAAAATATGTACAACCAAATTTTACATTTGAAAACATTGGCTTAATCTCCTAGTAAAAAAGCGAACGTAAGAGATAATGATTATACCCAAATAAGTGAAAATACATATCCCAGCACATTAGGTATTCTTTTATTATACCTAAGCTGAGCAATATAAAATTATACGAGTTTTCCAAGCAACGGGTCGCGGGGTGCATGTCTGGTTCTTCGACCCCCAAACATCACCTTTGTCTAACCTTTTGCATGTCAGGATTCTAGCTTAACACAACAGCAAGCTCATTTGCTGAAACCTTTTTGATACACTATAATATGTATGGGAGAAAAAGTTTAACAAAATAAAGTTAGCTTATTTGTTTCATCGCGATGCTCAGTACTCAATATCCATATCTTTGAAGTGATATTGGTACCTACCATTTACTTACTATAATAATTTCTTTAAAATAAAACATACAACAAAAATGTAGTAAATTAGGCCAAAATGTTAGTAATGTTGTGGATTTCAAGAACAACACTAAAATAATATAGCAGCTGCCAACGATTTTTATTTTGCAAACAAGGACTATAAGGGCCTAGAATGGATTTAGGAAGAGCTCTGGTTAGATAACCTTGCCTTACTGTTAGATATACCTAATATATGAGGTCTCAAACTAGACTTAACTTCCCAAAATATTATCTACTCTGAGAGATTTTAATAATTCTTATTAAACTTCAAGGGATATTGTAAAAAGCAAAGATACCAAAGAAAAGAAGAATGAAAATTGACAACTTTAATAGAGTATCTGACTCACATCTGGCATCCATGTGGCCCATTTACAACCTTCGTAACATTTGAAGTAATAGGGGTTAAAGTATGAAATTGCCGATTATTTTCCCACTTTTTATTTTGTTTATAGCTCTTAAGTATAGTCATATTATTGCGTAATTCTTTTTGTATTGTATCAAAAACTAAATAAAGGAACTTTTGACTAAAAAAAATGCAGTACTAGTGCCTATTACTTCAAAGGAAGTCGTTGAAAAGACCCCTTGCAATGTGTCAGCTGACCTTCTTGCTTCAATTAAGTATATTTGTATTATATACTTTGATTTTCAGAAATTTAAATACTATAATGCGTAGCTTTATAACCATCTAACTTTCACCTTTAATTGCATCGAAAACTTATCAGTCGTTTTTAAAAAAACTAAAAAATTGGTAGTATGGAAAAATTACTTTTCTCGATTTCGTCCATACAAAACGGCAATTTCATACTTTAACCCCTAATATATCAATAATGCTAACTTATAAACACAACTTTGACCAACTTGGTATACCGATCTGTTTGAACTATACTAAGCTAGGCTATTACACCCAACGTCTCCAACAATCGATAAAAGTAACTCAATAAAACAATGTTCGGATATAAATGAAGTAAGTTGCTACGTCAAACTTCGGTAATGAACTTAACGGATTTCAGTTGGCTTAGAGCAACTCGAATCCCCTAAGCTTTTGTCCTATCTAACTTGGGAGTTTTTGTCCGAGTACATACCATGATAGAAATAATTTGTCCTACTCAGAGTTTAATTGAAAATGTCTTTCAAATATTGCCCTGCCCGAGCCGAATAAAGTTTGACAGACAGACTTTTAAAGTATCAGTGACAAAGTGGATATTTAACTTAAGTACGTACAACTTACGTATATTACTACTAGAGATGCGCCGAATATTCGTTTAGTATTCGGCATCTTTTCCACTATTTGTATTCGGCCGAATTATTCGGTTTTGGTGCCGAATATATTCGGTTCTATTTTCTTGGCTACATGACCCGATATAAAACTAACAGACACAACTTCTTCTGTTATAATTCAAAGAAGTGCTATGAAAAATATTTATGTTGAATAAAGCTAATAAAATAAAATCAATTTAACTTCAAGTCAACATTTATTTTAAACCAAAAATGAAAATATTTGTTAAACTAGGTACGTATTGTAGTCAACATTTATTTTAATTTTAAAATCTTAAATCAGCCAATGACATACGGTCCGCTCGTCATATTGCCCGTAGCGACATGTAAGAACTTGTTAATGCGGCATAGCAATGAAATTATGGTAAACCGAATAATTCGGCCGAATATCCGGTTCGGTAAAGGTTAAACCGAATAGTATTCGGTATTCGGTTATTCGGTAAAACCATTATTCGGTGCATCTCTAATTACTACCTTTTGACAAATGAAGGCATTTAGATCCATCTTGTAGCGTATTTCTACAGCATGAATAATTTTATTGAAATTCTGGTCTAATTGAAATTTCAACGATTGCTAAAGTCCTAAAACATCTAATCATGGCTACACGCCAAGTGACGTATCAATATGGAGGTTTTCTTTCATCGCCACATTCTTCTTATAATTATTACAATTACTTATTATTATGGAATCTAGAGTTTGAAAGTGTTTCTTGGAAACTGTACTTTTATCTGTGTATCTTATGTGCTATTCCAATCTAAAATTAATAATAGTACCAAATGTCATTCAGATTTGTCTAGCCGTTCTGGCGTCATTATGTAACAAGCATCCAACCAAACTTTCGCATTTACAATATTAGGAATAAAATAGTTAACTACAAATATTTTTTTGTAGTTAACTCTAAGTTAACTAACTTTATATTTCATAATTATTCTTGAACGAAGTTCAAAACAAATATAAACATAACAAAACCGCACACTCAGAACTTAATGTAGAATATCCCGAGATGTTCATACTTCGTACTCCGTTTTGAATAAAACTGCTCCTAAAACTCTTCTACGAGCCGGTGGAAGCGTAATTTGGCATAAAGTCCATGAATGACATGAATGTGAAGTAAATTTAAACTGGGAACATTCCATATTCATGAGGAGTGATGCCACGAACTTTAATGTTTTTAAGTGGAGCGTTGATGGATGAGAAATGTGCTGATTGTACTTTGGCTTTGCAGGTATGATTAAATATTTAATGTGGCAGGTTTTTATATCTGCAAACAAAAGTTACTGAAACTTATGAAAACCATATTTAAAACTGTGGAGCTATTAAACAAGTACTGGTTCTGTCTTTTAAGTTTTAATTTTAGTTTCTGGCTTAACGAGCTAGTCAGTTTTATTACTGAAAATAGGGCCCAAGAGGAGCTTTTGCACGGCCAAATTTTTGAACCTACCGCTGCTTTGGAACAATTATAGGCTCACCCTACAGGTGTCGTAAAAGAGAACTAAAAGAGTGACCAGTGAAATAACAGGCAGCAACGCCTTCTCTCCATTTGGTCAAATTGCGATCGCCAATTCAAATATAGGCACTATTGACAAAACTCAAGATGAGGGAGGCCTAATGTACGGCTCTGGATCAATGTGGGCTGATGCTGATGAAGGAGAACTCTCTGAAGTATACGTTTGAAAACGGATACGATTTTGGAAACTACATACCTATACATAAAACTGAAGTCTTTCTGAGATATATATATCATGTCCACTGTATCTATGTTCAGATGCATTACGTAACGTTATCAAGACAATATTGACTGTAACAACAAAGCTTAAAAGGTTTTGTTGGGTGCTCAATAGCAGTAAGAGAAGCGCAGTCAACCTTGTGGCGAAGCGGTTTCTTTTTGTTTTCATTTGGGTTAACCGTTTTCAGTAAAAAAATCATCTCTAAAGTTTGCCAGACTAAAATACAATAACAATAAAACGAATTAATTATTTACGGTAGTATATTTCGATCAATTTTATTCGGTACAAAACAAGCAGTCCTACAGAAATATTATAAGCCTAAGCTTATTGCTGGCAAAATTTTGTTGTCAAAGCAGTCTTATTAATTTATACAAAATAATTGTTTTTGTTTTCAAATAACATATCCTAATGAAAGCTCTCAAAATTTTCTGTGTTTGAGTTTTTATTCAAGACCCGTGTTGGGTGAGGACCGTGGCATTAAGGGGTGATTGTTAGCTATCATTATTTGCACAACTGAGCCCAAACTTGGGTAATGTTTATTATGGAGATGGGCATGCGCGTACGTAAACATAAAGCTTAGTACATACCAACAAAACGTCGAAACACATTTAAAGTAACGGCCTAGAATTTTCGCACTGCAGGGCAGAAGCCTCCATCATTGAATTCAAGTTGCTACAGCAATGATGGGTACAGGCAGAATAACCACGCTTAAAATTCAAATTATCCTTGTGATTACACGAAAAAAATAAACAATCAGTCAGAACTGGTAGCCCTCACAGGCTTAGGCCAAGCACAGGCATAGGCCAAGTCCACTCTCGGACAACCTGTACCTTTTATCATTTCAAAAGTGTTATTATCCGAAAATGTTTATCCGATAAAATAAGATTTTAAATTGTTTTGTTTACACATTTTGTATTCTAATAACTTCAATTCTAATAAAATACTGTAAAAAGTTAGGTACTTTAAAGTAGGGGCAAATATCTTTTAAACAAAAACGTAATATCTAAATGTATCTGGTGCTTTGATAACTAAGTACTAAGAATATTGTATTTGTGGAGGTATTATAACAATACCATAGTTATCACATTTCGGAATCCTTATTATTTATATATATTTATATTTAAGACATGCCACACTGGGCCACACAGAGCCATCTAGTCCCAAATTAAGGTACTATTAAGTACCCTGTCGTATGGGGTACTAGACAACCGATAAACTTACTTATATACTTTTTTTTTTTTTTTTTTGTAAATACTTACTTATAATACATAGAAAACACCCAGACCAGTACAAACAGACATGTTCATGCACACAAATATTTGTACTGTGCGGGGATCGAACCCGCTAGATATTGTGCACTAGGCTTTATTCCTTTGTCCTGCAGAATAGACAGGTGAACTTTGGTGCTGGTATGATTCTGTAGGCGTTTAATTAGAAATGCTTAGCAGATTAATTGCGTTTATAGCAGCTCGTAATAGTCTAATGCGTTGAGTGACATATTTGAAATGAATGTTGAAATAGTTTCGTTGGGTTCTACTGGAACAATTTTATTAATATTTCCGAATACGATACTAACATACGTTTGTGCTTATTTAATCGTTTATTGGGGAATACCTATCCAAGATAGGAATGGGTCAACACAGTTTAGGTACTTATATGTTTTTGTAATTTTGTTAAAAATGATAGCAAGTGCTAAGCAACATAATCAGAAGAGGTCTTTGTCTTACTTAAAAGTAATTAATATAAGCTGATAATGTGCGCGAATTGGGACCCAACGACTTAGCCACCACCATTACTTTATTACTTTTTTTACCTACCGAGCCAAAATTTCGTGATTCTTCTGGTAGTTATCCTTTCGTCACCTATTAGGTACAATTATTGGTCGAGAAGGGTTTGGTAATTTAGTAAGACTACCGGCTTTCACGGCTTAAGTAATATTAAGTCAAAATAAATTATATGTATAACGACTCAAGCCAGTGACACACTAGTAAAACTTCAATGGTTTCCACAGCGTTATTCTCTTTTTTTATGGCAAAACAGTATTTGTGATAAGGACCAACAAACCTTAATTTTGAACCTTTCGAACCCCCGAACAAAAAAATCCAAAATGTTTTCAGTTTGTGTCCAAATAATTTTAATGGATCAAATCATAACTTATGACGTCTTTTGGTTTGGACTTTAGACAGTGAATCGCGGTTATGGCAGGTGCATCTACCGATTTCTGTATGTGTGTTTGGCACAACTTAGCTAAACATACACCGTGCATTTTGTAGATGTCACATAATTATACATACAAAATGGTTTTGACGACCTTTTGGATCAGTGGTAGTAAACGCTGCTTCTGAGCCGTGAGTCGTGGTTTCGATTCCCGCATATATTTGTGTGCATGAACATGTCTGTTTGTACTGGTCTGGGTGTTTTTCTATGTATAATAAGAATACATTTACAAAGAAAGTATATATGTATGTTTACCGGTTATCTAGTACCCCATACACCAAGCTTCTTAGTAGTAGCTTAATTTAGGACTAGAGTATGGCTTTGTGTGACCCAGCGTGGCATATCTTAAAAAAATATATTATAATGGTTACATAACGTGGGTTTTGTTTGTCAGGTGGTTCAAAATGCACAGTGTATATAATGACCAATTGCACGAAAGATTTTCATAAAAACTTTCCTTTCTGTAATAAGTTGAGTTCCACACAAACTAACTCGTATAAAAATATCTATTCAAAATGCACAGTGTAGAAAATGACCAATTTACTGAAAGATTTTCATAAAAACTTGCCTTTCTGTAACAAGTTGAGTTTCACACAAACTAACTCGTAAAAAAATATCAATTCAAAATGCACAGTGTATAAAATGACCAATTGCACGAAAGATTTTCATAAAAACTTGCCTTTCTGTAACAAGTTGAGTTTCACACAAACTAACTCGTAAAAAAATATCAATTCAAAATGCACAGTGTATAAAATGACCAATTGCACGAAAGATTTTCATAAAAACTTGCCTTTCTGTAACAAGTTGAGTTTCACACAAACTAACTCGTAAAAAAATATCAATTCAAAATGCACAGTGTATAAAATGACCAATTGCACGAAAGATTTTCATAAAAACTTGCCTTTCTGTAACAAGTTGAGTTTCACACAAACTAACTCGTAAAAAAATATCAATTCAAAATGCACAGTGTATAAAATGACCAATTGCACGAAAGATTTTCATAAAAACTTGCCTTTCTGTAACAAGTTGAGTTTCACACAAACTAACTCGTAAAAAAATATCAATTCAAAATGCACAGTGTATAAAATGACCAATTGCACGAAAGATTTTCATAAAAACTTGCCTTTCTGTAACAAGTTGAGTTTCACACAAACTAACTCGTAAAAAAATATCAATTCAAAATGCACAGTGTATAAAATGACCAATTGCACGAAAGATTTTCATAAAAACTTGCCTTTCTGTAACAAGTTGAGTTTCACACAAACTAACTCGTAAAAAAATATCAATTCAAAATGCACAGTGTATAAAATGACCAATTGCACGAAAGATTTTCATAAAAACTTGCCTTTCTGTAACAAGTTGAGTTTCACACAAACTAACTCGTAAAAAATATCAATTCAAAATGCAAAGTGTATAAAATGACCAATTGCACGAAAGATTTTCATAAAAACTTGCCTTTCTGTAACAAGTTGAGTTTCACACAAACTAACTCGTAAAAAAATATCAATTCAAACTGCACAGTGTATAAAATGACCAATTGCACGAAAGATTTTCATAAAAACTTGCCTTTCTGTAACAAGTTGAGTTTCACACAAACTAACTCGTAAAAAAATATCAATTCAAAATGCAAAGTGTATAAAATGACCAATTGCACGAAAGATTTTCATAAAAACTTGCCTTTCTGTAACAAGTTGAGTTTCACACAAACTAACTCGTAAAAAAATATCAATTCAAACTGCACAGTGTATAAAATGACCAATTGCACGAAAGATTTTCATAAAAACTTGCCTTTCTGTAACAAGTTGAGTTCCACACAAACTAACTCGTATAAAAATATCTATTCAAAATGCACAGTGTATAAAATGACCAATTGCACGAAAGATTTCCATAAAAACTTGCCTTTCTGTAACAAGTTTACGAGGGCGGGTCAATAAGTCCGTGACTTTTGGAATAAAACACAGATTTTTTGATAAATAAATCATTTTATTTTTCAACGTAGTCTCCCTTGAGCTCTATACACTTTGTCCAACGCTTCTCCAATTTTTTATCCCTTCCAAAAAATATGATTTGTCGAGGTCCTCAAAATAGACCTTTGTTTGCGAGATGACTTTATCATTGGAGTCAAATCTTTTTCCACCAAGCCATTTCTTCAGGTTTAGGAACAAGAAGTAGTCACTCGGAGCCAGATCTAGAGAATAGGGCGGATGAGGGAGCAATTCATAGCCCAATTCATGGATTTTTGCCATGGCAACTGCACATGTGTGCACCCTTGCATTGTCTTGGTGGAATAGAACTTTTTTCTTGGCCAAATGAGGTCGTTTTTTTTTTCAAATCGTCATTAAAGCGGTCCAATAAGTTGGCATAATATTCCCCATTGATTGTTCTTCCCTTTTGAAGGTAGTCAATGTAGATTATCCCACGTGCATCCCAAAAAACAGTCGCCATAACTTTATTGGCTGACAAACCCACCTTGGCCTTCTTTGGCGCTGATTCACCCTTAGAAACCCACTGTTTTGACTGTTGTTTGGTCTTGGTGTGTTGTGATGGATCCATGTTTCGTCCACGGTTACAAAACGGCGCAAAAACTCCTCCATATTGCGACTAAACAACGCCAAACCTTCCTGTGAAGTTGTTACACGATTGCGTTTGTGGTCGACTGTGAGCAAACGCGGCACCCATCTTGCGGAAAGCTTTCTCATACCCAAGTGATCTTTCAAAATTGAAACCACTGAGCCATGCGAGATCCCTACGGCTTCCACAATCTCTTGCACTTTCAATCTTCGGTCGGCCAACACCATATCGTGAATTTTTTCGATTGTTTCGGGTGTAGAGACCTCAACTGGGCGTCCAGGACGTTCGGCATCTTCAGTGCTTGTACGGCCACAATGAAATTCAGTAAACCACTTTTTTACCATTGAAATCGATGGTGCAGAGTCCCCATAGTATTTATCAAGCTTAGCCTTGGTCTCGGTAATAGTTTTTTTTCGCAAAAAATAATGCTTAATAAGCACACGAAATTCACTTTTTTCCATTTATTCCTCATATTACTGGGTAGTCTGATAAAGATAGCTGTCAGACACAAACTAACTGACGCAGCAAGTTCAAATTTTGGTAGGAGTCAACTGACAGATACCTGTTGCCAGGAGTAGTGTTGCTTTTTCGGTAAAGAGGTCAGAAATTCAAAAAGTCACGGACTTATTGACCCGCCCTCGTAGTTTCATAAAAATGACCTCGCAGGATAGATATTTATATATGAGCTGACCTGAAAGTGGTCAGAACCATAAAACTGCCTTGAGGCTGTAAAAAATATATTTACCGAGATAACTGGGAATGGCGTGCAATAAAAGCTACATCACTTGTGCCTACGAATGAGTGCCTACGTGATTGTTTTGCACATTCAGTGTTTAAATTTAATTGGACACATTTCACACGCGTCATGGCAAGCTACATTCCTGAATGCGAAATCGAAACAAAAGCATCTGATTGATGATAAACCATACATGTATAGCTCTGAACATGTATTCCATTTGACACACCAAGGAGCGTACTTCCGTCCTCCCGTTGTGTTCCCTAGAGCGTACAATCTAGTTCTATTCAAATCAAGACTGAATAGGCAGTTTCAGGACAGACGTGTTTGGTCCCAAAGTAATTTATTAAGGGCGTGTACACTATGGGCTAGACGTCATTTTTCAAGAATGTATCACAATATTTTACGTAAGGCATAGCATGATGCGTCGCTCAATATTCTTTTTAACTTGCACATTTAAAACGGGAAGTGCACGACAGGTAATATTTTTTTTAAGACATGCCTCACTGGACCAAACAGAGCCAACTAGTCCCAAATTAAGCTACTATTAAGTACCCTGTCGTATGGGGTACTAGACAACCGATAAACTTACTTATATACTTTTTTTTTTCTTTGCAAATACCTACATACTTATAATACATAGAAAACACCTAGACCAGTACAAACAGACATGTATTATATATTAATATACAAACACACAAATATTTGTACTGTGCGGGGATCGAACCCGCGACCCATGGCTCAGAAGCAGCGTTTACTACCGCTGATCCAAATTGTCGTCAACTCGTTAAGGTTGCTGGAAGGTAAAATTCTTGTGTAATTTGCCTATCAGTGGACCATCAACTAAGTTGATTATTTAATGTCTTACGACAATTATAGGAAATAAGATTTAGGCCGTGTCTAATTATAATATAATTTAGTTACAACAATACAAAAAATTAGTTACCGTCATAATATGACTAATTTGTTGATACTCCTCATCAACATTCCTGCATATTATGCTGGACACAAACCTCTACAAAACGATGATTTTACCATAAACCCCACCCTTGGTTTTTCCCTGCAAGTCGCCTCTTACGAAAGAATAAGAGTTACTTACTATAACATTGTTTCAAAACTAAGCTGTGTCATAATTAGGCCAGGCTTAAAACTTTTTTTTAATGAGTAATAACAGTGTGAATGGTAAAATAAACAAATAATACGTCATCGCCACCAGTCACCTACTGAGATATTTAGCGTGCCTTCTGCTACTTGAGCTTGATAACTTGAAGCATTTCCCTAATACATTTTCATTCAATGAGCCTTCTAAGCAACCTAAGCAAGCGTGGCAATCGTGGAGAGAACCAGTTGATTGACGCGAACCAATGATGATGACGAATTGTAATAAGACAGCAAAATGTAAACGAGAATTTTCTCTTTTTGCGTTTTTGATTGTGTCCTACCTTATGGAATGTGACGTCATAGAAAACCTTTTTACCTAAACCCGCTTAGAGCAGCACATTTTAAATGAAATTAGGTACCACAAGTTGGAAGTTAAAATTACTTAGTTATTTCGAGGGCTCACGTCCAGCTGGCAACAAGATTAACATGAAACAGTGATAGGATTAAGCACTGAAAAGGAATAGCAATCTTATTCAAGTTCAATAAAGTTTATTTTGTGTTTGTGAGGTTATGTGAGCTAGACTTTGTTTAGGATCTCGCTGGTGTAGCTTACTGGTTAATAAATCTTTGTATGTATTGTTTTGTGTTTATGTTCGCAAAATGATTAACGATTTGGGTTACGAAATTAATAGATAGCTCTTTACCTCTATTTATTAAGGACCAAAATCTTTGAAGTTTATTGACAGTCACTATCTTTTATAGGTTTCGATCAGTATAAAACTTATTTGAGATTTCTTTGACCCGAACGCTAACTGTACTACTCGTATCACGGTCAAGTGTACCCTGACTTATAAACGTTTTTTTCCAAACGAGATAGCTATGTAATGTCAGCATAGGAGAGGTGGCTTGAAAGGGACATTTGTGTTGTTAAGGCTCTTATGCATGGATGCTAAAATATTTTAAACACGTCGCAGCTCAATAGGAAGCCTTAGTTACTTTTCTTTTAAGCTATTGCATAGCTTCTATCGCGGGCCTTGAGCGTGGAGACCGAATCCAGAAATTCCGTAAAGAAAATTTTATAACCTAACGCTCCGAGTCGAACAATTTTGAATTTCCGAAATTTAAAAGAATTTAGAAGAAAATAAGGATTTTGACAGTATGGTTGCCTATAGTAACCATATCTGCCAAAATAACAGAAAAATTTAATTACAAAAGTCAAAATTAGAAAATACATAAAATTATAAAATTAAGCTATCGCATAGCTTCTATCGCGGGCCTTGAGCGTGGAGACCGAATCCAGAAATTCCGTAACGAAAATAACCTAACACCCCCCCACTCCGACCGGCACAGCGGTGATACTTTTTAGTTTTATAATTGCATAAGTTAATAAAAAATGCAATAGCTTTACCGCGGCAGTCTCCGAGTGCCACACGTCTTTTTTAAATGCAAAGTAATAGTTAACATTTATTTATTCTTAGCAATTGGTTTTTACAGTTTCCAAAAAAGGACATTTATATTCCCTTTCATAAATGAACGGTTTTGAAAGGGACACGATGATTTTTGAAAGGGATATAACTCAGAAGTTGCATTTGTATTGACAGTCATTTATACCTATTTCACAACTAAAACAAAAATAAAACCGGCCAAGTGCGAGTCGGACTCGCGCACGAAGGGTTCCGTACCAAAAAGGCCAAAAAAACGGGTTTGTTGTATGGGAGCCCCCTTTAAATATTTATTTCATTTTGTTATTAGTATTTGTCGTTATTGCGATAAAATAATTATATAATTTGTGAAAATTTCAACTGTCTAGCTATCGCCGCTCTTGAGATACAGCCCGGTAACAGAGCGACGGACAGACGGACAGACGGACAGACAGCGAAGTCTTAGTAATAGGGTCCAGTTTTTACGCTTTGGGTACGGAACCCTAATAAGCGCCTTCAAACTGGGGACTATAGCTCCATGAATTTTAGTAACTAATAAATACGAGTATTATCTAAATTCTACGAAAATCCACACTGGGCACGGTAAAGATATGTGGGTAGGTATCCACATTATCAGTGACCCGATCGGCGAGAAATACGGCTCATTATGGAGAAAGTTTTAGCCGCGGCACTATCACGTAAAGGAAATGGGACAGTACTAAAAAAAAATGAGTAAATGGATTGAGATTTGTAGTACTTTATGTTTGATACCTTTTTTTTTCTTTTTTAACACGATTTCATTTATTTTTAATAACAAACTTTTGCTATATCCTATATTTTAATACACAGTATGTCCATCAAATCTTCAACTTGTACAAACTGTCAAATTCAAACCGAACTTAATATCTGACTATAATATAAAACTGAGAGTGCGAAGACATGCACTAACAACGGCTATCCAAATAGATGTAAAGTTTTTAGAAGTCAGTCTCAATAGTGTTACGTAATACCCCGCCGGATGTAGAGCCGCAGACCGGTCGGGATCATTTGTAGTTTATAGATACTGAATGCGGTTAACAATATCATATGAAAACAAATTGGAAAATGTGTATTCCCACGTTAGCTGTTTCGGTTAGACAAAATAATGGATTTATTGACAGTGTCTAGATTGTGGTATGTAATCATAATCAAATATTATCATTATTACCAGCCTCTCTGTCCACAGCTTTCCAAAAAGAGGATTATGCCAAAATCGTAAACGACCGTCAGGGGTTGGCTGTTGCAATCAATCAATCAATCAATCAATCAATCAATCAATCAACCAACCAACCAATCAATCAATCATTTATTTGATCTAAATAGGGTGATTGTCACATTTTATGGGTGTTTATACATATTGGTTAGTGCTTCAGCCCGTACTCTTTTAGCCGCCTCTTATGACACCCATAAGTGCCTAAAAAGAGAAGGAATAGTGCTCTAGTTCTTATGATAAGTATAATATAGTTTTCAGCAATATCGTAATTGTACTTTATGTGATATTTTAGAAATTTAATTGCAATTGTAATATCAGTATATAAACTTAAAAAAATATGTCTCAGGCGGGACTCGAACCCGGGCTCCTCGCATACCGTGCGTGGCGCTAAATGGTAAATCGCCGCGCCGGTATGCGAGGAGTGTAAGTTTATATACTAATAACGTAATTGATTTAATAGCAAAATATTTTACGTCTAATTGATATATCCCCAAATAGTATAAAATACTAGCTGACCCGGCAAACGTTGTTTTGCCATAAAAATGATTAAATTACTAAAATGGCTAACAAAAAATAGGGGTTGGTGGTAAAAGGGTAAAAAATTAGGGTTGTATATATTTTATAAAATTTTAATATTCTACTACCCTACCCCTACCCTGCCCCTACCCTACCCCTACCCCTACCCTACCCCTACCCTACCCCTACCCTACCCCTACCCTACCCCTACCCTACCCCTACCCTACCCTTACAAAAAAGACGATAATTGATCAGTTATCGAGCGGGATGAAAAATGATTAAATTACTAAAATGGCTATTAAAAAATAGGGGTTGGTGATAAAAGGGTAAAAATTTAGGATTGTATGTATTTTTGTATGTTGTATCATAAAAAAATAGAAATTAAAAATTTTGGGGTGGACTACCCCTAACATTTAGGGGGATGAAAAATAGATGTTAGCCGATTCTCATAGATACCGGATAAGCACAAAAAATTTCATCAAAATCGGTCAAGCCGTTTCGGAGGAGTTCAAGTTCGAACACCGTGACACGAGAATTTTATATATTAGATTGATTGCCTAAAAAGAGCGCACAAAACTTCATAACTGATATATTTTGAAAAGTGTCTTCATAGCAAAATTATTTCTTATTTTTCATTAGAATAACCACTGCTTATTAGTGTTTCCTGTATTTATTTAATGTAATGAACTGTCTGCACAACGGTCCGTTTTCCTAATCGATTTACAACAGTAAAAGCCTCACGAAAATTCCGAAAGTCGACAAAAATATTGTCCAGTCATCGCTTGCTAAGCAGAATCCCGGCTCACCCCCGGGATTTTAAGGTTTTCCCGAGCGGCCTTGTGGAAGGCAACGGGACCGTATTAATTACGTTAGGATTTTAATCTCTAACCGTTTTTTTTCTAACTGATTATCAATTTTAGTAAGTAACAATAAAAGTATGAAAATTTACATTTTTAAAGATACACGTGTAAAATATTTTATTTGTACAGAAAATATTCACGATAATAAGTGCAATTAGTCGTAAACAGTGTCGCGGTTATTAACGCCCACCTCGAACACATGGATACAGATGTATTGATTTATGATCATTCGTTTATGTAATAATTATTAGTATTATCATGACCAGCCTAAAACAGTCTGCTGGACACATACATATAACGTAGCAGACAATCTGGGGTACACTTGAAAAGGAATACCTTCAGAAACGTAGGTTCTGCTACGCTACAAAAGAAAATACGAAAAGGGGGAAAGTTAAGGGGACCTACCTCTCTATAACTATTCCCTAAGAATGAAATAAAATACAAGACAAGATATTATACAGTAAATATATTAAAAATAAAAAAAATACGTAACTTAAAATTATCGATGTACAAAAGGGTCCAATAATTGGGGAGAGGTGGCCTGGCGGACGACCACGCCAGGATCCAATTGCGCAGCTCAGAGGAGATGGCCTGGCGGTCTGCCTGACCAAGCCGGGGTCCAGTTGCGCAGGATGGAGGTGGCCTGGCGGTCTACGTGACCGTACCAGGGTCCAGAAACACCGAACGGTGCCGAGAGTAGTCTACCGGTGACGAAAGTAGTCTGCCGATGGTGAAAGTAATCTACCAATGCCTAGAGTAGTCTCTCAATGCCGCGAATGGTATCTCTCACACAGACCCTTGCGAAGAAGGCAGGCCATAATATCACTATACCAACATTGCTGTCAAAATGTTGTATTTTAATAGCCATTAATGTGCCATTAACTATCGTTGATACCGTACCGTATCGTTGTTATAACGATATCTCGTTAGACGATCACAAAGAGACAAACCTAATTTAGCGACCTTTTCCAGATTGGGAAAACATTTCTAAAGAACAAACGTAGAATCAAAATGTTAGTTCAACTTCTTCGCTACTTACGCCATGTAACCTGGTTGGTTCCTTTTCCTTTTTCTTGAGAACTAGTTTAAACTGGAATCCGATTCACCCGGGCAAGGGATTAAAGGTGGGAAAGATATTACCGGTTCGCTTTTTACTTAGATGTCTGTACAAGCCGTAGATATTTGAAGCTTTAACCCCTTTTTCATATTAGATACTTGCATTTCAGAACATTTTGTATCGGATTTGTGGTGATGTAAAAATACTTTTAAACGTATACATCGTTAGAACTTTAAAAGGATGCAAATGCAAACTGGAATAAAATGAAGAATTTAGGTCAAACTTTTTGTGTTTAAATTAAGCCACTAACTTGTGTCAGTTATTAGTTTTGTTCAAAAGTAATAATTTTTTTTAGCTGGTCAACCCTTATTTTACTCTTTTTATGGACACGCTTTATAATATTGTTTTTTGTTTGACCCTCGTACTCCGTATATATGTCGCAGGGATATGAGGATATCAGGGATTTCATGAAATCCCTAGGGATATGACGAAATCCCGGTAGATGTCGAATATTGCAAGTCTTAAAATATTCCTAGAAAATACTCAAAAATTCCCGCAAACAAAATAGTAAGTAACGAAAAAAGCACGAATTCTATTTTTAAACAGACAATTTGGTAGACTGAGTGGAATGACCTTTTACTCGTTTCGCGTAAAAGGTAATTGAGGGATATGTACTTATCATTTTGTGAAAAGAATAACCTAGTTACACCCAATTAAATTCAGGAACATAAATAAAAACATGTCTGAGGATGATGTAACCTCTTTGTTATATGTTCTTAAAGCGTGCCGGGTTCAGGGGAGGTATATGATAGCCCTGTATGCTGGGGTGACTTGGATAAAATTTTGTCAAAGTTTAATAACATGAAGGTTTCGGGAAAAGTAAATTGGTAATTTTCGATTTAAAATACTAAGAACTGAAGTATTTTGTTATATGTTAAACAAACAAGTTGTTACTTATATTTTTAAAATTTTTTTTCTAAACTGTAAAATAGAAGTAAAAACAGTTGCACCTGCCTACGATATAGTCATACTAAAATAAAATGATAATCTATTTTTACTATAAATAAGGGTTTTTACTAAAGGTAGACCCATGTCAATCTGGTCATACTTACCTGCCATTATTGAATCTAAATTGTTTTGAATATCCCTTTTGTATATTCAAAATTTGCTAGTGACGTTGAGATCAATACCTACTTTTTTCTATTTTGTTCATAAGCAAACTAGATTTTAATAGATAAACATTTAATGCAGAAAATGAATCATTTTTTGAGTTCTGTAGCCGAATGGCAAAAACGGAACCCTTATAGTTTCATCAAGTCTGTCTGTCCGTCCGTATGTCACAGCCACTTTATTCTGAAAGTTTTAGCATTACACAGTTGACACTTTTTAACAAATACTTTCAACAAAATTTAGTTTACACATGATCAAACTGGTAGTTTTTGAGAAATAGCACATTTTTAACAACCGCAAATATAACTTTGTCCTTCATACAAACACTATAAAAACAAAGTTATTTTTGCAGTCAATTAAACATTCCGGGATTTTGGGTAAGTGGAAGTAAGTGGACCCTTAATTCAGTTAAAGTAGGTACGGAACCCTCAGTGCACAAGTCCGACTCGCACTTGGCCGATCTTTTACAACAGTTTCTAAAGATGAGGAGGAAACCCTAACACTTTGGTTTACGGAGCGTTCTATGTCTATACTAGAATAGACTTGGTTTTGACAGAGCGACACTAAAACTACTTATTTATACCAAAATAAAAATATTATTATGATTCGGCCAAACCCACACGAATTCAGTGCCATAACTATTACATGTTATTACTGACATGGACTCACGCCAGCCCCCATTTCACTACTCAGTTTGAATAATTGCCGGTGGTAAAATCTGTATTCACGAATTTCCACGTAAAACTCTAGCGTCAGTTAACATTAATTTTATTGCAAAATTTTCCAGAAATAACATTTTTCATGTGAATTTAAAAAAATGTTGGAATTTTTTGATCCTAATATTAATATGCCGCGTTCTAGGTTTATTTAATTAGAAACATTTCTGGTTAATTGCGTTGATACACAAAACTTTTTCATCAATATGAGTTCTCTGCCTTACATTTGGCAAACAAAAATCACATCAATATTTATGGAGATATTATGCTAAAATGAATATATAAGTATAGTTACCATCTTTGATTGATATCATTCACGAATGTGCAGTCATGAAATTAATATGTCCAGCTAGCCACTCCAAGTTTGTCTGACTGCACAACTGATGTCTCTTCATGTTCGTATCTAAATTTGCTTGTTCATCACTCCTACAATAATATTTTTCAGACATGCCACACTGGGCCACACAGAGCCATCTAGTCCCAAATTAAGTTACTATTAAGTAGCTTGCCATATGGGGTACTAGACAACCTATATATACTTTTTTTTTGTAAATATTTACTTATTATACATAGAAAAACACCCAGACCGGTAAAAAACAGACATGTTCATGCACACAAATATTTGTACCGTGCGGGGATCGAACCCGCGACCTACTTATTATACATAGAAAAACACCCAGACCGGTAAAAAACAGACATGTTCATGCACACAAATATTTGTACCGTGCGGGGATCGAACCCGCGACCCATGGCTCGGAAGCAGCGTTTACTACCACTGATCCAAACGGTCAATGATTTGACGACCCAGTTATAGTGGTGCGAGGTCCTCCCAAAAAGCAAAGGACCCGATTTCCGGTTCAGTTTTCAGATCGACACAATTTAGAAAACGCGGTATTTTCTAAATTAGCTCGGGTCTGAATGGGGTGATATTCGTCCTTCTGAATTTTCGTTAAGCCGCTGGCCCTGGCTTCTCTTACATTTACAGGCCCTATATGTAAAGGAAGCCAAACTCTGACAGGGATATTTCACAACAACTGCACCATATTTATAATCCTTATCAACTACCAGCAAAAATTAGTCCACTACGGGACGCGGGTCTCTCCAAAAGAAGGGCTTTTCCATATAACCGTCACGCTAGGCAATGGGGGCTATCGCTAGTGAATTTGCCACTAGAGGCGCTAGTGTCGCGTGAGGTCCAATATCATTCACTTTGTACTGGTTTTAGCAGAATTTGTTGCATAAATTATAATTTCTTTAATTGACCTGCTGGAAAGTGATCTCCTTCGTAAAATATCGCAAATATGGATTATTTGGCGATTAATGTAAACGCTTTAAAAGCGGAATTAAGAAAAAGTGCAAAAATAGGCAGCCTCAAGAGCAACTATTTCAGAAGTTAGTTTGTTGATGTCAAGATAGTTATTTATAAACAATATAACCTTAATTAGATTCAAGATATAACACTTTGTTTCGGCGCCAATCGCCTTTGACAGCTATAACTCCGACCTCAAACTACAGTGGCGCCAACTGGTGAGCAAAGAAACGGTAGTCCCCATTAGGTTGGCGATTGTTTGGTCAATAATGGAGAAAAGTTTCTGTTGCCCGTCTTTTTCTGGCATCAATACAAGTAAAATACCATAACACTTTTAGATATACCCAATGATATTTAAAAATTAATAGATATGTTACATGCGCTCTCAATATGCGTCCCTAAAACGTCACAATTGTGGTGACGTCTTTTCAAATCCATGAAAGAGAAAGTAATTGTTCTTTTCACGAGTGTGACAAGGACAAAATAAGAATTACGCATGTGTGCAGTTGTTCGCAAGCGGCACATATATTTCGATAGTTTTGTAAGGGCATAACCTATCTATACTTTTTAAATATCATTGGAATTCAAATATCAATATTGTACCGAACGCCCCTATGTGTGACTCTATTGTGACGTCGGTACATATATGTTGCTGGATTGCGCTGGACTAGGGAGATGCCAGTAGGTAGATAATGAAAACGCGGATTTTCTTGCTAATAAGGCGATAGTAGCTTGATGGTGTATAGTGGACTGTATGTTGATTTCTTGAGGCTGCACCAGTTGAGTCTTCATGTAGACTGTTCAGTCTGAATGTGTTCCGACGAATGTTATTTTTTGCAAATCCCGCTCGCAGTTATGTGGAGTTTCGCTGCATTCTATTAGTGACTATATCTGCTTAGCGTCAAGTGCACGCGTCAGCAATATTTTGTGCGAGCGAAACTCCCTATCGTGCGAGCGAGATGGCAAATGAGACCCTCCTTACGCGGCAATACCGTAAGGAGAGCCTCTTATGTGTGTAAGGTGTGTAGTGTACCTATTCGCCTTTTATTTATTTAGTAAAACTTTACAATTCGTAATAACAACATACGATAAACTTAAATAAGACACATAAACAAATAGAACACTTATACAATTTCTAACACTATCTTACACTAACTATTCAATACAAAGGTAATTTACAAATTTTAAACACTTTTAAATCAAACTATAACACACAACATAATAATAAAGTAAATAGACTATACAAGTAAATAGGCCGTCTGTAACACTATTAACACAAGTAAATAGGCCGTCCGTAACATTCTCCCGCCGTGCGTCGAGTGTGGGCTTGCTCAGTCCGACGCAACTTGAAGTTCACTGGGATGGACGGCTGTTACTGCTTCTTCTGCCGGCACGATGATCACCAGCTTCTTCGTTGGTCTTCGTAGGATGCCGTTCTTGGTCTGCACGTCTGCTGCTCGTACCACGCCGTCAGGACCCGGATAGGTAGCGCTCACTCGTCCCAGGGGCCACGTGTTTCGAGGCAAGGTGTTATCGGCGATGATCACCACGTCGCCTTGCTGCAGCGAGGGTCCTCTTCCGTGGGGCTCCCGCCGGTACTGGAGCTCGGGTAGGTATTCTCTGAGCCACCTGGCCCAGAATAAATCGGCCAGTCGGTGCGCCGTCCTCCAGGTGTGCTTCCCATGGAGGTCTTGAGGGTAAGATGGCCCGGTGGGTGGATCATATGCTGGCCCCAGCATGAGGAAGTGGTTCGGAGTCAGCGCTTCCGGTTCTTCAGGGTCGACGCTCACGTGGGTTAGGGGACGACTGTTCACGGTCATCTCTACTTCGGCGAGGACGGTGGCGAGGACTTCTGTTGACGTGGGCTTATCCAGGACAGCAGTAAGGGCGGTCTTGACAGTTCGTACGAGCCGTTCCCAGGCACCTCCCATGAACGGGGCGCTCGGGGGAGTGAACCGCCAAGAGATTCTTCTTTTCGCCGCTTCTTCTTCGGTGGCGGCGTCGGCTGCTAGACGGATTTCTTTCTCCGCGCCATGAAGGTTCGTTCCGTTGTCGGACCAGATGGTGTGTGGGCATCCTCGACGGGCGATAAATCGCCGTAATGCCATGACAGCGGAATCAGTCGTGAGAGAGGCTGCTACTTCGAGGTGGACGGCTCTGGTTGTGAGGCACGTGAAGAGCGCTACGTAGGTCTTCTTGGTTGCTCTTCCTTGCGTCGTAAGCAGTGGGCCGAAGTAGTCCACCCCGGTGTGAGTGAATGGACGTTGATGATGAGCAAGCCGATCAAATGGGAGGTCACCGGTTCGTGGTTCTGGTGGCGCTAATCGTCTTTTTCTGCACGGGACGCAGTTGTGGATCACCCCTCTGGCTGTGGTGCGTAGACCGATGATGTGGTATCTGGTGCGACATTGGTTGATAGTCGCCTCTACGCCCTGGTGATGCCCGGTCCGGTGGATGTGTGCGATGTATAGGCGCGCCACGTGGTGTTTCCCGTCAAGGATGGGTGGCCGCTTCGTTTCTTCGGGAACGTCTTTCACCTTTCCTATTCTTGTTCTCACGACGACTATACCGTTGATTATTTCTGATGATATTCTGTGTAGTTTACTGGTTCTTCGAACGCGACGATCTCGTGACAAGTCTTCTATTTCTTCGGCAAAGCTGTCGGCTTGACTCGCTTTGACTATCATTTTCTCGGCTTTGATGAGGAGCTCCGTCGGTATTCTTCTATATTTGTCTTCTTGTCTGACAATTTTCCTTTCACTTTCATTTTTCTTGACTCGTCGGTTGCTCCAGGTGGGGTCATCTTGTCGGTTCGCCTTCGTTCTGGCGTACGCTATCTTTGTGGCTCGCGTTCTGCAGACAGCCACGAATTGCAGTACCCTGGCGGTGGTCCTGATGAGCCTTTCCCACTTGGAGAACCGGAAAGGATCAGGGACAACTTCATATACTGACGGTTTCTTCTCTTGTATTTTCATAACTTTCTCTTCGCCGGTGACTTGTTGAGTTGTCGTCTTCTCTGTTGGCCAGGTCGACGGGTCTTGTAGTAGGAAGCTCGGGCCCTTGAACCAGCGGTGATGCTGGTTGAAGTCTTGAGGGACTCCGCGCGTCCCGTCGTCGGCAACGTTCAGCTTGGTAGGGACCCATCGCCATTCTTCTATTTTCGTATTTTCTTCTATTTCAGCTATGCGGTGTGCGACGAAAGGCTTGTATGACCGCGCGCCTGTTCTTAACCATGTCAAGACGGTTTTGCTGTCTGTCCAGAAGGTGCGCGCTGTTGGCTCCAGGTCATGCTCTTGCGTTACGCAGTCGGCCAATCGAGTGCCCATAAGGGCTGCTTGTAGTTCTAGGCGCGGGATCGATGTCGTCTTCAGTGGCGCAACCTTGGCTTTGGCTAGCGCTAAGGTTACGTGCGCCTGCCCGTGGTCGTCCTCCACGCGCCAGTATACTGCTGCTGCATATGCTGCTTCGCTGGCGTCGACGAAGATGTGGAGTTGCAGGTTGCGCCCGCTGCTATAGTTGTGATAGCATCGTGGTATTGCGATTTCCCGTAGAGCTTCAAGATGACGAGTCCATTTGGCCCACTGCTCGGCCAGGTCTTCGTCCAGGGGTTCGTCCCACTTCGTGCTTCTTCTCCATATTTCTTGCAGGATTTGTTTTGCGCCGATTGTCACTGGTGAGACTAGGCCCAATGGATCGAAGAGAGACATGACTATTTGCAGGGCTTGTCTTTTCGTCGGTCGTTGTTTTTGCAGCACATCTTCTGGCAGTCTTGACAGATCCAGGTTGTATCGCAGCGAGTCACCTGCTGTATCCCATACCATTCCGAGGACTTTTTCTGTTTTCGGGCCAATGCAGAGTTCTGTTGTCTCCGCTTCTTCTTCTAAAGCGTTAAGAACTTTTCCCGAGTTTGAAGTCCATTTTCGTAGTACGAAGTGCGCCTGTTCGTGTATGTCGCGCACCTGGCACGCTGTTCTGATGGCGGTGTCTTCATCTTCGAAACTCTGGATGTAGTCATCCATGTAGTGGTTGCGTTGAATTGCTTTCACTGCCGCTGGGCACTTGTCTATAAATTCTTCTGCGTTCTTGTCTTTCACGTAGATCGCCGTCGCCGGAGATGACGTTGCGCCGAATATTAGTGACGTCATTCTGTATTCTTGCACTTCAGCTGTTACGTCGCCGTCGCGCCACAGGTAGCGTATCGCGTCACGGTCTTCCGGTGCTATCTTGACTTGAAGAAACATTTCAGCGATGTCGGCCGACACTGCGACTTTGTGCTGCCGCATTCGCATGAGCACGCCTGGCAGAGACTGAAGAAGGTCCGGGCCGGTGAGAAGAGCGTCATTGAGGGATACGCCTTTTGTTGTAGCTGCGGCGTCGTGCACCATGCGTACCTTGCCTGGCTTCATGGGGTTGAGCACAGGGAAGCAGGGCAGGTACCACGTCCGATCTGGCGTCGTCTCGGTGGGTGCAGGCTCGGCGTATCCTTTCTTGACTAAGTCCTTCATCTGTTCTAGCACCTTGACTTTGAGCTCCGGGTTCTTCTCTATTTTTCTCTCTGTGGCTTCTAATCTCTTCATTGCGTATTGTCTATTGTTCGGCAGCTTAATGTTGTCTTCCTTCCATAGTAGTCCCGTTTGAAAACGTCCATCTTCTAATCTCTTTGTCTTCTCTTTCAGGATCTTCAGAGCTTTTTCTTCAGGATCGTTTCGTGGGCGTCTAGGTGTTACGGCGAGCGATTCTAGTGAGAAGAAATTATTTAGTTGTTGATCGATGTGCCTACTTTCTTCTATATCTTGCACGAAGTTGACGCGATGTCCGAGGGTTCTTGTGCAGGTGCCGTGTAATACCCAGCCCAGTGGTGTCTTCGATGCGACTGGTTGGTGCCTGCTTCCTATTCTCTTGTCCTCGGCCATCAGTAGGTGCCAGTTGTCCTGGCCTATTAGTACTTGCGGTCGTGCTCCTTCGTAGCGTATGACATCTGGCAAGTCTTTAAGGTGGCTGCATCCCGCAAGATCTTCGGCGTGAATACTCTGCGGCGACAGTCGTAGGTTCTTCATAGTGCGTGCTTCTATTCTGTGACGTGCGCCTGAGCCGCCGATGAGTACGGTGAGCCTTCGCGAAGTGGAGGTGTCCACCTTCGCTTCGCCGATGGCTTCTATCACTAATGGCTCCCGTTTTCCTCGCAGCCCGGCTTGATGCGCTAAGTCTTCATCTATGAGTGTCACTGTTGATCCGTCGTCGAGCAGCGCGAAGGTGTTTATTCTTCTTCGGGGGCCGTGGATCTTGATCGGTACTATTTTCAGAAACGCTTGTTTTCCCTTGCCGGTCCACGTAGAGCTGACGACTTCGCTTTCTTTCTTGACCGCGGGCTTGTCATGATGCAGCATCGGATGGTGTTTGTATTGACACCCGTTCTTCTCGCACTGGTTGCTCCGGCAGTGATGAGTTTTGTTGCGAAATCGTAGACAGCGAAAGCAGAGTCGTTTTTCTTTTGCTATGTCCCATCTTGCTGGGGTGTCTGCTTTCTTAAAGTCGTTACACGAAGTCGCACTATGTCCTTCTCTGTCACACACCGGGCACCGCTGTGTGTCTTTCTCTTGCTGCCGGCTGGTTTCCACGGTGTAAGTCTTCTGTCCCTTCCTGTCGCTCTCTGGTTGCGCGTACGGACTGCATATTTCGGCTTCTTTATTCAGGAAACGCGCTATCTTCACTATTTCGGCGGCTTGATCGTTTTGCGTAGCGTTGTAGTCGTACCATCGATACTTCAATGTCGACGGTAATTTTTCGATGGTTGCCTTCGCTAGTTCGGGATTGCAGAGGTATTGTTGCTTGTTGATAGCTCTCAGGGTGGCCACGACGTTGTTGATTTTGCTGGCAAATATACACACGTCCCTAGGGGCGTCTGTCAGGCGTGGCAGGCTTCTTATCTTGTCGACCTCTGCAATGGCGATGGCGTCTGTACGCCCGAAGCGGCTTTCTAATATCTTCATGATGTCCCTTGGTTTCGATGCGTAGATAAGTAGGGATTCTACTGCTTCTCGTGCCTTGTTGCGTAGGCTCTTCCGCAGGCGGGCTAAGTTTTCGAGTTCGGTGAACCCGCCCTGCGATTCTTCATACGCGGCTTTGAAGGCTAGCCACTCTTGATGGCACCCCGTGAAGACAGGTAGCTCGTGAAATATTCTTGAATGGCTGCTATGTCCCGTTCTGGCAGCTTGTGTTATGGCAGCGGCTAGTTCTGAAAGGTCTATCTTGTTGACCGCTGCCATCGCTATGTTCGACGTTTCTTCTCCCGCCGGTGCCGCTGCGGCTATTGTAGGTAGCGGCGCGTGTGGCGGCGGGCCTGGTTGATTGTAGGGTTCGCCGGCTATGGCCAGCGGTTGGACGCTACTGTTCAGCCAGGAGTCGACTCGTTCTTTGACTTCTTTATCACCGATGACTGTATCGTGCTCGTTCTCGTCTTCGGAGTCCGACTCGGCTTCTATGGCTGCTATCTTCGCGGCGGCTAACTCGACTTTGAGGCGGAGTAATTCTTCTCGGGCTTTCACAAGTCGGGCGGCGCGTCGCGACGCCGATGTGGACGCTTTGGACACGGGCGGCCTAACGGGCCGGCTCGTGAACGTTTGAGCGATAACTGGAGGTGGTTCGATGTTGCCTTGCGGTGCCCGACCCTGGGTCGTCGTTGCAGGCGTAGGTTGGCCTCTTTGTGGTGATTCTATTCTTGCTGTGGACGCTGTGGCGTCGGAACTGAAGCCGATCCCTGTGACCGCAGACGATTGTTCGGTGTCCGACTGTCCCTCAGTCGACGTAGTCTGCGTACTGGGTGTGGCCGGTGCAGCCGTTCTTGATTTTCCCGACGTTGATCTTGTTACTGGCATTTTGACGAATATCTTCTATTTTCCGTGATGGCCTGGCTTGGATAAGCCTGGCAATGTCCAACGATGAATCCGGCTCCGATGGACCAGACAATGTACCGAACGCCCCTATGTGTGACTCTATTGTGACGTCGGTACATATATGTTGCTGGATTGCGCTGGACTAGGGAGATGCCAGTAGGTAGATAATGAAAACGCGGATTTTCTTGCTAATAAGGCGATAGTAGCTTGATGGTGTATAGTGGACTGTATGTTGATTTCTTGAGGCTGCACCAGTTGAGTCTTCATGTAGACTGTTCAGTCTGAATGTGTTCCGACGAATGTTATTTTTTGCAAATCCCGCTCGCAGTTATGTGGAGTTTCGCTGCATTCTATTAGTGACTATATCTGCTTAGCGTCAAGTGCACGCGTCAGCAATATTTTGTGCGAGCGAAACTCCCTATCGTGCGAGCGAGATGGCAAATGAGACCCTCCTTACGCGGCAATACCGTAAGGAGAGCCTCTTATGTGTGTAAGGTGTGTAGTGTACCTATTCGCCTTTTATTTATTTAGTAAAACTTTACAATTCGTAATAACAACATACGATAAACTTAAATAAGACACATAAACAAATAGAACACTTATACAATTTCTAACACTATCTTACACTAACTATTCAATACAAAGGTAATTTACAAATTTTAAACACTTTTAAATCAAACTATAACACACAACATAATAATAAAGTAAATAGACTATACAAGTAAATAGGCCGTCTGTAACACTATTAACACAAGTAAATAGGCCGTCCGTAACAAATATATTACCCCTAATAGCTGACATTTTACTTGGATCCAATGGATTTTAAATTACGTACGTAGTTCCCAAATTACCGTCGTTATAAGGGAGTTTGCAAGTGCCAAGATGAAAAAGCGCTATAATATTAGACGCGTCAAGGTCAAAGCTTTTTTGTTTCGAGCCTCAGAAAATCAAGTTTAGCTTCATTGTCCTGAAGTTATGAAATGTTTCAGACCCAGAAGAGCAAAAGTCTCCTGACGCAAAAGTTTTTCGATTTTTTATACCAGTAATTTTTCAATTTAAACTTTAAATTTGTAACATTTGTAAATCATTTAAACAAAATTAAAATTACTAATTTTATAGGACTATAAAAACATGTGAGACTAGCTGACCTTGACATACTTCATGTCTTGATTAAATTTATCAAAAAGGTGTCCAACAAAATATGTTTAAATTTAAACTGGTAAATTAATTTATTAAAATGCATTATTAAAACAGTAAGGTGACATTTTATTGAAATTCCTTCTGAATTAAAATTCTCCATTGGGCATTTTTTTTTGTTTTAGATGAAGGATATAATTTGTTATGCAACTGATGAAAATAAAGTACATAGAGGCTGTTACTTTTATTTTTTTACATCTCTTCTGTTCCTTGAAATATACATAATATATTTGCGTTACCGTCATTTACTTTTTCATTATGCAAAACATGTAACGATTTGGTGGGCGAGTGAAACGCGTGACTGAGCGACATCAAAGCGAACGGATGATTACTCAAATACGGATATTATGCATATTCCTGACTTCTGAGGCTTCAAAGTTACTTTGGGTAAAAGTGCTGAAGCAGTCGTATACATCACAGTCAAACTAGAGATGGGAACCGAATTTATTCAAATTTGAATAATCAAAGCCAGTGTGGACCTATAACTTTTTAAGGATTGAAATACTTTGAGTGTTATTAACATGTGTGCAGTAACCATATATTTATTATAATCAGTTAAATTGGTTTTTTTGCCGTATTTTCAACCTGCGATTAGTCCTCTAAGGCTACAATTAGTTGCGTTGCAAGAGATCTGGGTTGGCAGGGTGGAGCCCCTGTGCCATGCCTGTGTTTAGTAAGGCAAAATCTACGGAATCATTAAAATCTAGCATTTCAAAAGTGTTACTTCACTATTTTGTCATAAAATATATCTAGTATCTAAGTTATAGTTTTCTCATTTTTGAAATAATTTTCTCTTTCATTTACTACTCTTAATAGTGCGTTATCGCACATAAAAATATATACGCGTCGATTTTGGAAAGTTGTCACAAATAGCAAATCGTCACCAACTTAAAGTATATTTGCACGAGTATTCTTCTTCCCCATCTCTAAGAGAGTAATCTAAATAAACCGGCGCACACAATGCAAATATTTTGACTCGTCCGTGCGAATGTTTCTTTATTGTTTCTGGGACGTGACCTGGGTTGATTTGCAGAAGTACTGGGGATCCTCTGTGACATCATTTGTGGGGATTTGGGACAGTAAGTTTGCGGTATGTTTAATACTAAGATTGTAGGCTCATTTTTTCTGAAAGTAACATTCACTTCTGGTGAATCTAACTATAAAGTGTGCTTTGAGACTGGTCAAAGTCTGACCAGACTCTACTGAAAAATAAAGGATATAAAAAGGACATCCAAAACATTATTAAGATAAGTAGCTTACGAATAAAAATATCACCAACACCTAGACCCGAGACAATAGAAATTGTAATTTCTACATGGAGCCGTCTGGGTATTGAACATGAGAGATCAGAGCTGACGTTACCTTGAAAGCTAGTGGTTGACGTCACTCGATAAATGGAAGTTGAATTTATTAATACTTATTTCTAACTGTTTGTTATTATCTCTAAGTTAGGGTTATATAGCAGATCGATGATTTAAGTAGTGTTGCTGCCTGCACATTTTAAGCGATTATTTTATAATCATAGAGTTTGAAGCCTGTGCGATAGCTTTATAAATAAGAACTGCGCTAAATAAAATTTTATACGGAATTAAAAACTAAAGTTAAGACTAAGTTAGAAAATCAGTTTTTTTGTTAAACAACGTCCTGCTTCAAGAATTATTTAGAATAATTAAATTCGAACCAAAAAAACTGAAGATTTTATAGACACCACGTCAGAATACCGCAACTGGGTGAGGATGTAGGAACTAGTATTAAACGGCCTTGTTTTATATATACTAGTTGCATTTAAAAAATGTTTCTGAGTTAAGCTGTACATGTTAAATAATAAGTCTATTTTTTTCTTATCGTATGGTTATCCTTCAAAGATAGTCTGATGTCAGAGTTTTGCAGGCCACCTATTACACAACTCTGATGTGACTTTTTCTTGCAATATAAACCGGGACCAGCAGCCTGCAGCTTAAAGTGCTTCGAAGAGCACTTCAAAGGGTTTATACCTTTGCATGACTATGAACCCGTAACTATAACATTAGAAAAATGCTAACATAAAAACATGTATTTTTATAAAAATATTCACATAAACATGTATTATTATAAAATGTCTCAGATTTATTTCTGAATTGAATTTTCAGAATCTCTCGAAATCCCCTCGATCGGACGTTTATCCTACATCAGCGTGGGTCCCCGGGGAGTCATCGAATTAACTCGATCCCGACTTTAAGTCTGACCTAATTTTTGTCACTTTCCTTGAAATACAACAGAGGTTAACACGGTTGGTTCAATGAGTATGAAAAATAAATTAAGGAATTATGTTTATTAGATAAGAACAAAATTTAAAAAGTGGATACCTCATTAACAAGTTGCTGGCCCAAATGGTGAGCAATATTAACACCAAAAAAAAGACGTGTGGCACTCGGAGACTGCCGCGGTAAAGCTATTGCATAGCATCAATGATACTCGTATTAAAAAAGTATAGATAGGTTATGCCCTTACAAAACGATCGAAATATCTGTGCCGCTTGCAAACAACTGTACACATGCGTAATTCTTATTTTGTCCTTGTCATACTCGTGAAAAGAACAATTACTTTCTCTTTCATGGATTTGAAAAGACGTCACAATTGTGACGTTTTAGGGACGCATATTGAGAGCGCATGTAACATATCTATATATTACTTTTTAAATATCATTGCATAGCATCAATAAATTGCATAGCATTTTTTATCAACTTATGCAATTATAAAACTAAAAAGTATCACCTCTGTGCCGGTCGGAGTGGAGGGTGTTAGGTTATTTTCATTACGGAATTTCTGGATTCGGTCTCCACGCTCAAGGCCCGCGATAGAAGCTATGCAATAGCTTAATTTAATAATTTTATGTATTTTCTAATTTTGACTTTTGTAATTAAATTTTTCTGTTATTTTGGCAGATATGGTTACCATAGGCAACCATACTGTCAAAATCCTTATTTTCTTCTAAATTCTTTTAAATTTCGGAAATTCAAAATTGTTTGATCGTGCCTCGCCCCTAGTGTTAGGTTAGGTTATTTTCGGATTAGGTCTCCACGCTCAAGGCCCGAGATAGAAGCTATGCAATAGCTAAAAATTTTATAGAGTCAGAATTTAGTACTAAAGAAAAGTAATAATAGTAAATAACGTTTTTTTTTTAATCTAGGATAACATCTAAAAATCTAGGAGTGTTACCAGCTAAGCGTTATGACTCGCGTGCTTGCGAGAAACTAGAGTTCCATAGATTCCATGCCATCCAATGCTTGCGAATACTGTACTTTCGACACGCACGTAAAATGCTTGTTTTCAGGGAGGCGTGTGATGTACCCAATATTATGCGCGTATTGGAAACTCACTCGTTATTTTATTAGTGTCTGAATGTTATTATGGCACCTCATTCATTTAATATCTTATTCGTCAAAAAAAATTACCCTAGCTTTTTCCTTAGCTCACTGGAAACGATTAACCAGCTTCTTTGTCAGTGTCCCTGTTTCTGCTCCGTAAATCAGCACAGGTACGCAACGCACTGGTCAAAAAACTGCGGCGTAGGTACTGAGAATATATGACAAAGTTTTCCGAAAATTGCAACTACTGAACTTGCTGTACTACTCTATTGTGTTTTAACCCAAGAGACTTCAGTGACCGACCTAACATTCTTGGTCGACTTACCGTAATCTTTAAAAGCAACTTTAAGTTAGTTAGCGGCCATGGCTGATCTCCCTGGGGATCTCACTAATTAGCTTTGCTCACTATTGGGGTAAGACGAAATTTGAATAAAGTGTAAAGTCAGATTGAAAAAGCGTTTTAATACGTCTTCATGTTCATCAAATACTCTCCAAAGGTAGGCTAATTGTCATAATCACCACGTATGGTAAGCGAGTTGGCAACCGTGGTGTGGTTAATGGTGGAAAGAAGATATTGCTGCCCTTCTTCTTAGGGCAGTGCTACCTAAATACTATGGAATACGAGTGGGTACGTTTAGCATTTCCGAGATATATGGTCTTGACAGACAAAGGGTATGAAATATTTACAAACAAAAAGTGTGAAATGATTATTTTTACTCAAGAAATACAGACGGAAACTCTCAATTTTCATTGGAGAAAAATATCCTTAAAATTTACTGCGGACAGTTTTCGTTCCAGAGAAATATCCTTAAATGTATTAGTTTACTGCGGATCTACGGATATAGATGCTTCCTTCTTCTCGAGCTTATCCTTATTCAGTTGCACTACTGCATTGATATATTATTTTCGATACACTACTACTATGTGTTTATTCTTCATAATTTATGTTAGTACTAGCTGTTGGCCGCGACTTCTTTCGCGTGGTATTTTGAAACTATCCTGGGAACCGTTAATTATTTCGCGATAAAAGGTATCCTATAGTGCCATTCCACCTTATAATCTATATCCGTGCCATCTTTCATCCAGATCCATTCCGCCGTTCTAGCGTGATTGAGTAACAAACATTCATCCAAACATTTGCATTTATAATGTTATTAAGATCATTTGCAACAGTTTTATTATTTGTTACATAAATATTGGGTGATTCAGCTCTGCGTCTATGAAAGTAAAAGGAGTCATAATTTGTTTTATGACATCGTGTTTACGGTCATCGTTTCATAATTCGCCCTCTGTAATAAGGCTTTCATTGTTTTACGGTATAGCTGGGTTTATGATGTTCAGACGACTTACTGATTAAGGATCAGTTATAACTTCATATAGAACCTTAAGTTTATGTAACGTTTACTGTTTTTTTGCTGTATTTGATAATTTTATTTATTCATTTTTAAAAAGTTATAAATATTTGTAATATTTTCTTCTTCAAATCTGCTAAGAAAGACAAAAGAAATATTAAAGGCGCTACCACGACCTGTGAACCCTTAAACTTCTTACCGCGTATAATTATATTCCTTACTTCTGCAGTAATAAGGTCGAAAACACACGTCCGCCAATATTGACTGACGTAAACTAAATACTTAGTAAAATTCGAACCTTAGTAGTTTTGCTATGCTAAGTTAAATACCTTATTAATGTAATTGAAGTTTTTAATGTGGTAATAAAAAAAATTAAAAAAAAAAATTGAGATCACCTTGAAATTACCGCAAAGACATAAATGTATTTAAAAAAAATTTGGTTTCATTAATCAAAATATGCAGCAATGAGATTTTAGATATTAATACAGGATGAAATTTTAACCACTTTCCAAAATTTTTGTAGGCGTTCAGTATCGTATTAAGAGCCTATTTATGAGGTAAAAAATGTAAATCAAGTTGTCACCCAAAAATATTTTTCGCCATATAGTTTTCAATTTTAACGGTCCTAGACCTGTTGAGGTATAAAGGGAAAATCAAAAATGTATGAATAGTATTGTAATGAATGAATGAGATGCACATCGCGTAAAAAAAGTGTTACTAGGACGCCGTATCAAAAATTTTAGATTTTTGGCGGACATTTTCTAAGTGCTTTATCTTGACATTTTTGTACTGGGATATACCAAAAGAAAAAATACGTCACTTGTTTTTTGCCTCGTAGATTGCTATATTAAAATTTGGAAAGTGGTTAAAATTTCACCCTGTATAAGCAATGTATTATGTGTCGTTAAGGATAAGTTAAGGATTAAGTTATTTCGTTGTGATTTATAAAATAGTGTTATTTTAGAGGTGTTTTAGAAAATAATTATTATCGAGTCAACATTTTCCAATCGCGTTTTTGAGCAAGCAAATTCACGATAAAGAACTGAAGTTACAGTAATTTTACCTAATCTTGTCATTGACCTATAGTAATCGATGAAAATATGGCATTTTTTCAATGTGTCGCCTTAGGATGCTGTTATCTAAGTACTACAAAATAATAAAAATCCGGCCGTGATGTACACTGTACAGTGTAGAGTTCCATACTTGCGTGTCGATAATACCGATTATTCAAAAAATAAAATATTGTGTGTGTCAGCAGCACCCTTATTTACCTACTTTATTTTTTAATTTTATCCAAATAATAATTATTAATTTTATTCAAAGAAGTCAAAAGATTTGTTACATTATTTTCTTCTTCTTGGTATATTGTTAAAAAAAAGGTATAGAAGAATATAAATCGTTAAACTTTTCACATCCTGTTATTATCATCATGCTTAACAGACGAATTAGTAATTGTAATTTATAAAAAAATCATTTATTTCAGGAGCTAGTCCAATCTATTTATCCAATGGTGTTAAAAAGACGCGGCTGTGTTTTTATAGCAGTACCTACTCCTCGCATCTTGCGACACCCATAGGACACAAAGAGAATAGCTACACGTTATGTCTGTAAATTAAATTCTCTAACTTAAGTAAATCCTTGAAACAATGACATGCCTTATGCCCTAGCTACTACTGCACTTAATCGTCCGTAACAGGAACAGTTAACGCATATCTTGACGGCCTATTAAACATCTCGACCGTAACAGAGGATCGTTTCCGTAAACTATATGTCTTCTAGACGTCTTTAGTGTTAAAGTAGTGTCGGCGTTTATGAAGTTAGTGTACCTCTAGTGCTCTTTATTTTGATGTGATAATCTTTTACGGCTTCTAAACTTTTTTAAACAAGAAAAAATCCAATGTCTGCTTAAGTAATTAATTGTAAGTAAATAATTGTGTACGCAATAAAAACCAAATGCACTTTCCCAAAAAATGTCATCAGTATCAATAAAAATATTAAAAAAGTTTAAAATTATTAAACAAATCCTTCTAAACATACATTTTGGTAAGTTTTACTGTATAGTGACTTTCTATACCAATATTATTTTAATCTCTTTTGTAAACTTTAATGTCGTAATGTTTAATTTCGTTTATATTAGTCGTTACCGCGACGAATCATACAGGACCAAAGTGTCTAGACACAAATTAGCGACTTTCAACTAATGAAATCCCATATATTTCTGCCTCAAGGGTATTGTGTACCCCAAAGTTGTCTTCATATAAATTAACGTTACAAAAATATGTAATGGTGCTCTCATCAGCTCTATAATAGACAGTCTCCTTTTTTGAAATCGGATGGAAAATTAAATCCCTTTCCTATCTCAAAGGGAACTAAATACATTAACAACTAAACCTTTATGTTGCGTCGTACATAGGTACTTTTAGTAATCGATGCTGTGTAACCCTTAATCTTGTATTGTGATTCTTTGACGGTACAATTGGTGCAGGTTCTGGGTACAAGTATTAGATTTTATATAATAAAAAGTAGTTTCTAACAACTTTTTTATGGTATATCTAAGTTCATAATGTACATAATTCTGACGGCCAATAATCATTCCACATCAGGGCAAAGGCTTCTACTATTGAATACAAGTTACCACGGCAATGATGGAAGCTAACTATTTATTTTGCTCGAATTCAAAACTCCGCAAATAACGAAAGGTCTTCCAAAAAGACAACTACTCTTACTTATTGTTTTTAGACGCTGTTGAGGGATGCAAACATGCAAAACTTAAAAGTATAACAATAAAAATATTTTCAACAAAAAAATTAAACCAACTACAAAAAAACTCACTAAAAAGCACAAAACAACACAGAAGAAACGTTTTTATTTTAACTGAACAGTTTGAAGTCGTTACCTACTTACATAACGCACTTATTAATAGTCAGATGGCCGATAACGGTACATAAATACATGTAGTGATGACGACTTGCATATGAAAATGCATGACTTATTTAAGAAACTCCACGCTATATTATTTTAATCTTAACTGCTTAGGAGTTAAACCATCCATCATCAGCTCACCTGAATAACCAGAAAGTAGATAACTATCTGAGTTTACGTGCCTATGATATTTAAAAAATTAGATCCTTTTACTCCTAACCGTTGAGGAGTTCTACCTTCCATCATCAGCTCATCAACATGAGATGATAAGTACCAGACCCAAATATTGAAATAACTTATCTAAAAAAAATATGCAAAAATGTAACACGTTCCTATAAAATTTGAGGGTTTCCCTCGATCCTATCATCAGATTATGACTTAGTTGAAATAGGACCACACGGGAAGCACTAGCTTTTAAATAAAATAGAATAATCAAAATCCGTCGAAAGTTCTGAGGTAACAAACAGAAAAAGAAACATACAGTCGAATTGAGAACCTTATCCTTTTTTTAAATCGGTTGAAAAATACTTATAAAATTGACAACAATGTTTGCCAATTTAAAATACAGAAACTCATAAAAAAAGGCTTTTTAGAATTTAAAGTTGAAAATCATAATATATTTTTATTACTTAAATCACACAATTATATAAACTTATGACTGAGTAGATATTGGAGAAGAAATTGATATCATTTTATTTTATTAGTAGAATTTACGTTTATTATGTTTTTATTATTAAAACCAAAGTTTTGGTAAGCGTCGTGATTATGCCTGTAGGTTCCTATTTGCTGTGGCAGCTTGAATTCAATGACGGAGGCTGTTTCCTGCAGTATGTGGTCATAGGCTGTTGACTTACTTGACCCATGTTTTACTATCATTGTTTCATAATGCTAATAACATTTGCGATCCCTTCAATATTTTACCAATTTCATAGCGCACTTTGATTAACTGATCAAAAATTTACGCAAGGAAAATGCTAGAATTTCGCATCCCTGGGTAGCTGGTTCAGCCTTCCCGTTCAAACAGCAAAATTTTAAACCAAATCCACTCCGGGCAGAAATCACACCTCCGAATTGGAAAAGTTTTATTTCACCCGGCACTCTGATTTCGGGAGCAAACAAACAAACAAAATTAGATAACAGAGTTGTTATTCGAGTTGTGGTTTCGATTTGATTTTAATGTTAGACTAGCTTGATGGTGAGCTTGGCTTTACGATTCCATAAAAACTTTAATCATTTAAAGCGCCATGATTCGAATATTGATTGTAAATCACTTAAACAATATCTTGGGCACCTTACCACAAGGACCATTTTTAAAGACTTTTAATTTATTTTTTAAATTTTTCTATGGGTAGGTTCCAAAAACTATTTTGTTTATTTACATAAAAAATACATCGGTTTCCTAAGAAATATCATTTTTTTTAAATTTCAAGTATCAAATATCAAATTTTCAATAATTTCCGAAACAAGTAGTAGCCTGTGCTAACTTTCTGATCCAAAAATTCAGTTATTAGTGTTTTGGTCATGAAAACAGATGACAGAGCTATTTTCGCAAACTTTAACGGCCCGTCCTAATAATCTATCTATCTTCAGTTTTGGCATATCGGAGATAGAAAACATCTTCTGTCTCTGATTTTGCCGTCCAGAGAAACAAAGACAGAAGTTGTTTCCTATCTCCGATATGCCAAAACTGAAGATAGATAGGTTATTAGGACCGGCCGTAAGTAAGTTTGTATCAAAATCATACAAAACATAGTGGATGTTTTATATCGATTCCGAACATAGAGCAAAGCAACGTACACAATAAATTTTTATTGACTTACGTTGTTTTTATGTCATAACATTTTTTATTACAGCTCCCTTCGAAGCTGAGGTGTCATGTTTGATTTATTTTATGCTAAGTAAATGAGCAGCTTAAAGAATACCTGTGAGTATCTATACTAATATTATAAAGCTGAAGAGTTTGTTTGTTTGTTTGAACGCGCTAATCTTCGGAAGTACTGGTTCGAATTGAAAAAATCTTTTTGTGTTGGATAGTCCATTTATCGAGGAAGGCTTTACGCTATATAACATCACGCTGCAACCAGTAGAAGTGAATCATCAGTGAAAAATATTGCAAAAACGGGAAAAATTATTGATATTTAAAATATACTAATTAAACACCCAAATTAATTGATTGGAGTTTTATTTTTACTAGCCCTTTTACATTGAAAGCCCATCCGAACCAGAGAGAATAACAGTCTTTTTCTTACTATCTTAGGGATACCACAACTCTCCCGCACATGAGTGGCATACACTCAAATTTTAATGCTAAACTTAACTTAATACTAATTGTACAACAAAGTGATTATTGAGTATGGCATACGCTATAGAATAATGCTAAACTTAACTTAGTACAATTGTGCTACAAAGTACGTATTGAGCCGTTCATGCAACAGCCCTACGGACAATTCCTTGGGATCGGTTTTACCACTGGTGCATGATCGACATCAATCAATTTATAACATTGTATATTTATTCATCCAAGGTATCAGAATGAGGTATTATTTGATTACTTTCTTCTACTTTAACCCCTTGCTCACTTGCCTGACTAGTTTCAGTTTCTAATATGTTTGTTTGCCGTTGTTTCTTTGAACACATCCTGAAAATGTGACCACGCAGGCCACATTCAGAGCAAAACTTGTTTCTTAGCGTGCATTCTATTTTTAAATGATTATTTTTACCACAGCAATAACATTTTTTCTCACTGTTTTGTTTGATAGGTAGATTGTGTTTTGGTTTTCTTTGCCCTGTTGGTTTCATCGAACTTTGGTTGTAAAGGATCTCAGTCACATCTTGCGGTTTTTCTGCATGCAATAATGCTGCTTCTACAGTGCGGGCTCGTTCAACACATTTGTCTAAACTCAACTCGCATGAGCTCTTCAAAAGTTCAAACTTTAAAAGTCTGGAGGTAACTCCATCAATGAACTTTTCTTTAATTTGGTCCTTCATGTCTTTGAAGCCACATTTACCAGCTAATTTACCTAGTTCTAAGATATAGTCTTCAATAGTTTCTTCTGGTTTTTGATCACGTTTTCTAAATTGGGACCTTTCTAAAACAGATGATAAAATTTTCACATACTGTTGTTGAAGCTTGGCACATAAGTCGTCATAAGAACTTTTGTTTGGTTTCACTGGAGCACACAGAATAGTTAAAGTTTCATAAATTTTAGGTGTGAGTTTAGTAATTAACAGCGGTACTTTCTTTGCTTCTTCTACCTCGTTCAAAATTATAAAGCACTCTAGTTGTTGGTGAAATGCTTCCCACTTTTCGCCATCAAAAGGTTTCAGTTCTCCATAACTTGACATAGTTTTAGTTTTTAAAACCTTTTGTGTCTTGTTTTGGTAATAATGACTAAGTATTTTACGAAGCTGTTCTATGTTTTGGTCTTTCGAAAATTGTATGTTCTCCTCTTGCAATATCACACACAATTCTTCTTTTGAACACTTGTATATATAACTGCGTTTTCCTAATCTCACCTGACGTAATTTATTTTCAGATTCCAAATCTGACATAACTTGTAATTCAATCGATAATAATAATTATTTACAACAAATATGTACTACGGCCATTAAAACGTGGTGCATCCAAAATGGCGGCAGTCCGCGCAGGAAAGCGCTAAATTATTTAATCTTTTTACCAATGAAGTAACTTATTAATTGCAAATACCAAATCACTTTTCTTTGCAATTACAGGTTCTTGATCCTCGTCGCCACTAAAATATACTAATTAAACACCCAAATTAATTGATTGGAGTTTTATTTTTACTAGCCCTTTTACATCGAAAGCCAATCGGAACCAGAGAGAATAACACTCTTTTTCTTACTATCTTAGGGATACCACAATATTAATCGCGATCATAATAACAGAAATTGACGCGGACAAAGTCGCGGGCAACAGCTAGTATTACATACGTATTATGGTATTACCGTTTCCTTACTTAATTACTTGTGTCGGATAAGCGTTGTCCGATTCTTTCGAAAGCAAATAACGAATTAGTTTTAGTACAACATACCTACACATTTTATTGGTAAATAAATTACTATTTATTTAAAAACATGTGCTATCTTATTGTGGAACTCCTTTTTTAGTATTCCGGTTTCTCCGAAGACCCTGATAATGCTGCCATATTCAATTAATAAAATTAATTGATTGAATATTCGATGACGACAGTATTTGGTTTAGTTGACTATGCTGGATGACAAAATTTAACAAGTACTCGAAAAGATGTCCCGTCGTCTAGTGGATCAAGTATCGGGTCTCATAAGAAGAAAATCCATGATTTAAATAAATATATTTTTTTTTACCAGCAAATTGTTAAAGTACTTAACTTTTACTACTTTGAAAAAAAAATGCTGGTGACCTTTACCACCAATTGGTTCTGACTATCACAATAAGTGTCAAAATGAAATGCTGAAAAACCGCTCAAAATAATTTTTGGTCGGTACCGAACAATAATAATGAACATCAATTATTGTAGGTATTGCACAATAAATATAGATAGATAGATAGATAGATACACTTTATTGCACACCATAAAATTGAAAAATAACACATGAGTAAGATTTAGATTAGTACAATTTAGGCGGTCTTATCGCTTGCAGCGATCTCAACCAGACAACCTTCAGGTAGAGGAAAGATGAAACAGATTTGAAAGGGGAAGGCGGCGGAGAGTATTCAAAAGTACACGTAAAGAAAAGTAATAAAAGAAATGTAAAATTACAATCTGAAATATATCTAATATTACACGCATAGTAAACTACATAAATAACATTAAAATACAGTATTACATACATGCATAATAAACTACATAAACTATACACTAAATATACATACATAACATATACATACATAACATATACACATACAACTACAAACCCAAATACATTAAACGAAAGAGGATCACGTGACCAAAAGTATCAATAATAGGAATTACATAAGTTAAAATTAGACAGGACAGAAATTAAAGTGAAAGAAGATATAATCACATTTGATTGCAACAAAACCACAAAATTTCATTAAAATCTATAAATTTAATCCAATTTAGTGGTGGTTCTTAACAAAATATCTCTTAATATGTCGCTGTAGACAAATCTAAAGAGTTTAAGTACCCTTTACGTGATCCCAGGCTTCGGGTTCTATCGTCAAACAATGTCGTTAGAGAATGATCCCTCCATTAAAAGGACTAACGTTAAGTTTCGGAGGCAAGCGCTAGATCGTCCATATGTCATGGTAGTAACACTACCTACATGTAATAATTTTTATTGGGATTATAGTTTTTTACCCTGAAATAAAAAAAAAAAAAATTACTTAAAATAAAAGTAAAAGCATAAAACACTCTTTAAGTTACCATAGAAGTTAAAGTGGGTACCCATTTACAGAAAGATATTCAACTTGGTTATAGAAATAAAAGAGTCAAAGATAATTAAAATGATTGTTTACGTACCTAATTAATATAATTATTCAACTACGTTACAAAAAATAACACATTTACTTACTAAAATAAGATATACCTATACAATATTAAAATGTATTCATACAAAATAAACACATTATTACGGACTAGTATAGGTACCACCAAGATACTCGTAGGTATACCAAGGACCTATTACTTGATGTGCGCAAGAACGTGGTTACTAAAAGCTATCAGACGATTTTGCAAAATTATTATGTATGTACTAAATGAAAATTAAAAAACTACTGCTTTTTCCTTACAATTAAAAATATATATTTTTTGCGCTATTATTATAATAAATAAAATATCTTTTTATCTGTATTCCTAACTATAAAATGTTATTGTTAAATAACATGCTTGAGCTAAACAAGAGTATGTAAAAGTTGTTTGACTGGTGTCCCATGAAATTTAGGCCACCTGGCCACCCCACGGCCGACACGTTAGATTACACCCGGGCGAACTGAACCGGATGTATGAGGTCATTTCACATTGGTGGCCAATCTCGGGCCGGCTTATTAATGCTTCTTTCTGTTGTAAACGAATACCTTACCAGCACAAAGTGAAACGTGACAAATCAGGGAATAGGCTCACTATCGGGACGGCATTAGTTGACGAATGTACAGGACCTACATGTAATAATACTAAATATGGAATTCCAATGATTATATTTGAGCACGTGCTTAGAACATATTATTAAACCGTTTACATAAATTTCGCGACGAATGCATAAATGAAGGGCAGAGTGGGAGATGAAATCCAATATTGGTTGTAATATTTCGAAAGACGTCTCCAAATAAGCGTAATGAATGACGCGGAGAGCTACCGGAGACCATTGCGTTCCAATTTAACGTATTTGGTTCTATAAAAGGGAGGGGAATGAAAATTACCATTGATCAAGGGCAATTTGAAATGCGCCTTTTTACGTTCATACATGACATCATTTGTTTACTCGACGGTCTTGTAGGGGTGTACTTAGTATGTACTAAAACTATAGATCTATTTAAATAAAAATAATTAAAATAAATCATCGAAATGTATATGCGCATAACTACCGTTATGCGCATATACATTTATGCCTAAATATACCATACCATAACCATACCGAAATAAAAAAAAAAGACGTGTGGCACTCGGAGACTGCCGCGGTAAAGCTATTGCAAAGCATTTTTTATCAACTTATGCAATTATAATAGGGGTTAAAGTATGAAATTGCCGATTATTTTCCCACTTTTTATTTTGTTTATAGCTCCTAAGTATATTATTGCGTAATTCTTTTTGTATTGTATCAAAAACAAAATAAAGTAACTTTTGACTAAAAAAAAATTGCAATACTAATGCCTATTACTTCAAAGGAAGTCGTTGAAAAGACCCCTTACAATGTGTCAGCTGACCTTCTTGCTTCAATTAAGTATATTTGTATATTTAACTGTAAAATAAATAAATAAATAAATAAATAAAGAAATAAAGATTTAAATAAATAAATAAATAAATAAATTAATAAATAAATAAATAAATAAATAAATAAATAAATAAATAAATAAATAAATAAATAAATAAATAATTAAATAAATTAATTAATTAATAAATAAAAAAACAGCACCCCTCTCGTCAAACAGAACCCACCTCGAAAAACAGCACCCCTCTCGTCAAACAGCACCCACCTCGTTAAACAGCACCCACCTCGTTAAACAGCACCCCACCCGTCAAACGGCATCCACCTCGTCGAACGGCACCCACCTCATCAAACGGCACCCACCTCGTCGAACAGCACCCACCTCATCAAACAGCACCCCACTCGTCAAACAGCACCCAACTTGTCGAACGGCACCTGCCCCGTCGAACGGCACCCACTTCGTCGAACGGCACCCACTTAGTTAAACGGCGCCCACTTCGTCGAATGGCAAACGCCTCGTCAAACCGCACGCACCTCGTCGAACAGCCGTATCACCGCTGTGCCGGTCGAAGTGGGGAGCGTGAGGTTTTTTCGTTACGGAATTTCTGGATTCGGTCCCCGCGCTCAAAGCCCGCGATAGAATCTATGCAATAGCTTAAAATCTTCGCTATACAAAATGTAGTAGCTAAACATTAGGGTAGTAGCATCATAATAAAATTGCAAGAAGATGCCTGTTTTTTGTGTTTTTTTTTGTTTATATTTATTAGCGTAAGGCGGATTATCATCAAAATATCGTTTTCAAATGAGTTGGTGAAAAATATGTGCAAATACGAACACGTATTAAGTGATTTAGAGCAATCTTCTCTAAGTAGGCCATCGGTACATCGCGACAGATGTCTTGCTGCTCTGACGTTTCCTCGTGTCACAACCCGCTGACAAGTTTCCAATAAGGCGTCCCGTAAAACGATCTCGTGTCTTGAACAACTTTCAGAAGTAGGTATTCGAGAGATTCAGAAAGTGACAGTCTGATATTCGATGACGGTTCAACTGTGGAGAGATTAAGCTAATTGATTTAGGTTGAATTGTCATCAGGATAATTTGTGTATTGTTGTCACACACAGATTGGTTTTTGAAGTTTGTGGTAAACATATTTAATAAAATTATTCTCACTAGCTTTTCAAGAATCTTTTTTTTAAAACACCAACTTGAAAATTCTTTAGGGTATTGGGCAATAATAAGGGGGTAGTACCTACTGTAGGTACGTGATTTACGGATTTAACTAGCGTTAATTATGGTTTTACATTATATTTTGGTTTATCCTAACGTTTCCAAAAACTTTAAAGCATTTGTGGTCACGGGTGATTCTCTTTTCTTTTCATAGCTTTAGCTTAAGTATACTTTATTTGATATTTTAGCAATTAAATTGCAATATGTAATATCAGTATATAAACTTGAAAAATTATGTCGCCTGAGACATAATATTTCAAGTTTATATACTGATATTTAGCTTAAGTAGGTTTGAAAAAGCATTACATGCAAACATTCTAATTTCTGTCCTCTTCTACATTAAAAGCATGATTAATTTTAAAAGGATGACCAAAAAAATTTTACTTAATTATTTTTTACTGACATATTCGACAAATCCAAAGTTTTTTTTTTTCTGAAAAACCTATACAAATCAGATTGCAATAAAATAATAATTTACATTTGATGTTTGAACGTATAACAAATAAAACTTTGTTCCGAATGTTTGGTTCAATAAAGCAGATTGAAAAACTTCCCACGTCTATAAAATCACTGAACTATTAAGAACTATTGTAGCTAACATTTGGATCGCGTGCTAGTCCTTAATAAACATTGTTTCGATAATTTGTACTGACGTTAAAACACCGTTCATTCGATATTTGTGTATGAAAATTGTTGGTAGTTTCTAGTAACCTTTTGTTTAGTTTATGTGAAAGTTTTTTAATTGGTCGCAGCTTTGGTTGGTTATCTGTGATCGGTGAATGTTTGAGCCAGTAAAAGTGAGACCAGTTATCTAAGATCCTTTGATTATAAATATTTGGAGTAAACGGTTCAGATCATCGTTTCTTGGTGACTAAACAAGCTTGAGAAAGGGTTTATGCTGTAGGCATTTTCCTGAAGGTTAAAATCAGAAATATGATCATCCATCGGAGACTGAAAGTGACTGACGTAGCTCACAAGACCAGCAACCTGAAGTTGCAATGAGCATGTCAGTCGTAAAAACCATTAATTGAGCAGACGAGTCTTAGAGTGGACACCACGTATGGCAAGCGATGTGTATAATGCCCAGCAGCTAGTTTTATTTTGGGCTGCCTGCATTGGCTAGATAGGCAGGGCAAGAGATCAAGTGGCCTGTGATTAAGGAGACCAACGTAAGACAGTGCCTAATTCTAGATTGCTAGAAAGATTTGAGTTTCCCACCTATAACATAAGAAGACTATTATTACAGGCGTCTATCAGCATGACTGATAGAATAAGTTACCGTGTACTAACCAGACCAAGTATGCAAGTCTGCTGTACTGCAAAACTTTTAGCCAAAGTTTGATGTCGAACTAATACTAGGAAACGCTCGTCTCTGTATTGAGTAACGCAAATATACATATAATAAATTGTTTAAATTACTTCGATATAATATTCTCATCTAAATTTAGCACTTATCAAATACTTATAATATGAAAATTAAAGTAAGGTAGAGTAAGTTAACACTAGCGTAAGCTGCCTTTAAACGTATAACTACTCTATACTCAATTATAATTAAGTACTATCAAAGAGGTTATATGTTAGTTTCAGAATATTTAATTACAAAAGTAATTTGTTGTTATATACATTTGCATGCCATATTTAGGTAAAACGTGAGTTCTAAAATTATTTTTGTTAACACCAGTTTTGTACCATGTTTTAAGCAAATAAAGAATTCATTTCATTTTATTAAGCTATTGCATAGCTTCTATCGCGGGCCTTGAGCGTGGAGACCGAATCCAGAAATTCCGTAACGAAAATAACCTAACACCCCCCCACTCCGACCGCAAAGCGGTGATACTTTTTAGTTTTATAATTGCATAAGTTGATAAAAAATGCTATGCAATAGCTTTACCGCGGCAGTCTCCGAGTGCCACCCGTCTTTTTTTTTCATTTATTTATAGTTGATATTCATTCTTTGTATTAGGTACTATTTTTTGACACCGACGAAATAAAAATAAAAATAATCTATACGATTATCATAGAAAATACATACCTTCATTTAAACTGAAAACATGTAGATAATGTAAATTATAGGTATTTCAAATTCATTAGTTTTGCACTCGTCTAAATTGTGAAATTGAAAAGCATGTTTCGATAATAAACCAAATAACCCTTGGGATGTATTATTACGCAGTGCAAAATTATGTGCTAAATAGTAACAATTATCGAGAATATGAATATAATTTTATGGGTGCAACACAACAAGCAACGCCACAACACGTTAAACATGATTTCATATGAGTCATCATGGAAAGAAATATAGTTATTCAGTTCATATACTAGTTTTAAAAAATGTACGTAATCTCAGCAGTATTGCTGCCAACTAAGCCTTAATTTTAAAAGTTTACCTCCAATAAAATAAGGGACTTAATTCAAAAATTGAACTATGGTTTTATAATGTTACTTTTTTCTTGATAAATGGGTTAAAGAGATAGTAGATATCGAATGCCGTCATATATCATCCGACAGATAAAGGTGTAACAAAGTTCGTGCTGTGAGGTCCGAAAAAGGGTTAATATATTAAATTAAGAATCAAAATGTTCACAATATAGCTGACCGGTTATCTATTTTAAGTAAAAATTATCAATTGTGAGCTTGACGAGCAGGTCAAGAAATATGTACTTGAATTTTCTTTTCAAGTGAAAGGTATTCTTTTTAACAGTATCTATGATACAGTTAGTGATCACTTGTTTAGTGCAGTATGTTACCGCTCCAAATAAACTTAGATTCACATTGAAAAAAAAATGAATAAAAGGGAATCAGGACGTTGCAAATGAAATACTATACATATTTAAAAACATTATCGCAAAATCAACACACAAAAAGCGTGTGGTTCTTGAAAAAAAATTGTAGAGCACTCATGTTACGAGTTGAATTTAACACGTCCGCCATTACCTCCCATTAACCAAATTGGATGCTAATTTAAGTGAGTTCAGCGGAATTGCGTGAAACTTGCCGCAAAGTGAGAGAAAATAATTTTCACGTGCGTTTTAGTTGATCAAAAAAGTTTAGACTGTTTGTACTAATATAGAAATCGACGTGTAGTGTGGTGGCGGCATAAAAATACACGGTACAATGCCAACCACCTGTAAAACGAAGCCCATTTATGTAACCATAGCTGTTCCCCGCGACTTCGTCCGCGTCAATTTCCGTTATTATGATCGCGATTATTTTAGCAACATTTTTCACTCATGCTTCGCTCCTAGGTCGCAGCGTGATGTTATATAGCCTAAAGCCTTCCTCGATAAATGGATTATCCAACACAAAAATAATTCTTCAAATCGGACCATTACTTCCTGAGATTAGCGCGTTCAAACAAACAAACAAACAAACTTTTCAGATTTATAATATTAGTATAGATTACGTATGACATCTTGGCAGTGTTATTTTCATTTTTTCATCAAAAATTTTTTTTCATGAATAAAAACATTAAATATTAGCTATTTATTTTGAAACACGCTGTGACGCGCACGGATGTAGCCGTGTAAGGTTCTTACATTCGGGACCCCGCTGCAGCAAAATAATACGTTTGTGCGCGTTAAAATGTGTTACAAAATTAAAAGTCTGAATAAATAATGTAATATTTTTCTAAAAATATTTTTATTGACTGATTAAATAACACTGCCATGGTGTTATACATAATGGTCACATAACATGGGCTTTTTCCAAGTGGTTTAAAATGCACCGTGTATAACAACACCACTTCTTCTCTTATGGGTGTCCTTAGTGATACTGTACAGTACACATGGTATTTACCTTTAAGAAATTGTGCATTTAGCTATAGAAGAAAATTGAAATTATTGTGAATTGTATGATTGTAACACTTGTTGGTAGATCAATTAAATAAAAATAAAATAAATAAAATAAAGAAGCGACGAAAAGAATACCGCCAGAAGACGGGCAACAGCATCGTCTTTCTAACATTGACCGAACTGTGATCAATAGCCCACATGCCAATATTGGCGATAATGGCAAAATCCTTTTGGAGAAGACTATTCGTCAGTAGTCTGATCTGATACATGCTGGTGATGATGCTTAAATATATAACAAGTAGGTACATTTTTTCAAATAAAATTAAATCAGTCTTGGCAGCTTCAAATATTACCACAAGCTTCTTAAGCTTATCATGTTTTATATATTATGAATTCACAGGAAAAGGATATTGTTTTGCAAGATTATAGCCCCTTGTTATTGTATTGAAATTTTATGGCTAGCACTTGATTTTGAAAATAGATGACATTTAAAAATGTATGCTAGTAAGCGATATTTTTACCGTAACGACTCTGGTGGGCAAAAGCGCATAACTTCATTTAACGTACCGGTAAATAAATCGTTATTCGTAGCATCGCCCGTAGCATCAAACCGGATAAAAATTACGATTATACACTGTGTTGGTGACGTAGCAGTAAGTTTTTCCGTAACGACATTCGTAGCCTAGCACATTGATACCCTTGAACTTGACTTCCGTTTTAGTTTGAGTGCAAATAATTTATACATCATACATACAATTTATAAGCCAAAAGACATATTCAAAGACACTACAGACATATAGTGTATTTTTTTTTATATTGCAGTGGTTTTAAAATATTTTAAATACATTTTCTACAAAAAATCTATTGCCTGCACTACTTTACATAGGCGAAGCCTTAGTCTGTACGTAATTTTTGGGGTGGTGAGATCTACCTCCTAGTGGTCCACCCTGGGCGACGGCATCTTTGTTTTTCTAACCAATGATGACGGCTACCAGATCCATCTGCGGTGGTAGGCTTCGTTAGAGGACGCCTGGATGCTACCACCCTCCTGCCGGAGTCCAGCGCCAAACAGTTTTTCTGTGTTCCGCTGGTGTGTGGGCGAACCAGTTCCTTTGGGTAAGCTCGCTCCATCTTAGGCTTCTTCTTAACCGTATAGTTAAGTATGTTTTCAAGAGCAAGCCCATTATTTATAAAAAAAAAACTATTAGGATTTAGGATACTTACATAGACTAGTATTTCTATTAGTTTCTGAGTGGACTGCCACGAGATTTTGTTTGACTGCAACAATATAATGTGTCAGATGTAATGTATACAACTCTGAAACGTTATGGAAAGACTCTGTATAAAACCTCAAAATTTAATTAAATGCCAAACAGTATTTCGTTTTCGTGTTCTCTCCTTTAATCATTATAAATTGCTTAAGGTTTTCTCTTTATAATTAAATATATGTCTATACTTTATTTGATATTTTAGCAACTTAATTGCAATTATAATATTAGTATAAAGACCTGAAAAATTATGTCTGCGGGACTCAAACTCGCATCTCCTCGCAATCCGGGCGCGGCGCTATACCATTAAGCCACCGAGACACTACGTCATAGGCGTCAATTTTTCAAACATATTCTTATCGCTGTAAGCCAGCATTGTTTTATCATATGTCAGGAGTTTGCACCCTTAACACCCGAAAGAAACATCTTTGCAGATGAGACATCATTTTTCAGGTTTATATACTGATAATTATGTCTACCTCCTTTTCTCTTTGCCTTTGATACGTTTTGTGTTAGTAGTATAACATAGTAACTCTTCAAAACAAGCACTTCGTTTATTCAACTCATTTAAAATTTTCAATTATGTTTCTTCCCATCTATACTTATTCCTCATCAACCAACTGCCACAAAAATAAATGTTAGGAGTCGTAGCAATCAGTATTTTTATGAGTTACACAACTTAGATAAATTGGTATTGACTCGTAGCGCTCATTTCTGCCGTAGCACTGTCACAATCATTATTTATCTCGTAGTTACAACAGAGAGGCATATCACATCATAGGAGTTTGTTGGTATTCCGCAAATTCATACCGCGAATTGTCCTGTTCGGCACAAAGGGAGCCCTCTCAGGCAGCGTGCTGGGGGCCGCAATTTTTGCGGTGTTTGTTGCAAGCACTCAAAGAATGTTACCTTGTTGACTTCATCTAAACGAAAACATAACAATCATGTGTTGGAAAAATATAAAAGTATGTTTTGTATTTTGCTTTGATGAACTTTGTTTACTGAAAGAAATAAAAACTTAACGTAAATTTTGTATCAAACGGTGTGCCTGTTGCTTTCTGACAATATAAACTTTTAAAATATATCTCATTAAATTACCTTACATACTATTTACCAAAGCTAGCTATTTACTTTGCATTCTAAAATACTTACCTATGTATTTTTCTGTATAGATTTTACATATCTTTACTTTCTACATTCACAAACAGAAATTGAACTAAACTCTTAATTTGTATTTTTTTCGTATACTTTTAAATATATCAGCAAAATTTATGTCAAAGAAACAACTCAATTAAAAAAAAATTAAGAAATTTGTTAAATACCTTACTACCTCTGGCTTGCAAAAAATATAAAAACACCTTTAAAAATATTAAAAAAAAATAACATTATATGAGCTAAAACCAAGTGCAATGTTCCCTGCCTGCCTCGAACATGGCAATGTAATAAAAAGCTAATGGCAGTACTCACCAGCTGCCCTTTGAAATTAACTTTAATCGTTTTGTAACTGTTTTATTGAAAGCAAAGTTGAGCGATGGCCGCGGTTTTTTCACTCGCCGCAAATATTGCGAACTCTCGAGCTGTTTGCGTGCTGGAAATAATTATAAATGCTTTATTGTGGTAACCTACTTTACTAGAGGTTAATACAAGTCTATTCTTGGAGAATGTGATGTTATCTAAAAAAGTTTTTAATTTGCAAATTTTCATGTTATTGTAATTAAAGGTTTTCACGAAACATGCATACTGACTCACGCTATAAAAGCGAACTTTGTAACATGCGAATATAAAAGTATTCATCGATATAGTATTTAAAAAAATCTTTTCGGTAACTAACCCGACCGGGAATTGAGACCGGGACTGAGAATTGATGCCTCTTTATTCTACGTCACCATGCTGTTATAAAATCAGTATTAACTACTAATGCTGACTCACAAATGCCAGGCACTATTCCAGTTAAGAAATAACTTAGGATTTCAATTATTAAATAGCCGACAATGCTAAATACGCTGTTATCGATATTGCCACAATAGCCAATCGTAACTCGCATCACTATTTGAAATGCTGTAACTAATCTGCCCTCATCGGATGATGCGCCACTGACGCACATTTCATGCCTGCGCTATCCAACTGTGAACACTGCAATTGATCAGTTAAACCTTTGATCTCGTGTTACGTATTCCAATTTTAAAATTCGATTGTGTTTGACAGTGAGCAATATTACTGATGTCGAAACTGGACACAAAATTGATAACATCTTGGCCCTTATTCAGCTATTTCTATTAGTAGAATAATATTTAAATAATGTAATTTGTTTTGGTAATCGCAGACAATATCAACTGTTGCACAATATCAAAAGTCATTGCTTATAATTTTGATTTCGAAACCGGTAGTTTTTCGGAATATTTGAAATAATTTAAGTGAAATCAAAATAAAGCCCATGGAAAGGAAAGAATTTCCATTAAATAAGCCTAATATGTCATTAATGATTACAAAAATAATAGAAATATTTGGCATTAAAGTGTCCTAGCTCACACCTGCATAAATCTTTTTTAAACATAATTATTTATGTTCACGGCACTTATCAATTTGTCCCGTAGCAGTAGGTTACAATATTGGGACGTGTAAAAGCGCCATCTGAAGCCTTCCTGCAGAAATAAAACTAATTCTACTGAATGCCATTTTAAATCGATAGTTCAATGGATTTCCAACTCGACTGTTTACATCTGCTCTCGGACGCTTTGCTCGCGTGATGTTCAGCCCAGCCGAGCAATGAACAGTCAACACTTCAGCTCGATTGATCTGTTTGCAATCGTTTGATGCGATGTGTCAGATTTTATACGTTTAAAATCATGCGAAGTAGTTCGATTTGTTTTCATTTGAGATCCAAAGAACACGGGCCTTAAGAACGTTAGCGGTTATCTTACTCAAACTGTTTTTAGAACACAAAATAAGGTTTTGGATAGTAAAGTTTATGGGTAAGTTAGAGGTTGTGTTAATTTTACATAATTTACCTATACCGATAAATTGACCGTTACGTGATAAAGATAATAACACGAGAGTTTTAAAGTTGAACCTTCCGTTCCAGGTTTCAAACTGCGTAAAGGAGGAAATACATTAGCAAAATTGCAGTCGCATTTTGTTCAAATTACCACAATCTATTATTGAATTACTTGTTTAGGGAAACTTACATTGAATGTTAAATAAATGTTCAATAAGACAGGGCTACTACTGATGATGATGATGATTGTTGAATTACTTGTATAAGGAAACTTAAATTGAATGTTAAATTACCGACACTATTATTGATTATCTAAAAAAACTACAAAAAAATATGAAATTAAAATATCCTAGCTCATACACATACATTTTACTGTAACATACTTATTTAAAAAGAAGCTGACAATAGTCACTGAGTTTCTTGCGCTGCTTCCTCTCGGCTCTAGCTCTTAATTGTCCGGTAGGATAAAACATTAGACTTGTAAACAGGCGCTTCCAGGCGCCTGTTTGATTCAGGGGGACATTTAATAAACCTAATATTACCGATTTTAATTGGACCGTGACCAATCATTTAAACAACAACTGAACCGCGCACATAGGTAAAAGTAATATTAAATATAACCACAACAAAATACCTGCGAAATACGGCCAGCGTACAACATTTAATCAGAAATTATTCCACTTATTAACCGTTGTTTATCGGAAATAATAAAGGCCTTTACTGTTCTTATAGCCAGCTGTCCTCGTGTGAAAAGATTTCCCCTGGGACGACAGCGATCGGGCAACTTATCGGGCTGTCTATCGGGTATCTTGACGAGGGTCCGCGAACAGGCCTTATTTGACAACTCATATCTGACGACATAGCCCGTGAGATGAATAGGCAAGTTGGCATAAATACAAATATACTAGTGCGTTCTGTCGGCAAAGTATACTTGTAATATAATAGATAGTTGGATAATTTATGCCAAAAACACAAAGTGTGAAAATATTACAAAAAAAAAGATTAATGTAGATACAAGAAAGTGGTGTTATCGCTAAGAGATGATCAGCAGTGATCTCACAGACAACAGAAACACAAGAGAAAACATAAAGCTCTAGTGGACTAAGGTTATAGCACTGACAAGTATAGTGTATGGCAGACAAATTAACAAAAACAACAAAAACAAACAACAAGTATGTCTGTATCTTAGGAGATATACATATTTCAACAGGACAATTTTCTTTAGAAGATTTGAGAGCACTGCTGAATTTTTCCTTCATAATCGACAAAAAAGATGAATTCCGAAATACGTCTTTGAATCACATAAAATATATTGTTCTGAACCCACAGTGAGTAACAATTGAATCACTTGTTCCGTTGGAATCAATCAAAATGTTTTATTTTCTACATCAACCAGCCTGAGAAATAAACCCCGGATCTCCAAGCTGACGACAGCTTAAAAACCGATGTATTGGCCACTTTGCTACAAAAAACGTAATTAAAAACACTAATTGTGCTAAATACTTATTTCTTACAAGAGCATTTAACCATATATCCCTCACCAAGACATACGAGATATAACTGATATTGGGACCAAATAAGGTCCAGTTAGACAAACCTATGTTATACATATAATTGAATGGGATCAGCCCTGTATACCATGACTGTTCACTCCTAAGTTTTTAGTCGAGATGGTACCGCCCTCTAGCAGTGAGGTTTCCCGGGACAAAAAAGGGTTCTATTCAAGAGGATTCAATACAAGGAGTAGCGGTATGAAAGCGTCATTGAGACGCGAGATTGATGACAGCCACGCCCGCCTCTATTCATTTACAAGCCTGGGAAATTAAAAGTTTTCTATCCGTATATAGCTGTGGTGATACGATTTTATAATTAAAAATCTGCTAAGGATACTTTGAAATTGGTTTTGTTTATTTGCATTTGGAATAGAAAAAACAATCTTTTTTATGTATTTTTCTACTGCCAAACTGTTAAGTTCATTAAAAAGTACAATCCATAATACAAAATGTTTTAAAATAGTGTGACTTAACTTCGTTATCAGATAAATAGTATATTAAGAGCAAATCAAAATTTTAATTTAATTTTGTATTTTAAAATGTCAAAGTTCTAAACGATTTGCGTAGTAGCCCTCAAATTTTTCAAATAAGTAGTTGGAGTAACTTACAACTATTTCAAGAAAAAATGACGTTGCTGAGTAGAATTTATATATATATTTTTCCCTAGCAACACATTCAATGCTCTGAATATGCAGGATTTATTACTACGTTTCCCTCTTTATCGAGATAAATGTAAAAACTGTAGATTGCGAGATATCCAAAGGCATTTTTTGTGATTCAAAATCGCGAAACCCGAATGAAGAAAGGCAAGGCAATAAATAGAATCTTAAATTAACGGTATGACAAGCCTGAACCAGTATTTCTTAATATTTCTAAACAGGCGAAGCAATTTCCAGAATATAAAAATTGGTCCAACGAATCAACTAAGCTAATTAAAAACGAATGTTTATTTAGTAAGCGCCATCAACAAACTATCATTCTACTGCTGGATATGAGCCTCTACAAAATGAGGATTTTGCTATATTCGCCACGTATAGATGGAATAAAGGAAAGAAGATGTTGCTGCCCGTCTTCTTTGGGCAGTAATCCTTTAGTCACCTCTTTCAACACCTACAGAAAGGGGTAGTGCAATTAATTTTCGTGTCAGCACCTCACAATACTCTGTTAGCTTATTGTAAGCGCAATAAAGTAAAGTACCTACTATTACTACACAGTGCAACGGAGAAAGCGAAAACCTCCAACACTCAGCACACACAGTGATCAAACAGCTTCGCTAAACAAAACGAAATTAAAAACAAACAAGATCGACTGGATTGCTTACCTTTGTATCTAATCAACGTAGCTGGGCCACCTCAGATGTTTGCTGTTGCTTTTATTACTTCTTCAGCAAATAAACGTCTTGGTACAAAAACTTAGTCTTTCATAGTGACTTAGTTTTTGTTTACATGATCGATCATCATGATTATGAGATTTATTTAAATTACATTTTTTTTATTGCTGCAACAAATAAAACTGGTACGCAGTACTACTCTGTACAACTCGAAGCCGCTTTGCGTTCAGTCCATCGATAAAAATATTAGAACTTGATAGAAAGCCCCATACAAAATATCACTTCGAACTGTCCAGCTAATGACACTAGGTATACTTCTGGACGCATATCTCCTACAGATTTTTATGGGAACCCCTGGGAAAACTACAAAACCTTAAAAGTACCTTTTGAAGTGTCATTGGTGTAGAACTCATCCAGTGTATAAATATCAACCTTCTTTTGTTACAGGTTTCGGAAACGTTCTGACGGCCATCGGGATAATCATCATCGCTCTCCTTAACCTGACCGACTGTGATGTCGTCACTGATTCTCCCAAAGCCATCTACCAGAAGGACAGTCCAAACGAAATTCCCGAGCCTGAACTGCTTCCCGTGCTACACGGAAACGACACGAGATGTCGGATTTCAGAATACCTGTGCTCTAATAAAAAATGCATACCGATAAACAGATTCTGCGATGGTTCCAACGACTGTGGGGACTCCTCTGACGAGCCGAGGCATTGCACTCGTGAGTATATCATTTATATTATATTCATAGCTTTCGTCTCACGTTTCACGTTGGAAGGAATACGAAATGGTATTTAAATGACTCAAAGCGATCGGAGTTGTGCTGACAACTGTTTGCTAAATCAAGTTTGTGGTTTGTAAATGTCATGGTTACAGTCCGGTACTCTTTATCACACGTCAGTTTTTAGAGTCTAGACACTTGGTTAACCTTTTATTAAGTGCGCTACCTTTTGCGGTTCAATAAACTGAAAGCACGTGAACGCGCTCTTGAAGCCGCCATGTTGTCACTAACCAGAGTGCTAATGGGGTGATAATATCTCGCAAATAATCAGAATAATTTTAAATTAAATTTATGTTTCTATAGAGACAAACTTCTTAGCGTTCCATGGATTCACCGTGCGGGTGCCGGGTCCATCGTGTGGCAGAAAGAGAAACTCCGTGTAGCTCCCGGGACTTGTGACACGGGTGTAGGTTTAAGGGGCCCCTTTTTGACGTACATCAACACTCACCTTCACTACTCATGTTTCTATCCCTGCCCAGCCAAATCTGGTAAAAACCTGCTAATGCAACTTTAGACACTCGCTCTAGTAAGAACTTACTGCAGTTCTGGCCAAGCCAAGGTTTTTCAACAGATTATAGAGAAATTTGCTGGTATACCTCTTGCTCCTACTTTTACAGCATATAGACTAACTACCTATGTAACCTTTTTATCGTTAATTCATTTAGGAGATCATAATATTTGTTTTCTTTCATTGCGTGGTCTTTAGGTATGTTAGTTTCCCACGGCACGGTAAGCTCTATAAGTACAATTCGTTTTGTAGCTCTAGTAAAAGAAAAATATCCGGTCTGGATGATGAAACACACACATCCTCTGGGATTTTATAGTGCTTTTCATACGTGTCCATTAAAATAGTCCAATCAGGTGCTTTACCCAGGATTGAGTAAGGCTTGTTCTTAGAATTTACAGTAGAGCCTTCTTTAATGAAGTTAATTTGTCTTTTGTTTGTAGTCAATCCTTTTTGGGCCCTAGCCACTGAAAGGCTTATAGCTTCACGTATGATTTGAAGTACTCTGTCATGGCGATTTGAGTAGTGACCCCTATTCAAAAGCACCTTGCATCCCACCAATAGCTGTCTTGCTGTACATATCGCCTCTCCACAAGTATAACGACGTTTTTCAGAGGCTTTTCCCCTATTAATACCTAAATAAATGAGTAACCACTACTATTTGACAAATTCAAAACAAGAATGGATATCGAAAAAAAAAATTACGATCATTCAAATGCCTTTTTTATACCAAAAAAAGAAAAGGTTTATAAGAAGGACAAAAACTTGTTCCAAACATTCTCGAATTCGGTTTTGAAAGTTTAAAAATTTAAATATGTAGTACGTACGATAAGATTTTCAGAACGCGCGCTGTCGTTCATTACGCACAAATATCATGTACTTGTGCCTATCTTAATCAGTATTTCCAACAAATGGTAGCCCCTTAAATTGTAAGTAAAAAACCGTTTACACATTTTTCTTAAAAAAATACTTATATGATACTGAAAAATCACCAAATCACTTGTCCCATGCATTTATAACTAGCACTGGTTATAATGAAAATTAAAATCGAGCAGTATCATTAGTGACAGTTGAACATTTTTTTCTGTTGCCGTATTGTACTCGTACCATAGTAAAATAAAATTCTGACCTACTTAGATAATTAAAATTTATCGAATTTACATTTACCTTTAGTTACTAATATTAGGTCATCTGAAATGAGTGTTTCAGTCTTCTGACATTTCGACTATCATAGACGTACCTATCTGTCTCTATAATATTGAACATTACTGTGTGTACATGGGTAGGTAATAACTTATTTACCTTTAAATCCGACAACAACCACATCTGTTAATGCGTAATCCAAACTTTTGTGTATTTTAATATAAATATTATAATTTAAAAGTTAAAGGATAATTGTTTGCCAGTTTTACAGGTAGGCAAAACTTGCTTACTTTTGTATCAAAATACACGCACGTAAAAATTAAACATTTAATCAAAGATATCTGACTCCGCTGACCCAAAAGTTATTGTATATTTTTCTTGTTGTTGTGTTTACTTATAAATTATTAAAAGACGACACTAGACGCCATTTGTATGCAAGACTGTGACATATTTTTTATTTACGTATTTACGCAATTCTACGGCCATGTCGCTGAAATTGTCCTCAAAACTTTTCCTGCAATAACAAAGGACCATTTTTATAATATTTCACGTAACATTTCCGTACCTATAGGGGCAAGCATAACTCTTCCAGTTTCATAATCTTTTTCTCGTATAAAATCCTATATCAGGTGGTAACAGCTGCGGGCAAGGTAGGGTATTCCGTTTAAGTAAAGGTACATACACATGCATTACGTAATAACGTACCCATGGGAAAGTGGGACACATTTTGTAAGTTATATTGTGAAGTGACTGCTGGCATGCATGATGGTTTTCAGTGATTTCTTGTTGTTTACCGACTCAAAGTCTATTACTTATTTCAAGCTCTTTGTAGATTTTTTTTAAATTAGGTATAACACATTTTTTGTTATTTATTGCCTATGTTAATGGCAGTAACTTTAAAATATTCCCTATTTTGAAAAAACATCAAAAATGGTTGACGTCGTAAAAAGTTATGCGTAGTCAAAAACATTGACAAATTAAATAATTCCTCTAAAAAGGCTTTTTTTTCGTTTGAGTGCATTTTTTTCTATGCCTTGCCTACATTATGATTTTGTATAGAATTCGCAGAGTTTTTAATATATTTTATAGACAATTTATAGCATAACAGTAGACACAAAAAATACAATGTCATAACGCGAGTTAAACCCGTTAATAAATATGTTTTTTTTTAAGTTTTTTGATTACCTATTGACATTATTTTATAAAATGTAATCTAATTTTATAGTTAATTCAAAAATAAATATTCAACGAATGGAAATTACGCTAGCTGGTTTTCTTCTCTCTTAAACTTTCACCTTCTTTTTTCCGAGGTTTCTCCTCAAGACAATCTGTTATTTGGAGCGGAAATTTTCGCTATCGTGTAATAGGGATTTATTACAGTTTTTGATGTAAGCTCTTCTCTATTTTCACATAATGATAAAGTGACTTTCAAGTGCCTTGAATCGGTGTTTTTATGTAATGAGATTTCCTTGTATAATATGTGATAATATATTTTATTGCTACGATAAAGAAAGGTACGTAGGTAGACATACTCGTAAGATACTAATCAATAATAATAATAATATAGCCTTAATTCAGATTTTGATTATTTGAAATAAGAAATAAATCAATTGACATTTGGAATGACTCCCAGTATGTATGCTTTAAATTGACAAAGGGAGTGGTCCCAAAGACTGTCGTTACTTTTCTCTTCCATTGGCAGCTCTTATTCATGCGCCATATACTAGGGTTCTTGAATGGGACTTACGTCATGTAGTGCCGGCAAGTTAAAAAAAAACTTGAAAGGTGTCAAGGGACACCCGGACTAATAATATAGCAAAAAGTGTCGTTCAAAAAATGTTGTTACAAATTTTTCCGTCTAGCCCCCTTTCGCAACGCGCGACATACAAGGAACTTTGTTCCAATAATACAAAAATCCCTTCTCTTTATGTGAGTGTCGTGAAAGGCGAGGAGTACTGTCAGAAAAAGACAGGCATCAACATCTTCCCTTCACCAGCAAATTTGCAATTGCTGGGCCTCTTAATAGACATTGAGATTATGGCAGCATACTCCTTTTTTCTAGATAGGGTTATATTCTTCTGTGTCTGGTGCTATCTTCTTACACATTACCAAAACACTGCTACTGCAGTGTCGGGTAGAAATGTAATTTTGTTTTTCTATAGGTTATCTCCGCCTTTATGAGATAAGCTTTTGTGAAATAAGTATTTTTGTAATCTTGTATTTTTTTGTAATTTTGCATGCTAATTAATTTTGGCTAAACATGTATGGTTTTTATTGTCTGTAACATCTTTTTATACCATGTTTACTCACAAATAAATTATTGATTGATTGATTAAATTTGTTAATCTTGTTAAATCTATATTTTCACTTATGAACGACGACGTTGAATACATTCTATTAAGACATTTGACATCTCAAGTTCCACAGATAAATCAGCGTAACGGCATCAGGCGTCGAGCGTTTTCAATAAGAGCGGAGTCAAGAGCGCATTACTCATTGTTACGAGCACCAGGTCGAGCAGAGGCAGATGGGTGAAGCAGGTACCCAATAATAGGGATTATGCAACTGCACATTAAATTAATGCACAAGGAAAATTTGCAAGTTACACTCAGAATTAGTAGGATTATTACTCTGAATCATTTACGAAAAAAAAACATAAATTTAAAGTTTTATTGTTTTTTTAACAAATAATATACAGAATGAAATTTTAACCAATTTCCAAAATTTTCATAGGCGTTCAGTATCGTAATTAGAGCCTATTTTTGAAGTAAAAAATGTAAATCAAGTTGAAACCCGAAAATATTTTTCGCGATATAGATTTCAATTTTGCGGTCCTAGACCTGTACCTTACAAAGGGAAAAATGAATAGTATCTTTTTTTTTTTTTTTTTTTTGAAAACTTTAACTTTTATTTTTGAAAACCAATATTTTGCACAAATTGACGACTACCAGTTTTCTTTATTTGTTTTTTTTTTGTGTTACTATTACCTTTTCTAGTTTCTAAGTTACCCCTTTCGGTTACCTATACATTGTGTATATTAAAAAATAAATACGCTTAAAATACAAAATCTACTCCTTTTAGAAGTCAGTAAAAATATACCGCAGAGCCACACAGATGCGACACTTGGTGCCAAATCAGGACAATAACGTTTAATTGAGTTTGCGAATGCAACAACACGAACTTTAGCTCGATTCAATCCCACGCTTTTGTAGGGATTGGATTATATGGGTTATTTTGCTACAGTAATCTCCTATTGTTCCTCCTCCTCCTATTGTATACAATTTTGAAGTTATGCTTCTGAATGAACCCCATTATCTCCAGCTTATGTTAGTCTACTGTTTGACACGGATTTTTCTTAAAACAGTCTTTTGCTATAATTGCTAAGCAATTGGGTTGGTAGGTCGCAGTTTGCCTAATGGTAGGCAGAAAACTCAGTGTCAAGCTGCACGATTTAACAAACCCTGTGTTTATCGAAAGACGAGTGCGACAAGGAGACACCATATCACCCAAAATGCATGCATGGAGGACCAATTTAAGCTTCTAGATTAGTCAGAAAGAGGCATAAACATTAACGGAGAGTTTCTGTCTCATCTCCGTTTCGCCGATGACATCATAATATTCGCCAACAACACAGATGATTTGCAGACCATGGTGGAGGAATTGTACTCAAAATCACTCAATGTCGGTTTTAAAATGAGCACCTCTAAAACCAAGATCATATTGTGCAGAAACACCAACATTGATTTCATCACTGTTCCCGGACACGAAATCAAGAGAGTGGAAGAATACATATACTTGGGTCAAAATTTGAGTTTAGAAAGGAGATGGCAAGAACGCGAAATTAAGCGCCGCATCCAGTTAAGGTGGAGTGCTTTTGGCAAGTTGTCCGATGTACTCAAATCAAGACAGGTACCTCTAAACCTCAAACGCCAAGTGTATGAGCAATGAATTATGCCGATAATGGTCTATGGAGCTGAGACCTGGACTCTCACCAAACAGATGATCCACCCGCTTCAGGTTACCCAGAGAGCAATGGAGAGAGCTATGTTAGGGATTTCCCTTCGCGATCAGGTTCGAAACACCGAAATACGCAGGAGGACGAAACCAACGGACATAGCCGAAGTCATTGCGAAAATAAAGTGGTCGTGGGCGGGCCACATTTGTCGTCGAGATGATGGGAGATGGGGACGAAAAGTTCTTGAGGGGAGACCACGGACAGGTCGCAGAAACGTAGGAAGGCAACCAGCAAGATGGACAAATGACCTTAGACGAGTGGCAAGACGAGAATGGATGCAGAAAGCTCTGGACCGATTGCTATGGAAACAAATAGAAGAGGCCTACACCCAGCATTGGACGGATACAGGCTGAGAAAGAGAGAGAGAGAGACAGAATACGCCACAGTCCATCTTCTTCTGCAGTACACCTCTAGTCGATATTATCCATAGAAAGAGAAAGGTTTGTGCTATTATTTGAATGTGCAGGCGCCACACGACACAAAAAACCTCAATATGCAATCTTTTTCTGATGACAGGACGCCCACTAACGTACTTCTTCAATCGTGACCCGATTCGTGTACCTATAGAAGTATTATACCGTCCTTTTCCAATAAAGGAATACGCTATCAGTACACTTAAAACGCAACGATTTTCGCAATCTTTACACATGCCCCCGGGGAGCGCCACAGAAACGCGACTCTTCGCTTCGGACGATAATTGAGTTTGGGAATGCGGCGACACGACTCTGCCCCAATTCGATTCCGCACCCATTTCTAGAAGTGAATTTGTTCTGAGATCACTGCGCTGGTGAGACAATGGATCCAAATGACTACGTAGAGAACAGGGTTGCTCCTAACGGGGGTAATAATTAATAGGCTATTAAGAGTCAAAATACAGTTTAACAATTTTATTAGAGTAGTCAGTTGTCAGCCGGCCATCTCATAAAATTCCTTCTATTATAAATGTATATACACCGTGCTTTTTGAACCACCTGGAAAACGAAGCCCACGTTATTGGACCATTATATATAACATCATGGCAGTGTTATTTTTTTTTATTAAAAATATTTTTTGTAATATTATAAATTTCGATTCAGACTTTTAATTTTGTAACACGCGATGACGCGCCCGGACATATTATTTTGATGCGGCGGGGTCTCGGTTGAATGGACCTTACACAGCTACATCTGTGTGCGTCACAGCATGTTTCAAAATAAATAGCTGAATCGATATTTAAGACTTTAATTTAAAAAAAAATTGGTAAAAAAAAATAACACTGCCAGTATGTTATACATAATGGTTACATAACGTGGGCTTCGTTTCACAGGTGGTTAAAATTGCACGGATATTATTATTATTTTTCTATTTATTTTACTAGCTTCATATCATAATCCTTTACTTTTCATACTTGTACGTACAGTAGCTTAAAAGCATCAATTTGAAGTTGAATTTAAACAACCGCTAACTGAACAGTTATAATAACTTTTTGTAGTTGCTCCATGTTTGCACAAAATATTCATGGACGCGTAAGCCAATGTCAGTGGTGACGCAGTTTGCACTCACGCTCGCAATGGTCTAAACTGGTCCGAGATTTCTAGTGTCCATGAGCGGTGTCTATGTGTGCGTTGCTCAAACGCACATTGTATGTAGGTCTGTACCGTATCTATCTATATCTTGTGGCAGTGGTCACAAAGTGACTGGTGATCGGTGTCTTCATCTGTCAATCTCGTGTTACGCACTAAATATTGTGTTTAGCCCCGTTTCTAGAACTTTTATAATGCCACGCTAAAGTCTGTGATCCTTAAAAAACTCACTTCAGTAGGTACTCATCCGCTGTCAATATAGACAGTGCGAACTAATTCCAACTTCGCCCATCAGTTACGTGCTTGCGTGGAAACTTCGGGCAGTTCCAAACTTGTTCCATGTTTAAAATTTTGTTTTGCATTTTATAATTATATCTTGTCTTTATTTTCGATGGGAAAGAAATACAAAAATCACGCTTCCAATCACCAGCCTCAACTAAGCGTAACTTGGTCTATTGCCATTATTATTGGCAGCCCTTTGACACATCTAAAATACTAAAATGAAATTGCTTGTGTCCACAATGACAAAAATTGCCTCTTGCGAGATTGGAACCTGAGACAGCTCGTCGCGTTTTGTAGTAAAGCAATTTGGCGATCTTGCACCGATTTCGTCAAGGCAAAAAAAAGTCAAACTGAATGTAGAATATTTTTTCGTCGTCATTGAATCACAATTATTGTTATGCAATAGTTATGAGTTCTAAAATTCTATAATAAAAACGAATTGGTATTTGATTTGAACTGCGTTCGTTATGAAATTCAATTACTTCTGCAAACAATGTTAAAAAAAATCGTGGTTAAATTTTGTTAATCCATTTTTGCCTGAAATAAAAATTAAAGTGTATTATGGCTGATCTGTCACCAAACTTCGATCTTATTCATCATCATCATCATCAGCCAACATCAGGCTACAGCTCGTCATAGGCTGTCTCCTAAAGAAGGAAATATTGCTTTAATAAGTACACTTTTGGCAGACGGATTCCCAATGCAGTTAGGCCAAATAGTGTGAAGGAGGCGCTGCTGCTTTCTTTATTCTGACAGTACTCATTTAGTTCCCGGAGTCCCTGTTCTTTCAGTACTCATGTAGTAGGTTTATGATACTCTTAGTACAAGACAGACTTGTGGCTCATGTACTCACATGGCTATTATTGGAATTGTAGCTATTATAAAACACAAACGTCAAAGAATTAAACGTATTTGATTACCTAACATCTCAAAAGCAATGAATCTCGAATGTTCGTTATTCAATCACTACAGAACGTCTTAACAGGTCTTAATGAAGTTTGGAACCTAGATAGATTATAGGCTGGAATGAGGGCCTATTTTGTATTTCGAAAAAAAAAACTTCTACTCTCGTAAGATTTTAAATTCAAAACTCTTTGCGAAAAAAGTCGCGGGAAACAGCCAGTTATAATGAAACAAATGAATGTCGAAAAAAAAAATTAAAAATAAATAAATAATATTTAGGACATGCCTCACTGGGCCACACAGAGCCATCTAGTCCCAAATTAAGCTACTATTAAGTACCCTGTCGTATGGGGTACTAGACAACCGATAAACTTACTTATATACTTATTTTTTTTTTTGTAAATACATACTTATAATACGTAGAAAACACCCAGACCAGTACAAACAGACATGTTCATGCACACAAATATTTGTACTGTGCGGGGATCGAACCCGCGACCCATGGCTCAGAAGCAGCGTTAACTACCGCTGATCCAAATGGTCGTCTAAAGTAAGTATATATTAGAGCCCCTGTTTGGGAGAATCTTGGACAGCTTTTATATCATCTGTACCCTATAATTTAAATAAGATGATGTTTAAATATGTAAATGTATAAAAAGATATTAACATTTTTATAAAACAAACCTAATGACTGTGCTGAGGTAAACTCTTAATGGTGGGAGATAATTTAATATGCTCTTTGAAGTGTAAAGAAGGTTGATATCAAAACCATAATGCCTTGAAAAAATCTTTGTTATTTATTCCACACAGTTCCACAATGTTACTTTTAAAACTTGAATAAGCTCAAACGATCTGTTCTGGCGCCCACAAACATTTTTAGGGACAACAAGTAAATAAAATTAGGTAATTCTCTTCAATATGTCCTATTTTGTAACAGTTAAAGGGTAACACTAACTTACATGAATAATAATTATAATTAATGACACGTTGCATCGCACGGTTTAGGAAATGCCCAGCAGTAGAATACAAAAAAAGTCATCTCTGAAGGTAAAATCTAACTTTGTACCTTTCATCAAAGAGTTCAGTCAGTAGTTTAGGCGGAAACTGTAACGGACAGACAGACAGACATGTTGGGGGGAGTGGGGTCATGAGAGACGTGCCAGCGGGACCATCGCCGAACCGCGGCGAGCAATACCAAGCGAATATCGATGTTCGGTAGAACCCATAGATTATATTCTACGTTTATGATAGAACCGCTCCCTTCAACAACTTCTTAGTGAACGCTTCTAATTTTTGTCGTACCATATGCCAACTCATCTCATAGTGTCGTAAACCACCTACCAATGTTAGCGATTTTGGCACAGTCCTTTGAAGAAGCCTAGATTTCCAGCCCTGGTGCTGCTGCTGGTGATGATATGTGTTTGGGTAAAAAAGACTATCTATCGAACTAACAGATTACAATGTGTTGCGGCGAATGTAAAACATCAACGTCGTAAAATTTGTGTTACAAAAACGCTCTCGACGCGTTGTGTAAACACATGAATATCACTGCAAGAACATGGCGGGAACAACGTAGCAATGAAAAAAAGACTCGCTGAACTTTGATTCCCTGGTTTATGTTACTCCTACTCGATGGAGAGTGATTTGTGTTATGGGTTTTACTAGTTTCTAACTATTCAATAAAGTAAAAAAGAGGTTTTACAATTTAAGTTTTACACAGTGTAAAATGCCTCCCTTGTACATTTTTTTTATACGTTTTCTAAAACCTGGCTTAATATTACTCGATTTTGCAAAGTAACTTGCGTCATTTCAAAATGCAACCTGAACATCAAAAAACGATATATAGGTATATTATATAATCGATATTTGACATAAGAATCGAAAAAGTTAGTGGCTTTTCGCAGCCACAATAATCAAGGCGCGTGTTGTTAATTTGACCGCCACGCCGTTTCGCCGAGTTATGTATGAAATATTAAAATATAAACTGATTGCCAGCAGAGACAATATAGACACTTGCCTTATAACACTATTCTTCTGATCTGTTCTAGCCAAGCGTAGTAGAGTAGGTATGCTCTAAACTACTAAAAAAAATTAATAAGAGTCTTTACTACTACGGCGTATTTTACTTAATACTCCAGTCTGCTTAAATAAATGGCTTTATTAACCGCTCAAGACGTTCCCTTTACCAGGTGTTATTAATTTGAACAGCCAAAGTAGAATGTGCCACCTAATAGCTAGAGTGAGGTGCCTATAAGGATGGCGTGGTTCGTTAATTTGACCCGCTTCGCTCTACTAATTTACGGAAAGGTAAAGTAACTTTAACCGAGATAGGTAATTAACTTGAAAACACCTTTCAATAAACAAACTGACATTTAATATATATTCACTAGCCTTAGAGCACTCCGCTTCTGATCCGATCTAGGCATGCATGGTAGAGTAGGCACTACATGAAAATCAAGAAGATACCTCTATACTGCTACGCGTCTTTGTAACGTAATATTCCCGTCTGCTTAAATAAATGGCAAAATTTAATAACCGCTCAAGACGTTCCTTTTACCAGATGTTATTAAATTTGAACAGCCAATGTAGAATGTGCCACCTAATAGCTAGAGTGAGGTGCCTAATAAGATCGCGTGGTTCGTTAATTTGACCCACTTGGCTTTTCTAATTTACGGAAAGGTAAAGTAACTTTAAACGAGATAGGTAATTAACTTGAAAACACCTTTCAATAAACAAACTGACATTGAATATATTCACTAGCCTTAAAGCACTCCGCTTCTGATCCGCTCTAGGTATCTATGGTAGAGAAGGCACTAAATGAAAATCAAGAAGATACCTCTATACTGCTACGCGTCTTTGTAACGTAATATTCCCGTCTGCTTAAATAAATGGCAAAATTTAATAACCGCTCAAAACGTTCCTTTTACCAGGTGTTATTAAATTTGTACAGCCAATGTAGAATGTGCCACCTAATAGCTAGAGAGAGGTGCCTAATAAGATCGCGTGGTTCGTTAATTTGACCCGCTCCGCTCTTCTAATTTACGGAAAGGTAAAGTAACTTTAAACGAGATAGGTAATTAACTTGAAAACACCTTTCAATAAACAAACTGACATTGAATATATTCACTAGCCTTAGAGCACTCCGCTTCTGATCCGGTCTAGGCATGCATGGTAGAGTAGGTACTACTTGAAAATCAAGAAGATACCTCTATACTGCTACGCGTCTTTGTAACGTAATATTCCCGTCTGCTAAAATAAATGGCAAAATTTAATAACCGCTCAAGACGTTCCCTCTACCAGGTGTTATTAAATTTGAACAGCCAAAGTAGAATGTGCCACCTAATAGCTAGAGTGAGGTGCCTAATAAGGATGGCGTGGTTCGTTAATTTGACCCGCTTCGCTCTACTAATTTACGGAAAGGTAAAGTAACTTTAAACGAGATAATAAACTTTTAAACCCTCTTCGTGATTTCGCCAGCTTTAAATATAGTTATAATTTAAATTAACAAAGGCTAGTTTTGTTGGGTGATAGTTAACGTGTTATTTATTGTTTTGGGTCGGATATTTAATACAAATATGTTAAGTAATAGAACAATAGTGCGGGTTTTCGGCTTTCTATACAATTTAGGTAACTAATTTTACAAATTAAAGTCAGACTTTCATAGTTAAACAATAGCTAATGTATTTAAAGTCAAACTATATCTTCATACTCATCATCAATACATTGTTTATTTAAGCTGACCATAATAAAGATGGTTATCTTCTTTTCTTGCATTAAAACATTCTAGAGTAATACCCTACAAATTTGACAAAATACTGGGTAGGTACTAATTTAAACTTTCCTATCTTTTCTTAGCAAACTTATACATACATTTGGTAATTCACTTCCCTGATAATGTGGCCTAATCAAAGTCGACATTAATACATTACAAGGCAAGTAATTTGTGCGTTTATAATTAATTGTTAATTATAATCGATTAATTGTTAAGTGCGTTCGACATACCTCTTTGTTTACCATGTCCCGATTACTCCCTACTAACGTGATGTGTTATATTTTTAATATCTGATGAATGGAAATGTTAATTCATGGTCTCAGAGTTTAATTTGAAACTCATACATTTTTTTTTTAGTGTTAAACGTTTTTGTTGAATCCTGGAAGTTTGCCTCGTTTGTTCTCTGCTCATAGATGGATGCTGACCACTTGATTTCATAGACAACGCATGTGAAAAAAATTCTTTGTGAAAAATGTATAACATTTTGGATACTATATAACTTTCAAATCATAACATATCTTTTAAGTTTTGATCTTAAGATTATTTATTATATTACAAAAAATATCCACTTACCTTCTTTTTCAAATAATATTCGCAATATTTGTATAAGACACAGTTTTTTAAATGTCCTAAGTAATTATAATGTATAAGGTAATAATATATAAAGTTTGGCGTTATTATAATTCTTGTTAAGCGGGAAAATCGTCGTTTAACCATGTCTAATGATTATCTTTACAAAATTTAGGACAAAGAAATACTAAAGTGTTAAATTAATTAAAATCATTTTAATGACAAGGCAAATACATTATTATCATAATATTCATACAACATTTATTGTCATGAAAAAAGTGTCAAAATCTATATGCCATTACCATACCCCTTTGTAAATATATACTAATATTATAAAGCTGAAGAGTTTGTTTGTTTGTTTGTTTGAACGCGCTAATCTCCGGAAGGACTGGTTCGATTTGAAAAATTATTTTTGTGTTGGATAGTCCATTTATTGAGGAAGGCTTTAGGTTATATAACATCACGCTGCGATCAATAGGAGCGAAGCACCAGTAAAAAATGTTGAAAAAATAGTCGCGTTCATAATAACAGAAATTGACGCGGACGAAGTCGCGGGGAACAGCTAGTTTTAAAATAAAATGCTTTTAAATTTCTTACTACATTGTTAACACATACAATTTGTTTTAATAAAAACAACACACAGGATTTAATGCAATTGTAGCAATTGCAAATGGGTCTGCAGGCGACCCTGATTCATTTCGAACTGCAACGTCGGGATGTAATCCCGGGTAAAATTGTATAACTAGTGAATAATTTGTTTCTTTTTTATTTCAAACGTTAACGTAAGCTGCGTCTATCATGGCAATTGTCTTTGTTGGCGGGCAAAACGCACCCGTCGCGGATTGGATCCAGCATTATTAAGTTTTAATGATGGCCACCGCAGCCCTTGGCTCTAAACAACGGATAATGGGCGCTACGACCCTAGTAATAAGATAAATAACCGGTCGCAATCTGCCTCCCATCTGGATTTTAATCTGGAGGCGGAATATAAATGAAGTTGGAACGAATTGAAGATGCAGATGTAACTGAAACAATGCGACGTAACTAGGTTAGCTGTCTAAGGGCAACTTGCACATCTTTCTTAAATCTAGTTTTAGCCTAAGGCTTCTTGTTAATGACTAAAATTTCAGTTTTTCCTATTTCTAACAGAGAGAAGGAGAAAGTTTCGAGAGAATAAAAAAATATTTCTTTTATATTAGGGGTTAAAGTATTAAATTGCCGTTTTGTATGGACGAAATCGAGAAAAGTAATTTTTCCATACTAAAAATTTTTTAGTTTTTTTAAATTCGGAGTTGTTCAAACTATTTGAAAGATATAAATCTAAATAATGGGGGTTAAAGTATGAAATTGCCGATTATTTTCCCACTTTTTATTTTGTTTATAGCTCTTAAGTATAGTCATATTATTGCGTAAATCCTTTTGTATTGTATCAAAAACTAAATAAAGTAACTTTTGACTAAAAAAAAATTCAATACTAGTGCCTATTACTTCTAAGGAAGTCGTTGAAAAGACCCCTTACAATGTGTCAGCTGACCTTCTTGCTTCAATTAAGTATATTTGTATTATATACTTTGATTTTCAGAAATTTAAATACTATAATGCGTAGCTTTATAACCATCTAACTTTCACCTTTAATTGCATCGAAAACGGATCAGGCGTTTTTAAAAAAACTAAAAAATTGTTAGTATGGAAAAATGACTTTTCTCGATTTCGTCTATAAAAACGGCAATTTCATATTTTAACACCTAATATTACTAACTATAGGCTAAAAACTCCGTTAAGTGCGTAACGCATGGCTACTCCGACTTTAGCGCTACTTTCTTTGATTTTTTTAGGGTTCCGTACCCAAAGGGTAAAAACAAGACCCTATTACTAAGACTTCGCTGTCTGTCCGTCGCTCTGTCACCAGGCTGTATCTCAAGAGCCGCGATAGCTAGATAGTTGAAATTTTCACAAATTATGTATTTCTGTTGCCGCAATAACAACAAATACTAAAAACAATATAAAATAAATATTGAAGGGGGACTCTCATACAACAAACCAGTTTTTTTGGCCTTTTTGGTATGGAACCCTTCGTGCGCGAGTCCGACTCGCACTTGGCCAGTTATTTATGACGCAAAAGCTACACTGCTTCACAATGTTGGCCAAAAGTTTTTTTCCTTTGCTTTTCCGTGTCAACTGATTTAAAACTCCGCAGCAAAAGATTTTCAACATTTACGCTCATAAAAATAAGAGACTAGTGACAAGCCAAGATCAAAAGACGTTTACTACAAATTACGCAGTTGGGTGGCACATTTCCTTTGATTTTACTGTGCTGTTCTACATTTTATTTGCTGCATTCAGCCGGGTTTAAAGTATTTGCCGCACTGCAGCCGGATGCGGCGCTCCTACGACGTGCGATATTGTTATTTCGTTAAGTAAAAATGGCCGACTTCGAATTGTTTCTCGCATTTTTACAATCGCCTCAATGTAGGTAGTGATGACTGTGATGAGCTAGGGTTTACTGCATTTTCATTTTAATGCATTTTGTATAAAATATACTTACCAGACTTATTGCTTGACTGTAGACGCAGATTGTTGTTAATTTTACATTTTGCTTGATCTTTTTTAGTCGTTTCAAGTATCTTATCAAACAACTTTTACACTTTTTGGAATAAAGTTTAAATAAAGTTTCATTCAAATTTAAATTGCTTTATATTTGTGATTTATTCTAACAATCAATAACCTTCATTGGTACAGGGCATATACAATACAATGCAGCTTGTTTTTATGAGTTTCATATTTCAGCACTGCTGCAAGCACTAAGATCACGGAAGAACCAAACACTCAACGAAATTTTTTTTCGGTTTAGATTGAAAAACGTAATTTTAACATTATTTTAATTGTTTTAGGAAACAGACCTTTTTGGGTTGGTCGAACGAAATTTAACGACATAATCTACGTATGTTTTTTACGACATGTCACTAAAAATATTTTAATAACAATAGCTTTGGCTACCTAAAACACTTTTTTGGTTTCATACACAGAAAAGTTTACTTTTTTTGTTAAATTAACTTTACTTATTTTAGAACTACGATAATTAATGTAATTACTTAATATTAAGATAATTGTACTGAACATTTATTTAGCTGTAAAATTTGCTAAAGCAAATTATCAAGGGGTAATGTTCCCGTTCCTATAACATCGGGCAAGTAGTAACGAACGCAGTTCAAAATCCAATATGCTAGGATCACAAAGAAGGTATTTACGTTTTACACTTTAGTGCCATGTGAAGTAAATATTTCCTATCTCCTTAAGAAATTTCTTGCGAGTCAGTAATCTTGTTACTATGTTATGGAATTGAAACGTTCAACAACTACCGATGCTGACTGGACATTAGGTGAGCTCTTACAAAAGAGGTCCATTAAATTAACGAAAAGTGGAGATCTAAGAAGAGGAAGAGACGAGGAGATCTAAAGTCAAATCATTTCAGAATCGCTAACAGACGAAAACCTGAAATAAGCTACCACTTTTGTGTCGATGTCCAACAATCAATGATGACTGACTTTAAATACGACAGTACAGTTTATATTTTAATACAATGTAAATGTAAAAATAATGCTTATGTTATCCTTAGAATTGGCATTTTGTAGCCTGAGGTATAATTTAAATCTTACATTTTTTAAAGTGTTCAAAAGACAGTTGAATATCTTAAATATATTTTACTGACTTGGTTCATATTCAAAAATTTAATTACTCTTCATATTTTTGGGAAAGTAAAAACAAATTGTAAATGCTGACTACCCTCAACCTACTTAAGTCATGCCAAATGGCTAATGCGCAGTCATGGACAGTGAAAGGGTTAACTTGGCTGTTAGCCTAACACAAAAACGGGTCGCGATGGGTCAGGGCCTAACTGAACTCAAGTTAGGTTAAGGCCTGGGCAGAACGATCCAGGAATACAAACTTCTCAAGTAATTACATAGTGCACCCGAAATTTCTGCTGAAGTGGACACATTTCTATAGTGAGAAACTTAATTGTTTCCCGAGTAAATAGACATATACGAGAACATTGTTAGTTTGGAACTTAACTCAGCAGTCGTAAATACGGCGCTAAAGACTATGAAACGCAACTTCCTGTACAGTCATACTCGAAATATTTTCTTATTGTGCAAATTTTTAGGGTTCCGTACGTACCCAAAGGGTAAAAACGGGACCCTATTACTAAGACTTCGCTGTATGTCGGTCTGTCCGTCTGTCCAACGCTCTGTCACCGGGTTGAATCTCAAGAGCCGCGATAGCTAGACAGTTGAAATTTTCACAAATTATGTATTTCTGTTACCGCAATAACAACAAATACTAAAAACAAAATAAAATAAATATTTAATGGGGGCTCCCATATAACTCGTTTTTTGGCCTTTTTGGTACGGAACCCTTCGTGCGCGAGTCCGACTCGCACTTGACCGGTTTTATTACTAATAAACCAAATTATTTTTTCATAATAACTATCGACAAGGAAGTGCCTTAAATCATCAGTCCACAGCTGGCTCCAGGCCTCTTCAAAACGTGATTTGGCCATAATTGCCTCGATTGAAAGCCGTGTTGGTGATCGTATTTCGGCCTATGGTAAAGAAAAATACGCTGGTCTTCTTCTGGCAGTATTTTTTACACACATAAGTAAAAACATATGTCCGTTATGAGAAAAAATGCCGAGTGCATAGGATGTTTTATCATACTATTTTACTTTTTCTATGTGCCATAACCGGGTGTTGGTAATTGCAGCTTATGTGGTGTGAAAAAAAACATTTAAACTTAGTATTGATAAACACTAGCACAGAACTGATGCAACAACCGGCACTAAGCTGTGCTTGTTATTTTTACGTTTAGTTTTGTGATTCAGTAGAAGTACCTACCTAGAATAGATACAGTTTATTTTAAGTACTTACCTAGAGTCACATAACTTAAATGTCAAAGTCTAACAAGTTATTTTGAATGGCACATAAAAATAATTTATTGAAATCAGCTTTAGCGATCGTGGCGCTTGCAATTTATATCGTAGAACTCATATGGCTGGCTATTTATATCGTAAAATTCATGAACCTTGTTAAGGTCGCATTGAGGAAGTTGTTATAAAATTACAGTATTAGGCAACTACTCATCATCATCAGACATCATCTTTTCTAGACACACGCCTATAAAAAACATGACATTATTACCACCGCTGGGCTGCCGACCGCAGTTTGCTCAATGACACCTCTGGCCATCTTCTATTAGCAACCCCACTTTTATTCGTCTCTACAGAAACTCGTTGGACGCTAATTGCTAATTTATTTGTCTAATAGCGGGCCCCGCGAACTTATCGCCTCAGAATAGTATTTGATTTTGACATATCATTGTCATCAAATATGGCGTGCTTAAAAAAAAAAGGAAAACCTTTTATTGCTTTATTTTTGACGTTAACTTTCCAATGTTTTTAAAACTTATTAATTATCCTATTTCGAAAGAAACCAAATCCAATAAACTTAAAATCATAAAAATCTATTCAGCCGTATTAAAAGAAAATGGAATCATTTTGCAGAATGACTGTACTTGAAGTTAATCAGAAACTTTATCTCGGACGGAACGCCCAGCTGGTTTACACTGCACAATTAAGGTTCGGATAAATGCAATTTCAAACTGCAAAATGATAATTACCCGTTTGAATTAGTTGATACTGTTTAAACAAACAACAGAACTAGCTAATGGATTTTAAAGTGATAAGCAACGCCCAAAATAGTTGGGCCATTATGACAAATAGCCTAATTAGTTTTAATGTGCACTATCAAACTAAACCAAATTCGGTGACGGTGGACATTATTGGTATATAGTTGACTAAATTCAAGGAAGGAATAGACAAAAAATGATAATTTTTCAAGCTTAGAATTGTGGAAACTCACATAACAACATGTCTGGGCATGTATAAGGGTAATGACTATAAAACTTCTTTTGTATAAGTACCTACTGTCAGGGTACATTGTTTGTTAGACAGGGAAGACTACTCGGCTATCCGAGTAAAGAAGTGTGCTGACTCACGTCAAAAGGAGGTTTCCTTAACTTACACCTGGGCCGCGAGTCCCAGGCACTGCCCTGAGTTTCGGAAACGCGATGGACGCACAGAGAACTTCTGGATGCTAAGAAGTTTCGTTTTCTCATATTGAGATAAAGTGCATACACACATACATTGATCAATAACCTTTTACATCAACTAAACGGCTAGACGCAGCATAGCAATTCGCTTGACCGAAAGCAGGCTTTTGCCTTAATCGCTGAGCTTCACAGGCGGTCTGGCCAATAGTACCGGATGGCAATAAATGTAAGCTGTTGTGTTGTGATATTGTGTTTTAGGCCGACACCATACATTTTGTGTTACTATGTTTTAGGTGTACCTATTATTATTGTTACTTTTATATCGCTTTAAGTTACCAATAACAGTTACCGTAAACTCAAAGAACAAACTATGTTTTCTTTGAATAGAACAAAATTTTGCTTAATAATAAATAGGTATCAACGTAACTTTAAAAAAAAATGTGTTTGTCTACAATTATACTTTTAAATCACTATAAAACAGTATCAAAACTGTATTATTATTGAAAATCAATATAAATGTTCTAGAATGATTAAATGTCTGTCTATAAATTTTGCTCTGGATACCTATCAATTTAATTGTTAGGCAGCTAAAACTTGATATCTTAGAAATTTAGGAACACGTATTTAAAACTATGCATAATAATAAGTTTTCAATATCAATTACCAAAAAGAATACTAATATATTTAACAGAAAAAAAAGATGAGATATAAATACTACATTACCATACCAGGCGTAATATAAAACGAACACTTTTACAGAGCAAAATGCAATAAAGCAACTAAGTAACTATTTCCACCTGTTGAGTTTAAAATTAAATTTAGTTATTAGTTCCGAATAGTTACGCCAGCTCGTAACTGAATGGATGGACGTATAATTCTCGCCGAGGACGTTTCAAACTATGTTACTTTATTGCAACTGTTAAATGAGTTGAAGTTGGTATGATTACCAAATGAAAATAATAATTACTATAAATTTTAATTAATACCCTCTATCTTGAGTTATTTGATTCAGGGTTTATACTATGTACCTTATTTATTACTAGCTGTTGCCCGCGACTTCGTATGCGTCAATTTCTGTTATTATGATCACGATTATTTTTGCAACATTTTTCACTGATGCTTCGCTCCTATTGGATGCAGCGTGATGATAAATAGCCTAAAGCCGGTAGACGGAACCAACTGATTAACTTTTCTTTCAAAGCAGTACTATAAGCCTCCCGTCCCTTCAAGAACCAAGCTAATTTAGTAACGACTGTTATTAAACAAATTTTTAATTAATTAAATATTGGAAAAATTTGCAAATTATAGAAATATTATACCTATTATAAGCTAAACGAAGAATTTTATTGATTAGGTGATCCTTTTCGTAAATTACAAATTCTACCTAAGACACCGTTAATTTAATATGACTTATCGAGTTTTGAGAATGAGATTTAGAGCGGAATATAATTTATCATGACAGCTAGGCCTTCTAATTTAGCTGACGATCCACCCTTTTCCTCCCTTAAGAGGGGTGGGGGGGGCCTAATAAACCAGTTTTCACCTGTAACACTGAGTGATTTAGGGATAAAACCAATATTGCTTTAATTAATGTTATCAATTATTGCTAACACCAGATGACTCAGATGTTTGAATTATTCTATGAAAAAGAAAAATATAGCCAGAAAAGTATAATACGAGTATTATATAAAATATAATATCTTTAAGAAGCCCGGTGTGGCATACCGTGCCACACAGAGCCATTTAGTCTCAAATTAAGCTACTACTGAGTAGCTTGGCGTATGGGGTACTAGACAACCGATATACTTACTTGCATATTTTGACGACCTCCGTGGCGGAGTGGCGTACACACCGGTTTTCAAGGTGTCGCCTGCTCCGAGGTCCCGGGTTCGATTCTCGGACGGGTCAATGTAAAAAAAAATGTGTTTTTTTACATTTTCTCGGGTCTTTGTGGTACCTTCGTTGTCTCTGGTTTCCAAAATACGAATGCTTTAAATAGTTATTCAAATTGGGGTCAGAACAATGTATGTAATGTTGTCCACATTTATTTATTAATTATTTATTTATTTATACTTTTTATTGTAAATATAATTATACTTATTATACCCAGACCCAGATAAATGTGAACAAAATATGTTCTATTCCTCAATAAAAAAGCTATCAAAGCACTTGTTTTGTTGAAACGAAAAACTTTTAAAATAAAAAAGCATAGTGATATTTTCAACTTTGACTCATCAGAGAAACAAATTCGGAATCGAACTGTTTAGAAACAAAGGTAGATCAGCGAAAAGAAAAAATAGAAAAATATACCCAGTAATTAATAGTACACTGTGAAGTCACGAAGGTCTGATGCCAATCGCTCTGAATATACTCCTAATAACGGACTTCCTGCATCTCGGATCAAGGTCAAGAATAACCCGAACAAGGTATTTGTTCTTTATTTAAAAAGTTTTCTTGTTCTTACATCAACTTCTTTTTTAAATTATGGACACTTTTTTGTGGTGCATTAACCTCTTTGTTTACAATCAATAACAGCGAATAGTCCCACAAACCATAATTTAATAGAAGCGACGCATATCGAGCGAATAACTTGGCATGTCACTGGCGTAGTGGATTTTTATTGAATTAAACGAGTCGCCCGTGGTTTGTTGCACATATTTTATGTTTCTGAAATAAAAGGGAAGCATAGATCGAACAAAATGTATTGCTATTCTCAAACATTACTTTTAGAGACAAAGGTCGTTTACACCAAACTACGACTATAGGTAATTATGCCATAGCCAGCTCATTTTTCCTATTTTTCTCTTCCAGCAGCTGTATATCTTATCTCATCATCATCATCATCTAAAGGATTTCGCCATCCATGTTGGCAAGTGGGTTATCGATCGCAGTTTGGCCAGTTGTTGAGACGACATTCAGAGGAAGGGAAGGGGTGATGCTATTCCATTCAAGTCCGTTTTCATCTGCCTTACTCTCTCACTTCACTTTGTTAGGTCGCCCTGCGGTTCGTTTGCAAAACAGCAGTTTTTAGCTCTACTTACTTCTGCTGGAATTGACTTTCTATCGATCGTAATGTATTCCACAAACTTCAAACTACCTTAAAGTAATAATTTAAACAAACAACTCTCTCTCTCTTCTGTATCAAACAAAAAAATAACTATGGCATGACAAATTACATTAAAATTGTAAGAATCCAGATTAGCTTTATATTCAAAGTCATATCATTCCGTTCCAAGTGGCGTAAAGAATCTTCACCTTGCCTCGGAAAAATGAAAAATCGAGGTTCGTTATTCTTTTCTCACTTTGCCATAAGCTAATTTTCGCTTTCTACTATTCTAGCAAAGAATATCGTTCTTAGTCTCATAGCTTTAAAAGAGAGTTTTAATTTTGACTTAACTTTAAAATTTTGGTTAGAAATAAATATCTTTATTTTTAATGGACTACGTGTAATTTTTTTATATTAAATCTGACTCGTACGTTTAATTTTGAATCAAGTCTCATAGTTTAGGGTAGAGTTCACCAACACACGTTTAAGTTTTAAACAGTGTTTAAAATATTATTTGACATATTGGATTGTGTCAAATTAATCGTCAATCTATGTATACCGGCTGTTTAAGAATTGGTGTACTCGGGTCTTAGCCTATTTATTCAGTAACTCAACCTATTTTACAATAAAATTGGTTTATCTATTACATTTGCAATTGTTACTAATGGACCTTTGCAAATTATAACTAACATTTTAACTTTTTATTGTGATTGCTAGATAGTTTGCCTTAATAAAATAATGTAAAATTGAAATAAATCAAATTAAAAACAACCTGACATCGATCTTACGTCATTAACAAAATACTTAGTTGGCAACAACCACTAATAATCTAATTGAGGTATCTCTGTTGAATTGACGAGACGCTACATGTCTAAGTAGATTATTATCTCTAACCATGTTTACTCGATGCTATAATCGATGTCTCATCATCTAAATCTGATACCTTTGCTACAAACTTAATGCTAATTCAGAACTGATCGGTTTCAAGACGATTTAAGGTAACTCCCCGATACAATTAAAGCGAGAGTGTATCACAAACTTCTTAAACTAGTTAACAATTCAGCCAATGCTAGTCGATAAGCCGCCGCCTAGAGACGTGCTAATCGTTATGCCTGATTGGGTTTCGAACTAGAGTCGCAGGTAGATAACGCTTGGTGAAGTTTGTAGGCTGAAACAGTACACAAGGATTACAAGAACAGCCAGTTAAGCTGACGGCGTAAAATTCTGCGCTTGAATTATTTGTCGTAGTTGGTAAGGTTATAATTATGAGGAAGGGTATTAAAACCCAAATGTACTTTCTCGTTTTGTCCTAAAAAAAAAATAACATGAGAATGTAGAACAGAAATTATAGGGCACTCAAAGATTGATGGTGTCAGTCTTCACGACGCGACGCGAAGTCGAATTACATATGTGTACTCGCGCATAACTTTCAAACGACTGCACCAATTTTTGTTATTTTTTTATGGTCAGGTGAAATATTATTATTTGGAAGAAAATATTCGATAATTCCTGTAAGAAAAGTGTTTAAATTGTAAACTTGGTCATAAACAGACCATTTGCTTGCATTATGTTCATTACCAAAACCTGTGCAAAGCCGGGACGGACAACTAGTATTTTGTGATTTGACAAAAATCACGAACGCAATAATACTTTTTATTAATTATTTCAGTGTAAACTAGTATAATAATAACGCCAAATATACACCATAGTTTTTTTTAGAAACTATTTTGCTTATTCTAAAGGATCATCATCATCATCAACTTATCGAAGTCCACCGCTGGACATAGGCACGCCACTTAGGTTGATCCTCGGCTTCTTACCTAACCTCTAGAAGATATTTGGTTTCTATTGGTAGGTGCCACTACTTTTATAGGTTTTTTTTGGGGTGAGAGGGCTCATATCTTTGAGCTACGGATGGCTAAATCTTAGGTGTTACAGTGTTGGCGTTAAATCCACTTTCTGTTTTTAGGTCAATTGATACTTAGAAAAAGCTGTAACATACTTTAATATTGACGCATTATTACCTCGTATTGGAAGATGTTTGATAGGAAAATTATAATATTTAATTTTTGGCTTGCGCTTGGTGATATAAGTTTTTGTTTTGAGATCGAAGATATTGTAGTTTTGTAAGATATAAAAAACGAATGAATCTGTAAATCATTATAGACTAGGTGTTAAAAAAAAATGGGATGAGACAAATTTATGTTATAAGTAAATGGATATCACTAATGTGCTTGGCAAGTTAACGATCTAATTTTGGCCAAGGGTCAAAAGAAAGAACTCTACTGTCCGTCTTTTTCTAGCAGAACTCCTTGCGTAGTCTCTTTGGACAACTATGAGACAAATAGCGGTTATGCTGCTATTTTATTAAAAGAATACACCAAACGGCTTTTTTAACAAAATTTAATAATTTTATATATAAAATTCTCGTGTCACAATGTTAGTTACCTTACTCCTCCGAAACGGCTTTACTGATTTTTACCAAATTTTATATGCATATTCAGTAGGTCTGAGAATCGGCCACTATCTATGTTTCATACCCCTAAGTGATAAAGGTTGTTCACCCTTAACATTTTTTTTTAATATATGGACATTTTTTTTGTTTTTATTTTTCTATAATGTGGCATTAAAAAATACATACAACCCTAAATTTTTACCCTTTTATCACCAACCCCAATTTTTTAATAGCCATTTTAGTAATTTAATAATTTTTATGGCAAAACAACGTTTGCCGGGTCAGCTAGTCTATATTATCATAGGGAAAGAAATATATTTCTTTCCCTATGATATTATATATAAATGAATCCCTGTTTCCCTTGGTCACGGCATCACGCGTAAACGGCTGGACAAGAGACTGATCAGGAGAAGGTTCTTATGAAAGACAGGACAGCGTCTGTCGGGTCCGCTAGTTACCTATGATAATAAAATTTTAATCAAAAGTTCGGGATAAAATTATCAACGGGCCATTTTACGTCTAAAAACAATAATGGAGCTAGACGAAGTAAATTGAGTCGTAAAACAATGGTATGATGGTAGAGATCAGGTCATTTAGCGTATTACGCTTGACGATAAAGGTATTAAAGAATATAGCTTTTACTCGTAGTTGCAGCTCTGGCGAAAAGCCAGGTCGTTACCAGAACGATTACGAGTGTAGTCAGAGACCTTACTCCGTAACACAATGTACGTATATTCGAATTCATCTGTCCCTATCACTCATACCGATGTCTTAAAGTATCTGAAAGAGACAGATATATCTGTAAATACGAGCTTCGTGTCACAGAGTAAGGCATCAGACTCTAGTATAGCGATGATTTATTTCTGATGTACAGTAGAGTCGTGCGTGGAAATTGAAATCGTACCACTACTTTCAAAAGTTCGCATTACTTATTTATTTATTTCAATGTTTACGAAAATCAAACGTGATCATACTGTATTATATCCTAATTAAGTATATCCAATAAACTTTTGTCTTATAAAATATCCAGTAGCTGAACAAAAAACACAAGTCGTGCAGAAACGTGTAGGTACCCAGATGGTATATGTGTATGGTTGACAGATAAATAAACAGGTACATTAGATACCTTAAAGTATTTTATAATTAGAATTCCCATCTAGAATAGATAGGATAAATTACTTCAGTATGGATTTCTTAGGTTTGATATAGGTAGAGTTGGTTGCAGATACCTGAACACTGTTCAAGATATTACATTTGATATGAAACAAAAACCTTATTTCAGTAAAATATAATAAGAATTGTCTGGAGCAGCAAAATACAAAAAAAGACGTATTTATATGAGTCTCAACTGCATAGTCGAATTCTTAAATCTATCATGTAATTAATAATCTTGTTCATTACAAATGTAAACTTCTTACGACATTCAAACATGAAAGTTCTTGCTTTCCCCAATCGTAAACCACCAGACCTAGACGATGATCCATTATTAATAGAAAGCCATCTTCTGTCAACTCAATCACTGCCAGGAATTTGGTATTAATATCGGTTTTAAGTAACTATCGGTTGCTGGCTCTGCGCCAGGCTTCTGCTACGATTAGTCTCTTACTGAGTTATACCCAGGCGTATGCGGCCATTTCATATTCCTATTTGGCCTATTGAATCATTGTGCGAACTTCGTTATCACATGATGCAAAATGCGAAACAGATGTTCTCGTAAGCTCGTAAGCGATACTATAGACTTGGTTGGCTGTTTTCTGTGTGTGTAGTTAAAAATAAAAAGGTTCATGTAAAAAAAATGGACAAGCATACGTTACGTACTTTAGATAGAAAACAGCAGTCAGTCAGTCAGATTTTTCCTATACTTGTGTGTGACATAAAGATGGTATTACTTACCAAAATTCATAGTCCTAGGTAAAATCCGATAAAATTGGATTCCCTTGAGCGAACTTTATATTATTATGATATTTTAGCAGCTTTATTGCTATTATAATATCAGCAATGATATTTAAAAAGTATAGATAGGTTCTGCCCTTACAAAACTATCGAAATATCTGTGGCGCTTGCAAACAACTGCACACATGCGTAATTCTTATTTTGTCCTTGTCATACTCGTGAAAAGAACAATTACTTTCTCTTTCGCCTTGGCATCCATATTGTATGATGGATTTCATAAGACGTCACAATTGTGACGTTTTAGGGACGCATATTGAGAGCGCATGTAACATATATTATCTATTACTTTTTAAATATCATTGAATATCAGTATTCAAACTTGAAAAAATATATCTCAGGCGGGACTCGAACCCACATCTCCATGCATACCATACTGATATTCCTTAATAATGTTGAAATATATGTTTTTGCAGTTTATGCAACCGTAGCTTTAGGTACTTAAGATATTTGATGTTTCACTGTTTCATTGGACTTGGAACCTGATTATTAGGTTTTATTTCAACTTAACACTTCCAAGTGTTCATGGCATTCTAAATACTTTTAGGCTTTAGTTGGGATGAAAATTTATTATAAAATAAATCAATTAAGAAACTGTAGAAAAATATGAGAGTTAACAATGGTTTTCTCAAAAATGGATAAAACAGTTTTGCTCTAATATTTTTCCTCAACATCTGTCCCTGATTAAGTCACTACTACCTATTTCGTAGGTATCAAGATTTAGCTACAATTTTGAAAATGATATGGATTTGCTAAAAGTATTCTTATTTTTTGGAAATAGAGTCTGAATTTAATTGAACCTGATTCGCGGTCGCCCGTTACGGACGGCAGTAAAACAGAAATGTTCAGAGCGGCGCGTCGCTTCTCAATAATTGATATCGATATCGATAGAACTATGATTAGTTTTTTTAATATAACAAGTTATATAAATATTACTTTGATTATGTTGGTAGATTCCATTAAATATAGAAGTAATTTCTACACAAGCTGATTAGTATGACGTCTTATCGCGTGTAATGTTAGTTTTAAGAAATGTTATGGTTCGGGACTGCTCTTTTCTATTGACTTTTATCAATATTTTTTAAGATATTTAAGGAACTTAATTGCAATTGTAATATCAGTATTTAAACTTGAACCATTTTGTCTCAGGTGGAACTCGAACCCGCATCTCCATGCATACAGGGCGCGGTGCTTTGTCCAATCAAGCTACCTAGACTCGAGAGGTGTCCGTCTAAACATAATTTTTCAAGTTTAAGTACTAACTTTTATTAATTTCGGATCATGCAAATAAATGTATTAAACTGCGAGGAATGGCAGACAATAAAATAGAATTCACATGATTTCTGCTGTAGCAACAACGAGTTGGCAATCACACACGTTCTATTAAAAGCGCTACGCTCCAATAACTTCTTTGTTTTTGCCAGAAATAAAAAAAAAATGTAGCATTTTTGCGTTAGTGTATAAAATAATACCAATGTCAGAAATTCTATACTAAAAGTAGGTATCGATATTTCGCTAACACTACTTCCGAAAGCAACTTTACACTTTACGATCGGACGGGTCTATTAAAGGGCCCTCGGGAAGTGTTTTTTACGATTCAAGGTTATTTTTGTTGCTCTATTATTTTCTCGAGTTAAATCAGACATTGAAAGCCTCAAACGTCGTTCCCTTTTAGCACAAATTTAAGTATAATTTGAGAGAAGTCTTGAATGCTAAGTGAACGAATGAATAACGCACAAGTAAGGACGTGCTTACTTTGACTGCCACGAGTGTACTTTGAAACTTCGTGAGTTATGTTGGGTGCGAATTTGGATTCCTGTTAGTGTTGGTTGTCTTCTAAATTTTACAAAACTGCTTTTATTATCAAACTAGCTGTTGACCGCGACTTCGTCCGCCTCAATTTCTGTTATTATGATCGCGATTATTTTGGCAACATTTTTCACTGATGCTTTGCTCCAGTCAGCTATCAGTCGCAGCGTGATGTTATTTATAGCCTTAAGCCTTCCTCTATAAATGGACAATCTAACACAAAAAGATTTTTTCAATTCGAACCAGTACTTCTTGAGATTAGCGTGTTAAAAAACAAACAAACAAACTCTTCAGCTTTATAATATAGTATAGATTAAAAGAAGATACAGCAAGGTTAAAAGTATTATAAGGTTCAGTATAACATGACAATTTACTCATCATTGTCAAATAAGTGATCAAATAGGGAACATTCACACTAAAGATGTTCAAAATATATTTTTTTAAAGATTTACAGACTCTGGGTCAGTCAAATATATGATTTGAAGCCTGCATACCTTGACATCACCGTACGGACCGTCAAATGTTAATTATTGTAAGTGGTTTCAAAAGTTGGCAAAAACAAAAATTTGCCTAAAAATTTTCATTTCTTTCTTTCTATTTAAATTAAATAGAATATAATTCTGGAGTCTTTAAATAAGGTGGCATAGAAAATTCTAACATAATAAACATGTGACCAAAATGAGGCTGCAAAATAGTTTCGCAAACATAATTATTATTGTAGTAAATTGCCATTGAATTGGTTTACAATAATACCAATATTATGAATGTGAAAGTTAGTATGAATGTTTGTTGGTCAATCACTCCAAACTAGCTCAACAAATCTGGATGAAATTTGGCACGCGGATAGATCATAGAGTATACGTATACTAGAATCGGACATAGATAACAAGTTATCCCAAAAAAAAGTATGTATCGCGTGGGATAGTATCAAATAACATGCGTACAAAGTCGCGGACAACAGCTAGTTATTTCTTAATATGGCGTAATTGTTTAACAATAGCACTTTAGTACATGCTTCATTTTGTACTCATTTATATAAATGTGGAAGATTAGATGGATGTTTACTCAATCACGCCAAAACCACTGCACGGATATTAGTGAAATTTGGCAGGCAAATAGAGTATAGACTAACATAGCACATAGGCTACTAATCATTCCAAAATAAAAAGACGGTTCACGTCGAATAGTATCAAAATCTATACTAATATTATAAAGCTGAAGAGTTTGTTTGTTTGAACGCGCTAATCTCAGGAAGTACTGGTCCGAATTGAAAATTATTTTTGTGTTGGATAGGTCATTCACTGAGAAAGGCTTTAGGCTATAGAACATCACGCTGCGACCAATAGGAGCGAAGCATGAGTGAAAAATGTTCTAAAAATAGTCACGATCATAATAACAGAAATTGATGCGAACGAAGTCGCGGGCAACAGCTAGTATTACATTATGATCGTGATTTAGAAATTTTTAAAATAATATAGCCTAAAGCCTTCGTTGATAAATGGACTATCCAACACAAAGATAATTTTTCACTTTGAACCAGTAGTTCCAGAAATTAGCGCGTTCAAACAAACAAACAAACAAAGTCGCACAGTTTTTACGAGAGCATTTAAGTGAATGCTATATATTTTATACGCATTAATATATTTATCCAAACAGCCGCCTATCCCGGTAATTCCCGATAAAACAGACACTTTATACTCGGACAACGGAAGGAGATTATGAAATCCTTATCCAATATCGTAAATATTATTACGAGAAAGGTGTGTTTATTCTATGGCTGCTAAGTACAAGGAAAATATAAAATGTTTCATTTATTTACGAGTATATATCGGTTTGGTACAAATTACAGTTATGTAAATAAGATGACTTTATGTAATTATGTTTGTTTAATATTAATTGTGTAAAGTTGAATGTAAGATAATTTGCTGCGCGAACAAAAGGGATACAAAAACAATAAGATGAGAAGAAATACTAATATTGACCTTCGTGGCGGAGTGGCGTACACACCGGTTTTCAAGGTGTCGCCTGCTCCGAGGTCCCGGGTTCGATTCCCGGACGGGTCAATGTAGAACTCTACATTATCTCGGGTCTGGGTGTTTGTGGTACCTTCGTTGTTTCTGGTTTCCAAAATACGAATGCTTTAAATAGTTATTCAAACTGGGATCAGAACAATGTATGTGATGTTGTCCACATTTATTTATTTATATACATTTATTTTTTCAACAACTAAGTACTTATTTGTGAATGTGTTTACTTGTTTCAATGAAGCAGTGTCTCCCTCGCTGTTTTTTTTTTTTCAACAGAGACCTTAAAGACACTCAGTGCAGATAATAGATATTACATCTTAGGTTTAAGTAAGTACATGCAAATGTAGGTTATGGTTCAATATAATTAGAACACATACACGGCAAAATATATCAAAAAGGAAAGTTGTGTAGAAGTTGGCGCGTGACTTGAGCAACATAGCTTTTATTTTCCAACGGGCGCCGGGTCAATGCAATTTTATTTAAGAATAGGTACAAAGGACATAATTTTTTTTGGTACTTATATAAAATTTAGAAGAACTAACACAATTTATATACAACTATAATCTAGAGACTAAAAGCTATCATTCTGCATAACTTTAAGATTTTTAAAGACCTCCATTTTATTAAAAAATAATAATGTATAACTTAAGCTGTATGCGTTTCCGAACCTAAGTTACGAGTTTAACTTGGCCTAATGGCAATTATTTGACGGCTTTCAAACATGTATTTTTCTTAGGTTTTTTGCGCGGAAAAAGAGAACAATTGACTTTTTTTTAGTTTTATCACATTATCGAATGACTGAATTCACTAATAACATGGCAGCATGGTCTCAGACCTTAGACGGTTTCGAAAGAAACAGAAAGTTAAAAAAAAACTGACAACAACAAAACAAGTACTAATAATTATTATTACTACTAATAATTGTAACGTTAAGTTTTGGTTTATTGTAATAATTGCTCAAAAATACAGCGTCTATTATCATCGTTTGTGTGTATGTACGAGTACAAATAATAAAAATAATCAAATTGTAGAAGATACTGCTAGATTCGTATCCCAAATTATTGCAATGAATGAGATAATATGTTCAATAAAATTATAAAACGTTATTACAATACATTAGATTCAATTTACAATTTACAATATCAATCAAAATCATTTTACAATATCAATCAACAATTTCTTAAATTAGATTTGTTTAACAGTTCTCTCAAAAGCTACAAAAAATATACCAGAGGTATTGAAAATAGAAGTCACCCTTAAGGCATTATTGTTAAAATGGATTTTAGTTTATGTTTCTTTTGTAAGTTTTTGCATTAGGTATTATTCAATTTCATTGTTTTTTAAATTTAAACATATCAGCTGCTCGTACTGTATTGAATATAATATTGTCATCAGTAGAGATTTTATTGGTTTATGATCTAAATTTATGTTCTAATTTATATGTAACTATGTACCTACCTACTGTTTGTGCCCTAAAATAAAATAAAATAAAATAAAATAAAACATTAGTTCACTACCAGACAACTACACGACGATCATTTCATTCACATGTTTTGGTTTATTAAATGCAAAATAATACAAAGCTGTAGATATACAGTTTTTATTTATTAATTACGGTTTTCTTCAGCTTTTTGGATAGTCTAGAAACAGTTATTGAAGTAGGTACGGTTCCCGCGCCTGTGTTTGATAAGTTTGATGCATCGCATAATAGATGCATAGTGTCTTCAATCCATTTTTCGCAGTCTAGGTTTATAATGAATTTTTGATCCATTGCCTAACGTAGCAGGTAACGTAATTTTAATCGGCGAAACTCCGGGTCCGTCGGGTCCAGATACAGCGTATTCAAGGTTTGGCAAACATCTACTCAGGGGACACGCCCCGTTGCGTTTATTGATTGTTTTCTGCCACGATCGATATGCAAACAACAACAAAAATATACACAAATAATACAATAAAATAATAATAACAAAATAGGTACGAATCGTATTACTATGTCTGATAGATTTTATTTGACAGGCAAAACTATCAGGTTTTTGTTTAAATCACTGCTATCTACAGTGAGCCTAGAACACATTTTTATTTTTAGTGAATAAACAAAACGGAGGTCTTTAAATTAGTAAATCAGTAATCAATGGGTTCATAATAATTTATTCTTTCACCTAGTATATATCAGTGCCAAGTTCATGGAGTTATTATTTTAGTACCGAGCTCCATAGTAAAAAAAATATGTCCTTTTACTCAGGTAAAGAATTGTTTCTCGTTGAGATTGTTTACTATTCAAGTACGTCATATACGGCAAGTCTTATTACCTAGGTTTGATTCTGACAGTCTGGTTGGTAAAGCAGTGCGGTAATCTGCCTACTATACAGTCCCAAGTTTGATTCCCGATCGCATCGATTTCAGTTTCCATTCGATCAGCTTAATGGTCACTGGGAAGAAGCGAGTCATCACCACGCATTCGAAGGCACGTTTCGCCGTGAGTCCTGTCTTTAGTCGCAAGATGGAAGTCTTAAAAACAAGTCTTGTCAGACTTATAAAGTTGGCTTGAAAAGTCTGACTCGAGCGCACAGAACAAAAAAGGTTAGAAAGGCGATGTAGGCGTGGCAGGCGCGCCACAGAGGTATGAGCAAATGCTTGTAAGTGAGCGCTGTGATTGGTTTCTTTTGACGTTGCGCGACCATAGCCATAGGGTCGAATTCGCTTGATTGGCGTTCTTTGAATTCGTTTATACAATGTATCAATATCGGTTCTCATACAAATGCGCATGACAATCTTTCTAACCTTTTTCCAAGTTCTGTGGACTCGGATATCCAGGACCCCAAGATATTGATCCGGTACTTAAACTAGTCGACCAACGTGGCGTTGACATTTAGTATTTAAACCTAAAATTGTTTTAATAACTAAACTCAAAAACTCTGCAGAGTTTAACGTCACGTATGTTTTGTGCACTTAACTACTATCCACCCATCTCCAGATCAAAGTATGTTTTTTTAGGTCGTTAAGTGCATTTATGCAGTAAACGGTGTAAGCGTTCAGCCGTCAACAACCGGCCGCTTCACACACCGCCCCATTAGGTGGCGGGTGTCATAATTGAATTAGCGCGGAAGAGGCGCGACCACAAAGCGTTGTCCGCATCCTTCGCAATCCGATTACTCTCGCGGATTTGAACCTGTGACCTGGATCCTGTCGATGCAGGAAAATCATCCGAAACGATCGATCTGAACGGCTAAAAATGGAACTTCAAAGTTATGCAGCGTTAGGCGTTGAGGTCTGCTTGTTATTTTTTTTTATCAATTCTTATTATCAATGGGAAAGGATAATATTATGACGCTGCGCCACTAAATCGTAAGGAAGTTTATATTTTGATAAGACTAGAAAAAACAAAACTAAGGGTATAAAATGGACTACTCTTCTGGAAATGTAAAATGTAGTATTCAAACTTGAAAAATTATGTCTCAGGCGGGACTCGAACCCATGCATACCGGACGTGGTGCTTTTACAAATCTACAGAGACACTATAACATCAAAGCGCCAATTTTTCAAGCATATTCTTATCGCTGTAAGCCTGCGTAGTTTCATTATGTGTTAGGAGTTTTGTGCAAGAAACATCTTTACAGATGTTTGACAGTCAGTTAAGGTGAAACAGCTATTTAAATAGGTACTTACTTTATATGCTATTTTAGCAAATTAATTACAACCATAATATCAGTACTGAAACTTGATTTAGGTACTGATATTATAATTGTAATTCAGTTGCTGAAATACTTATCATATAAAGTAATGTGTAATCCTGTGTTAGTGGTTGCTTAACTTCCTTAGTTGTAACATAAAATTCCAAGCAAAGCATTGTAATTTAAAATACCAACTCAGAAAGCAGCCATATTTTCTTAGTTTACGTGCTGTTAATCCCTCGATCGTGAGTTATTCTGAACTCAGGAATTTATAAGTGAGGTTTGGTCAATTCCAATTTACTTTATCATCATGTTCTCGTGATTTTTTTAATATCGTGACCTAAAACAAACATTGCTTAGCTATTGTTTGAAGTGTATGATAGATAATGCCCCTGAGTCTTCAATATTCAACCATATTTAATATCGTTATTTTAATTTTTAACATGTCATAGTCATATTATTTTCCACTTCATTGAGTTAATTGAATCAATGTATTAAACCGCAACCATTTAAATGAGTGAAATTAATTTCAAATAATTACATGAAATAAACGTTTGATTGAACATCGGTGCGTTTCGGGAGGCACTAACGGAGGAATAACGTTGCCGCTAAATACCGTTATTAAAGTTCAACACCCCGGGATCACCGCTATCAGATAATTGATCTGAATATTAATACGTTTTTGGTAAATTAATTTTCGAACCAAACTGTAAACTGAACAATATTTTGTGTGTTATTTTGGTTATCTGAGTGCCGTTATGAACTAGATTAGTGACCGTTGATAAAAGATGCATCAAAAATTAACCATCAATGTCACTATATTATTTATAAAGAAAATTATGAGTAAGAGTAACTACTAGATTTTTTTGTTGCGTAGGCTTTTAAATTCGTTATTTTAGTTTAAAGAAGTCGATTAAGATCGCCTTACTTTTTAAGGCGAAATGAAAGTAGCCACTAAGTACTTAAAAGTGGATAACTCTTTCAATTGGGATGATTCCTTCTTGAGTTCTTTCGCTTTCATCCCACTCACATAAACTCGCTCACCTACCTGACTGAGTTTTCGAGGGTCCAAAAGTTTTAGTAAAAATAAAATTGGTAGAGATACTGAGTTACAAAGGGGTTCCTTTTTACAAACTAATTCCTCTTAAACAAATTTCCTGTCGAGAATACTTTTGGTAACTTCAATTCAAAATGGAAAATAGAAAAAAAGATAAAATAACAAAGTTGATCTTTGAGAATAAAGCTATTTTTAGTAAAGTTTGCGTTTGGATGTAATTACGGGTATCGATAAACCGTATTTTCTTCTTAAAGTAGCTAGATTTTTGCGTAGTTTTGTGTTGACTAAAGATAAAACTTCGAAATTTTGACCATTTATGCTTATAATGACTATTTATTCAAAGTTACTACAGATTAAATATAATATTAAAGTAAGTATGAAAATTATCCATATTTTATACTTTATTAATATATATTCGGTAAAAATGTGAAAGTGTGTGTGTCTGTTTGTTTGTCTGTTCTTCACGGCAAAATAGAGCGACGAATTGACGTGATTTTCTAAGTGGAGATAGTTGAATAAATAGAGAATGACATAAGCTAATTTTTGTCTCTTTTTTACCTTCCACTCCCCTATGCGAAATGCGGGGTGGAAGTTTGTATGGAGCATTCCGCAATTTTCAAGCTAGAAAGCTGAAAATTAGTATGCGGACTATTTGTGACTAACAAAAAAATCGTGCATAATTTTTAGGGATCCGTACCCAAAGGGTAAAAACGGGACCCTATTACTAAGACTTCGCTGTCTGTCCGTCTGTCCGTCTGGCCGTCTGTCCGTCTGTCCGTCTGTCCGTCTGTCCGTCGCTCTGTCACCAGGCTGTATCTCAAGAACCGCAATAGCTAGACAGTTGAAATTTTCACAAATTATGTATTTTTGTTACCGCAAAACAACAAATTACTAAAAGCAAAATAAAATAAATATTTTCCCATACAACAAACCCGTTTTTTTTTGGCCTTTTTAGTACGGAACCCTTCGTGCGCGAGTCCGACTCGCACTTGGCCAGTTTTATTATTTTGTAAATCCGCCTACTACCCTTTAAAAGATGGTTGATATTTTATTGTTACCCCGAAAAGCAAGTTTCTTATAAAATACTTAATGTTCAAAAAGCTGTTACAGATTGCATTAGATTGCTTTTGATATTTGACTTTTAATATTGATCTCCAAGTCAAAGTGGTTGTACTAGCTTATTTATTAGGTATGTCTGTATACAAGTAAAAAAATAAAATCATAAAATAAAGACTTTTATGATAAATTCTGGCCTCATAAATTTTTTCATCCATCTTCATTGTTTTATTTGTTTATTTTACTGTCAGAACGGTAGCCAAGTCACAGTCTCAACTCTAGACCACGTCTACATCAAAGGTTATCAGATCTTTGGCAAAAATGATAAGTAGGTAGATATAATATGCCAGGCCACTCAAAGCTAAAATAAAACCCATTGTCATCATTCAGGACTGGCACTTTCATTTTCAAATATTTCAAAAGATACAGCCAGAAAACAATGAAAGCAAACAAATTGAACTTATTTCAAAATTTCCGCGAACTAAGCGTTTCTCGAATTGGAATCTGGGTTTAATTGAAAGAGTAAAAGCGAAGCCAAATCTATATTCATGGCAGCTGACGCTATTGTAGCAAGTGTCGTTCTATTTCCCATTGTGAATTTTATGATATCTACTCTAATATCTCATTTCTTGGGATGTAGGGTTTACGCCTCGGGTCTCCGTTCTGTCACAGATCAAAGGGGACAACCATTACAATAGTTTGGCCAAGATTTGCTAGAATATTTTGTTGCAAGTAGGTATGTAATACCACAGATAAGATAAGTAATACTAATTTGGTTGATACTAATGGACGGTTAGAATCAAAAGTTTTTTGTGCAGATCAAGCGCCAAGATCACAGAAGAATTGTTCCATGTTTGATGTTTGATGAAACTCATAAAATACAAGATATTGGTATTAAGCTCCGAATCTATCAACTCTACATTGAACCGAGAGCATTACTGGTGTAGTTATGATGCTATGTGGATTAGGAATAAGAATAATAGTAAGAATAATTAGCATATTACATATACAACTGCCTACTGTCCTCCAAATCAAACAATTAAAAAATAAACTATTTTCTTATTTTTTTTGGATCTGCTAGCATGAAACTTGTTTCCTACTTGTTCACATCCTGTATTTTGTATCAATCGTGTTTGCTTAGGACGACAGTTTTACCGACTGTATCTACTTAGGTGCACGTGAAATAGTGCTATGATTATAGATTTTCGTTCTAACTAACTGATAAATTTGAGCTATGGTACCGAGGCTGAGCCTATCGAGCTTTCTTAAAGTAAATTTGCACAGAGAAAAAGGATTCTTAGATTAAAAAGAGGTTTCGTTTTGTTTGTAGCTGAAGGTATACCTGTTTCTATTTCAGGCTTGAGTAATTGCTTTGAGAGTAAAGGTATTTTGTTTCTGTTAGGTAATTTAGTGGTTGTAACTCGGTGAAAGCAGCTTATTCGTTACCCATGTCAAATAGCCAAATTCTTTATTAAGAAGTAATATGTTTATTAAGTAAGTATGGATTAATATTGTTTATAAGATGTTACGCCTACAAATATGAAAACAGTAAAATAAGTTAAATTTCTGCAAAAAGGCCCCTAAAGGACCTTTGTATGTCCAAAAATTTCTATTGCATAAATGTTTATCGTTTGGATAATCATTATTAACTAGTTGTTCCCTGTCACGCTTCGCTGTGGCACATTGTGATTGAATGGTTTTTGTTTTTTATGGTTTTTTTTCGCGGTCGCGGATAAATAGATAAAAACAATCCTTGATGCAAATTATATATCATGTTTAAATTTGAGTTCGATCGGTGCAGAACTTTTTGAGTTTTTGAAGCGTACACAAACCAACATAACATTTATATATATATATAGATAATGAAGCCACCCTTTTTCATGAAGTTATATGCGAATGTGATTTCAATTTATTTATAGGTAGTGCAGCTAAAATCTTATATATATATACTTAGATAATTTGTTGAAATTGCGAATTCAACTGTTATGATTTTCCTACTTTACGCAGCAGCAAACAGTTTCGGACCTGTTTCTAATTAAGCTAAGTTTAGAAATAAACATTTCTAACCTACTGCTATAGAATTTTTTCCTTGCTATACTATTTGTTAACATAATCTGGTTTTTTACTACGATTTAGGATAAAGTATTATATCAAAATAAAATGTAATATCGCAATAAATGCGATGTAAATTCGTTAATAAATCTTTTATATCAACTTATAGTGTTCGCGTAAATTCAAGAAATTAAAGGGGTACGTTTTGCTATTAAAGTTTTGCCAGTTTCTTCCATTGAACAGTCCTTCATGAACCTATGCAGTTTGTTCTACTCTAAGACCTGAGTGCTCTCATAGTTTTAGATGCGCTGGTTTATTTCCAAGTAAGATTGCTTTTAAAGTAGTTTATTGTTGGATCTTGGGTCTTTTCATTGTCCACGCGTTTTACTAGTTGCGACAGGTATCTAAGTATAGTTATTGTAGTTAAATATTGCTTTAGAAGTAAACATTCTTGTATATTAATTCACAAAACCTAAATTCGTTAAAGAAATATTGCAAAAACCATGGGTTTCGAATTTTCTAACATTGCTCGGGTTTGTGATCACCAACTTGTATTTGGCAAGCGTGGTGATTGTGCATGTACCCATTATTGTCAACTTAGGTTACTTAGCCTTTTCCCTGCAATAGGATGATAATAGATAAAGGCTGTTACTTATATATTTATAGACCGCAACCAAAAATCGTGGTTGCTATTACCAGAGCAAATACGTTACCGAAAACGCTATGCTAGTTAATCCGATATTTAAATAAACCACAATTGGCGAGTAGGGACTGCAGCCTGCGAATGTTAATTTTATTCGTAACATCTCGGGACATTACCGGCGCCGACCGACCGTTGAATATTCAGTCGAGTTGTTTTCAAGCGAAAAACGTTAATACCGCACGTATGCTGTAAACTGATTTAATAAACGATGCTAACATTTTGTTGGGTGTTTTAATATTAAAGATTTCGTCTCACGTTAGTGGGATAGATACTGGTACTTATTTCAGATGATAATAGGTATACTAAATTTGGTATAGAGCTATCTTTCAGGTTAACACAGTAAATAATGAATGCTTACGCAATCTCAAACCATACTGTTCTGTACAATGATATTTAAAAAGTATAGATAGGTTATGCCCTTACAAAACTATCGAAATATCTGTGCCGCTTGCGAACAACTGCACACATGGGTAATTCTTATTTTGTCCTTGTCATACTAGTGAAAAGAATAACTACTTTCTCTTTCGCCTTGGCATCCATATTGTATGATGGATTTTAAAAGACGTCACAATTGTGACGTTTTAGGGACGCATATTGAGAGCGCATGTAACATATCTTATTAATTTTTAAATATCATTGGTTCTGTAATAGTTTTTAAGACCAAGATCCACCCCACTTTTTACAAAACATAATTCCTGGGAAAAACTATACCACTTCCTTTCCCAAGACTCAAGCTTGAATTAACCTTCTTCTACTCGTATGTAAATTGGTGAAGCGGTTTATACATGAAGAGACAATTATATTTTTGACTCTATGATCAGCGTTAATTAGAATTTAACAGAAATTATTTTTACTATTTTCATTTTGTAGATACTTATATGTAAAAAGATAATGACACCCGATAATTAACACTTTCTGTAGAGCAGAGTTTCAGTAGGTACAAAGTTATTGTATACAGAATTCGTAAAAGAACCAAGTCTGAGAGTGGTTTAGAACTTCCACCACCTGAGATTGAGCTTCAAAGCTCAAACTTTACAACTTGCACCAGGACTTGTTTAGGGGATGGTCGAGTTTCCCAACACGCGAATATTTGCCGAGAAACAAACTTAGATAATGTGTTCCTAAGTTTGCTTCAGCATTCGCTCAAAATACCAAGAAATTGATAGAAATACAGAATTCTTGTCTGCACTTTAGTTTGAGATCAGACCAAGCATAACATAGTTGACCAATTCCGATGACTTTTCGAAGTCTTATCTTATTTAATTTATATTTATAATTGCGAAAGTTAGATGGATGTACGCAAAAAGTATCAAACAGATTTTGATGTATCTTTCCTGTAATGCAGCTTTTAAATTTTTGTTGTTCCTGCGGAACACGGCATAACTTTTCTTCTTTCTTTCTTACATATAAAAAAATAACAGTGGAAGTAGGTTGCTTTTGAGAGAACGTACTTTCATATTGTTTATGTTTTATAAGTATTATCATCTTTTGATATAGGGAAATATACTTGAACAAACGTGTTTACTGTGTGTCAGTCAGTTGCTGTGACGTTTGGTTTGTTTACATTGGAAATTCCTAGTTTTTTTAATAATCAGAAAGTACTCGTAACACAGATGCATGTAAAGGTTTTTATAATTAGTCAGTAATACAGATGTTAAGGAAAAATATACCAACAATAGTTCTTTTTTTATTCTGAGAAAGTCGAAGACGATAAACAGAGAAAAAGAATCAACGTTGAACTAACAATTATAATATGGCACGACCACTTTATGCATGTTGTCTTCATAAGTTTGTTTAACAGAACCAAGGCGCAAACCCAAAAATATTCCAAACAATAAAACGAAGCGGAGAAAAGCGCATAGGCAGATATGCAAGGGTGTTGAAAGCTGGAGAGTTGGAATTTAAATGGAAAATTCCAAATGGAGCAGTGGAAAAACAAAGGGCGGGTGTGCGGCCCGACACAGTTCCACGCAAACAGACAGATACGAATGGTACGACCTACATTAAAACTTGTTGAGTAATTTACTCGGACGTTTTGGTCAAATCTGAGGATATAATTAGTTGGACTCGGTTATTTTGTGGGTCAGTATACTGTAGGTACGTGATTGAACTTAGCTAATTATTGTTTTCAGTATAATATTCTGATATTTATGATAAATAGGGAACTAATACTAATCATAAAAGCTTACCAGTCACTGTTATAAAAGATCATGGTTAGCTTACCGTGTTTGTTTAGTTTTGGACTGGATTTGGTTGATTATAAATAAATGTAACGCCTCCTTCGACTTACAAATACTCGTATCTAAAAAATATAAGTTTATTTTTTAATCGTTGAGTTACAAGTAAAAAGAAACTCAATTCCATACGTAGCTAATTTTTTTTATCTATCTTCATGCTTTACTTCGTACTTGTCAGATATACATGCAATACTTAAAAAGTTACATTATCTATAAGTTGATAACTCACTGATTTTCTCCTCTAAGCCCATTGGAGTATTTTTTCTGATCACTGCATTCTTTATTGGTTTCGTTTGAGCTTAAGTCTACAAATTTCTTCAGTTCCTGTGTACTAAGAATTTGAGAAGATGTTGTAAACCAAACGGAATCAGCTCAAAAAGATTTAGTAAAAACTTGCAGTGCAATTTGATCTTAAAGCGAATATTTCCGTATTAGCTTTGCCGCAGCGCTTTTTCGGGAATCCTAAAAGTACCCATTTGAGAAGATGTTTTAAACCAAACGGAATCAGCTCAAAAAGATTTAGTAAAAACTTGGAGTGCAATTTGATCTGAAAAGCGAATATTTTCGTATGAGCTTTGCCGCAGCGCTTTTTCGGGAATCCTAAAAGTACCTATTTCATTTTTAACCCTGCCCCGGAACAGATACAAAAAAATATTGAAAAAGACTAGTAAAAATATGGTTTCAGCTAAACCACAGACAGTCATTGTTTGTTGGATATCTGCAAGGTAATAAAAGTAATTGTGTGTTAACAAGCGAAGTTGTCGATCCCCTGTTTTGTATGTATAAAAATGTATGCAATTTTTTATAATGAACACAAAAGTTTTATTTCATTTTATTTTCATTTTGTGATCGTTTGTTACAGTTTTTAACGTTACCTATTTATTTGATGGTCTGGGAGTCTGTTAATTAGTAATGAATGATCTCAAGATAATGAGGCCGAAGGGATTTCGATAAAAGTAGGGATATTATTAAATCATTGTTAGCCTATAATCAACTAAACAGACTTCATACCTACTCACGGCAAAACCACGGGCCTTTTTTTTTCGAATCTATTTTACAGTTTTCATTGGTTGTCCCTGTCTCTGGCTCTAAACAATACATTTCTCTTTATTTGTATATTACAGAAACGGGACTAAACACGGTATTTATATTTATTATAATTCTGGTTTTACTGTTTACACAATATTAAATTAGTAAATTATATGTATTATTTTATAACGTATTGACAATCAATCTTATAACGAATTTATGGCCGAAGTATAAGTATCAGTAACTCTATTAGAGTCCATTGTAAATATTCCGATAACTTGGAATATTGATTCCATAAAAATTTATTCAACAAATCCGGAGCAACTCTGTAATGTTAGCCGCAAGTAAATTTCGACAAGTTGCTCAACTTATTACAAGTTAAATTGAAATTCTGAAAGACCTGCGCCTAGCCACTTCGGAGAATAAATTCACAAAGAAAAATACAAGTGCGAGTGACGACTCCGTGGCGGAGTGGTGTACGCACCGCACCGGCTTACAATTTGTAGCCTGCTCCGAAATCCCGAGTAGAAAAAAAAAAGTATTTTTCTATATTGTTTCTGATCTTCACAAAACAAGTGCTTCAAATAGTTACTTACTTTGGAATCAGAGCAATGTATGTGTTGTCCACATTTATTTATTAAAAAGAAGGTTACCGAGGGCCCTGTTAGCTTTTAGCTGACGAAAAAATGGTAGGTCCTTGTTCATCATCATCATCATCATCAGCCTATATCAGTCTACTGCTTAAGAGGAAACACAAGGGCCGTTTTTCCATACAAACGTAGTCCCCTGTTTTCTCCCGGGATAAAGCCAGTAGAGCAATAATTTTTATTACAAAAACCTATGGCCACTATAATTATTAGCATGTTTCTATGTTTTCTGTTTTTCATAAATTAATTAATAAGAAAGATATGAGCCCTCAAAAATAAAATAAAATTTGCCAGATTTTCCGCTGTGTTTAAACATCCAGAAAACAAATATGGCTAAATTTTAGAAAAAAAGGAAAACATACGAACACGGCAAGAAAGGCTTTTTCTTTAATTATTAATGAAAAAAGTATTTAAATTGGTCTAGTTTTGGAAAAGTAATACGAAACGTTGATTTGGTGTGCTTTTAGTAGGTATTTTCGGTCCAAGAAGCAGTTTTCTTTATCACACTCTGCGGTGAAGGCGTTTGTCTCTGCGCGACAGCGATAGATATTACAAATACCTATTTTTCAATTCTCTCGCCCGTAGTGTTTCCTTTTAACACAGGATGGATTTGCAATAATCACCACGCTTGCCAGGCGGGTCAGCGATCGCAGTTTGGAAAGTGGAGGGTAGACTCTGCTGCCCGTCTTCTTAGGGCAGTTCTCCTTTAGCCGCCTCTTTTAGGTTTCAAATACTTTTGGGGGGAGGTGAATGGCCATAATAATGATGCTACGATGAACAGTTTTTTAGATCAATAAATTAAATTGTAGTGCCGTGTAGTGCCGGCATGTGCCGTGTAGTGCCGGCACATAAAAAGAATAGCACTACCCCCTCTCTTCCCGTGGGTGTCGTAAGAGCCGACAGAGGGAAAACTGCCATCAGGAGATGGGCAGCAGCGTCTCCTAGAAGCAGCAGGCCATACTGCGATCGCCAACCCGCCTGCCAAGCGTGGCGATTATGGCAAACCCCCCCAAATATGAATACACCGCAAAAAATTCGGCCCCCAGTCCCTGGCGGCCCCGCTAGTCCTAGCTATGGCAGCGGCTATGGTAACGGCGGGGCAGGGGGTGCTAAGAATCCCTGGGTAAGATCCGGCTGCCAACAACGACGACTCGACCTGGCAACATATAACACGCGCACACTGAGGCTTGACGCGAAGCTCGTAGAGTTGGAAGAAGCAATTGGTAAGTTACATTGGGATATCATTGGGCTATCTGAAGTCCGAAGAGAGGGAGAGGACTCGATAACCCTGCAATCCGGTAACTTACTATATTACCGGGAGGGCGACCAACAGTCCCTAGGTGGTGTCGGGTTCATCGTCCACAAGTCCCTTGTCAACAACGTGATTACTATCGGAAGTGTTTCGAGCAGGGTAGCGTACCTGATACTCAGAATATCGAAACGATATTCGCTGAATGTCATTCAGGTTTACGCTCCGACCTCGAAACACGACGATGTCGAAGTGGAGGCTATGTATGAGGAGATCTCTAAAGCCATGCATAGCTTTAAAACCCACTACACGGTTGTGATGGGGGATTTCAATGCGAAGTTGGGGCAACGTTGCGGTAATGAGTTGAGAATGGGGAAATTTGGATTTGGGCGACGGAACAAAAGGGGTCAGATGCTGGCAGACTTCATGGAGAGGGAGAACCTCTTTATGATGAACTCCTTCTTCAAGAAGCCCGTAAGCCGCAAATGGACCTGGATCAGCCCGGACGGTAAAGTCAAAAATGAGATCGATTTTATCATGTCAACGAAGAAGCACATATTCGATGATGTCGCTGTGATCAACGCTGTTAAGACAGGAAGCGATCACCGCATGGTCAGAGGCACATTGAATATCGACGTAAAGCTTGAAAGAGCGCGACTGATAAAATCCACGCTCCGACCAATACCGGCTCAAATTCAAAACCCCGAGTGTTTTCAGCTCGAGCTTCAAAACCGTTTCGAAGCCCTTGAGACCAGCATCGATGTGGACGATCTATACAACATGGTGGTGGATACTGTCCGTACGGTAGGGTCTAAGTACTTTAAAACCCGCCGTCCCAAATCAAAGAAACTCTCCAGTCAGATTCTCCTACTCATGGAACAGAGAAACGAAATGAGGCTACAGAACTCAGCGGATGGCCATCGCTATCGGCAACTCAATAGACAGATATCGAAGTCATTGAAGAGCGACCTTCGTCAATTTAATACCCGACGTATTGAAGAGGCCATTGAGCGGAACAAAGGCTCCAAAGTGTTCGCCAGAGATCTGTCTATTGGGCAAAGCCAATTGACGAGGCTGAAAACTGAGACAGGTAGCATCATTACGTCAACACCTGAAATCCTGAGGGAGATTGAGAGTTTCTATGGACAGTTATACTCCACGAAAACACCTGTTGAAAGCAAGGCTAAAGACCCTAGAGCCAAGCTTACCCGACACTATTCTGAAGATATCCCGGACGTCAGCCTGTGCGAGATTAGAATGGCTCTCAAGCAGCTTAAAAACAACAAGGCGGCGGGTGATGACGGAATCACAACAGAGCTCCTTAGAGCGGGCGGTAAGCCGGTACTTAAGGTCCTCCAGAAGCTCTTTAATTCTGTCATACTCGAGGGCAAAACGCCAAAGGCATGGGGCAGAGGCGATGTGATGCTGTTCTTCAAGAAGGGTGACAAAACTCTCTTGAAGAACTACAGACCCATCTCGCTTCTGAGCCATATCTATAAGTTGTTTTCGAGAGTCGTTACGAATCGTCTCACTCGCAGGTTCGACGACTTCCAACCTCCCGAACAAGCCGGGTTCCGAAAAGGCTATAGTACCATAGACCACATTCATACGCTGCGGCAAGTTATACAGAAGACCGAAGAGTATAACTTGCCACTTTGCTTAGCGTTCGTGGACTATGAGAAAGCCTTTGATTCGATTGAGACCTGGGCAGTGCTGCAGTCTCTCCAAAGGTGCCAAATAGACTACAGGTACATCGAGGTGCTAAAGTACTTATACCAAAACGCCACCATGTCGGTCCGATTACAGAACCAGAGCTCTAATCCGATCCAACTACAGCGAGGTGTGAGACAGGGAGACGTTATTTCTCCGAAACTGTTCACAGCTGCGTTGGAGGATATTTTCAAGCTTCTGGACTGGAAAGGACGCGGCATCAACATTAATGGCGAATACCTAACACACCTGCGATTTGCCGATGATGTAGTTCTTATGGCTGAGACCTTGGAAGACCTGAACATTATGCTCGAAGATCTCGGTAATGCTTCTCAAAGAGTGGGTCTTAGGATGAACATGGACAAGACGAAAATCATGTTAAATGCCCATGTTGCACCCGCTCCAGTTAACGTTGGGAACATTGCACTCGAAGTTGTTGACCACCATGTTTACCTGGGACAGATAGTCCAGTTAGGTAAGTCCAACTTCGAGAAAGAGATCTCTCGTCGAATCCAGCTCGGATGGGCAGCGTTCGGGAAGTTCCGGCATATATTCGCGTCCGAAATACCTCAGTGTCTCAAGACGAAAGTCTTTGACCAGTGTGTGTTGCCAGTAATGACCTATGGGAGTGAGACGTGGTCGTTTACTATGGGTCTCATAAGAAGGCTCAAGATCACCCAGCGAGCAATGGAGAGAGCGATGCTTGGTATTTCCCTACTCGATCGAATCAGAAATGATGAGATCCGCAGGAGAACTAAAACAACCGACATCGCTCGAAGGATTGCATCGTTGAAGTGGCAGTGGGCGGGACACATAGCGCGGAGAACCGATGGCCGTTGGGGCGGAAAGGTTCTCGAATGGCGACCGCGTACCGGACGACGTTCCGTGGGCAGGCCCCCTACAAGGTGGACCGACGATCTGATCAAGGTCGCGGGAAGCCGCTGGATGCGGACAGCACAGACCGGACCGATCGTTGTGGAGATCCTTGGGGGAGGCCTATGCCCAGCAGTGGGCGTCGTTCGGCTGATATGATGATGAATTAAATCGATACCTTCAGGTTCAATTGGCGTATAAACCATTTTGGCCAAATCGAGTTAAATATACCATTCTGATCAGAATTTTTTTCTCTATCGATCTGTATATCCGAAATGTTTAAATTCGCTTAAAAAAATGTTTATACACCCTAAAAAATCATTGCCGAAAAGTTAAAACAATTCCATAAAAACAGTATAAAAGCCGAGTGGTTGTTTTTGGTATTTCTGTTAAGATGTAATGACCATACATTTTTTTAAGCCCGGGCGTAAAACTCTATGATAATTGCAAATGGTTTTTACGTTAAGAGTGTTAAGACGCATTCAAAGATTTCAATGTCGTTAGTCCACGGTTATGGTGCAAATTATAGGGACTTAAAACGTCATTGCGATGACGGAGTAATACTAAAGAGATTTCATACTGATTTTTACAATTATCACACGGAAGTAATGTACCTGATACTCTAACGCTAACTGATGAAGAAGATGAGGAAGAGCGGATTGACTAGTGTTTTGTTTCACATATTCAACATAGGCCTAGGCTTATTTTGTTATTAATATGTTATTTTATTAGACACTAAAAACGTATCTTGTTTGGTGGTCCAGGAACTTTAATTTTTTGAGTTTAACAAAGTTGATTAGTTATTTCTACTTTGAATTATTTTCATAACTATAAGGCTGTTTTTCAGGTCCAGTGCCGCTGCCTATTGACTTCGACTAAATGTGATAAATTCAGAAAACGAGCCACAGTGTACTCAAGAAAGCAATTTATAACTTTTTGAGATGCTCTCTAATAAATTTCTTTCTTTAAAAGTACCCAAACTTTTAATTATTGCCATAACGGGTCACTTTTAGCAATAATAAAAGTTGTAAAAAGATAAATTAACCATTGAACTTCTCAAAAAACTACAAATTCCTCTCCCGAGCACACCATGGCTCTACTCCCTGTTCAAAAGTCTCAAATTCATCACAACCAATCAAAATCAATTTTATTGGCAGCAGCCCTGAACCGGGAAAGAAGTCTTAATTTTTTGCCATAATTGCATAAAAGAAGTGAATATTAGTTTCGTCTTTTAAGTTGCAATATGTTGATTTTTTCAACTTAGAGTTATTAAAAATTCTTAATGTTGTGCCATAATTTTGCTACAAAATAATGGTAACATAAAAACAATTAAAGAAAGTTATTTTCGTACTTTGACAATTTTATTTTATCTACATCAACCAAATATAGATAAAACACTAAAAATATATTTCTATACATTCTCGAAACAATAAAAGTGTGCTTATTATCAACATTACATTACTTTTATACAATGTTTTATTAATTCATTTGAATAAATAACTATAATCAATGGTTGTAAAAACCAAAAAATCTACATCTCTCGGTCTTTACGTCAGCAATTGCAATCTCAAGTTTACTAAAAATTCAAATACGACGTAAAGAGATATTTTTAGATCCATTATAGGACGTCGTATAAACCACCGAGTGTGTTTTTTAAAGACATAAATCCAAGCTAACTTTAAAACTAACTAAGATGGGCATGTTTTGATTATTTAGATTTTTCCATCGCAAAATTTTAAGAATGTTTTCTCTTGGTCATTTTTTAGTAACTTCTGAAATAAAAAAGTTATGATTTTTTTAATAAATAAAAAAACGTTTTTTGGCTCTCCTGAAAAGTATGGTTTTGGTTTATACGACAATTGAACCTGAAGGTATCGAAATGTTAACACTATAAACCGTTATTTTGTCTAAGCACTAATTTGCTAATAACGCGATGAAAACGACACATACACGAATAATTGCAATGTTCGAAGACTATGCGCTCCTCTTCAGGAGTACAAACACTTTATATAATATTTGGTTCGTTTGCAATAATTAATTATGGATGTCTACATATTAGCCTAGGATTTGCAAGGAACGGCAAACTCATCAATATCCTTGATCAAATTTGTAAAGCAGAAACTGACCGTTAAACAAAGACAAACAGTACAGCCAGCTTAAATCATCTAAACAATATTGTTTCATAGAGTTAGTAAAATACATTTTACCGAAAGCTAATAAATATTTGACCATAAAAGTACAATAAAACTTATTCACTGTAATCATTCAATAATGTGAGAAAATAAATGATACAATAAAATATAGTCATGCTCTTTAACCATTATTCTACGTATTCATAAAAGTTACTTGATTCGAAGTTTATCATGTTCCTTGTTTTTATGAGTTTCCGATATTTTAGCACTGTTGCAAGCGCCATGATCACGAAAACTGAACAGATCGTTTGAAGCAATCGCAATAGGATCCGTCAACTCTCCTAGCTATGGGAGGCGCTTGTATTCTACATGCACACTTACAGCACGCACGTCTACGGCATTTGCTACGAAGATAGCAATCGATATGATACTCAACTTGTTTCTTACTTTTTCGTAGTTGAGTAACAGTTAAAACTTTTTTTTTTATCGTTTCATGTAATTTTTTTCTGTAATGTTGAAACATGTTTCTACTCAAATTTTGTTTTTGATTCTTTTTTTATATAAAGGATATTCCTCTCGTTACGACGGCAAATTGACGACAAAAAGTCCTTTCTTGTGTAACTGTTAGTACTCGTATTTTTTGACATATTATTTTTTAAATATTCATGACTGCAGTCAATGCTGCAGCGTAAGACAATTTACACGTGTCTAATGAACTGTTCCATTTATTTGGACTGTGCCTAAAGTCAGCGTTTTCTGTTTACTGTGTTCAGCTTCAGTCAACTTTATTTGCATTATTACAAGCTGGCTTAACTTCCGGATAGCAATTAGTTGTGATTAGCTATAGTTTCATGCATTTTTAAACCAAGTGTTGCAAGTTTTTACTATTAATTTTCACAACGCAATAACACAGGACTGGACCAAAAGACCTGGTTGGTGTGGTGGCCCGCCTACTACGCAAGGTATTGGATCAATTCAGGAAATGTTTTTTTTTTATTGGCTCGGGTTTATAAGGTATGGAGTGGCTATAGTCCTGCTTCGAAAGGCAAGTAACTATAGCAGTTGGTCCTGGCTTCTGTCGCAACATAAAAGTCGTAAAAACAAGTTACGTCAGATACCTTAAATAGGTGACTTAAAAACCTCTGACATCAGATTATCCTCAAGTAAAAGTAATAAGTAAAGAAGAACCACCTATGTTAGACGCAAAATATACAATTAAAAAGTTCGATTCCCAGTAGGCTTAATTTTGGAAACAATCGCTTCTATTTTGGGTTTGATTTTGGAAGCACGTCAAACCGTTGGTCCTAGCTTCTACCGAGCCTTGAAGGATAGTCACAGACAAGCAGAAGATTTAAAATCGTATAACGGAATTTACGGACGTTTCAACCGAGTAGGTACGTGTTTAAATTAAATCCCGTTATAAGTTTTAAAATAGTCATGCAACGCGAAAGTTTAAAAGTAATAAAAAGAAAAAGACTTTGCTCCTGTAATAAAAATGTTTCTCAATTGTCAACCCTACAGAGGTAGTAAAGGCTCGTCTGGTAAAGGGCTGTGCCTATAAACGGTGAATATTGGTCGTAAAGCACTATCGCGTGCTAAACCAGCACAATGTTGGCGAATGAACCCGCCTTTATAATTAAACCACCTTAACCCACTGGGTTACTGTTACAAGCAGATTACGAGAATATACATCAATTGATTTAAGTATTATTATCTTTAAATTGAATATAAAGTCAATTTTAGAAAGTAAGTAAAGTATGTATGTAGTAATAATGGGTGTTTATTTGTTCTTTTGTATTGAAATATTATGTAATTATGGCGTCATCCTCTCTGTCCGTCTGCTACAAATTGTATTGTTGTGCCCGAACAGGGTCTATAATGAACTGTCTACATCATACTTTATAACATCCTTGTAACATTATAGAACGCAATAAAATATTTGAATTGAATTGAATAAGTAATGGCATTATTATATCAAATATTAATATCCAATTTTTATAGCTGACTGGTTTCTTTATTTCTTCCGTAAACTCATGTAGATATTTTTTAAATTTTTTGTTATTGTTGAATTTTTTGCCTATGATCATCAACCCGAATTTGCTATTGTAGCTTGAATTCAATGATGGAGGATTTTTCCCTGCACTGGAATGCTATAGGTCGTTACTTTGTTTTTATTATACGAGTATTAGACGATTAATTTCAAATAGAATAGCACCACCCCATTATGCCCAATAGGGTATTTGTACAGAAGCGGAGCTGGCCGAAGTGAAGAGGAGTAGACCACGGTCCGCTTATTCGCGAACCGACCACAGAGCTCTAAATCTATGATTTGTTTACTTCATGCACTGTGATTGGTCAATTCACGGTTCCTTCTCCCTACATTGCCCAGTTCCGCTTCCAGCTATAGAGTGATATAATGTAAGCTGGTGACGATGAATATAAAAAAAAACAAGCTATTCGCGAGCCCATCAAATCAATACAGAAACAAGAATACTTAGTAGAACGGGTCGACCGGAACGATTATCCCGCAAATCAATCATTCTGCTTTAAAATACACCATAATTGGACCCCAGCAGGGGTGAGAATAAATAAATGCGACCGAAATAGATTATAGGGCGATGCACAAACGAGTAAAGACACCTTTTTTTTTCGAAAAAGATAATTTTTTTTATTGCAAATAAAATTCATCATGAGTAACATTCTATTTCTTGCTTTTAAGTAGCGTGTAGGTAAGAGATAAGAGCGCTAACATTTTACAAAATGTAAAATGTATCTGTTTTAACTTCTTTTTCTGTAGGTACAGACAACAGCACATCAACCTGCCACAAAACGTCAAGTTTTATCAATTGATATTGATCTCGACTTGTTGGACTTAAAGTTGAAAATCAATTCAATGACCTTTAACTTTATGAATAGGTTCACCTGTGTCTGTACATAAAAGTTCACCTCCCAAAAGCCACCGTTTTCGACAAACATCAAAAATAACTTTTTCGGTGCCTACCATTAATTATTGGTTTCTAACTTATCCACGGTTTAGTTTTCTGATAAAAAATTTTTGTTACTTTTTTTAACTGTCAAACTTATTTTCGAAATTTGATAGCTCAAATACTCAACAAAAAAATAATAATAATCACATGCAAGAAAATTCATAGGTTAAAAGTAATAACGCAGCTTGATGTCGTTAAGAATGGATTAATTATTATTATATCATCTGATACGTGTTGTGAAAACACTGAGCTAATAACAAGTGGTTCCATGAGTAGAATATTTTTTGTAACAAAAATAAAAAATAACTCAGTTTTACGTTCGTTTACGCAGCGCCTTATTTTCTCGGTATCAAATAAAAGTGTCACACCCACAGGGGATGCCAACTCGTAAAAAAGATGACGAAATAATAATAAAAGAATGACACAATATGAATCGAATATTTGGATGCTCTTTGAGAAAAGCTCGAAAGCCTCAAATAAGGAATAGTGTTATATAACGTTTATGTGAAAAATAGCAAGTGTGTGTGTCGTTTGCCGTAACAAAAGTAAATGAATACCTACTACCCTTTCTCTTATGGCTGTCGTTGGGCTAAAGGAATACCACCAGAAAAAGATGTGCAGTAAGGTCATCATATAATATTCCAATATTGGCAAAATTGGAATCTTCTCACCGCCTGCCGAGTTTTTTTTTTTTATAAATAATAGGTTTGCTCTTGACTACATACTTAAGTATATGGTTAAGAAGAAGCCTAAGATGGAGCGAGCTTACCCAGAGGTACTGGATCTCCCACACACCAGCGGAACACAGAAAAATTTGGCGCTGGACTCCGGCAGGAGGGTGGTAGCATCCAGGCAGCCTCTTACGAAGCCTACCACCGCAAAGGGATCTGTTAGCCGTCATCATTGGTTCAAACACCAAAGATGCCGTTGCCCAAGGCGGACCACTAGGAGGTAGATCCCACCCACCCCTAAAGTGTGGTGATTACGACACAATCTCCCCTTATAATGAAGTCTAGGTTAAGCCACTGCTCAATCTACTCAGATTGATGTAGATTAATAATGATTAAGACCAAAAAACTCCTTTTTAAATTTTCATCAATAGCCATATCAATTTTTGTATGTTTTTAAAATATAATACTTATAACAGAAATTTAACCCACCTAAGAGATGGGCCTAGAAATTCCAAATTCAAAGCACAAATTAGGCAACGTGTAACAAGATTATTCTTTATTAGATTTTTTTTTTTTTTTCATACAAACGTAGTCCCCTGTTTCCTCCCTGGATAAAGCCAGTAGAGCAATATTTTTTATTACAAAAATCTATGGCCACTATTAGCATGTTTCTATGTTTTCTGTTAGATAAAGATTAGTTAAAGATATGAGCCCTCAAAAATCGAAAAAAATTGCCAGATTTTCCGCTGTGTTCAAACATCCAGAAAACAAATTTTGCTAAATTTTAGAAAAAAAGGAAAACATACGAACACGGCCAAAGCCTTTCTTTAATTTTTAATGAAAAAAGTATTTAAATCGGTCTAGCTTTGGAAAAGTAATCGGGGGACTACGAAACGTTGATTTGGTGTGATTTTAGTAGGTATTTTCGGTCCAAGAAGCAGTTGTCTTTAGCACACTCTGCGGTGAAGGCGTTTGTCACTGCGCGACAGCAATAGATTTTACAAATACCTATTTTTCAATTCTCTCGCCCGTAGTGTTTCCTTTTAATTATAAAAAGCAAAAAATTTTACAAAAAAACCCAAAAAAATTTTGGAGTTTGGCGATAAGCCTCTAAAATAAGAGTTTTGTCATAATCGATACGTTTGACAAGCGGTTTGGCGTTCCCTTTTTGCCAGTGGGGAGTAGGCTGCTACCCATTATTTTCTGACAGTGCTCCTTTAGACAATTATTTATTTATTAATATTTATTATTATTAGTACAAAAGTCGCCCAAATAATAAAATAGGAAGAGCAAGGGTTTTTGTGCCGGCACCACACGACACCAACAGCAAAAAAACAAAAATAATATAAAAGTAACAATATCAACTTCACTTTAAGTGAAAATATTTTGTAAAAATTTACTTATATTAAAATTTAGAGATTTCCCAAAGAAATGTAAGTAAAAAATTATGTGAACAACTTTCAACCCTATTACCGGGATAATACAAACAGCGGAAGGCGAATAATGAAGATACTTTACAAATAAATAAATAAAAAAAAATTTGCCGTCCTGAGCCCGTGGATAACGGGCCCCTCCTTTGGTAAACACCATTACCTCCCCATACCCGCCCTTCCTCGTAAACCCACAGATAAGATGAATAGGAACCGTGACCGTAAAATGTGTATTGAGTGTTCCTTTGCGTTTCTGCCTGAAAAACATATGACGATGACGAATTTTGCGGTTTTAATAGTTTTGTATTTTTAGCTGAAATGCAAGAAATAGCTGCCGTCTTCCTTATAACGTGATACTATGCTTCAACAAGTATTGTTGCCGTCAAGCCACCTTTCCTGTTTTTATGAATGCCATCTGGTGACAAAAACCGGGACTAACTTGACGTGCCATCTCAAGCACGACTTACTCCTTAGACTTAACATAATAGATTATTTCTAAAAATTGACGCGAATGTAAATCGCACCCAAGAAGCGTTACTACACAGCCTACTGGCTGAGCACCACACATTCAATTTTAACTGAGGAATGTCATTGTAAAGCAATTATGTAAAGTACATGTGTTGGCTGTGGTGCTAGTACATAGATAAAATAGTACCAACGATTATATCCTGTGAATGCATGTAACAAATAAATTATTATCGCCAAGGAAAAGATGGGTAGGAGCGTCTTCTTTTTCCCATGATTGCTGTGACAACAACGAATAGCAAGCATAAATTTAAAATACTTAGGTAACTCTTTAGTGTTTAAATTCAGGTAAAAACGTGCTTGAGAAAATTTATCGATAGTGTAAAAATAACGACTTACGCTAAGTACCTACATAAAAACACGGTAGCAGAGCCGAACCTTCAAAAATTAAACTTGGCTTGCATTTCGTTTTTAAAATAAGCAGGTCAAAGGTCAGTGTTCAAAATAATTAATTCACATTTAGAAGCACAACAGGAAAATACAAAAATAGCTTTATCAAAACAAACAAAACCCCGAGGATGAGCAAAGAAAAAGCTTACTCAAGTTTTTAAATTAATTATACCGGCCCTTTTTAGCTTTTATTACCGTGTATCCGAATTAAGTAAGTTTAAATTAACTAATAAATAACAGCTGTTATAATTTTTTGTTGTTCTTGAGAAAAACACTATATCCAAAGTATTTAAACAACAAAAAAAAACTCCATCGACTTAACACAGGTTTTAAGTACAAACGATGTTCAGTTGTCTTATTGCAACTGTTCATGTGCAAACTTTTTGGAATATTAAAAAAAAGAGTGCAAAGATTCATATTTCGAACAATAAGCAGTAAGTAACGTATTTCGCTCCAAAATTCGCGTCAACTGCACACATTTTCAACGGTCAATAGCCTGATAGCTACTCAGTATGCATTTCGTTGCGAGTTCCGAGTGTGTACCGAGACTATTGAGTCGCGGCGTGTTTACAGCCAACAGATCTCTGGCAACCACACTGCCAATACAATGGCTCAAAGCAATATCTATGTTTGACGCACCTTTGAACCGATGACGTCACCAGTGGAGCGTTAAGCCACAATGTGCCGGATATTGCATTGAATCCGACTTTGTTGTTACGAAATCCCCATTTTGTTGTGACTAAGTCAAATGTTTGTAACTTACTATATGTTTTTAACTTTGAGAACTGTAAATAAAGAAACTAATACTGTTAGTAAATGTAAATGGCAAAGCCTTATCAAGTTTTCCATGGAAATAACTGATGGAGGAACTGTTTCGTTGTTTCACTACTGAAGTCGTAATTCGAAAAAAGAAGCGTTATTAAATTATACTATATTATAAAAATCTGTACTTATATTATAAAGCTAAAGAGTTTGTTTGTTTGTTTGAACGCGCTAATCTCAGGAAGTATTGGTTCGAATTGAAAACTTATTTTTGTGTTGGATAGTCCATTTACCGAGGAAGGCTTTAGGCTATTTTTAACACCGCAAGTGGAACCGGTGCGGGTGTATTCTCAAATGACCTAAACATAAAAATATCAACTACCCTATCCAAACTGAACACAATCTTTCAAGCAGAATGTGTTGGAATAACTAAAGCGGCACAGGTGGTAGCAGCCAGAGACATTAAAGATCTTACCATTAAGATCGTCTCTGATAGCGCATCCGTACTACAAGCCCTAAAAAAAAAAAAAAAAACAATATAACATCTGCCCTTATACTGGAGTGTCACAACGCACTTCAATCCATCGCAAACAAAAATACAGTAACTTTGCAATGGATAAAGGGACACAGCAACTCACTAGGCAACGACGCAGCGGATGAACTAGCCAAAAGGGGAGCATCAGCCACAGTATATGGACCGGAACCATTACTACCGGTGGCTTCAAAACGGCTTGCCCGCAAACTGCTCAGGCTAAAAAGGGACCATCTCTCCAAAATAATAGGTACCCTTACCGGTCACTGTCCCCTAAACAAGCACCTATTTACTCTAGGTGTCACAAACAGCCCCCTATGCAGAGGATGCATGGAGGCAGACGAAACGCCACAACATGTACTCACTGAGTGTAACAGTGTGGCCGCGGAACGGGCATCCTTCCTCCAATCATCAACATCGGTTTCGGAAATCAGTGGAAACCCGGGAAAGATTCTGGCTTTCTGGAATCACCTGGGATGGTTGGAGTAGAAGGCGGGGAACACGTACAATGGCCCAATAAAGAGGCTAAGTGCGGACAAAGCCCAGACTAAACAAACAAACAACAAACAACAACATCACGCTGCGACTAATAGGAGCAAAGCATCAGTGAAAAATGTTGCAAAAACGGGTAAAATTTATCATATCATTTAACGCGGACGAAGTCGGGGGCAACAGCTAGTATGTTATAATTTTTGATTTTGCCATCGTATTTATTTTTTACCATTTACCTATCTAACGACCTGTTTATCTTTTTTTATGTTTTGCTTAGTAAAATAACATGAGATTTTCATGACGTAGATTGACTTTTGTAAATGTTATTTAAAAAATTGATGAATATTACTTTAAATGATATTTTTAGCAGTTTTAATACAGTTATAATATCAGTATTTAAACTTGAATAATTTTGTCTCAGGCGGGAATCGAACCCGCATCCCCTTGTAAACCGGGTGCGGTGCTTTGTTAAGCTACCGAGACAATAGGATGATAGGTTAGTATTAAGTATGAGTAATTCGACTCGCCGTCAAATGTTTTGTGCAGTTACGAGTACAATAGCAAAGTTTAAAATCTACTTCCTACTCCACCCAACACAAATGACAACTAGGACAGAAGAAACTCAAGTTGAGCACCAAAATGCATCACGGTGAGTTCCGAGCGACGCGTCCTACAAACACTGTGTCAGTGGATACTGGCTGTACCATATCGCTGCAATCAAACTAAGAGCTTTCAACGGCGGATTCTAAAAGTTCCGCCTTTGTTCCAAGGAGTTACAACTGGGACAGATGTATCTCACCGAAAACATGAGATATTGAATGGCTTTGGTTAAAGTGGCTCGTCGGTAGTTGATTGATCTTATGAAAAATACAGTAGAATTTTGCTTTTAAAATATATTGCTTAGTTATGGTTTGGTTAGGCCCCTAATAAGCTATTGGATTTGAAAACTTATTTATTAAAACCTATAAATAATCATAATGTTCCTGTCACGTAGGCATTAAGTAAGAGAAGGATATATATATATAAAAGATATCACCTTAATTTTGTTACTTACGAGTATTTCTTTTACTTTATTTTTGTGCAATTGGAGGGTCACATCGGTCGCAGAACGGATAACCATTCAGTAATAATGGTCTGAGTGACGAATGATACCGGGAAGATGCAGGTAGGTCGGCCATCCAGAAGACAGATGACTCGATTCAGTTGTGGAAAAAAGTTTAGACTGACTGCTCAGACGGACCTTTTACCTATCGGCCTAAACTTAGCTATTATCATAAAATTAGGAGTTTTACCATGAATCGCCTATATTTAATACATATCGATGGCCAATTTGCGTCCAATACATCGAGTTTTCATTCTGAGACCATCAGATTGAATGCAAAAAAACAGATTTCGTATAAATTGTGAAAATTTTGCCCCAATTCTTATCTTACTCGTTACTTGTTACATTTTCGCACAGTCACAGCAAAATAGCGCACAATTCATTCATCACACGATTCTCTCGCAATTTGCAGTCGCTCATTAACGCCGCAACATGACGCGTTGAATCGTGTGGAACAGTTTCACTGCAAGCATTTTGTAATGAACAAAATGAAATTATTTAACAATTTTATCAGTTGACCCAATACAAGGAAGTATTATCTGTTGAAAAATGAAATAATCATCAATAGATTTTGCTAAATGCAATGCGTGCTGAGTAGTTTGAAGAACCGAACGATTTAGTGATTCGGTATTAGGTTCGTTATGCAATAGTTTAGAATTCGTTTTATCATCATCATCTCGGCCATAGGAAGATGGCCGGTGGTCATGAGCTTTCCCTATGGTTCTCCACAAATTCAATTAACGGTCGTCAATTAAAGAATCGATGTCTTTCGATTTTCCTTGGGTCTGGTAGAGCTGGGTCCAGTCTTACAAGATCCAAGGAATATACAATCATAATTTGATAATCAAACAATTGTGGTCCAGTTCTTTGACGCAAGTCCAAAGTGTTACAAATAAGTACCTATGATGAGAAGCCTGTAATAGGTGGTTTAAAAAACTTTGATATCAGGTTTTCCGGACTAGGAGATGATTATTTAGTCCACAGCAGTACGTTACGTCACTTGGGATAATTTAGCGCAGTTTATGGAGTTAACAGTTCTGGCATATAATCAGACATGCGGGTACACTGCTTGCATAAACAGAATTCATGCAACACGAAAACTAGAAAGCACATATTAAATTTGCACTAGTATTGACATGTAACATGAATGACTGCTATCATTGATGTAAAGTCATAACTATTAGAACCAATAGCACAAACATCATACTAGTATTTAATACAGTACCTCTAGCACAAAAAACTATAGACTTCGAATCGTTTGCGTATCGAAAGCAAACGACACAAAGTTCGTGCTTTGTTTTGTAAGTTTTCATACTAATTATTTCGAAGGCGATACAAACACGCAAACGATTCGAATTCGATAGTTTTTTGTGCTAGACCCACAGACAACAGCACTTCAACCTACCACAAAACGTCAAATTTTTTCAATTGATATTGATCTCTACTTCTTGGACTTAAAGTTGGAAATCAATTCAATGACCTTTAACTTTTTGTGTAGGTTGACCTGCCGTTGTCTGTACCAACGATAGTTGTTTTGAGCTCTTACAATGCCGGTGCTACAATGGTATTTTGTTATAAACTCTTTTCACGAAATCTCCATAGTTTTTATACTCGAACTCAAATAGATTCCATAATCGGAGTTTGTTATCGAAATCACTCTACTACAAGATACCTAGTATTAATAGCAATAGTCGAACAAGTAGTATTAAATTTTATCAACACATTACAATAATTTGTGAAAAGTATTGATTTTTTTATCGATAATAGTTTAATTTTCACGGACAGTATAGTCAAAAATATTCATTCGTTTTGAACAACTGCTACTTTTGAATTATGAAATTCAATTCAGATGTCAGGAGTACAATCTTATCTCATCTTATCTTAGAAACAAAACCATTTTTCCTTTTGATGGTTATTTTTATTAGATTTAAACTTAGTCATATCACCAAAAACATTATTATGTAAGTATCTGAAATTCAAGAAAGTGCATAAATAAGTCCTATTTTGTTGTAACTGGCTGGCTATAGTAGCTACCTCTAGCTTCATTTTAATTTATTACCGAACTTTATAATCTTAAGTCATATAAGTTACAAATGCACCAAGTGTGAGAGAACATTTTGTGATAACATTTAGATTTATCTTTATACTCGACCAAGATGCGTTGTTCTCTTGAACAAGCGTATTTATTGTTTGGGCAATCAACTTAAAAGCTCAGTGGAGAAACTTTCGTGCGAGTTACACTGCGCAAACACAGTCTTTTGTCTGTTTGTATGTTTTATTACGGCACAGTTATACTGTGACAATGCTTGAGTGTTCGCAAAGAATAATGTGGTTACTTCTTCTTCATGGTATTTATGTCACAGTAATTTTGCCTATGTATTTTTTTTAATCAAATGGTAACATGTTACCCAGACTATAATAACGAATCGATTGATATTTCACTCACTAAAGTCGGCTCAGTAGTTTAACCGCAAATGTGGAACCCACATACCTTACTCGTTTATCTCGTACTGCGGCAAAATGCCCAAGCAGCATGAAAAGCTGCATAAAAGCTGTTTTTTAGTTCATTATTATACTAAAAGCTGTATTTTGAGGCTATAAAAAGGCTGTTTAAGCGCTTATTCAGCTCCTCTAAGTGCAAAAAGGGCCCCAAATTTTACAGCTTTTTGCATTAGTAGGGCTGTATAGTAGCTGTAGAAACAATATGGAAGCTGTACAGAAGCTGTATAGAGGCTGTTATTTGGTGTAAGGAGAAACCATAACACTCCATATAATACTTTATATTTAAATATCTTTTAAAGATAAAATAATCAAATAGGAGTTCTAAGAGTTCTACATTGATAAAATTTAGGTGCAAATCAATTTTATCCTCAATGTCTGCTTAGTTATTGGCAATATTTTTGTGCGCCAGTAAAACATCAAACATATTTGAGGAAAATTTCTAAATACCTATAAAAAAGTATTTGCTTTTGAGGTTATAATATAAATTATATTCAAAATAATCGTTTTCAGGACACAATCATCATTATTTAAGCTGATAATCATGAATCAGCTTAAGCTATAGTCGGATATTGCTTTGAAAATATTTACTGTTTTTGTTTTCATTCGTTTTAAAATGGCTACAATTTCTTATACAGCTTAGACGATAATTGGAGGGTATTATAATCTTATTGGCCGTACTATATAGGATATGGATTCTATTTTAGACCTTTTGATTTTAAATTAGCGCTATAAAGTAATATTTTTATTAGTTAGGCTGTATATTAGTTTTGGATTGATAGAGTATAATTCTCTTTAGAGATGCGTATAATATTTATTATCCCTTAAATATTAACTATTGGTGATTTTTTATCAAATTACCGCCCTGAGCTGCGCAGCTCGAGTACCGATGCTGAGTGATTTTATATGTCGCGTCATGTTAAAAGCAATTTGGGCCTCATACTGTGTAGGAGTCGATTATCGATCTATTTAGCGGCATGAAGTGCGGGCGCGGAGCAGACTTACCTGTGCCATTGCACTATTAATCGACCTTAGATTGTCGCCTTGTGTTGACGCTTTATTTGCTTCCAAATGATTTATTACTAGCCGTTCCCCACGATTTTACCCGCCCCTATGCTGTTTTTTTTTTATTAGGCTTCTAAGCGTTATATTTAATTTTAATAGCCTATATTATCCTTCAAGAATTGGTCTATTAAATTTAAAAACGATTTTCCTAATCCTACGGGAAGTTCCTGAGTTTTGCGCGTTTAAATTAAACAAACTCTTTAGCTTTAAGTATAACTTTTTTATGTTTTTGTTTTACTCGTATTGAAACTAAAGTATTTTATTTAGATGGTAATTTCATCTAAATAAAATATATTATAAATTATTAATTCCAGTCTATTCTAATTCAAAATGTTCATTTTTCATACATTAAATCTACTTTAATCAATTCAAAACAATGCGTAACAGTAGATACGTAGCCATGTCCCCTCCACTGTCTTCCAGCCCTTTAAAAAACGTGAAGCGACTTGCACGTACATGATAATTTGTTTAGTTGATTGGTATGTTTCTCCGGGCACCTACCGCGTTTCGTTTTGTTGTTATATTTTGCTGCGTTATCGCTCGACAAAAAAATTAGCAGTCTTTAATAGTAAATGAACCTAGTCGGTGTCGTTAATAGTGTTGCGTTAAAACGTGTTTTACTCTGTTTTCCAGGAAACTTCCGTTATTTGTACTTTTGCTACTGAATGAAGAATCGTTATCACCAGATTTCGAAGAATTAACAAAATCCCAACATTCGACATCGGCTTGGGTGATTTTAGCAGTAAACATAGCAGTCTAAAAAATCGTAATATCGTAGAATGAAAAAACAACCGCCAATCACACCCGTGTCAAACTAATGTCGAATTATGAGTATGGTTCAGTGATCTAGAAAATGGTTTTCACTTGTCAACAGGATGTAATAAGACGTACTACGGTGATATGGGCCGGACGTACGAGCTGGAGCTACATCGCCCTCGTGAAGATCTCGTCCCGTACGTCTGCCTCATCACCATCACCGCCGCAGGTGGAGTCCACGGAGATTTGGTACAGGTCAGTTTTAAAACGTTGTTTTTTTTAATAACTTTGCAGTTCGTTTCGGCGGTTTATGGGGTACGAGTTTATCGCAGATTCAAACTCCGCCATAGAACATTAAACAGGACTCCTTTTTTATGGCTTCACGTGTTTGCTGTCATGGACTGAACCTCTTTGCTTTATTAAAACTGCCAATGGGAGCAATATAGGCTGATACAGTTTTACAAAGTATTTGGCTAAAGCTATAGTAATCTTGACTGAAAAAGTGTTTATCAGCCAAAATATACAAATGATAAGCTAAGCAGCTGCATCTGTCACTATCTACCAGTCGACAGATGTGTTTTGTGAGCGGTGCGACAAATGAGTAACAAACAAATAATGAGCCTGATTATTGGCAATGAGCAAGGGAACCAGACCATTTTTGAACCAATGCTATATGCATCCAGATCTATCTAAAAGTCAGCTTTCATTCTTAAGTTTTATTCCACCTCCAAGCATGTGGTGTAACTCTGGTCGTAGATTCTAAGTGTCCTTGTACATAATCTATCATTCTATACATTTAAAAGTATACAAGGAAACAGCTTCGATAACAACAATATATAAAAAGCTTAGAGTATTAAAGTCACTGTATGACATTTTATGAACTCTTACAAAACACAAGATACAAAAATAAATAAGTTATTATCATCATAAAATCGACTATAAACTTCTGTACATAAACACAGATCTTGATATGGGCATAAAACTGCGATTCTCTGATTTATTCGATTCGGGATCCCAGAGGTAAAAATAAAACTAATATATTTTATTTTACTGAAGCAGTAAACTAAGTGATGCCCCCCATTATTCAAAGAAAAACAAATAAATCCGTCGGCGAGCAGACGCTCTGCACTTTAGTGCCTCTCGTAGGGCTGCGAAAATTACAGGGGATGATAAATACCGCACGTGAGGTCGGAGCTACTATCGCGATAACCTTTTCGCTAGGTGAAATTTGAGGGTGAAAGGTAAACATATAGCAGAAACAAGCTTATACTGACTTATGTCAGCATATAAATGTTCTGGTCATATGGCCAAATAATTAAATTAATATGAGCAATTTGAATCTTTATATAATAGGAAATTTAAAATTAAGACATGAACGCTGTAAACGTCGGGAAACATCAAAATGTAATGTAAAAATTTAAAAAGAGCGAGTTTAAAATGTAGTAAAAATCTTTGTGTGATAACTGCAGAACTAACTAAAACCATTTATTTTCATACAGAATGGTTTCAAATCTCAGTAGCTAAGCTCATTGGTTTCGGGAATTTCAAAAAAGATAACCTTGCTAAACTACGTGTTTTTATAGTATTTTATGAATCAATAAAAAACTTCATTGATGGTGCACACACTTAGGTGCAATGACACTTTTATTGTGTGTGTGTGTGTGTGTGTGTGTGTGTGTTCGTGTGTGTGTGTGTGTGTGTGTGTTTAAGGATTTAATTTACAACACCAAGCAGAAGTTCTGTATCATTATAAGATAGTGAGAGTAGCCACTTTATCATTTTCTTTTTACACTCATATTTAGAGCAAGGAAATATTTCAAGAATTTTATTTATTTTGTTATACAAAAAAGTCCCAAGGAAACCAACCTTTGATAATGATATAATTCATATTGCTCATACAGCTTAGGTAAAAGCCTAAACAAATACATGTTGAAAATATTACAGTTATATTCGTTAAAAACATAGTATGCAACTAAAAAAAACACTGTTTTAAATTCTTTGTTATCGCCACCCCTACGTAAACAATTCCAAGCCCTCGGTCTTACAAAGGTAGCCAGTGCCTAACTCAAAAGGAGCGACTTCTGACAACGCATTTTTCATATTCCGACCATTCCTCTGCCAGCAGGGCTCAACTATATTTCCCTCGCATTTTAGGCACTCCACAGCGACATGAAATGGAATAGGTAATTTCTAAAAAGAGCTCGGAAAAATCTGAGTTAGGTAAGGACTGTCGGTAAATTCTTAACAGTAAAAACAATTGTTGAAAAATTTGTAAAATTGTAGTATAATTTCACCCTTTGATATTTTATACGCTTCTTTGCTGAATTATGCAGTGGATGACTCATTTGTTTGTCAGGAGTTACTCTTTTACTGGACATAAACCTCTCCAAAAGGAGAATAATCGACATGTTTAAAATGGCGGGTAATCACAGTTTGACTAATAGTAGAAAGACGAGAGAGCAGAAGACGCTGCTACCTACTATGACGTCATCTGATAGTAGTATCTACTATGGTGGAACGGTTTTGTGCACAACCACTCACATAAATTTGCACGATATTTTACTAGCTTTTTAATTATGATTACGCCAAATCATCAATTTGGACAATAAAAGACCGACTGTGCAATTTAGAACAGTCAAACTTGAAAGTATAATATTGTTTTGTGTATTCTGATAGATATCAACCCAATTACAAGGGAATAGAGTTTCACTGAAAACAGTGGGTGCATAATTTTGTTGGCGATTGTACGCAGCTTCAGGCTATCACTGTACTAGCCGCAGATGTGACGGCTGAGCGCTCCGACGCGCTACGTTTCCGCTATGCCTCAAGACATGCATTCCCCAAGTCCCCAAGCACTTGTGTATTCGCATCTAAAGAAAAATCTTTGCTGCAACCTGTTTTTCTGTTTAATATTTTTACATTTCTATACCGTATGGATGAGTGGATAAGGTTTAACACATATAATAGCTTACTATAGAACAAAACTAGCCAAAAAAGTTTCTATTAGAAAAAAACCTTAATTAAAATAATGGTGATTTTCAATTCAAATTATTTCGCTGTTTAACAGTTACATTTTAAAGACTACTAACGGTTAAAAACCGTGCTTATGAGATGAACTACCTATTAAAATGTAAATTGGATGTTGGTAGAGTCAAACCTAATTAAAAATCACTGAAACTAGCTCAAACAAAAATATACGTGATAATTTAACTATTATTGTTTGAGTTTACACCAACAACTCCTTCTTATATCTGTTGGTTAAAAAATATCTATAAGTAGCTTAACATACAACAATTGGATAATGAATTAGATTTGCCATGTTTAATTAAAAGTAAACATAAAACAAACTAGGAGTTTTTTAATCTTGTATTAATATCCAGAACCGTTTTAAAAGACAAGCATTGAAAATCATTAAAAGTACCCTATAAAGTTATAGAGCACTTTAAGCGATGGGAACTTTATAATTAACAACGAAGTTTGGATTCCACATTGTTTCCAGTTTGCAGCGAAATGATTGATGGAAGGAAATGGCATTTCTTGGTCAAAGTTTTCTTAACAGTTTTCAGTTATGGTAATATAAATTCAATTGAAATTCAATTAATGATAAATTTACTTACAATATAATCAGTCTACGTCAATCTCGTTTGGCTCCAACGGGATATTATCAACATCATCATTATATTATATCCGTCATTTGTGTCCAGCAGTATAGGTAGATCTTTCCAAAATGGAGAAATTGATATAATCGCCATTAACTCAACTTATTTCTTAACTCAACACCTTGGTTTTCGTTGACATCTAGTACTGCTACGTGCTGTAATGTAAGAAGTAGGTATACGATATCAAAACTTTCACTAGCTCACATTAGTTCACTAACGGACAAGCATATTTGTTTATTAAGTATTTGGAGGATTTTGGTTCTCCGCGCTATGTGTCCCGCCCACTGCCACTTCAACGATGCAATCCTTCGAGCGATGTCGGTTGTTTTAGTTCTCCTGCGGATCTCATCATTTCTGATTCGATCGAGTAGGGAAATACCAAGCATCGCTCTCTCCATTGCTCGCTGGGCGATCTTGAGCCTTCTTATGAGACCCATTAGTAAACGACCACGTCTCACTCCCATAGGTCATTACTGGCAACACACACTGGTCAAAGACTTTCGTCTTGAGACACTGAGGTATTTTGGACGCGAATATATGCCGGAACTTCCCGAACGCTGCCCATCCGAGCTGGATTCGACGAGAGATCTCTTTCTCGAAGTTGGACTTACCTAACTGGACTATCTGTCCCAGGTAAACATGGGCGGGACACATAGCGCGGAGAACCGACGGCCGTTGGGGCGGAAAGGTTCTCGAATGGCGACCGCGTACCGGACGACGTTCCGTGGGCAGGCCCCCTACAAGGTGGACCGACGATCTGATCAAGGTCGCGGGAAGCCGCTGGATGCGGACAGCACAGGACCGATCGTTGTGGAGATCCTTGGGGGAGGCCTATGCCCAGCAGTGGGCGTCGTTCGGCTGATATGATGATGATGATGATGATGAGGATTTTGTTGCCACGAATGGCAGGTGGGTTGGCGATCTCAGTTCGGAAAACGGTGGAGAGAACACGTTCCTGCCCATTTCCTTTTGGCAGTTCTCCTTAAGAGGAAACACTACGGGCGAGAGAATTGAAAAATAGGTATTTGTACAATCTATTGCTGTCGCGCAGTGCCAAACGCATTCACCGCAGAGTTGTCTCTATCACAATAGAGACAACTGCTTCTTGGACCAAAAATACCTACTAAAAGCACACTAAATCAACGTTTCGTAGTCCCCCGATTACTTTTCCAAAACTAGACCGATTTAAATACTTTCATTAAAAATTAAAGAATGGCTTTGGCCGTGTTCGTACGTTTTCCTTTTTTTCTAAAATTCAGCCAAATTTGTTTTCTGGATGTTTGAACACAGCGAAAAATCTGGCGAATTTTTTCGATTTTTGAGGGCTCATATCTTCTTTATTAATTAATTTATGAAAAACAGAAAACATAGAAACATGCTTATAGTGGCCATAGATTTTTGTAATAAAAATTATTGCTCTACTAGCATTATCCAGGGAAGAAACACCAAACGTAGTCCCCACGTTTGTATGGAAAAACGGCCGTGGTATTTCCTCTTAAGCCTTTAACGAAACCGAAAATAGAATAGCCATAGAAACAGAAAAGATGACGCTGTTATTTTAACGTGCCAGCACCACACGATATACAAAACAAGAAGCTAGTACAAGACTCACATAAATCAGATCACAAACGTAAGGCATTCGTAAAATTTTATTTAAGGAATTATTGTATTATCAATTTACATCCGCGATTTTATTTTCTTTAAAGTCATGTTCAAAATAAATTCGCTGCGTTCGCTGCCACTAACTAATACATACTTCATCTAATGCAATTCATCAGCCCGATTCTCGGCTTTTATTTTACATTAACTACCAGAATTTTATTTGTTTTTCTAATTTATCTTGGTCTAGTAATTTGTGTTTTATTACAGTAGCGTCATGTGAAAAGTAACTGAATTGCCAACACATTCCTCATTTATATCCATTTACAATAATCCGGAAGCTATATTTCTTTTCTTTCTGAAATAAAACAATAACAAAACATTTCCAATTGGTTTCAGACATTTTACTCTAGGGAAATAACTACCATCTCCTCAGATACAGTCGATTTGGCTATACTTAGAAATATGTGGCTATAAACGGAATAGACAGACATTCCTTAACAATCGTAAGAAGCCTTTTATTGTTTACTTTACTGAATGAAAACCTTTTATTGTTTATTCAATATCCGAACAATCACGAACCCACAATTGGAATCTGGCGTAAACTTTGCAGATATTGATAAATAATATCATCGACTCGTAGATATTACATTCCGACCGGTAGATACTTAGAGTTTACAGCCCACGAAAATGAAAGTCTTTTGACAAAAAAAATTAACCGACAAAATGCAAAATTCGAATTTGTAAAAATATTTCATTCATTTTGTTGGTAAAAAACTTCAGTCTGTTCTTCCTTATCAAAAACTTTTTATGGAACACTGTCTTATCCAAATTTCAGAGAGAAATGTAATGTCAGAAGAAATGAGAGTGCTGACAGTATGTTTTCTGAAAAAGACCTTGTAATAGTCCTGAAATGTTTTCCGAGTTCGCTCTCGGGCCAATTTAGAAAACGAACTTGCTAAATTAGTCTTTGTCGTGAATGCCCCTTTTATTTTTCCTTAAGGCTTTAGGTATTCTCCTTGCAATGTCCTCTTATAAGATTAGTTGCTTTACAAAGACTATTCGTTTTAACAATAGAAGAGGTTTTCAAATAAAAATAGAAGCTGAAGATAAGGCAAAATTAGGAATTAAAAGCTGATCATAGTTTAATAAACACCAAAAAGTTTTTTTAAAATTATTTCTGTTTAATTAATCTATTATATTATATGTATTTATTTAACTTTTACCCTTTCGGTGCTTAGTAAAGAGGGAAATGCTTCAGCACAACTTTACGTGACAACCCTGTACAGTTTTCCTCATGAAAGTAAATGTCGATCTTAAAACGCATTATAATAAGGTTAGATTAACAGCCTTAATTTGTTCCGGACTGTACGTAATAAAAACGTTACGTCTGACGTTAATATACGAGATACGTTACGTATTTTTGTCAGGCCAAGTTTTTAAATTCAGACCTTAATTTTGCAAAACGAGAAGAATACAAAGCAGGGTGGGTAATTATGTCACATTTTAACAGGGTTGTCGGTAATTAGAATATTAGACTAGCCTTTCAAAAAAATATAAACGTGTATCCAATGTATAATGTAGATATTGTTCGGTACATAGGCCGTCACATCTTTTCGTGGTACTATTACAATCCAGAAGTACGGAACTGTGTTTTACTTCTTTTTTATAGAAATGAGATGCGGTACTAACTCAGCCATCGTATAAACATTAACAGATTCCTAATTTTCTTATAAGTAGTCGTTTCTTGAATTTATATCGATCACTATATTACGTTGAAAAGATATATTTATGATGTAAATACTTAATTTTAACGCGAATCAAATCTGTTAGTAAGTTTTTAATTTTAATCTTTCTATGGTTTTTGATTATAAAGCTTCTAAAAATGTAGCGGTCCTACTAGCTAACATAACAATACTAGTAAGTGTTAAACCGCTAAAAGAGAGACTCAACACCATCTCTTCTTACGAAGATGACTAGGTATGTCTTTTTAACACAATTATTCATTAATTGACGTAGTGTTAGACTTTTTATGTAAAGAAATTGCAATAACAATTTTAACTGCTTTTGTTATGCGGCGTTCATTTCAAAATGGCAGCCCTACAGACATCCTTGTAAATTAATGACGCAGATCATTATTCAATTGTACTGGTCTTAATAATGAAACTATTAATGAAAGTGTTCCTTTTTACCTTATCTGACAAAGAATATGTTATGTATATAATGTATGTAGCTACCATCAAATAAATTAACCAGAAACAACGAACGCCACAAACACCCAGGCCCGAGAAAATTTACAATAACTGTTTTTTTTTTCTACATTGACCTGTCCGGGAATCGAGCCCGGCGCCTCAAATGGGTGCACTTTTAGTTGGGATACTTATTGGACTCTGATTTTCTATCAAATTGTTTATGTTACATTAACAATTCTCATAAAGACTCCTTAGAACATTACAGATGTAAAGACTCGTAGTTAAGTTATCTAACAATTGATTTGCATAATGCACTTTGTACTCGTATATGCCAATGAACGTTGTTTCCAATATTGCAACGTCTACGCGTCTCGGTGATAAATACTCTTGTTTTCTACATTTCTCTTTACTACCCCTCCCCTCTCCTGTAAACCCCCGATCATTTGTTAAAGGAACAGCCTTTAATTTGCATGTAATTACTGGGACTCGGTCTTGAAGGAGTTTCTTATTGTTTCTTTCGGCTCCTGTCTGTAAGTTAAATTTCTAATATCTGTTATGAAGCTAATTATTCTTTCAGCTAAGTTTAGTTTTTCTGGTGCTCCGTACGTACTACAGCTGTAGTAACCACGATCATAAGGATATATATGTCTAAAAACTCATAGTTCTTACTTAATGATTATGAAGTTAAGGTTCATACATAAATCATGTTATCTTTGAAAAATCATACCTAGGTAACTTTATAAATATTATCAACCCGGAAAGATGCATTTTTAATTATAAGTTATGTTGCACTATCTAGACATGCATTGTATTTGGAATATGAGCTATTTAATTATATACACATAATGAGATTGGACTGTATTTTGGCTATAAAATCATTAATTTTTACTAAAAGCAAACCGATTTCGAAATCAAATTCATTATTACAACCGAAGTACCAAGCCTGGGCTTAATTTATATCTGGAAACTACTATTTATAGACCTCTGTCACAAATATAGCATGTAGTAAACAATAATATTTTATTATTAGTCAGCGTCACACTGTCAATATCATATTACCAAGCGACATCAAACACGTATTCCTTCTAAATATTGTTACGTAAATAGACTTAATACCCCAGTAACAATAGGCGTCTCGGCGGCTACAGGTCACATGAGGTTCACGAACCGAGAGCTTTTACACTTGACGAATTTGTTGAACAAAATATAGGTAAACGAAGTACCAGGTATTATAGCGATGCAGTATCAATTCAGATCAGACCACTGTTATTTTAAAGTACCCATAAGTATAAAAAAGTAAGTGTAAAAGTAACAGCCTATAATAATCCCACTGCAGGGAAAAGGCCTCCATCATTGAATTCAAGTTACCGCAGCAATGATGGGTATTGGCATAATCACCACGCTTACCAAATAATTGAGTTGGTGTTGACCCGGGTATCGAACTCGTGGGATCCCGGGATCTTGGCCCGGTATTCAAACCACTAGACCAACGGGGCGTATAATATGGTCACAAAAATTGTTTTGATCCCGAAGCTAGTATCTAGCTATTAATCACGTTCCTACTTTTTTTAAATTCTGATGTATGTAGCTATTAAACCACCTGTCTTTGTGAAAATCAGAATCAACGAAAATACCACAGTCAAGACAGACCCGAGAAAATATAGAAAAATTTTTGTTACTAATATCCCTAAAAACAAGTGTTTTATAGACTACTTAAGTACTGCGGGATTAGGCAAAATATGAAAAAGCCACGTCAAAGAAATTCAAAACAAAAGTTCAATTTGAATTAATTTTATACCTACTAACATACACATAATATTAGGTTATACTCGCCCCCAAATCGCTGTTCGGAATGGTATCATAAGTTCACCATTGTATTACTGTAATATGTCTAGTAAGTATAACACTTTCACCTTACTGAATAGTCAATATTCAACCTTATTTAAGCGCTTCATAAAAGCAATGATATCTCTGCAAATTTGAAAAATTAAAATGCGATGCACGAAACTACAGAAAATCAACATGTGTAAAGATTAGGCGGGCGGACGACGTTTCCGCTCGGTGACCGGAAATTGTGTTTCTTTACTCTCCCTATTCCTAACATTTGGTAGAATTACGTGACAAAAACAAACTAACCCGAATATATGCGGAAATATGACACAGGTCTTCTGAGCAGCAAGTATTGAATACGGTAAAATTTTTCCGCAATTCTTGTGTAATTTTCATTTCTAATATTAGGGGTTAAAGTATGAAATTGCCGTTTTGTATGGACGAAATCGAGAAAAGTCATTTTTCCATACTAACAATTTTTTAGTTTTTTTAAAAACGCCTGACCCGTTTTTGATGCAATTAAAGGTGAAAGTTAGATGGTTATAAAGCTACGCATTATAGTATTAAAAATTTCTGAAAATCAAAGTATACAATACAAATATACTTAATTGAAACAAGAAGGTCAGCTGACACATTGTAAGGGGTCTTTTCAACGACTTCCTTTGAAGTAATAGGCACTAGTATTGCATTTTTTTTTTCGTCAAAAGTTACTTTATTTAGTTTTTGATACAATACAAAAAGAATTACGTAATAATACGACTATACTTAAGAGCTATAATAAAAATAAAAAGTGGGAAAATAATCGGCAATTTAATACTTTAACCCCTATTATTATGATCTGACATAACTGGTTGATCCTTGAAGTAACTTGCATATCTAATTTATATGATATTTTAAGCAATTAAATTGCAATTATAATGTCAGTATTTAAACTTGAAAAATTATGTCTTAGGCGGGACTGGCGAAATGGTTAAAGCGCCGTGCCCGGCATGCGAGGAGATGCGGGTTCGAGTCTCACCTAGGTTTTTTTTTTTTAATTTAAATATTAATAGTGCATATATTCTCTCTGTGACTAGCATATTATTGAATATTTGAAATTATAATAAACTAAACATTGAAATCAAGAACTTATATTGTATGGTCAGTAATTCCGTTTGAATGTATTTATTTGTTTTTCCACTGAAATAAAGTTTTTCTCTACCCCAAAAGTTAGCAGAAAGATATCGCTTTTAAACAATAAGACCACCTTATTCTACGTTCTAATGACAAATGTTATTTGTCGTTTGTGTCTTGTGCAACATAAAAATAAAAAAACTACAATATTTACAACTTATAAATAAAAATAACATGAAAAAGAAACAAATAATTAAATATACTAGATAATTGTAATTGTGTCTTGTGCAACTAATTATATTGTATTGTATTGAACGGTGTTTTTGTAGTCTGTTAAAGTAAACGTACAATGTCAGAGTTTATAAAAAACAAACTGACAATGTTTTATTCCCAATTTGATTTCAAAATTAATCCATTTTCCGTTGTAATTTGATGTAATTTTCGGGACCGCCGCTTCAGTAAATGGACCATGGCGGGGTAACCGAACACCTACATATTTCATATTTTATAAATGTTTTTAACAGGAACGAATCACACTAAAAATGACTTAGAAGACTCGCTTATTGACACAAATTATTCTTTTGCAAAACCTTCCTTCCTTTGGTCTTCTTTTTTTAAGTATCTCTTAAAGTGGCTTCGTACGACAATAGAAAGAAAGAGAAGGAGTGTTGATATAATTTTTACTGTAACACGGAGAAGTTGCTTTTTTAATTGCATACTTTTATTTTATCCTAATGTGTCGAACACCTTTGAAGCGTACGAAGTACTTAGAAGTCACCAGTAGAAGTAAAGTGTTACTCGTGATTACGGAAGGTCACTGAACCCCCTGTACCTATAATACTTGTACAAAAGTGTCCTCAAGTTTATGTAATCCCAATAACGGGAATTTGTTTACGCAGCCTAGTCGTGCTGACTCGGATAATGTTATTGCTAGTTCTAAGCTTGTTTGTCAGACCGTTACGAGGCGTTAGTTTCATTTAATAATTCAGTTCCATTATCCTAAGCCAATGTGCTTAACTTATTCTTTGTTGACTTTTCCTTTTTCAATAAAGATACCGGTTGCATCTTTTACAGTCATAATTCAATTTTAGACTTTTACAATGCATTGTTACTGTTAAATAACTGTTAAATAAAACGCTAATTATGTCAATTACTTGGAAGTAGATACCAGTGCTAAACCATGAACTAATGAAAATCGTAACATGTCAACTGTACATAGTTTTATTAACCTTTTTTGTTAAATTATTTCTATAACTTTTAACTGTCACCTACTTGGCTTAGCCATAACCATGATTCTCCATGGCCATAACTCTCTCAAACTCAGGCGATCTAATTCAAACGAGCAAAACTCTAGGCATTCCCCACTAAAAGGCTTAGCGTGCGCTCTTTAGTACTTTCTCGAGCACTGAAATCTCCAGTTTATTCAGAATCAGAGCTCTCATTTGGAGCCGTTGAAATACGGCGGTGAATACTTAAACGGGGTCGGATTTGGCAAATGTTCAGCTGTCCTGCATCAGATGTGGCTCGGCTAAGAGTCGGTGAAATATTAATTAGGGCCCGCCGCGGAGGCTGGTTATGGCTTGAAGGTGATTTAGTGGCAAAAAAGACGATCAGGCTTAAGCATTGGTGCAGAATAATACGGATGTTTTACGAACAAAAAAATATTTAAACGCTGTAGGAGAAGCTACTAAGAGTACTGTTAAAGTTAACGATACAAAGGGTATGATAACTTTTTCTTCTTCTTACCGTAAGATTATTATTCAAGAATAGTCTAGTGTCAGACTTTTTTCAAGCGGCCTATTACAGGCCTCTGAAGTGACTTAAATTCAAGACTTTCTCTTCTTGCGACGTGAATCCGTAATCCCATCCAGAACCAACCTTATTTAGAAAAGATCCTTAACCTACGTTAAATTTTTGGCTGTCCTGTCAAACACGCTTATGTATCATTAAAGGTTCTATAGCGTTTTAATTCTTTATAAATAAATCTTTACTGTATAAGCCCCACAAAGAGCACCCTATGTTAACTCGTAAACTAGTAAACAAATAAATCTAACAAACATACTAGGGCAAGTAATTTATCAATGTGCCGCTTACAAGCTGCAATGCAACAAACAAAATGTCAATGTTTCCCACGCAATGCATGCAATTTATTTTTTTAACAAAACTATTGCAATTCTACTAGATTTCAATTCAAGTCAGTCCATTAAGATCGTCACTAATTTTATGTGTCTTTAAGGTTTTTAACTAGTTAATTGTGTACTTTCGGAAGGTAGAACTTAGTTTTCTTAGATTGTTTTTTTTTTATCTTTAACACCTTTTTCACACTTGCCTGCGTGTCTCAAAAATAATCGCACTGGTCATTTTCGGTCTACAGTCGCCTACAGAACCAGTAGAGTATTCTCTGCTTCATTGAACAAACCGCCTCGCCTAGCGTGAATCCTTCTTTTTTGAGAGGCGTTCGACAGTGATTATGACGCAGCCATATCAAAAATTATCTGTGGAAAATATTTACATGTTCTTAATATGTTAGTCATCCACACTGACTTCAAAACCCTTTATGTAATCAGTTTAAAGAAGAGGAAAAATATTTGGCAATTCATTCAACTTGAAACAGCAAAAGTTTCGACTCCAACGTAACACCTCACCCCATCGTAAACTTTCTAATATCAGATTCTCAATACCAGAGTACAACACTTTACGATATAACAGGCTCCAACTTTTATTCCGTTCCAGAGAGAGATTTACACACTGCACTGCGGTTCTCCATACTTACGAGTTGGTCATAAATTCGAAGTACGAAAACGTTGTTTATTAAATCCTCTGCGCAGGTACATTTTTCAGTTTCAGTATGACCGGTATTACTTTGTATTCTCAGATATATATTAGTTGTGGCTGTAACTTTGATTATGAGATTGATTCTGACCAGCCTATTTGTTTTAAGAAAAGTGGACCTTCCCGACTGATGTATCAGCACACAGCCTAAACAGCTGGAAGTAGTAACGGGCAACAATGCATATACATACTGAGAATTATTTTATGATGATATAACCACTATATGAGGGTATAACGCTTACTGGATTAAGTTTTTTTTTTTCGTAGAATATTGTTAATGGATGGCCAAGTTTGTTGTGTTCGCCTACTATAGGGTCCCGTATTTAATTCTTAGCCTCTCAAATCTTTTCTAAATTGACCTGTATGTGCAAAGCGTTAAGAGTCTTGCTTCGAAAGACATGTCAAGCGTTGGTCCCAGCTTCTGTCACAAGATTGAGTTCTTTAATACATGTGACATCAGAGGTTTATTACAGGCTTGGAAATCGCCAGAAATTAGACGACCTCCTTGTCGGAGTGGTGTACACACCGGTTTTCAAGGTGTCGCCTGCTCCGAGATCTCGGGTTCGATGTAGAAAAAAAGTATTTTTCTACATTTTCTCGCGTCTGGGTGTTAGTGGTATCTTCTTTGTTTCTGGTTTTGAATGCATTAAATAGTTGTTCAAATTGGGATCAGATTAATAATGTATGTGATGTTGTCCACATTTATTATAATCCTTGAACGATAGTCAAGCAACGAGAAGAAGAAGAAGTAATAATTTATTATTTATCGCGATGATTATTTAAATTTTATTTGAATAAATTTACATAATATCAGTTGATATTCAAATGTTCTCTTTGTTCCTATCTAAATAAATGCTATGGGATTTTAACCCCAAAAATGACTGTCTCAAAGCAATTTCCTCTACACACAAACGCCAGGCACAGTTTAGGATAATCTGCACCATAAATTAGTGGGTACTCTACGGACTCATTGTCATTAGGTTACGTTTTGCTCGCAGCCAGCACTTTTCGTACAGCCTGTAATATTTTCCTTATGGTTTAGGTAATAATGGTCAATGTAAAACGTAAATTATTTTGATCCTAACTGTACATTGGAATCGTTGTTTGAAGCGAATTTGTGAATTACCACTTATTGTTTTATTTTCTTAGATTCATTTCTTATTCTTATTCATATCTCTCACAGGCGTCAGTCTCACACAAACTATATTTAAGCTAGCCTGTATAATGAATATACTAATTCATGTAATTGTTTGTGATGAGAGAATAAATTACTATTTTCTTAGATACTAGATCTGATATAAGCTGGTGATGATTTGATTGCGTAGTTCACTCGTATACTACATTCAGAGTTCATAATAAAAACTAAAAACTATTTTTTATTAGTTGAATCAATCAAAACTTCTAATCGTATACTAACGGGTTTAGTCTCACTCTTATGGAATTTTCGCTGTTATAAGCAAATAAACCTAAGGGTGCAAACTCCTAATGGTGCAAACTTCCTAACCTAAGGGTGCAAACTCCTAACTCCTACTCATTTGGTGAAGCAACGCTGGCTTACGGCGTTAAGAATATGCTTGAAAAATTCGCGCTGAGTCGCAGGGTCTCGGTGGCTTAATGGCTTAATAGCGCCCGCCCGCATGCGAGGAGATGCGGGTTCGAGTCCCGCCTGAGACATAATTTCTCAAGTTTATATACTGATATTATAATTGCAATTTAATTGCTAAAGTATCAGATAAAGTAAATAATACTACCTAAAAACCCACCTAAATTGTTTTACCATTGCAATAACTTACCGAGGTTAGTCATCAATTTTTACTGTGACACCTAAAACTGTGAAAAGGAAACAAAACATCCTAGACTAGATTCTGAGAGCTATGGTTTTAACGGTCGATCAAATTTAGCACCTTTGCATTCGGTGTTTGAGTTCATTTTGTGTATCACTCCCCGACTCTCCGCCGTTTTCTTCACATCATGATACGAACGGAAGAGTCATAACATCTTTGTTTGTCACACGTAGCTTGTTGTAATCGCTGTATCTTTTTAACGCAGAGATAGAGACAAGTCAAATCAGTAAATCAGTAATATTTAAACCTATCACTACTTCGGGACTAGGCTGGGCTAGTGCCGAGAAGAAGCAGCACTAGAAACTCGGACACTATTGTCAGCCTCTTATTAAATAAATTTTTACAAAAGGTTAAGCAAGTACAAGCTAGGACTTAATGTCATACATTCCTGTCATTTAAATAATCATTAATAGTGTAATAGCTCTTTATCTAAAATTACTTTGACATACGATTTAAGTTTATGGACAGGGAGTTCAGCAAAACCCTGTGGTAGTTTGTTGAAAATACAAATACAATTTCCCTGGAACGAACTTTCTACTTATCGCAGTCTGAAGCCTGGAACTACAAGTATCCAAGCATTTTTTAAATGGGTATGGATGAAACATAACTCTTATTGGCATCAACCGATTGAACGATTAATCAGTGAACAAGAATTACGATTGAAATGGTATCAGTTTGTCTAGCTTATCTTCATGGTCTGTACCTCAAAAAGAACCTCAATATAATATATATTATAAGGTCAATTTTCTGTCCGTCTGTCTGTCTGTCAAGACTGTTTACGTATGGAATGCACGTGGAACTGTCGAACTGAAATTAAAACCCTATTATCGGGTCTACAGTCCTTAATTTCATAAATCTGCAGATCTGACAATATATGATTCTTATAATATATTTTTTTTAGTTCGTAAACAATCATCGAGATTAAGCAACGGTATGCGGGATCATAAATATTATTATACGGATTTAACGGAACGCCAGATCCAACTTGCACTCATCCGGTTTTTATATAATATTATAAAACGAAAAACTACTTTTCTATGTTGTCTCGGGTCTGGTTGTTTGTGGTTTGACCCACATTTATTCTAATAGTAACCTTAAACATGCTTAAGTATAGAATAAACAAACAATATCCGCTTGCAATAGCACAGATTAAGCTAATCCATGCGATAAATTAGTCGTTTCCCGGCGGAGTTCAATGAGTGCATTTGTCTGCCAAGTGCCAATGCCAACCGTGCGGTCTGGCCGCACTGGCACCGTGTAATTATGCCAGTTAATTTCATCCAGTATTACTGCGTGTCGAATCCAATTTATCAAAGGAATAATTGCTCGAATAAGGTATCGACAGTTAATGGCGATATTCTACAGATTTTTATTTTGCATTCGCGTCTGTTTCGACGTATATTAACTATTAACAAGATTTTTAATGGATGATAATATATTTATTGCATTACTGTTTAATCTTTTAAATATTCTGAAGTAAATGCGACCAAGTAACGTCGATCGCATTGACTACCTATGCTTTCTCTGAACATACTCTTAAACACAGTTGATACACACGTTGACACCTCTCTCTGTGTTCTATTATTATCAGGCCCCCAATTTCGCTATATTCGTTGAATCAATTGAATCAATTGAATCGTTTATTAGAGTTCGGTTAAATCGACAACTTTATAGACATTACTGTCAAAATATACGATTGAGATTCAGTTACGATTTAATAGAGGCATTTGTAAATTAGTGGAATTGGGGATACTGATCTGAGTTAGATTGTCATTGTCAATTAACTCACTAGTTTGTTATTAATATGAATATTTTTGCAAAAAACTGCAAAATATTAAAAATTTACAACAAATAATAAAATAACTTAATAAATGAAAGAAACTGTGAATAAGATATCACAAAGTTTACAAAATAAGTAGGTAATGTTATTAATTTGAGAAAAAACAGTTCTTTTTGCTCTCCTATATAAGAGCATTTCTCAGGTAGCTCTTTTACTATAAACCCGGAGTATCAATTTATATTAAGGTACATTTAAGAACAGGGACAAAAAATTACCGTGAAACAATTAATCAACGTTCCTTTGCATCGAGCTAGGAAAAAAATCAATTCGAGAAATAATGTAGAAAGATGGGCTTTCCTCCATCCGAAAATTTTCTGTTCTTCTAAATAGGTACATATATTATGCAACTGCTTTAATTGGAAACCAAACATGATTGCGAATTGAATATATCCTTACCATAGAATCATAGTTTACAGCTTTTTTTCTTTGGGTAATACAAAGAAGTTTCTTTAGATTGAAAGAGCGACATATTTTTGGTCATGTGAAAAAATCTGAACTAAAGATCAAATCCCGGCCTAATCTTAGCCAAGCAGTGGGAATGGTTTGACTAAAACCAATGATGATGGTTGGTTATTTAAATTACTATTCAAAAGTTAGCCCATAGAAAAAGGCTCGTTCAAAATAGCGTTACAGGCTCAAAACTGCGTGACAGTGTTCCTATAATTTTTGATTGAATATATTTTACTTAAAATAGTATTTTAGACATACACTTTTATTGATTTAAAATTTTAAGGTTAGCTATCATTAAAGCTTGTTGCTATGGAGTTTCTAGCATGTAACGGCACTATTACAGGCGCCATGATCATCTATATCAGTGATCGTGGCGTTTTAAACAGTGCAAAAATATCAGAATCTGACAAAAACACGGTTGAAAAATTTGGTGAAAATCCCGTAACCACTAACTCGGATAAACTTTTTTTAACTTGTTGTATAAATTCATGACACGTGTATTTTACTTTATATTGAGAATGAACCTTAGAGTTAAGGTAATTGACCGCTTAAGACCTTTACAGCCTTTCTAAGTATTGTGCGCACTCAGCCTGAAAGAACGCTATTAGCTACGCGTACCCAATATGCAGCTACGTCGCAGCTGCTACGAGTTTATGGAGTTCATTGATAGTAAAAAAAAAACTTGAGAGGTGTCAAGGGACACGCGGATGGAACGAAGTTCATTTTTAGTGAAGGAATTGTAATAAATTTTTTATTTTAAAATTATTTTTAGTTCTCTCTCTCCCTCTTCCTCTCCATATCCCTCTCCTTCTCCCTCTACCTCTCCCTCTACCTCTCCCTCTACCTCTCCCTCTACCTTTCCCTCTACCTCTCCTTCTCCCTCACGCGCACGGCCGCACGGCTTACAACTAATAATAATAGGTCTTTACCTATGAAATTGCCGTTCTGCAGTACTGGCCGGGTATATCGGAATGCCTAATTATTTGTACTCGTAATAATAATTGTTATTGGCACACAAACTATTAGCCTAAAATTTTTTCGCACATTTTTACATTTCCTAGACGTGTTTAGCCTATTTTTACTACGCCTTACTTTATATCGCCGTATTATAATTTCCCAATAGCAATATTTAGCCGAATATATCATAACACCTACCATTTACAGTTCCAAATTTTTATTCGCAGAAAGTTAAAAACTTTATCAATATTTGAAATACTAGCCATGCATGCATGCATGCTTGCATAAAAGTAAGCATGCATGCAAGCAAGCATAAATGCATGCAAACAATTATGCATGCATTCTAACAAGCATGTATGCATGCAAAGAAGTATCTAAGCATGCATGCAAGCAAGCAAGCATGTATGAAAACAAGAAATCATGCATGCAAACAAGCAATCGTGCATGCAATCAAGCAAACATGCATGCAAACAAGCAATCATGCATGCATCTAAACAATCAGACTTCCGTGACGGCTTCGGCGCTGTGGGGCTCTGGCGGTCCCTCGCGTGCTAATCGTCGCAGATGGCCTACGCGCTTTTGAATTACACTCTAGGGGTAGGGCAAACAAGACTGCTTGGGGTCGGTTTGTGAGCGATTCGTTTCTTAAACTTTTTCGGTTTAAAAAAAATTAGAGCGTCTTGCCAAAAAAAAAAAGCTAATACATTTTAGTGCTTTTGATATTAGATATACTGAAATTAGGGTTTTTAATTTTTAGACCAATCTATAATAGTGCGAAAACAACTGTTAGACTAGACAATAATTATACGTTGTAAGTTTAGGCCAATACGGTTCGGCCAAATGAAATTAGGAGTTTAACACTCCAGTAGTCGCGCCTCGATTTGGGACATCGCGCGCTCTACCTATGTAGAACATTCTTAATGTAATATTTTTAAATAAAGGTTCATAAATTCAAAAATTATATTTATGTATTACCGAGTAACACTTTATTAGAAACGTGTAACAAACAATATAAAATCAAATAAAATATTTTACGACCTAAAAATCAGACTTCTTAGACATAACAAAAAAATAATGAGAAATTTTAACATTTTGTATTTCAAGTCTTATTTTCATTATTTACTCATGTCTTTTACCTCCGTTTCGTCATTTTTAGCACAGTCGGGACAGAGAAGTACCTGATTATTAGGACAAATTCACTTATTTCATGTATAAAAATGCTTTCTGGTGACACGACCGATGTTTGGGGGTTGTGCTGGACCACGGATCAATTCAGATAGATCATATAGCCCTAAAATATTTTTTCCTTTAATGTTCAATGATTTTGGAATCTTTCCGATAGTTATTTTGCGCTATAAGCGTGGAGCCACATGGTGAAAACCAATTTGTTTATTCTACGCACAACATACTTGTTTATGGCACTATATATCAATATTCATCATATTATCAAAGAATACAGTGAGCGGCCTACGTCAGAAGTTTCTGAAATATCGTGTCCTTGTGATAGGATAGGGATTTTTATTCCACTCAGTACCATTTCTGGACGTAAAATTTTGGTTTCTGAGTGAACATAGGGGTATTATTTATCATCTTCAGATTCAAAACCGAATTCCTGATGGTGAATGTGAGTACCTTGTTCGATATCCATATATCTTCCTAGCCGGACTCTGTGCTACTTCCATCCTGTTCTGTATATGTGTGTTGTGAAGAGATTCTACCAAGCAGTCTTCTTCTTCAGGGTCACTCTCCACTATATACCATACCAACTACCAAATTCTCTCTTCTATTCTAAAATCGTTACTAAATCATTACTATGGTTACTATTAACCTTTAAATAAAATGTAAATATAATAACAAAATAAGGAAAAGGTGATAAACGTACTTACATCATATAAACACCGACGATAACTCACGAAAAAAATGTCACGTGAGTGGTCGCGCGTTCTACAATTGTAGAAATTCACATAAACATTCTACAGCTGAATTAGCAGCAGCTTTCGACGTTAGTGTCAAAACAATATTGGTCCATTTGCGTCAAATTGGCAAGGTAAAAAAGCTTGGCAAATGGGTGCCCCACGAACTCAATGATCGCCAGCGCGAAGTACGTGTCGAGACGTGCCTTGCACTGCTCAAAAGACACACAAATGAAGGAATTTTGAACCGCATTGTTACCTGCGATGAAAAATGGATTCTGTTTGATAACCGCAAGCGCTCAGCAAGTTGGTTGGATCCTGGTTCAGCTCCGAAACAATGCCCTAAACGAAAACTTACCCCTAGAAAAGTGATGGTCACTGCTTTGTGGTCTAGCGCCGGTGTGATTCATCACAGCTTCTTACCAAACGGGGTGAGCATTACTGCAGATGTGTACTGTGAAGAACTGAACAAAATGATGTAGAAGCTGGCACATCTCCAACCAGCAGTGGTCAATCGCTTATAAATGTGAATAGTAATTCATAAATGTTAAATATTTATCCAAAATTGATAAAAGCAAATATGTCTAGTTATACTCGTATTATATTGTATAACTCATAATTATAATGACTTCAAAGTTCGCTTTACATCGCTCTATATTATATATGAACATTAATTAATGCTTTAATGAAGTAATATTGTCTGATTCCCCAACCTGCATGGCCTTTCCATTTTCTGATAATACAAATTGGCACCAAAAAGATTAGGTTATTAAATAAGGTTTTTTAGTAGATAAATTATAAAGAAGTTAAATAAGATTTAGTATAAGTTATAATAATATTTAGATAAACATGGTTCAATAAAAACTATTTCTTGAATAAAAACTTCGACTGCTTGACGTTGGACAAGAACCTACAATCATACACTTACCGTGTGATCTCTAACCATTTTTTTATTCTAGGAATTGTATTTTCAATTCACACTTTCAATATTTTCTTTACGGAACAGTTTTTATAAGATTTCTTTAAAAACTGGAACAAATTTAACTCTGAATAATTATTTTTTAGGAAATCTTTTTCATTCATCTAACTTGTACTACGACAAAAGGTGTTTTGGGCGAAATTAATAATGATTATATTTTGGTAAAAGGCACAATATTTCAATCAACATCAAAGGTATTTTTCCCTTTGTTAAAGTTTGTCACAGGAAAACTTTTAAAGGATCCACTTGATTAAATTACCCACAAAATGTTTACAGGTAACTAATTTATTAAATTATTGAAAAAGATAACGAAAATTATATAACTTGAAACGAATAGTTAAAAGTTTTCTTAGCTATGATTTAAGTATTAAAGTGATATTTAAACATGTTTTTTGTTAGTAGTTTGACTTCTACAAAATTAGTGGTCTTTTTTTTTCTTTTATTTTGGCACAAACAGTCATAATGGTAGGTATACAGTACAATAATCGTAATTATGAAACAGACAAAATAGTGCCGAAGATAACTTTAGTTAAAAAAAAATTGTTTTTAGCGTGTTGACATTGCAAGAAAAGTGTTTTTTCTTTCTGAACAACAAAAACTATATGTATACACCGTGAAATTTTAGTGGTTGTTTTCCCGCAGTAAAATGATTCGATCTTAGTAGTACAATAGATTTGTGCAGTTTTTTTTATTCAAACAAAAAAATAGCAGTTTCACGATTGTGATAAACGAAACTCGAAAGCAACCTCGAACCAAATGGTACCAGCCGCGCCGCAGCCGGTCACCGGCCGGGGTCATTGCCCCTCGCGCGGTGCAGTTTATGCTGTATTACTTAGTGCGTAGAGCTTCTTTTGCTTTGAACTTTGATTTCGTGCGGCAAGCAGAACCCAAACACGTCACATTTTGTAAAGATACTATCATATCTCACGCTTTTGAGTTGATGATTATTTTTTTGATTAGTTGAGACTTTATTTTCAAAAAAAAACTCGCACGATTCGATGGTGCTACTAAAGGTAAATCGTTCTGTTTCGGGAAAACAACCACTAAAATTTCACGGTGTATATAAATTGTTTGCGCAAACAATTTCTGAAGGACATTTTTTTTTATAGTTGGTAAACAATTAGTGAAGATATCAATATCTGAGATATCATTATTGTATTTAATTAGGCAACGGTTGAAGAAATTATTACGCGTATAATTTTTGCAAAGTCGGGGTGGTACTAATATATTAAGGCGACGAGAGGAACGAACCGGGAGACGAGCTTTAGTTATAAAAAGAATTTTTGAGAGAAGTATAGGAGAATCAACATGATTACTTAAGATTTTATGTAAAAATATTATATCAAACTGGCTTCGTCGGCCTCGAAGAGAAAGAAGCCTGTAACGTTTGAGAGCGTCAATATATGAAAGATCTGAAGCATGATTACGATAATTTAATATTATGATGAATTTCTCTTGAACTTTTTCTAATATTAATAAATAATATTAACATCATTCATATATTTATGATATTTTATTAACTTTTTTGTTTTATATTTATTAAAAAGTAGATTTTTTGTAACTATTATTCAACCATCAGACTGGAATTATTATTTTATATTATTTTCTTTCATAATATTATGTCTATCTACCGAAAAAAATATCGTCAATGTTGGTCAACATTTTTTAAAGTTATCTGGTCAATACATTGTTGTTGAATGTTGATATAGAAAGGAATTTCACACATTTACATTCTTACGACATACCTAAATACTTAAAACTCTAAAAAGTCGGCAATTTTAAATAATTAGAATGTCTCTAAAGACGCGTATTACCGACATTTGCGCGATCACGTGTGCTATACACACATTTCGCAAAGCTTCCTCGTTATGCGGTACAATTATTCTCTTTTTAAATAACCCTAAAAGGTAGGTATATTTTATATTGCTACCCAGAGATACGATTTGATGTTATAGCTGTTAAGGGCTTAAGGGTCGCCAAAACAGTGAATTAATTATTTAAAAACAGCTCTTCTAAGTTACTACGGGGCAACAAATCTTCAAGGTGAAGTTGAGGTTTATTTCAAAACGTCCTTAAACTAAGTTGCGGCTAAACTTATTTTGACTTTAGCTGTTTAATGTTTAAAGTTTCTTTAATAAGCACCTTTAGAAGCTTTGCAACAATTAAATGTAAATATTAGTGACAATATTTCATATCATACCTTCGCAGATAACTTTTTATATCTTAATTTTTATATTTCTGTTCCTAAGTTTGTCACTTCACTCCTCCTAAACGGGTGGACCGATTTGGATGAAATTTTGGCTGTATACTTCAATGTTTTGATGGCGCTGCCAGGCAGTACAAGGTCTGCCGGATCCGCTAGTTTTAAAAAATAAGAGCTGATACAACGAGCAATATTATTGTTAAAAACGAATACGTTAAGCCGTTAAGTTTAACAAATACATAATCATTTCTAGAAAGGTTTCTGTTTAATGCAAGGTTAGCTATTTTAGCGGACTTCGTTTACGTGGACAAGTTCATAGCCCTGTCAATCCTTTGGTCTGTAAAAACCTCAAACCAAAGTAAATTTCACTAAATAACAATAATTCGCTATTCTTATAGTAATTTTTTCAACAATAAACTTAATTGATTACAACGATCGGTCCTAGATATTATTTCGATAGCAATAAATATCTGAGCTGAGGTAACCGCTCAATTTACTATCCGATTCAAGTACTGAGTCTTGCCTACTATTTTATTTTATGATGGAACTAAATAAAATCCGGCGCTTGCACGGAGAAAAAGGTCTAGTTTTACTAACCAGAATTTTGAGGAAGTTAACTAGAATGCATAGTGCTATACGTGACAACTATACATTTTGTAAATGGTATTTTAAAAATCTAGTTTCTAGTAACGTGAATTTTCTGGTACATTGAACACATTTTTCGGTACACTTTATACCATCAAATTTGTACTGCTAGCAATACTTAAACATAATTGTGCCTATTACTAACTCATTATTTTGATGTTTGCAAAGAAAGTAGTAACTGATACTATTTGACATGTTTCGTACACTTAACTTATTTACCAGTTTTTTTTAGTATTTGCAATTAAGCAACTAATTATCCTTAAAACTAATTCTGATAGCACTTGCAGTTTTTGTTAACTTTTAATAGATTTGTTTTTACAAGTCATTCTGGTAGTATTGTAAAATATTTTTTCTCCGTGTGTAAAAACGATCCAAACACTTCATACAAAATAAAGCATGCCTGTAACGAAAAACAAACTATCGTTACTCAAACTCGAATAATAAATTGCTATCAAGAATTGCTACCATCAGTCGTCCATTGAAAGATCATCCACATAGATTAATGAATACCAAGCTCGTTTGAAATAAAAACGGATCAAACGAAAAACACTCGCCACAGACGATGCATGGAATGTCATACCTAAAGAGAAATTGAATACGAACGTTTCATTGATGACAGCCATCTTTTAGCGCGAACCTATGCCACAATAAAAAAATAGATAAACGTAGAATCACTTATTAATGTTATGTTAAGTTTCTCAAACGTTGTAATAATAATAATAATAATATTTAAGACATATTATTATTATTACGCTGGGCCACACAGAACCATCTAGTCCCAAATAAGCTACTATTAAGTAGCTTGGCGTATGGGGTACGAGACAATCCGATAAACTTACTTTTATATTTTTTTTGTAAATATATACTTATTATACATAGAAAAACCCCCAGACCAGTACAAAGAGACATGTTCATACACACAAATATTTGTACTGAGCAGGAATCGAACCCGCGACCCACGGCTCAGAAGCAGCGTTCACTACTATTGATCCCAACGGTCGGTTATGTATTTGGAATCTATTTATGCCGTAACAGTTCAAGTAACAAACTTTTCTTAAATGACTTTGGTTCTACTTGCCTATTTGGGACTACAGTCATATTATAAAATATGTATATTGAGTACGTATGTCGTATCGGTTCAATTATTGAACTATTCTAGAATTTCCGATATTTCGGCACTGTTGCAAGCGCCATGATCACGGGAGAACTAAATAAGGTACATGGTATAAACCCCGAATTAAATAACTCTAGTGATAGTGACCATGAAAGTTTAAATCAGTATATTCTAGAATGGCTTTTTTTAGTATTAGGAGATGTAACTTTCTGCTATCCAGAAAAATATTTACGTAAGTTATATACATTAAGAAATCAACCTATTCTCCTATTTTTCATAAAATAAAAATATAATGTAAGTATTTTATCATAATCGCTAGTAACCCTACTAAAATACAACATGCGACAGGCCTATAGCGACATTTCAAGTAATTTCAACATATTACCAAGCAGTGTCGCTATGTGCAACGGAAAGGTAGCGAGCCTTCTGACTGTGCCCTTATTGTGCTAATACTAATAGGGGTAGGTTAAACATCACATAAATTCACTAAAAGCATCTTTGTGTGACAATTTCATAAAATATATGTTTCTGTAGAATCAGAAGTAAGTATTTATTTATTTTTGTTTAGTTTTTTGTATGTGTTTCTTGTGAAATAAAATTATTGTCTGTTATATTATGTACTTTTTTTTTTAAAACTATTTTTATCTGTATATCTTTTTATTTTATTTTATTTAATATAATTAAATTCTAGGCTCCCGCAGAATATCAGCGTCGTGGCACGCCTTAAGCTGCCACGATCACTATATGAGTCCTTTTTGACAAAAAAAAGTAGGTACTTTTGTAAAAAATTACATGAGTATTTAGAGATATTTTAAACACAATAAGATCATCATCATAAGCCCACATTAGTTACTGCTTGACATGAGCTTTTCTATAAGATTATGTCATAATAGCCATGCTTAATTGGCAGGCAGTATAGCGATTTTGACATGTAGTGTATAAAACACGCTGCTATCCCGTCTTTTTATCCCAGTACTTATTGAAAAGAAACATAATTTTGATTAAAAAGTCTTAATTCTGGCAGCATATTCACAGAAACCATAGATAAAACACAAGAAACTTGAGAGGTTTTATTTTAAATTTATTTTTAATTCCCTCTCCCTCTCCCTCTCCCTCTCCCTATGCCTCTCCCTCTCCCAATCTCCCTCACTCGATCTCTCCCTCTCCCTCTCCCTCTCCATCACGCGCACGCCGCACGGCTTACAACTAATAATATAGCAAGAAGTGTCGTTCAAAAAGTGTCAGCAAAAAGTGTCGTTACAATTTTTTCCGTCTAGCACACTTTCGCAACGCGCGATAAGGAACTTCGTTCCAAAAAAAAACAAGATGATTGTTCGCTAAAATATTTGGGTGCACTTTCAACTTAGTGGCGTAGCTTAATGTTATGTATGGTATAATAGGCTGAATTTAAGGTAGGTATGACACGTGACATTGGCCACGTTATTCAATAGTGGATTATTTTTATATGGGACTGTGTCTGTAGTTATTATTTTTTTGATATTAAAGCAGCCAATATAAAGCATATTCGAGTTTCCTCATAACACTACGCTACGATTGTTTGGAGATATTACAACAAAAGGTACATTTAAAAGCGCATTATGGTTCCGTTTGCAAAAAAAAATCTGGTGATGAAATAAAAGTAAGTACAAATAAAGCAATTACATATTTTTTAATATCTTACAGATGTGGACATAACTTCGAAACCTTTAACAATATCTTTCGTAATGTCCACAGCAGGTTTGTCATCGGCGATCATCCACGTAGAACTACTTTCGCCTTTATTGATAACTTCAATCATCCCATTCGCCGCAGATTCAACCCTAAAAAATAAACTTTTATTAAAATATCTTGGATTCATGAATTTTTATCAGCAAGATGCTTCTTTTGTATGCAAAACATCTACGCCTCAGCGAAATTTAATTTTGTCAATGTGAATATAAAATGTGGTAGGAGTACCACCTTACGGCCGTCACATTTCCACATATTCCGTGCAATTTCCAAATGCGTCTCACAAACTCATTCAGAGAATATTAAGCGAGGAAGTATCAAGATATTATATGACGCCAAATAAAGCGTTTCAGGAATTTCTATAGCAAACTATCCTCATTAAGGAAGTCGGGGTAGCGTGAGATTTACCTTTGCCGTATAGGGGCGAGTGTCGTAAGATCTTGAGTGTAATCTTTGTCCAAGTTTGAGATGTTTGGTTTCTGCAAGATGGCCGTGTCAGTAGGGCCCAAGCACACAGTCAGAACCCGAACTTGTGTCTTTGAATAATACAGCTCCGCCTGTGAAGTTAAATTTTAAAGAAAAACTTCTATCCAATGTAACTCCCGCCATTCAATTTAGTTCAACTGGAGGAAATTCTAAGAAAAGTTGGAAGAAAAAAATATATCTTTGAAACTTTTTCTCTAGAAGTTTTTCGCGTCTGACCTGCACTGAAAACTTGACTCTGTAATGTTTTCTTATGTGAATAAGGTATGTGGTATCAAAAGAATCAGATGTTTGATGTGTCTTTTAAGTTATCTTTCTTTTATCGGACATTATTGTAACATTTTACTAGTTGAAAACGGTTAGCGAGAAAATAACTGGTATGTGTTAAATTACCTTTTGATTTAATTTAGTTTGAAATACAAATACATCTTACTAATACTATTAATGTGAATGTTTGGATGGATGTTTCTTACTCAATCACGCTAGAACGGCTGAAAAGGTTTAAATAAAATTTGGCACAGATATAGATTTATGCTGTAATAGCTTAGAGGCTTATTTTTATTCCGTAAAAATATACTGTCCCCATGGGAGGCGTACGAAGTCCAAGGCAATATAAATTAGCAATAATATTATTGCTTTCTTTATAAATCTCAAAGTCAGTTCAGGGCCGTCGGCAAATCTATGTCATATTGACCTTTCTCATTATCTAATCAAACTTCCAAACATTGAAATGCAACTATTAATTAGAACTTTACCTAAAAATTTATACTACACATCGATAAAATAGAATAACTAACACACAATCAAATGAAAAAATGTCACTTCAAACCACAGAACATGGAAAAAGGTTAGAAAGGCTGTCATGTGCCATTTGTATGAGAACCTCAGATCATATAAAGAAGGAGATATGAAATTGCTCGTAAATACTTAGCGAACTCGTGTCTCCGAATTATTTATGTGTGCAACGCAACTACAATAACACTGTTGTAAGCATAAGGATCACACTATATTAATTTACAACGCTCATTGGTGCGCACACAAACATGGACCCAATCACAGCGGCTACCACTTACTCGCTTACACAATGCGTCATTTGGTGTGTGCAAATTAGTGTGTCGCTACAAAGTGTGGTCGCGACGCACACGTCGGGCAGTGAACGCTTCGATTAAACCTCGATACATTGCGCAGTCGCATAGTACTTACAACACAGCTAGTTAGTATCAAGCCTTCAATGTATATTGTGCCGATACAATTATCGTTACATGGATGTTTTCATTAAATATTTCAGTGCGGAGTGCAATAGTTCTGTTTGCCCATATTGGATTCGCACGCGCCACGCCCCCATTTCATAGCTCTTTCTTTATATGATCTGAGATGAGAACCGATGTCGCCGTTTGCGCCGCACTACATAAACGAGTTCAAAGAACGCGAATCAAGCGAATTCTTTTGACTTACCAGCGACCAATAGGGTCAATAGAAACCAATCACAGCGCTCATTTACATTCATGTTTGGGCAGAAGTATGAGCATTTGCTTATAACCTTTGTAGCGCCTTCCCCGCCTACATCGCCTTTCTAACCGTTTTTCCGTGTTCTGTGCTTGAAACTGTCCAAGTATAAATTACAAGTAGGTATAAATCCGCAGCTAATGTCGTGTATCACACATACTGTGATATCAATTCAACCTAGGGTACATGCTATTAGGTTGATTGCTACTTACAAAGTTAAAAGAGCACCGAAATGTTCTAGTGACGCTAATACAGGATGAAACTTTAACCACCTTTCTAATCCCTCAACTCCCAGGAGGCACTCGGGTGCCACGATAACAATTGATTTCAATTGTGCCTGGAATAACTCACGATCGAGGGATTAATATATCAATCTACGAGACGAAAAACAAATGACGTATTTTTTCTTTTGTTATAGCCCAGTACAAAAATTTCAAGATAAAGCACTTAGAAAATGTCCGCATAAAATCTAAAATTTTTGATACGGCCGCATAGCAACACTTTTTTTACGCTATGCGCATCTCATTCATTCATTACAAAATACTAATTATAGGTTTTTGATTTTCCTTTTATACCTTAACAGGCCTAGGACCGTAAAAATTTAAAACTACCTATGTTGCGAAAAATATTTTCGGGTGTAAACTTGATTCACGTTTTTTACTTCATAAATAGGCTCTAAATACGATACTGAATGCCTATAAAAATTTTGGAAAGTGGTTAAAATTTCATCCTGTATATGAGGACGTTTTTCGATTGATGATTCTATCTACTTTTATTTTATGTCAATTCATTTTATGACTATGAAAAGTGAATTTAATAAAAATGGAATTACGTACAGGTAAAACAAAACAAGGTTGAATTGAGACTAATAATCTTTAGATCTTCTTATCGTATTACTATACTTCTTGGATAGTCTGTTTGTCAGACTTTTCAAAGCCGCCTTTTAGGTACTGACCTCTGGCCCGACTTATTTTTACAACTTCTTACTTATGCCCGAAACTGGGACTAACGGCTTAGCGTGTAGCAGCTCTCTGACCCTTTCAGACTCAAGCCAATTTAAAACTAAATTGACTCAACCGGCAATCGAATTCGGGATTCATGCCAAGAAGGCCCACCGCACCACTACACCAACCGAGTCATCAACTAAACCAATAGATAATACGCCTAGTCGTCTACTTACCCCAATGGAATTGCTGAACTGCAGTACAGCAATTTTGGTGGAGGCATACACAGGTATCCTTGGCTTAGGCTCCAAGGCTAGTAAAGACGATACGTTGACGACAGTACCTCCCTTCCCTCCTTTATCCGCCCCCATGTAGTCAAGCGCACTCAATGTGCTATTGACTGTTGCTGACTGAAAATTCAATTTTATTAGTAGGTGCTCTGAGAGCAATCCTCTAAGTAGGTGTTGTGTGTCATTGATACTTTATTAACTACTAGCTGCTGCCCGCGATTGCGTCTGCGTCAATTTCTGTTATTATGATCGCGATTATTTTTGCAACATTTTTACTCATCCTTCGCTCTCATTGGTCGCAGCGTGATGTTATATAGCCTAAAGCCTTCCTCGATAAATAGACTATCCAACACAATAAGAATTTTTCAATTCGAACCAGTACTTCCTGAGATTAGCGCGTTCAAACAAACAAACAAACAAACAAACTCTTCAGCTTTATAATATTAGTATAGATGACAAACAAACCTCCTCAATGTTTGCAATACAATGAGTCCCCTTTTCACTACCCTGCGGGCTACTCATCAACTGTCTAAATTTCACGCGTTACTTTTTACTGAGTAGACCAACTTTTTTTTCGGTACCTAGAGTTTAGCTACAAGTTTGTTCCATATAAATATTAAAAACAAATTTCACCCTAAAAGTTTTTTGGTTTTATGATACAAATTAAAAAATATTATCAAAGTTGACCAACTACGTAAAAAGACAAAAAAAAACTTTTAAAATGAAACAGGCCCTTTTTTATCGATAAAAAAATGTTTTCCTCATTATGTCACCTATCTCAATTTTGACTATACAAATAATTGAAATGAAACTTAAATTTACGGATATAACTCGCGTTTGGAACGCAAAATATATATAATATATTGTGATGAACACTAAATAGTATTCGCGTGAAATCAAGAAACCAAAATCATACGGAGAAATTATTTTTTTAATGTTCATACAAATAGTTATTATTGTAATGTTCATACAAACAATTGGACTGATGACCTTAGGAGAACTGTTGGCAGCGGCTGGATGGGGAAAGCCCAAAATAAACAATTGTGGCGTGACTTTAAAGAGGCCTACGTCCAGCAGTGGACGGACAATGGCTGTTGATTTGAATAGTTATTGTTCCCCACTTAAAATTAAAACTTTGATTAATAAATTGTTAAACTTTTCCCGTCTATCAGTACAGTTCTAACAATATTAACTCGAACTCAAACGCAGCTTAATCGAGTTATATCTGTCGCGAACTTTCTGGAGTTGTCGCCACTGAAATAGTCTATTATATTAATAACGATGATCATATACACGAGTGGAATTTAATAAAATAAAACCAAGAGAAACCAATAACGATTTCTGGAACCTTTAAAAAAAATTGCTCGCTAGGTACTAAGGTTCTATTTGACAATTTCATTCTAATTAATGAGGTGCTTCTACGGTCTACCTAGAACTTTATTGACTATAAAAAAGCCTACAGCCCTTTTATTATGTTCGGGATTATTAATAAAATATCGTGTCAACTTCTGTATGATAGCAAAGTGATATTTTTACAATCAATCTTTATCTTTAAATAATCTATATTTAACTAACATTGTTTTACTCATTCATGGTTAGTCTTATTCAACATCATCATATACAACCTTAGTCCACTGCTGTTCACAGGCCTCTCCGAAAGATAGATTTTGCATAATCGCTGTGCTTGGTAAGTGGGTGTACGATTGCAGTTTGCCAATAATGGAGATTATAGCCACTACCAGGCTTTTTCTGACAGTACTCCTTTAATCGCCATCTTCAAAAACCATAGAAAAGGAAGGTATATTCCTTCTCTGCACCAGTACTACACCACACTTACGACGAGCCTTATTCAGTATTACTCAACAACTAAGTTTACCAAATCAAATACTTACATAGTTAACATCAACAATCTTCTTATAAGCGCGGTCGTCTGCGCTCAGCACTGCCGCATTGTTTATAACTACGTCAAGTCTTCTATACTTGTCGTAGACTTGTTTGAACGCAGATTCGAGTTGTGCTTCGTCAGATATATCGCATTTGATAAACTTGGCTTTCAGTGCTCCAAACTTGGCCAACAGTTCTGCTTCCAAAATTGAGCCTTCCTTCTCTGCTACGTCTAGGAAAGCCACAAACTGAAATGAAAAAGTATGTTAGTGCCCTGCTAGCGCTATGAACCGTTCTGAAGCAGGGTACGGTTAAGCAGTGTTAAAAGCAGGTCCAATTTGTCCAAAGTGACTGCATCGTACCTCTCTATCTGATGCAAGAGACATCGGACTAGTATTACTTTTAGTCGGAACACTTGCAGCGATGGCACGCTACACCAAGCATTTTACCTATAAATATTCAATCTAGTTGATGCGAGTTGATTCGACCAAAGTTGCACGATATCGCATAGGTACACTCTGTACGAGACATGAATTAAACCACTGTTTTGGATCATGGTCATAGAACGGAGCAAAGTGCTATGTTATTTTACGGCCCTTTTTTAACGGGCTTAGATGCAGTTAAATTCATAAGCATATCTACATTCATCTGATCATCATCATACATCTATACTTAATATTATAAAGCTGAGGAGTTTGTTCGTTTGTTTGAACGCGCTAATCTGCGGAAGTAATGGTTCGATTTGAAAAATTATTTTTGTGTTGGATAGTCAATTATCGAGGAAGGCTTTAGGCTATATAACACTACACTGTAACTAATAGGAGCGAAGCATCAGTGAAAAATGTTGCAAAAATAATCGCGTTCATAATAACAGAAATTGATGGCAGACGAAGTCGTGGGCAACAGATAGTTAATTAATATTTATAAGCATATAAATTTAACTACGTTGATGATACCTATGACAATTTTAATTTCTGTTGTTTTTAAATGCTGATAATGTAAATTTAACATAAGACGTGGAGTAATGGAACTGCACTTTATGCCTCTATTAATATATTAAGTATTAAGTAAGACTAAAATATATTAAATATCTCACCCGAGCATTTTCCAATAGAAGTCTTCTGACAACCCCAGCCCCCACTCCTGCAGCCCCACCCGTAACCAAAACTACTTTGTCATCCACATACGATGTCGTTTTTACATCACAAGACGACATTTTAGATTCTTTTTCACTTCACTCAACACTTATAATAAACTTGCACAACATAGTTCAGAGAGAATATGATATAACCTAATGTTATGATATGATGTATTTATATAAATGACATTCAAAATACACAACGTACAGTCAACAGTCAAAATAATAACTAGTTAGCTGTTTTTTTCTACACGAAAATAATAATGATAAGCGTTATCGTCTGATAACACAATGAGCAACGGTCTCTTTGTGCGATATATCGACAGAGGTAGGTATTAACTATTCTTATTGAATGGCTACTGTATTATTGGATTTTTGTCTGGTGTTATTCTAAAGATTACTTAATCACATTGTTTGTATGGGCAACGGTACTTGTTGTTAATGTTGTATGAGACTAAGAGGAATTGGCCAACAACAAGCGATAATAGTAAAAGTGTCATTCTTATATTTAGACGCTATATGGTTATGCCATTTTCTTTGTAATTTAGAAAACATATACCTACTCATTAAGTAAATTAAGTTTCCATGTCGCGGTTGTAAATACGTTGTGTTATACTATCAAAAAGATCTTATACAGATTATTACATTTTCCTTTTTCCAAGCATTACTAACAGTGATGACATAAAGAAATATACCTTATCATTTACTGCGATACCAGCAGTTGTTCGACATACTTGTACCATCCACTGAAAAAATCGAAATCTGACAACTATCTTAAAAGTCATACGTGGTTATTCAGTACACAACAACTTCAGTTCAGTATAAAACAATTTTTAAAAATACTTGGCTATTGTACTTATAAAAAACATTGGCACACGATTGCTATTTATTAACTGCATAAGCCTATAGTAATGCGTACCCTAAATCGTTTAAATACTTACCTATTCAATGTTACTCAGGTACTTACTCGTTTAATATGAATTTTCCTTTATACAACAATTGTTACAATTGCAGCACCAAATCTAGCAAACATCTTAATTATTCCGACAGCTTGTTACAGATATAAATGAGAATGTTCTCAGAATACATCTTCATTGCTTGCATAGGATTGAAATAATATTGTACTTAATTTTCCCGCCTGGCTCAAAGCAACGAAAGTTAAACTCCATGTTTATTATAGACGTAATTAAATCTCTGATGTGGTTCACTAATATTGCTAAGCCTAATTTACTTTGATACCAAATTACATTATTTAATAACGAATTAAATCCGAAGCAATTTCTCGGGTTCTCCAATATTTGAGAGCGTGGTTAATCCGGACAAAACCGCTTGAAATACTCAACGACCTCTAGAGGGAAGATGCTTTAAAAGAGGTATCAAGCATTCCGTTTTTCTATTTCGAATCCCTCTCGTTGCCCGCAAACCTGACTCAACGGTAAATTAAGGGATGAATTCGTATATTTCTTTTCCGTCAAGACCATGACTATGCAACTTTCTTTGAAAGATTACCCGTGATCTGACAGGACTATCTCAATCCTGCGTTTGCCGTCGGCGGATTTCGAAGTAGTGGTGGGATGAAAGCACTGTTAAGTGCCAAAGCTACTGACTACCCAACAAGACGCTTATAATGAGAGTGGGAATAACAAAGGATTTCTTAAAACATAAGGACTTTTCAGAAGCTAGTTTGTAGAGTCGCCTAAAGCTTTGACCTATGAAAAACTACTAATGATATTTCGAGTCAGCGCGCGAGGATCGTCGTTGTTTTTGATTGTTTCACACCGACTCAAAGTTAGTAACGGCCACAATTTTTTATTATTACGGCCACAATTTTATATTATTAATACCTATTAACTAAAAAATATAATCGGAACACTCAATAATTCTATGCGTTTTTTCTTTCTTCCCTTCAAATCTTTTTACAGACCCAATTCCAAATTGTAGGAACTTGGAATTGATGGAAATATATTTTAAATAAAGAAAAATGCTCTGCGTTTTTTATATGGTTTAAAGCACATTTATCCGAACCTAAACCAAAAATCATGTTTAAATTGATCTTTTACTCTTAGCAACAGATTTTATTGTAGCTTTAAGTAACTCAAGATCAATGTACGCCAATAGTATAATTATTTTTATGTTTCGATTTGTTGATATTCAACATCAAATTTGCACCCGTGCAAAGTCGGCTCGGGTAGTTAGTTATGTAATATAGATAACAGACAACCTAAATTTTGACAAAAAATACGAAAACAACAAAAGGAACGAGTTTTTATCGCTTCATTATTCTCATTATTCTCCACTCATTAATCACTGGCGCTTCATACCAAAATATCACTGCCTTTATTCCAAAGCATTGTTTACCAGGCGGTATTTTGTCATTCAAAAAAATGACTTGGTTTTACCACAACACAATTATTCGTAAATATTTAATCCAACAGACGCATTCTTTGGTTTTTAACTGTAATTATTTCGAGCTCACACATTCCCGCTTTATTAACCTGCGTCGGGAAAACTGGCGGAATAATGAAACGGGAACAAAGCGGCACTTCACGGCGGAATGCGGCCGGGACTGGAGTCCTGGGGCGGAGCGTTGCATGCGAGGAGAGTGCTCTGTTATAAATATGTCTGCTACAACGTAAGTAGTAGGCAAGCAAATGCACGAGCTTTGCTTTGCTAAATACGTAACCGACGAAAATACAGAGGGGATCTTAAGTCAACGCGTTTTGTTTTTATCATATAATTTACATAGATCGCATTTAACTTTTGACAGGGTTGACCAATTTTGTGGATTTTTTCAAATTCTACCTCTTATTTTTACTTTACCTCAGAAATTCTGACGGAAAAATGAATGGTAACAAAGCGGCACTTCACTATAGATTGCGACTGGGACGTTGCAAGCGGGTAGAGTATTATAATGTTTCATACAAAGTACCAGGCAACGAAATTATCTTTTTAATAATCATTATTTGATGGATAGGGTAAAACTCAAAGTTGGACCAATTTCAGTTAAAAAAAACCCGTAAGCTTAAAAGAAGAGGTTCAGCCGCCTATAAAAAAATAATTGTACTTATAGAGCACTTAATAAGCTCCCAAATCATGAGTCAGTACCAAACAAAATTAATCGACAATCATCATACAACGACTCAGAATTGATGACTTGAATGGATTTTAAGGATTTTGTGCACACTCTCCCAATCCATTTCAGCCGTGTATCCATTATAAAAACGTTTTAACCGTTAAAATTTTCATTGAACTTCGTCAAAGATTATGATTAATCCGACAGTATTCATGGTAATCCGGATAAAATCCACACGCTGCGTGTTGATCGTTTAAAGTAGCTAATCCCGCCATCAAGCGCTGTACCACAGATCACATAATACCTAGGCTGTACTCATTAATATGTCAGGTTACTTAACAAAATGTGTCGACCTATTGGTGGGACTAAAAGGGTACTGCCAAAAGAAGATAGGCAGCGTTTTCGCTCCATTATTGACGAAACTAAGATCGCTGACTCGCCTGCTAAACGATGGTGATCAAAATCCTCCTAGTGAAGAGAATGTCCTGTAGTTTATTAATGTGAGCACTGAGCAGAGTATGATAGTAATGATGTTATCATCACAATACTTGCAATCAAATGCAACGATAAAAAATAGAACTATCGCTAAAATATTTCTTATTTCTTACATTTTTACATAATTATAAATGTATAAGTTTCGATGGATGTTTTTCACTAAACCACGCCAAAACGGCTTAACTCATATGTATTAAACTTGGCACAAAAACAGTTTAAATGGTTAGAATAGCACACAGGCTACATTTTACCCCGGAAAAAGTACAGTTTCCGTTTATACTTTACATGTACGAAATCACGGGCAACAGCTAACAAAATAAATTATTTTAACCCTTCGAGCGTGGTTATTCCAGACACAATTAAAACTCAATCGCGACAGGCGGCTGTCGCGCGGAGCTCGAAGCGAAGCGCTTTCCGCGTCTGCCCGCGACCATGACTCGTGCAATTGAATCGAAAGGACGAGAAGGTATAACTTCTATTTAAAATCCAGTGTCAATAAATAATTGTTTACTTACATAACGATTGCTTAGACCGCATACACCACTATCATATCACACCATATCGACAATGACATCTAATAATCACTCAAGTCATTTAAAGCTTTCAGTCCAGTTTACCAAACTGCGCCATCAAATAAACTCACTGTAACTGCGTCTGTTGCTTTTCTGAAAACATATTTATCATACACAGTAAAAGAGTCGTTCAAACGGAGCACAAATCAAACAAAGCCACCTCGCACCGGCGTCTCGCAAACAAATCTAGCGGCCGCCAAGAGCAGCTCTTTGTCCTTCGTGAGATACCAAGAATAAATAGCTGACGCCTGCAGAATGGCCTGTTTCTTTCTTAAATAAACAAATGTTAAAAAAAGGTTTTGATGGCGTGTAAGATTGTATTTAATGAAAGGTAAGTATGAAGTTAGATTATTCACTTCAATGCCATGTAATGTTATTGTTTCATTTCTAGATTGTTGAATGATATATTTTTTTGCCGTCTAATTAGGGTTTTAAGGTCATTTCATATCGAGAACTAGCTATTAAAACAGTCGTTCAAGTGGAGGGCTCCTCAAAACCATACCCGAAACAATGTAGAAATAGAAAGTTGCTATCTACTTTAACTCATACAAAACTCTCGACCACAGAGAATCGCAATCGCAATACATTCATCTAATTTTACTTATGTAACTGTGAAATATTAAAAGTATTAACATTTTCGATAATATCATCCAGAAAAGTTTTTTCTTTGAATACTTTCGTGTATTCAAAATAAATCTTACTTTTATACATTTTTTTATTTATAACTAGCTGTTGCCCGCGAGAAATTAATACAATGACAACAAATATTACAATTTATTTTATTTCTCAAATTCAAATTTATATAAATGTTTAATAATATAATCTAATAAAAATATGTAATTAGCTGTTATTTTATATAAATTAATAACTATCACAAAATTAGTCAATATCTATAAATTTAATATAAAGTCAATTTTAGAAAGTAAGTAAAGTATGTATGTAGTAATAATAGGTGTTTATTTGGTCTCTTGTATTGAAATATTACGTAATTATGGCGTCATCCTCTCTGTCCGTCAACTACAAATTGTATTGTTGTGCCCGAACAGGGTCTATGATGGACTGTTTACATCATACTTTATAACATCCTTGTAACATTTTAGAACGCAATAAAATATTTGAATTGAATTGAATTGACTTCGTCCGCGTCAATTTCTGTTATTATGATCGCGATTATTTTTACAACATTTTTCACTAATGCTTCGCTCCTTTTGATCGCAGCGTGATGTTATATAACCTAAAGCTTTCCTCGATAAATGGACTATCCAACACAAAAATATTTTTTTAATTCAAACCAGTAATTCCTGAGATTATCGCGTTCAAACAAACAAACAAACAAACTCTTTTACTGATTGCGTACGCAGATCTTGCTTCGTAAAAATATAGGTCTACTTTCGACTACTTTCTTCGGATAATCTTACTAAGTCATAGTAACATTTAACCTCGTGATTTTTTACATCAGTAACGTTAAGCTCTACTAATAGGTAATGATAAATGTAATAAACTGTCTCAAGAACGTAACTTTAAAATCAACACCTTTCTCTGAGATCTGAATTGTCTGCAGAAGTTCGGTGAAAAGTGGGAGGGCCCCCATAAAATGGCGACATTACTCTTCTGGTCGTGACATAACTTGGAAAAATATTTTTGTGAAAAGGAAAAACTGCAACCTTTGCTTCAGGTTAAGTATTTCCACTGTTGTAAATAGTGATAAATGAATAAGTAACGGAAATAAAATCTGCCATTTGCCTTTCTACGGCAAACATTTTGATAACTTACTCAAAAAGTATTTTCGTTACAAAAAAATCTTGGTTTTTGAGAAATAATTGGTATCACGGGTCAATGCATGACGAATGATTTCTTGTTACGTACCGTCGCAGAATTGGTCGTTTGGTTTGTTTTGGATATTAACTTTAGAGATTTTTTTCTTCTTATTAATTTTCTTAAAAAATTTAAATATTAACCTACTATTTTAATAGATTAACATAAATTTATGTAATACAAATAATAAAAACTCTTTATTTTTTTTAAATTGAAATGCATGTCGTTATTGTGAGATCAAACAACGGATTTATGAAAGTTTCGTACAAATTCTTGCTCCAAAAACTTCTTCCTAATAATCACATCACAGTTTCAGAGTTAACACGCTTGTACAAATTACTCACAAGTGAAATTCTCAAACTAATGCGCTGCGGAGCACTGTGCATACAGGCTGCACTTAAAACGTTGCACCAGAGGCTAATTTAATGAGATAGGCATGCTCAGCATTTAAGCTGGCACTTTTGGAAATGATAGCAACTATGTCGCAATATTGTGCAAGTTTAAATTATGCTTGTGCTATTCTCCGGGTACAAAATCTGCAATTTCTAAACTTTGATGATCTTATTTCAACATATTAACAGGGCCCCAATTCCGCTAATTTATCTTTCCGTATATTTTGACATTACTACCACAATAAATGTGTCAAAATATACAATTGAGATGCAATTGCAATTCTATTGAGCCATTTGTAAATTAGCGGAATTGGGGCCCAGGAGTTTCCAAATAAGAGCACGTAATTTGTTTTTAAACTTAAAAAATATAAAACATTTTAAACTTTTATGAACGATCCCCATTAAAGGTCTTATCGCAGCAGAAAGTTCGTCTGTACCAAAGTGTTTCTCAAGAAACGTTTTCTTATTAAGTTTTATAATACTGACGACCATTTGGATCAGCGGTAGTTAAAGCTGCTTCTGAGCCATGGGTCGCGGGTTCGATCCCCGCACAGTACAAATATTTGTGTGCATGAACATGTCTGTTTGTACTGGTCTGGGTGTTTTCTATGTATTATAAGTATAATTTACAAAAAAAAAAAAGTATATAAGTAAGTTTATCGGTTGTCTAGTACTCCATACGACAGGGTACTTAATAGTACCTTAATTTGGGACTAGATGGCTCAGTGTGGCCCAGTGAGGCATATCTTAAATATTTAAAAAAAAAAAAGTTACTATAGCTTTTAGCTCCCCAGTTAAAAGTGGCTACTTTGTAAATTTCAATTATTCAAAAGTACAAATTTGTCGTATTGCTTGAGGTCTGAAGATTTGTACACTATTTATCTACTTAATTTTACTGTTCTTCATCATAATATAAATATAAGTTAACTTCATTAAAATCAAAATATTTCACGGTATCAACATTGGGTAGTTTCAACTCTAATTTAAATTTTCTATTTCATATATCAGAATAGCATGTCTAGACAGAATCCAGTATGTGAGTACATTTCTGTAAAATAAATTGAAACGCTAGGACGCGTCGCATCTTCTTTAGACGGGCCGTCACATTTAAATTTCATCGGAGCCCCGCAAGGACTATCATACGGCCAAAATTGTATTTACTGTGCGAACGGAGCGAGTGTAACGAGATGTCTTATAAGATTCTGATGTGTTTTATGTTGTTTACTTTTTTTTCTCGCTGTTTGATTTATTTTAGTGTTAGTTAACAATTGAATTAAGTTTTAAGTAATATATTGAATTTAACGAGGGTATCATAAAAGGTGAGCGGTAACTTCTTTTCTCTCTTTACCAAAATCTTATCGCTAACTCACCTGCCAAACGCCAAAATTCTCATTTTGGAGTCAGGAGATAGACCAATGACCCTATGACGAGAAGTGAACTAATACTCGTATGGGCTGCTGCTAATTATATTTATTGTGTCATTTTTATTTATATAAACTTTGTTATTTTGTATGCTTGTATCTATTAATGTTATCAATCAATACTGTCAATATTTAAATGGTTTAAATAACAGCATCCGGTAATACGGTCCTGAAGCCTTATTCGCGTAACCAAATCGCAGTTCGATCGTGATTGAATTGGACCATTTTGACATTTAGCCCATACTAGAACTGTCAAAACCTGTCGTTCAATTACGATTGTGATACGATTCAGTTACGCGAATTAGGGGCCTGAGTTCCACAGTTATAAAAAATACTTACTACTGATCTGTAAATGTTACATATTAAAGTTGTCTAGTATCCAAAACTCTACCTATATGTAATGGAGTATCAGGTACTACTTTATAGAACAGGGAAGTTAATCTTGTTGGCGATTGCGGTTACAAAACTTTAATATTTTTTCGGATTTTAACGGCAGGAAATCTGCTTCGTCATCCCTATTGTGACACTATTAGGACGAAAATAAAGTGTGTGGTGCTTCTAAAACCGGATTACCTATTAGTGAAATACATCTTTATTTCACTAATAGGTAATAAAAATAATCTTAAATCATAAACATCTTTCTGCAGTCTGCTGCTGATCGTTTTTCCTCAACGCTTTTTAGGATACTAAAATTGACCTATGAGCTATTTTCAGCCAATAACTTATCTGCGTGCTGAATTTTGTTTACACCTGTTTAGGCGTTTAATTGAATACCAAATATACATCTGAACTTTTGCATTAATAATATAAGTAAGAGTATAATAGTCATAATCATCTTATTTTGCAGAATTTCGTTGGAAATTCCCTTTGTGGTGTTAGACTCAGTCCCCCGGGCTTCGGCCTTTATCGACACTTTATCCCACCGACGCAGGCCTTGTCCGCTACCCGTTGCAATAGGCATCCATAAATTCTGTCAAACGCCTAACCCAATTCCCTATTTCTTGGCAAATAGCAATTCAAGATGATAAAAGCAATTCGATGTTTCGATATCTTTATTAATTATCATGATCAGTAACGATATAAAAGAAATTGTATTTATACAATCATATTATTCTTTAAGCTATTTATTGGCAATAGTATTGAGTGCTCAATTAGTGGTGATTTGATTATCGTAATACTTTTAGTCTTTATTGGTTTTTGTGGGGTTTCTTTGTTCAATGCCTAGATTGCATTTTGCTGTAATTCATCTGGTCCGTAAAATAAAGTACGAGAATATTTTGAAAAAAAAAAAAAAAACAACTTTTGTCTTTTGAGAGCTCCTCTAATATTTTTTTTTTCATTAAATAATAGATGTATTATATATGCCGTTTTTTAATAAGTAGTATATTAGCGTGTGTGCGAAGGTGCGAAATGTTTCTTAATACATAATTAATGTTACAAACACAATACCTACTTGCTCAAGACATTCGTCACTCTATCTTCTCTCTATCAACTGAATAAGTGACATAAAGGAGCCAATCGAAAAACTTGGTGACTTAACAACATAACAACTCATGTTTCTCCGATTTATATGTTACATTGGTTGACAGCTTTATATTTTTGTTTATTTTATTTATTTTCTTTATTTGGTTTACCAGCAATTGTTACAATAATTCTTACATAATATACAGTCACAACTAAATATCTAAATGCACAATTAATTTAAGGTAAACACCACATGCGATATGTTTGGTAACATCGATTATTTAACTAAAACTAATAACAATAACTACCTACCTACTTTATTTATTACTAAACGACAATCAACACAAAAAGTTATAAAAATCAAAATATTATAGAGTAAAGTTCTAGACCACTGTTCATCGACAATCAAATTGTACTATGTTCCATTCGGAAGAAACTGCATCTTGAAGAGTAGGTATATATTTCAATGCTATATTATTTTGGCAAACAATATACTTAAAGATATTGCTGCTTATATAAGTTCTAGTTTGGATCAGCGGTAGTAAACGCTGCTTCTGAGCCATGGGTCGCCGGTTCCATCCCCGCACAGTACAAATATTTGTGTGCATAAACATGTCTGTTTGTACTGGTCTGGGTGTTTTTTGTGTATTATAAGTATGTATTCACAAAAAAAAAGTATATTAGTAAGTTTATCGGTTGTCTAGTACCCCATACGACAGGGTACTTAATAGTAGCTTAATTTGGGACTAGATGGCTCTGTGTGGCCCAGTGTGGCATCTCTTAAATATTATTTATCTATTATTTATTTTGGCCTAGGTTCTGCAGAGTATATGTGATAAAAGCATAAACATAAGCTGCATCAGCTATAAAAGCTTCGTAGGCGACAAGTTTATTCCCAAAGAGCCGGTAATGTGCGCCGAAATAATCGCATTTACCTCCATACTGGGTCGCCATTTTAAAGAGACATTATGTTTCGAACTTAGGTTGCCAGGTCGTAGAAAGTATACAGGTTTTTTTTAAGCTTATTTATAAAACGTTTTGACCTATTCACTTCGATTTATAATTTTGATTATACGAAAGTACACTGATGACATTATAATTTAAATTTTCGTATTATACCGGGTGGCCGTAAAAATTGTGATATTTCCAAATTTTCAAATCAAATATATAACTCGTAATCGGATAGGAAGCGATTTTTTTCCTGCCATAATCAGATGGGGCCTGGGACCCTAAGGCAATTTCCTAAAAAAAATTATATTCTTCTGGTCCGAGCCACCCTGTATAATTTAATAATTAATAATTTGTGTCTATAGTCTATTGAAGTCGCATTTTAATTTAACGATTTTTTCTCTTATTTACTGCATATTTTAAAATAACGACATATTGATTGTTTTACCTTAAATAGTGTTGCTCCTTCACCTATTTTCTTATATGAGTGACGTAAGAGGCGATTAAAGGGGTACTGCCAAAAGAAGCCAGCCAGTAAATAAATAAATTAATGTAGGCAATGCACGTCACATACATACATTACTCTGATTACTGCTCAGATCTGACACATATTTTGGAAACCAGAATTAACGAAGGTACCACAAACACCCAGACCCGAGAAAATGTAGAAAACATTTGTTTCTACATTGACCCATCCGGGAATCGAGATCGGGACCTCAGGGCAGGTGACACCTTGAAAACCGTTGTGTACGCCACTCCGCCAAGCTCCGGAGGTCATCAATAGTAGTTCGCTGTTTCTTCTTTTTTTCTCCACCATTGGTCAAACTGCGATTGCCTAAATGTAGCGCCCACCTGCTAAATGTAGCGATTACGCCGAAATCCTCCTCTAAGAGAGGTCTAGTCCTGATTTAGGCTTAGATAATGATGACAGGTATTAGGCAAGTATGCAGTACAACTATTTTATTATTTGACAAAATAGCAGCCAAAATCATGTTTTATTGTGCAAACAGCAACCAGCCTCGACCTTTCTAAACTAGTTGTCTACAAGTGTCATACACGAAAGATATTCAGTTCCGCTTCCATACACAATGTTTTCGGTCAGCCGTTCGACGGACGTCAAATATAGGATGTTCTTTCACACTCCGCTGACTGCGCCATTCGTACGTCCCATTCCAAAGGCATCTCGTCGTATTGTTCAACGTCATGGACAGCAAAATACACGTGAAATATAGAGTCTGAAAATGCCAACAACAATAAGTTAGAAAAATGGTTTGCAATTCGTGAATTGCATTTACTTTTCTTATTATAAAGGCAAAGGCGACTACTATTAGCTAATTTATGTTCTTAAACTGTTTTGTCAGTCCCGTTTCTATAATTAACAGTTATATTGCAACGCAAGAATCTAAATTATATTATTAAAAAATAATAATTAAATAATGTATTTAAGTACATCACTTCAAAACTGTCGGAACTATAACTTTTTTAATGTTTAAACGAGACTGAAAAAAGTCTACAATAGAACCAGTTACGTAAATAATTTCATGTTCAGTCCCATTAATTAGATCTAAGGAAATATATTCATAAAATAACCCTAACATTGTTTCTATTCGCAGGTGCTCTTTGATAGTTTCACCCTCGGCCGCTTCACATCCTTCACCGAAGATGGCTGCCCTGATGGGTACATGCAGATCCAAGAGGCCAGCCGTCCTCAGGTCGGGGGCTCCTGGTGTGGGACTTCTTGGGGTCCGTCAATATACTACAGCGAAACGAAGTCAATCACCCTCATCATAAGACTACTGCACCTATCCAAAGAACAGAACAACTACAATTTTGACTTCAGAATGGCCTATAAAGTCTTGAGAAGAGAATTTGCTACAGTAAGATACGGGGGCACCCCACCATCGGGTATGTAAATCTGATAAAATGTAGCGAATGATTCCCTATTGGATTTTTCCTGCGCATATTTTATGTGCCTTGTGCCAACGACCTATTTCATTCAGATACGATATCGAAGAGGTTTTACATTATTTTTTGTATCGGCAAAACTACTGGAACTTAAAATTATTATTACCATTTTAAAATCTAGCCAAGGTTTTAAATGGTAGTGAAATATTAATGCACCTAACGTTGAACTTTTAGATACAAACATGCATTGGCAAAATCCTGTAAAATTACCGCTAGTAGTAGTACATTCCAGTACCTTTATAAATATTGACGCCAACTGTGCAATGTACTAACCTGTGGTAATAACACAACATGGTTTTATAAAGTAGTTGTTCAAATATTGGCGTTTAAAACCATTATGTTTTAAATCATCTTCAAAATCTATCAAAAATATTAGCTAAGTAAATCAAATACACATTAAGTCTCAACTTGTTTAAGCATAAAGCCGCATTTTATCTTAAAGGTTGTGTCTCAAGATGGATATAAAAAATGAGCATAATTTGTAAACCTCTTATTCCCCTCTAAGGGCACACGCCTTGTCGCATCCTGCGAAGATTTATCGTACATTACGTAATGACTGTATCTTTTCCAGAACGCCCTTTTTTCAAGATGAGGCCGATACCTTTCCCCTTAAACTCATCACGCGAGGATACGAACGTCGCGAGGACTACAAAAACTGCCGACTATTACCTAGGGGATTTGATATCCGGGACTTATTGCTCGCGAATATTCAGCGATTGTGACCGTAAAAACTGTAGGTTACAGTCACCGAATTTCCCAGGCGTTTACCCGAGAAATTTGACATGCTACTACGCGGTCAGGCAACACGAAGTGCCTCAAGGGAAACACGCCTTGATTGTGGTTAAGCAGCCGAACGGTCAGCTGGTGTCGATAAGAAGTCAGAAAGCGTTGTATGCGGCACAGCAAGAGAGAGGGGGAAATAACGGGCGTGAATTGAAATTCTGGCAGCAGTGTGATGAAGTTCAAGACTACGTGACGGTTTACGATGGGTATACCACTCGTGATCCGGTCGTGTTAAGATTCTGCGGCGGTGGAGTGTCAGTGCCAGAGGCTATATCCAGTGGGCCGGAGTTGTTAGTGGAATTCACAACTTCACCATTCGGAACGTTTCTGCAGCCAGCCACGTCGCAATCGCTTCACGGATTCCAGCTAGAAGTTGAGGTGAGATTGCTTCACGTTCATAATTACTTTGCCGTTTGTCTGCATAATATTTCGTTTCTCGGATAACAGCTATTTATGCAGTCCAAAGTTTGCAGAACGACAAAAAGTTTTAAGAACCTAGCGCACTGATCCTTTAAGTCGCGTTACGATAAACTAGGTTTTTCCTGCGACTTCGGTATTATAATGAGAAAGAAACTAATGTTTGCTTAAAAAAATTATATAGTAACCAACCGGCAGCGTCATCTATCGTCTGTGCCTTTACACAAAATACAACTATTATTTGTGTACCCGTGGTAACTACAAGGAACTTCAGGATGCTGTAACCTATAAATTATTCTAGCTACATTACTTTCAGTGGATTGCGATGCTCATGCACCAGTGCTGGTGGTATATATATACATTGTTATAAAAATTAAAAAAAAACATGATTTTAGAAAATAAATACAATTAATGTAGGTAATTCAATAAGTTTTAGAACGTCTCACCGATCGAAAGATTTATTTGAAAGCTGACAATAATACTTATTCTTCTTCGTTTTTGCTCATATTTTAATATTATAGGTTATTTAATAATTAAAAACTCAAACCAGCAATCAGCGACAATAAACATTCAGTGAGGAAGTTTTTTAGCGATAAAACATTTCGGAGCTCTTTCAACTGAGTAGTATTCAACCTCATATCACGTATGTAGAATTGAATTTCTATTATGGCAGGTATGAAACATGATATAACAGCCATGTTGATTTAATCGCTAACATTTTGATGTCAATTTTGTATAGAGCCGTAACCTAGTTCTTAATTCTCATCCTTAGGTTTTTCTTAGTCAAAAATAATAAAAAAATCCTAAGTCTCCCGTACAAACCAAACAAAATCAAATAAACACAAAAACGTAGAGCTTCTAACAGTAATATCCTCACAATGTCTCTATTTATTCGGCAGTGGTTTCTAAGAAAATTTATTATCATTAGAGCGGGGTCGGACGTGCAAGTTCCGTTTATTGCGTCGCCTCACAGCCGATGTGGAAATTTTCCCGTAACACTCTTCGAAGACACCTTTTTGTGTACAGCTTTTATGGACACTACTCTCGTGCGCCTACAAGTAACTGATATATAGTAGTAAATATAATCTTTCGTAGTTTGGTACTGGATCATTGCCAAACTTTAACAACTTTTTCAACCAGGGGAAAACTAAGAAGAATATAAAAAGCTACAATTTGCCTCTTTTTATCGTATGACTTGCTTTTCTGGAGTTTAGTGTAAGAGTTTTTAAGCCGCCTGTTTCAGACTTCTGGCGTGACTGGTTTTCACGACTTCTATCTAGACGTGCCTTTCGTAACACAACTGAAAATATATAGATCCAAGCCAATTAAGAAAAATCCTAAATTTTCTCGACCGGGAACCGCACCACTACACCAACCGGGTCGTTTTTAGGGTTACGTAGCCGAATGGCAAAAAACAGAGCCCTTATAGTTTCGTCAAGTCTGTCTGTCTGTCTGTCCGTCCGTATGTCACGCTACTTTATTCTGAAAGTATTAGCATTACACAGTTGAAACTTGGTAGGTAGGTGAAAATAATGATATTTAAACCCTCGATCGTGAGTTATTCCAGACACAATTGAAATCAATTGTTATCCCGGCACGCGCGTGCCTCCTGGGGGTTGAGGGATTAAGGGGGCTTCCCAAACATAGAACTAAAACAAAACAATTTTTTTTACTCTATCCTATGCGTATGGGGTATCTATGGACAGGTCTTTTAAAATGACATTGAACTATTTTTTTCAATTGTCTAACATTTGGAAGATAGACGCTTCCAAAGTGGTAAAATGTCAGTCCGGCCCCCTCTATCTTTTAAACTAAGCAAGTGAACATTTTGAAAAAAATACATTTGTAGATCTTAACAAATACTTTCAATAAAAATTGGATTGAACGAGATCAAACCGGTAGTTTTTGCGAAATAGCACATTTTTAACAACCGCAAAAATAACTTTGTCCTTCATACAAACACTATAAAAAACAAATTTTTTTATTATACTTATTTACTAAGTTTGCAGTCCATTAAATATCGTGGTATTTTGGCTAAGTGGAAGTAAGTGAACCCCTAATTCAGTTAAAGTTGGTACGGAACCCTCAGTGTGCGAGTCTGACACGCACTTGGTCGGTTTTTATATTATTTTTATATCATATTATCTTAGTCTACTTTAAATCTCATTAATAAGCGCTCCGTCCTCAACTCTGATATACCGCATTACCGGTAATATTACGTTGCGTCAGCGCCTTAAGTAATCACCAACAAATTACCTTCTCATAATTATTTTTTTGGGTTCTACAGTTTTCTTTATATTATTCTTTTATTTACATAGTCAAAGTTAGTAATAACACCTTTTATTCAATTAAATCAACCCCTCTGATTAAAAAAATATTTCTCTAATTCATTAATTTGCATGTACTTTATTTGATATTTTAGCAACTTAATTGCACTTATAATATCAGTATATAAACTTGAACTCCCGCCTGAGACAAAAAAAAAAAAAAAATTTTTTCAAGTTTATATACTGATATTAATTTGCATGTGTTGGAAATTGGGTTAATGGGGTCATATATCAATGTGGAGTGTTATTTAAAGTGTTTCGTTCTGGGTGAACAATAATAAATCAAGTAGTGCCTGCGAGGCTCCGCTTGGGTCCCTGCCAAAGTATAATTAGTCCTGTAGACCCGAACGCTTCGGTCATAATAATGAAGCACAGTAACCCAGAACATTGATCCAGCAAAGTTATACTGTTCGACTTCGAAACTATACCAACCAACATTCTTATTCATGCTAATTAATGCGAAAGTACAAATTAAGATAAGGTATAGATATAGTTTGAGAACCTGAAAATATAATAAGAGAATTCTATGTCTTAATTATACCTTACAATAATTTCAAATACGAAAAAGAGGCTATTTACTTTTTTTTTTCTAAATAAAGTATAATAGATGTAGCGATTGCAAAAATGTTATGTTATTCATAAGGAAAACGACATAATCGAGAACGCCATATACCCGTGAGTGTGATATAGCCGATTCCCATATGGACAGAAAAGCGGGCGGAGTTCTAGCTAAAAATATAATCTATTTGGTTAGAGTTTTATTAAAAATTGTCATTCGGCGCTATTACTATCACTTACAGTAGCTTCTCCCAGGCGTAATTGACATAGTATCATTATGTGTACTGTACATTTAAACGAATATTGAACAGAACATGAATTTGCTGACAAAACTCTACATATCAAAGAAACAAACAAAAAAATGCAGGTGATTTTATGAAAAGATAATATCTTCGCTTAATATTAGGGGTTAAAGTATGAAATTGCCGTTTTGTATGGACGAAATCGAGAAAAGTCATTTTACCATACTAACAATTTTTTAGTTTTTTTAAAAACGCCTGAACCGTTTTCAATGCAATTAAAGGTGAAAGATAGATGGTTATAAAGCTACGCATTATAGTATTTAAATTTCTGAAAATCAAAGTATATAATACAAATATACTTAATTGAAGCAAGAAGGTCAGCTGACACATTGTAAGGGTCTTTTCAACGACTTCCTTTGAAGTAATAGGCACTAGTATTGCATTTTTTTTTAATCAAAAGTTACTTTATTTCGTTTTTGATACAATACAAAAAGAATTTTATTACGCAATAATATGACTATACTTAAGAGCTATAAACCGACGACCATTTGGATCAGCGGTAGTTAACGCTGCTGCTGAGCCATGGGTCGCGGGTTCGATCCCCGCACAGTACAAATATTTGTGTGCATGAACATGTCTGTTTGTACTGGTCTGGGTGTTTTCTATGTATTATAAGTATGTATTTACAAAAAAAAGTATATAAGTAAGATTATCGGTTGTCTAGTACCCCATACGACAGGGTACTTAATACTACCTTAATTTGGGACTAGATGGCTCTGTGTGGCCCAGTGAGGCATGTCTTAAAATATTTATTATTTTATTATTATTATTATAAACAAAATAAAAAGTGGGAAAATAATCGGCAATTTCATACTTTAACCCCTATTATTATTAGGATTCATTTTACCTTAACTAAATTAAAACAAAACATTCAAAATGTATTACTACAAAATAATTATATCCTGCTACGGTAACATGCTCTTAATAGCGTTATTGCGACTGTGATTTTTTATTATCAGATAAGATTAAACAGATTAAACCACGTGTTAACTAATAGCGCAAAGAAGAATTTTAGTACATGGTTACGAGTACTATTTACACAGCAATACATAGCTCGCTTTCGTCCACACCGCACATATTTCTTCTCTCAGTAACCATATTACGAGTAACAAAAAAACGTTCAACAATAAATCAATGAAGATAAATAGGTTTAATACCAGCTAAAATATTGAAATTAGCACAAAGCCTGCGTAATTCGTTCAATATCTTGATTTGATCCTTTGCTTAGCGAAAACAATGAGATCCTATCGCACCTCCTTTCATTAGCGATGATTAACGATCTCAAAGCACCCAGCTGGTTATTGTATAATAAATCAATTTCAGGTCAGATTCGTGGATCAGCAGTCTCCTACATATGCAAAGAACAAAAGGGCCTGCGAGTTTTGGATCCGAGGAACTGGAAAGGGTGTGTTAGAACACCCGCAACATTCCCTACCGCCCAACACAACGTGCCTTTATCACATGCAAGGGATCGATACTTCGGGACCGTCGGGGAGGAACATAATATACAGGAGACCATCCTTTTCAGCGCCGAGATTCCGAGTATGGTTCTCAGTATTGAAATTTTATGTGACCAACGCTCTCAATCCGAATTTGCCTGAGGATGAGTACTGTGGCAGTCATTTGAATATATGGGATGGCCCGATGAGGATATCGCCTGGGTGCAGCGATATATTTTGGTAAGTCTTTGAGTTACGCTACGGATAATAGTTTACTATAAAAATAACTCTATAACCATGAGAGTTTTGATTTTGTTTTAACACACTAACAGCAATTATTATGAAGAACTAACAATCTTCAACCCATCATTGCAGCGGCAACTTGATGACCTTATTTTACGCCTCGTTCACTATGGATCATATTTCCCAAAAAAAGATTCACGTAAACTTTTTTTGGGACTTAATTCTGGATTTATTATTTGTTCGAGTTACGCCTTTTTACTATAAACTTGGCCCATTTATTTTGGTAGTATTATGCAAATATTTGGTAGTGATGGTTTTTTTCTATAATTTTTTTTTATGTTTTTGCGCTTTTATTTAGATTTACCTTTTCTATTTAAAAAAAAAATGACAATATTGGTTTACGTTTTGTCTTACACACTTTCAGTTAAGCAAATTAATAGATTATTTCACAGAACAGATAATCTACTTTATCTGTTCTGTGGATTATTTACATCTTCGTTAGTATTACATTAAAACAATTCACTGTTTTCATACGCTCATGAATGAATACGCTATTCATTGATAGCGCCATTTCACTATCATGATTACAATTACGCGATCTAACGAGCCTGGTAAGAATGTTAGCACCTCGTTAGTTGCTCTTGTCTAGCACTTTGTGAATAAATGAATGCAGACACAGACTGTGAAGAGCAGCCACACTATAAGAAGTCTCATTTAAGATTTCAGATTTATAAATTCGGTGTTTCTAGATTGAAAACTTAGACTCTATTGCTAAAGTCTTCAAATCTATGTCAATCTATGCCAGAATGACCATAAGTTAATACAAAGACAAGGTCTAAGCTATAAATTATTGAAGTACACACGGCGGCACATCAGACTATACATGTTGACCTTGAGACCGCCTTTATGCCCTATGTAATAAAAGCTGTTATCGCAGTTCAACTGTTTAACTTGATGTGCTGTCGAGTGTACATTAAAGTAAGTAGATCTTGCTACAGCTTTCGTAACACTTGTAGCAATCGTAGCAGTTCGTAGTTCTGTGTAATCGTAGCAGAAATACAATGCTACGAAAGCCCAGAGAGTAAAAGCATAATATTAAGCAGAATTAGATTAAAAAATTAAGTGTTCTTTAAAAGGTTTATTATTTTGTAGTAAATAGCGTTTGTATATAATTTAGTTGTAGTTGTTTGTTAAATAAGAGTAAGACTACCGCCCGAACGTTCCCACTAATTGTAATAGAAAGGCTAACTCGACCGAAGACATCAACCGTCTGCCGACCCTAGCCGCTACTTTTTGGGGCGTCAAATGATTATTAAATAATGAAACGTCCGTGGAATTAAAATATCTTTTTTTTTATAAACGACATTTGTAGCATCAGATTCACACATAAATATCTTTAGACAACAACAAAAATCTCGTGAAAAATTCACCTTACCTCTATTCTTACCATTTTATCTTGAAGTGAACTGGTTGTTCTGCCTAGGCTAATTCGCAGAACTGTATTTGTGGAATGCGAGGGTGGGATTCCGAATTTGTGTGCGGACATGGAAATTCTAAGCTGTTATTTGGTATTTCGTTACAAAGGGACGGGATTCCATGCATGAAAGGCAGCAATATTTCTGATACATTAGTTTTCGTCATCTAGTAGATACATGATTGATACATGATTTGAATGAAACAGGGGCCTAATAATAAGCAATTTGAATGTTTATGATACCTATTCAACTTTAGGGTGGTGCATCAGGTTTTAACAGACAAGCTTTGGTAAAGCTTTATCTTAAGTTTACATCTAACCGAATATATTTTTATTTGCTGTTGACGTAGTATGGAGTTGCAAAACGTTTAACTAACCCACGCGTACCGTATTTGTTTCGGGATAAATGCAACGTAATGGCTATTCCAGCCTTTAATCTTTCTGTGTCCAATGTAAATAAAATAAAATCGTTTATTTAATACAAAGATATCAAATTACATTATAATGAGCCTACTTAAAATTAAACAGTGCAGATAGTATCTTTTGCCATTGTCATTCAAATCCGTTAATTTGTTTTCGCACGATTGAGTCACATCCAAACTTTTGCCTTTTTATTATTAGTCAGAAACACTTACATTCAATTCATATTTTCAGTGATAAAGAAAGATCAGTGCAAATGTCACGAGCGACATCTCCCCAATCCGTCATAGTGGGCCGCCCGCCTACAAATGCTACCCTCGTGGCCAGATTTTGCAGAGAGAGGGCACCAAGAACATGCGAGCATGCCTTGCTGAGGAGGTCCAGAGCCTGTGCGAGGACTGAGAGCTTCTTGTCCAAAGGGGATTCGCTCACGTTGGAATTGAAGCTAACTCAAGGCACGGCACTCAAGTAAGTTCTTCACTTGTTTATAATGAAACTTCGACCAATTAAAACGGAGCATAACATCGCACAGTATAAAACGATGAAAATGTTAATGTATACATAGAAAGTCATTAGAACCCTTCTTACTGAATCAGTAATCACTACGTTAGAACGAGCCTACGCTAAATATGAGACTTTTTTTTTAATATATCATTAATTTCAGTATATAAACTTGAAAAATTTTGTCTCAGGCGGGACTCGAACCCGCATCTCCTCGCATGCCGGGCGGGCGCCATACCATTAGGCCACCGAGACACTGCGACATGGCGCGAATTTTTCAAGCATATTCTTACGCTGTGAGCCAGCGTAACAGCCTGAGACAAAATTTTTCAAGTTTATATACTGATATTATAAGTGCAATTAAGTTGCTAAAATATCAAATAAAGTATATATCATTAATTACTGTTTTATCTATACTAATATTATAAAGCTGAAGAGTTTGTTTGTTTGTTTGTTTGTTTGTTTGTTTGTTTGAACGCGCTAATCTCTGGAAGTACTGGTTCGAATTGAAAAATTCTTTTTGTGTTGGATAGTCCATTTATTAAGGTAGGCTTTAGGCTATATAACATCACGCTGCGACCAATAGGAGCGAAGCATTAGTGAAAAATGTTGCAAAAATAATGGCTGTCATAGAAACAGAAATTGACGCGTACGAAGTCGCGGGGAACAGCTAGTTTTTTTATATTCTTATATTTATATGAAAACAAACAGCGAATACATGAGCATATGACAAAGAGAATTAGACAAATTTTAAGGCCAATAATAGGCTTTCCATAAGTAAAAAAATCAAATGTTGTTGGATGATGAGAAATAACATGTTTGATCATTATAATTAATTAATTACAAAAGGCAAGGACAAATACACCATTAGGTAATCGTCAGGCAGACTGATCAGGCTCGAACAACTTGCTTACTCAGACTCTGTGGTGTGTAATGTACACTATATTATTACGATTACGATTGAATCAGTATTTTTTATTTAGCTTAAAAAAGTTAAACTTAGTAAATAAAAATCGGACGCTGATATGTATTTGTTTTCAAAGTAAAGAAACAAATAAATAAACAAAACAAACTTAAGAAACTTTTCTTATGTTCCAGGCCAGTTTTCTTTAAAGCCCTCTACGAGTTTGTAGACCTCCACCAAGACGGCGAGCCCTGGGGTCGGGGTATTTGTTCTAGAAGGTTCTCATCACGGTCCTTTCCAGAGGCACCATCAGATCCGCCGGTAACCTTCTCATCGCCAAGAGATGTGTTCCTGTACGGCCGCGGTGGTGCTAGAAATATCAGGTAAAGATTAAGAAACATTGTTAACATTTTCGGTGATTTCTTGTTTGGTAGTCTTAAATATTAGTGGCAAATTCGTATTTCTTGAAAAAAAATCGACGATTTTTAACTCTATTCTTTAGTAAATTTTACAAGAACCAACCTTAACTCTTCGTATGTGGGTAATTCCAGTCACAATAAAAGTCAATTGTCATATGGCTCGGATCCGGGATTAACCCGCGGACAGGTTAAACTTTAATTAAATAAAACAAAAAAAAAATTCAATTTATTAACTAGTGTAGCGCGGTATGAGGTGGCAACACCGGAAGTACCGATGGCCCCTTTCCGCCAAAGACGTCGGCCAATTAGAAGGCCTTCTCGTTATAAAACGTAAGTGCGCCAAAAATGCCGCGTTCTGATTGGTTCATAGCATTGTGTAGAGTTTAACATAAGAGAATAAATGGCTGCTAACAAAGTTGGTTGTATTTCACTGAGCTCCCGTAATAAATAAGAAAACCCTGAAAAAAACTGAGTCTGGCCCACGCTAAACTAGCTAATAGGTAAGGTATAATAATTTTATGCTAGAAATAGAAGGAACATGACCTGCTTAGCCATATTAATAGCATGCAAATATTTAGTACGTAGGTAGGATACATAAAGAGTTTTTGGCGGGAGTTCGTGAGATACGTTTGGAGTCCGTTTTTTTTATCGAATTTTTATTGTTTATAGTAATTTTTGGGTCGTAAAAATGGTGTTATTTTGCGAAACAAAGTGTCGTGCGAGTGAACAATATACAGTTCGGTGAAAGAAGATGGTGTATGGGTCGTAACCAAGAAAAGTGGACCGTGAATTTTGCGCGGGAACGCGAACAGTTCACTTCTTTCGTGGGGACTTCTCTACATTCCTTCAATCTTTCGACTGTCTCCAAAAACTCCATTGAAGCATTAAAACGTCTAACATTAACGTTTTAATGCAAAATTAAAGACCATTTTACTAAAGAATTGGCTGTATGGACAAGTATCCGAGGCCGTTAAACTAATTAAAGAAAAAAAAAGGATACATAAATAGTCAGTTAGCATGCAAAATGGATAGCTGGCTGTCGAGAAATTTACTGACACTAAATTATCCTTACGCCTGGCGCGCCTTTATAAGGGGATGGCGAAAAATTTTTGCGCACTTGGCGGGCAATCCTCTCAGCAAGGCTCGGTCAACACTTGACTAGTGGAGTCGGTTTTGTTCTTACTTAAATTTTAGAACTCTATACCTTTAGAGTTAGTGTTTAAACTGCAACAATCTATTAGCTACTATTTAAGATTGTAGGTTAGTAAAATAATTAATTAATGGCCTATAATCATCCCACTCAAGACAAAATCCTCCATCATTGTATTCAAGTAACCTTAGCAATGATAGGTAAAGGCATAATCACCACGCTTGCCACAGTCATTAAAATAGTAGATATCAATTCAAAGCTACTTTCCTATATTATATTTAAATTTTTTTAAGTTTTTAATATTATGAATTCTATTTTTTCAGTTGCACCTACCGTTTCGAAGCCAACATAGGCGAAGTGGTGCGCCTGCGCGTATGGGGCGTGCGCAGTGGAGGCCGTCTCTGCCGGTCCGTACACTCGGCGCACTCGCGCTGGTTCAGATGCGCGGGCGACCACACCGCCGCTGTGAGGATCTTCGATCGGCCTTGGAAGAATAACGGGCCGGGAGTGCCTAGGGATTGCTTGTGCAGGTAGATAGAAAAATATATTCAAAAGTTAGGGTTGCGCAAGCGATGCTCACTTGAGCGCCATGGACCGCTCGGGCGGGCGGGTAAACCATACTCCTTCTTTTTTTGGGGCGTGTTTTGAAAACTCTATTTTTATTAGCATTCTAGGAAATGGCGTATTTCACTAAAAATTATACAGCGATTACAGCTTTCATTGCTCAAAGTATTCAGTTGTTAAAAAATGCCACATAAGTAGACTTGAAGCAAAATACCAAACGCATTGCAATGTTTTTTGTTTTTGGGTGTTCATGGAATATCAGCGTTAAGATGCCTTTTAGCTGAGTAGAGGTCTTTTAAGGTCCACGTATTAGGTGTATATTTTATGTCATGTATGATGTATGTAATATCTGTGTAAGTGATGTAAACATTCGCTATGCCTTGCGAGCGAGACTTAAATTACTAGCTACTGGCCGCGACTTCGTACACGTGGAGAAATTATTCCAGGTACTTTTTTCCGGGATCAAGAGTGGCCTTTGCGCATCATTCAGTAGCTAAAGCTTGAAAGCGTGACAGAGAAAGACTCACAAAACTATAGATAGATAGACAGACAGAGAGACAGACAGACAGATCTATTACAGAGACAGACAGACGGACAGACAGGTAGAGTTACTTTGGCATTAATAACATTACTAAGAATTGAGTAAAAGTTGGCTTAGCGATCAGCCGGATTATCTAAAACACACAATACAACTTTGATTAAATATGAGATCAGACATTACACGTAACTGAAGTACCCACCCTTATACCTTCCAGCGACACCGGCGACTATGAGTTCACCTCATCGGGGACAGTAGCTGAACTAAAATTTGACGTGGTAAACATGTCTGCTACCGACGACTTCCGGTCTTTTGGCTTCGAAGCGTCTGTGGAGTTCGTCAGATTGGACACCAACTGTGATAGCACTCATAGGGTGTACGGTTCAAGTGGCGAGCTGAGACTTACGACAATGACTCCTATCTCTGAATCAGTGGTAAGTCCTATTGATTGTAGCCAAGTAAATATGCCTGAAAGTGATAGAGACATTAAGAGGGGTATAAAGTACATTAGAGCCACTCCTTAAAAATGTTTCCTCGTTGTACGAATTTAAGTATAACAGCATAACACTCGATGTTCTAATACCTTTTACTAAGTTTCATACTGAGACATATACAACTTAGAGAAATGCAGCAGTATTTCTTAGATTATACAAACCCAAAATATTTTATGGTAGCTAAAATCTTTTGGGTACTCAATAAATGTACTTGATACCAGGATCGCTGCGAACGCCGACCATGGCTGATAGACCCATCACCCGGCCACTACCTATACCTTCAAATCCGAGGCAACATCATAAAGGAACCAGAGTTGGACAACTTTACGCTTATCAACAACATCACGGTAGCACCAGATCTGAGGCATTTGTGCAGAACACAGAACAGGATAGCAGTGTATGCTGGAGGATTGTCACCGATTTTCATTTGCCCTGAACCTCCAGATGATCGGGTAAGTAATTTTTTAATACATTTATTTTTTACGGTTTTAAATTCTGAAGATTGGCTACCATCCTTTGGAATTAGCCCTTGTTTTTTGACTGGTGAACTGTACTCGTTATTTACATATTTTTTTTCAATTTATGATATTATTACTTTTATTAAAAAAAACTGAAATTTATTCCTAGGTAGTACTTGTAGGTACTTGTTACTACTTTCGATGACATCTTACCATAGTATTAGCAATATTAAGATAAAACTTCAAATGAAACAAGAGTTTAATGATAAATAGTAATGGTTGAAATGGTAAGATGTATTGGTATCGAAAAGTGAAATTATCAAAATATACATAAAATAAGTACTATGTAAGAGTTTATCAGCTGCAGAAGCCCTCACGTATTATTTTACATATAAAAGTAGACAAGCCTAGACACAAGAATATAAAACCGAACGATCGAAACGAAACAAAACTATTAAAACCAAATCTACCTATGGATTAATGGTTTTGGTTCCTAACCAGAAAATTCACTAAAAAATATTCCATAAGTTTTCTGGTATTACTGGGTATTTTTCTTCAAATCAAACCTTATAAGTGGGGATAGGAATATAATATGTAATTTGCAAAATTATGAGGTCTAATTACTTGACATGCTGGTTGCTAATTTGCCATTAAACGAAGTTTAAATACAAATGCTCATAATTAGTCTATAAAATAGTAGAATGAAATACTGTTCTCTGTAGACTCTTCTATGGCTTGAGTTGTCCCTACTTTGAACTTTTGACACTCTACTTTTTTCACCTGTGGTATAAGTACCTACCGCACGTTCACGCTCGGCAAAAGAAAAAATAGGTTATGACTTTAAAAACTTTAAATATGAAGCATTGTTTGAAAATACTATTTTTATGTACGGCTTAAGCATGTGTTTTTGTCCGTGTTTCACTCGGTGGCTCTATCAGAAGACCAGCGTTGTGTGCCCGCGCACAACATAATATGCTGAGGTGGATGCCTTTCTGCCGAGACCTTGAGACTTGTAGGCCCACCCCATTTAATTGCGTTACTGTATTGGGTGTGTGCTTTTCTTTTTTGCGTATTTCTATTGTTTTTTTGCTACCTATTTTTGTACACCTTTATCGGCCTGGCACTCTGGGTCTCGACAAGTTAATGTTTTTTTCTTTCTTTCTTCTTTGTTTCTAATTTGCCAATATTTTATGAATTTTCAAAACTATTCTAACTTATTCACTTAACATGCTCCACAGAACGACGAAGTGGTAGAAGTTTTCTCAGATGGCTGGCTGAAGGAAGTGGATCCATTGGCGCGCCACGTCATGGCACCACCACCATCGCCAGACCATTTCGACCTGGACTGGCCGCGGTCACTAGCGGTCGAACTCATACCTTTTGATACTGGAACTTACTACATTACCTGGCTGGAACTTTCTAGAAGGTAAGCATTATTTTTGGTTTTTGTCTCTCTTTTGATTACAATTAATAGACTGGTAGAGGTTGCTTTTTGCAATAAGACTGCCATTGTACAGATGTGTCCACTTGTAATTTATGTTACCTTTCTTTTGTGCAATAAAAGTATTGTCTATCCATCTAATTGCGACAGGCAAAAGTAAAAATATGTTTCGAAAGTTGAAACTTATCATTAATTTAAGATTTAGTGCACATTTTAGAGTAACGGTCATAACTCTGTCAATGTCAACGAGCTCATATTAAGCTGGTACAATAAGATGTCCTTTTTTCCTTGGGATGGTGAGTTATTGAATGAATGATGAAGACGTACTATGACGGAATAAACCAAAACGAATGGTCGTCCAAAGTGTTAATTACTCCTCTTCCCAATCCTGTATATTTTACATTTATTACAGACACCCCAGCCCAAGAGGAGGAGTATTTGCACTCTCCGGCGAATGCGAATACCGCTGCACGTCGCTCGACGCGTGTATATCCCCTGAGCTATGGTGCGACGGCATCGCGCAGTGTCCTCACGGGGAGGACGAGAGGCTGGCGCAGTGTTCGGCGCTGTTACGAGTGCCTGCGCATTACGCCTTTGCAATGCTGACTTTCACAATTTTCACGGCGTTCACTGTGGTATGTTAATCAGCCTTTTACGGCCGGTTCCAATAATCTATCTATCGCTAGTTTTGACATACCTATCGGGGATAGGAAACAGTTTCTATCTCTGATTTTGCAATCAAGAAAAACAAAGACAGAAGTTGTTTTCTATCTCTGATGTGCCAAAACTGAAGATAGATAGGTTATTGGAACTGGCAGACAGAGAGACAAACAAATGCAACTGTTGTAAAACAAATAATAGGGGTTAAAGTACATAATGAAATTGCCAATTATTTTCCCACTTTTTATTTTGTTTATAGCTCTTAAGTATAGTCATATTATTGCGTAATTCTTTTTGTATTGTATCATAAACTAAATAAAGTAGCTTTTGACTAAAAAAAATGCAATACTAGTGCCTATTACTTCAAAGGAAGTCGTTGAAAAGACCCCTTACAATGTGTCAGCTGACCCTCTTGCTTTAATTAAGTATATTTGTATTATATACTTTGATTTTCAGAAATTTAAATACTATAATGCGTAGCTTTATAACCGTCTAACTTTCACCTTTAATTGCATCGAAAACTGTTCAGACGTTTTTAAAAAACTAAAAAATTGTTAGTATGGAAAAATGACTTTTCTCGATTTCGTCCATACAAAACGGCAATTTCATACTTTAACCCCTAATAGTTGACAGAACAGCTGTTGTTAAAACACACTGTGCGTTGTAACGGCTTTGCGCTATATTTTAACGGAACAGACAAAACACTGGCGCAGTGATCGATTCTATTACGAGTGCCTACGCATAACAACATTGCAACGCTGAAGTTTTCTATTTTCACCGCGTTTACTGCAGTACCTATGTTTATTCTTCTTATAAAGACTTACACATATGGTCCTAACAGTTCTTATGATTTTTATACCGCAAAAGCGTACTTTCCTCTCCTGAACTGGTAGCTGTTTACGTGATTTGAGGTTAGTTTATCATTTTTCAGACGAAATAGTTGAGAAATGACACATTATGGAAGACGTTTTACGTGCCTGCGCAATACGCTGCTGCAATGGCAGTTCTGGTTTTTAGTGTTGTAATTAAGTCCTTCTTAAGGAGACAAAGGTTATCGCAAGACGCATACCTAACTGTAGACAAGAAGTTAGTACAGCTGTTCTCGCTATCCCTACACATTACATTGCTGAAATTAAATTAAATAAAAAAAAATTACAATTTTTAAGTCAATACAACAATTTTGTCGATTTTTTAAGATAAATATAAATTTCTTGAAGTACTTCAAATTCGTCAAAAAATCGTCAAAAATTTGAGCATATAGCAAAATACCGAAATACTTTTAAAAATTTATTGACCTTGGATTTTTCTTATGGTGGTTATAAGTAAATAAATAAATAAATAAAGGCATTTATTTTGAACAATTTTTGATGGTGCAGTTCACAGTGGATTAAAATAATGACATATAAAAAAAAACTAATGTTAGATGAAAGGAAATAGAAAAATAAATTGTTAACAAGGTGATCAAAATAGAAGTCAAAAAAAAGAACTCTCATTTGATTACCCTCCTTACCATACTTTTCCATATAGGCGATGTGTACCTGTCAGCCACCGTCTTTAGAATGCTGTTATGACTGGCACGCAATCTGTTTATTAAGGATGCTGTCTTTTTGCGAATGACAGCGTGGAAACCGTCGGTGTGGTTTTGAGCAAACATCCCAGATGCGCTGCAGTGGGGTGGCAGTCCTAACAGCATCCTGAAGATGTTATTATATTGGATACGTAGGGCATTCAGAGATTACGTGATTCTGAAAACTCTGACGTGATTATTACTTGGTTAGTACAGCGGGCGAATCTGCGAGCCAGCACCTTACCTTGTTACCTCTGACAGCCATATCTATATTATACCTTTACTTATACTTTAAAACCAACTTCAAATATGACGAGAGAGTGTAATAACTAGATTCAAATTATACATTAGAAAAAATGCAAAAGCCATTTACGCTCCGTAGAACACATTTGAATTGCAACAGAACCCTTTATTTCCTCCGCATATTTGTTGGCTCTAAGTACACACATAAAATTGAAAGTTATTAACTAGTTATGCATAACAATCAAATGCGTAAATTCAAGGTGCCCGGAAACGCGAATGCAATTAATAGCAAATGTAACTACATGATTAATCCAATACAGTTTTTTACATTGTCTAAGTTGAGTTTGATTTAGCTAGATTCACTAATCAATTCCAACGCTCATCTAAAATACCTATTACCAACATTATTTTATTATTAAACATGTACATGGCTATTTAGTGATAAGTGCTCATTTAAATGATAATTCTTTGGCCAGTATTTACTACAAAAGCTAAAAACATAAGTAATTATTGACAGTTGATGATATAAATCGATTAACCCTTAACCGCCGACGTATTTTTGTAGTAGGTTAAACGCTGTCTGCGACTTTTGCCGATGTGACTACTAACCGCTATGACACTAGTGCACCATAACTCGAAAGTAGTTAGTACATCACACTGGAAGAATTGCGAAAACCATAGCGTTCTGTGAGACCGCACGGCTGTGATGAAAAATTAACTACTATTAAGAAGTAATCAAAATCCAGCTCAGGGTATTTTAAATCTAATGAAATGATTTATCGATTCAAATTACGAAAACCAAACAAATAATCTAAAAGGTAACAATTTCCTGCCACATGGAAGTAGTAAAAGTTCCAGACGATAATACTGTTATACCTTATAATAATTTTTGCACGATTTGTCCTTTGAAGCATGTTAAAATAGTAAGTAATACTTGTAATAATGAGTCAATTTGCATCACGAGTTATTTAATCACAAACCAAAACGTAATATAATGTAATTTGTAGTCGAACTGCATTACATATTACAATAATTGTCAAGAGTCTAGGAGCTATATTTTAGCCCACCTGAGAGCACTCTTTGGTGTTAAAAACATCGGCAAACATCTTTAAATACAAAGTATTTGTTTCAAATAGTTATTTTTTAAGATCCAATACTTAAGCTCTTACCCCCGTATTTATAAAGAAGTAATTACTTATTGCTTAAGAAAGTCATTACTTAAAGTGTTCATACACAGTGCTTAAGTGAAAGAAATTGATGACCATATGGTAGTCATATTATTTGGCTGAAAATGCTAACTTTTGGTAGTTATAACTTCTAGTAATTTCTTGATTAAGGCATACAAATTGTCTCTCAAGTAATTACTTGTAGTCAAGTAATTACTTTTACTTGTTTATAAATACGGGGGTTATTGTTCATATAAAAGAATAAAAGGAGTTCAGTCTTCATGCTCGCATATAACAAGATTCAATATTAAGACCACTTATTTTGTTATACAAAAAACTTTCATGACATATTAGTTAAATTTATCAGTGAGTTGTTAACCTATGTAATTTAGCTTAAAGGGAATAAACCACATAAAAGCAATATTTTGTCAAAGATATTAAATAGAAAATGGCGAAGTTTGGCATGGTCTGATAGGTGACTTTAAAAAAATCTAAGTATGTCATTCGTGATCTAGTTCAGGTACCTACAAATACTCCTCTTATTTAATCCTTGTGTCTTGCAGGATTTAAACCAATCATATAAACAACACTTGTTATCTTAACCCACAGATAGTCGTCACGAGGTTCTGCCGGCGGCGGCGATCCGCTCTGCAACAGCGCCTCAAGAGCCTTTCCTCAGACACCGCCATCTTTGATGAAAAAGAAGTGATTTGCTGACCAAGCGAGGACTCCGTGCGATACGTCGAGATCGACCGGGTCACGACGGTGTGACCGCGCATGGAGTCCCATTTAAAGTTAAATAATGTTGATTAGATCTGATGGATGATTTAGAAGTTCTAAACAAGCTTTAGGAATTGAATGACACGAGAATATTGATGAAATTCAGACTGTGCAAGCAGTATTTGTATTCGCTCAATGGACCTTCGGTGGGTCTTGTGTTCCGATAAGATATTAAATTGTTAAAAAATGTTTGATGAAGAAAACAACGTTTAAAATTATGTTAATGACGAAATAACTCATTTGTTCATGAGTAATATAATAATAATAGCATTGAGGAAAGTGACTGTCAAGAAGATAAGGATAAAAGAAGTGTGTAACGTAAATATATGTATTCTACTAAATACGATAATTGACGCAAAATTCAAACCTTCCCACTCTATTCCATACGTACCTATATGTATTAAATATCTATCTATGTGGTCAATTGGCAATTCTTCGAAGATATTGTGGAGTGATAAACAATCACTGGTACTAGATGAATATGTGAATGTTGGATATAAAAATCCTAGTAGAAAAATAATAACGAATATAATTCTAATGTCTAAATTTGTAAATATTGCTATTAAAGTAGATATTATAGAAAGGAGGTAATATATTTTACGGACCAAGTGCAGTCGATCGGTAGCCAAAGATATCTCATGCTTGAGATACATTTTAAGAATAACTGATTAAAGATTAGAAATGAACAATCTCACAAATTTCGAGAAAAAAATGTTTCAGTCTGCCGATCTTTTTAAGTTAATATTGGCGGAGGTGTTGAAACGACTCAAAGTATAAATCAAAATTTGTTGATGGCCAAGTATCTGATCTATTAATAAAGACTATGCACTTTATCATCAAAACAGTTTTAATATGTGGTAATGTAATTGACTTTACCATTAAATACTCTCGTTTATTGTAATATACCTACCAAATATAATTTCTTACCAACAAACTGCAAATTTATGCTCTATTTTAACTGAAACTAAATTTTGTTAAAAAAATATTTAACCTACGGTATATTTTTCCCAAACGTTTTGTCGAGAAATTTCAACTTAGACAAATATTAGGAATAAGTTGAAGAGGATCACTCAATATGTGCAGCGTATTTTCGGGAATGTATTTTAAACAATTTTAATGCTAACGTAGGCTATGATGAACATTCATATTTTACAATGAAGACTATTAAGACCTTGTAAACTGAATGAAAAAATGAATAAATAATTGCGTGACATGTTTGATGGAAGCAAACCTCTCGCGCTTGCATCTAGCACCAGTCAGAAGAATTATTTTTCCAGATAACATGCATACATAGTTCACATATTTAAAACAATTCTTTTTTTTTTCGACGCCTTTGAAAATGAATCAATCTTTGTTGAGGCATACCAAAAAAAACAGTGATATTAAAGGTGGTGTAAGGGCAAATTACTAATCGTAGGTTTGATTTAATGACTAAAAAATGACTCCAATTTCTGTAAAATTAAACTCAGATTAAAAATTGACTGATCTGAGTGCGTTTCAAAAAATTTAACAATTAAATCATAAAATGATGTAAGATTACCCAACTGATTTTCTAAGAAGTGAATTATAATGTTTTTATTGTTGTGTTACTAATATCTTATAAACATACACATAATTTAAGGTTTTATTATTGGGATAACAAAGAATTATGTTTTCCTTTGTAAAAGATAAGTCTGAAAGTTAAAATACATGTATTTGCATTGGTTTCGTTGAAATTATATTTGCCGTATTACAGACAGATTCTTACATTGACTATTGACTAAACTAGATAAACAAAATCCTTGACCCAAATTTAACCTATGAGGTAATGCAAATTCAGAACCTAGTAAATAACAAGAAATATTTCGTATACCAAAACTGTTTAATAGATTTTAATTGTGTAACTGGTCATATAGGTTTCTAAATCGAAAAGGTCATAAACATAGTTACATGGAACGTATTCACCGAAAAAAGGAAATATATAATTAATAAGTAATATACAACGTAAAATTCCGAACAATGTAAAACCGCACAATAAAATAGAATAATAAACATATTCATTCTAGTAAAAAAAGTACCAAATGTGAGTACTATATTTTTGTTCATATGTTTTATTAGATCATAGTTTTCAAGAATTCTATCACCATTTCAATATAGGAAAACAAAGTTGTCCTCGTGGAGACTTCATTATCAGCCGGCTAAGGGTGTGTTGGTACTCATGGCATTTCCTTGCATAATTATATTCAAGTAGGTTGGTTTCGGACTGTAATACCATTCTGTCTGTAAATCCTTATGGAGTCAATTCATTCATTCTAGAGTCTAGAATGAAACTAATTTAATGAAATCTAGAATCTAGACCCACTGGATTATTTTATTTTGAGACTGTTTTTAGGCAAATTAATTGCTGGTGCTTCACTGTTTCGTTTAATCCGATTGTAAAAAAAAATGAAACTTTGATATTTAAACCTATTCCAAGGATGTATGTTTGACCGATCGACTTGTGGCACAAACCGAGTAACACTTGATTGTGATTGGACTTGTAAATAATTAAGAATTTGTAGAGTATACAATTAAAGATTTGTTAATTAATAAAGTAGGACTTACTATTGGTTGACTTAAATGATTCTGTTTGTATTTATTATCAAACTGATAGCCCATCTAATAAAAAAATGTATGTCACCGAAATTACAAAGTTTTTCTTAAGTCTTTTTGATTAGGCAGATACTCGTATTACTGCAAGTCTTATTTCATTTATAATTATTGTTAGTAAGTAAATAAATACCTTCACGAATATATTCCGTACACAATTTAAGTTTTACATATGGTTTATGCAACCTAAAGAGAATTGTCTGGGCGGCATAATCCCATTTCGTCATTAATTTTGCAATCCAATATAAATTTGAAACACATTACACACTATACGTGTGTTACGTATGTTTTGGCATAAAATTTTGTTCTTATAATATCTACCTTTTTCTGATTATGTAAGTATACGTGACGTAATAAAAAACTGCCATTTTTGTAAAAAAACATCACTATTGAGAAACAATTTAAAAAATACACAGATTTTATTGTTTGACGACACTATAATATTTAGTTATACTAATCTAGTGAAGTAATGTTGCGATTTTTTGCTATAAATATTTTGCCACAGTATAATGTTGGTCTAAAATATTCCTAATATTAAACACTTGAAAAACAATGGGCATAACAGAATAAAGGCAATGTAAATAGAACTAAAACTATTCATATCTTAGACGTGTATTAAAGTGATATATGTTTGTTTCCCAAGGAAATTATTAAAGTTTATAATATCGCGTTAACTATTAGTGAAAATCGTAGAATATATGAAATTAAATGAGAGCAACTTACGACTATGGTAAAGTGAAAGCTAAGTGTAGATAATGTTTTGTATGAGTGATGAATACCTACTGCCGATTTTGTGACAAAGATAACGAACACTGCCAACATTGTCACGCATGCTATTCATGGATGAAAAAATATTTAGGATATAGTTATATAATTAGGCAATTATCACAGCTGAAACTGTGTCAATACAGGGTGAAATTTTAACCACTTTCCAAATTTTAATATAGCAATCTACGAGGAAAAAAACAAATGACGTATTTTTTCTTTTGGTATAGCCCAGTACAAAAATTTCAAGATACAAACAACACTTAGAAAATGTTCGCCAAAAATCTAAAATTTTTGATATGGCATCCTAGTAACACTTTTTTTACGCGATGTGCAAATCATTCATTTATTACAATACTATTCATGAGTTTTTGAATTTCCCTTTATACCTTAACAGGTCTAGGACCGTAAAAATTGAAAACTATATCACGAAAAATATTTTCAGGTGACAACTTGATTTACATTTTTTACTTCATAAATAGGCTCTAAATACGATACTGAACGCCTATAAAAATTTTGGAAAGTGGTTAAAATTTCACCCTGTATATTATTAGAGTTATTTACTAAAAAAAAACGTGTTTGTTTAAATAAAATGATAGTAAAATTGCGACTCATTTAATTCATATAATAATCTAGAGATTCGAATAATTAAATATTTAGATAGGCAATACGATGAAATACAAATGTATTTTAAAGCAGGCGAAAGTGTTCTTTATAAACTATGTGTTTGATGTTAATTTAGTTTGATTGTTTGTTGTGATGTTAAGCATTTTTTGCGGTAAGCAATTAGTTATAATAATTTATTCAAATATTATTATATATAGGCGCAATTATAATTTTGTTAATGTTAATATAAGTGGTTTAGCATCAGGTGTAGTTGAAAATTTGTATCGTCTTCCATTAAGTATGATAATTCATGATTTCTTTTCCTCAAACGTTACGCCATATCAAAATATTCGGAAGTTACATGGAAATTAATAATTTAACAGAACACGAGTTATCCTGGAAGACAATAATGATGGATAATAGCTGTATAAGCAGAGATACCAAATTCACGTTCAAAACATTCATTATAAAGAATTATGATGATAATAAAAAGTTTTTAAAAATAAAATTATTTACTGCATGATTGTTTTTTTATTGACGTCTTAAACTGTTTTTATGTAAATGAAGTTCGTGCGTAGTTAAACCGTGTACAGTCAGCTGCAAAAGTATCTAAAACTTTTTGGTTTTACCAACCTTATGTCGTTGTATTAAGAGTCAACATTAGTCAGAAGTGCATACATACTTTTGCGAGCTGCAATACTGTTTCTACAAAGACGCTTTACTTCGATAAAGGTTTGTTTTCAAACAAACCTTTATAATATAGGATAACATATAGGTTTGTTTTCAAACAAACTAATATGTTGATATATTATTGTAGATCGACAAACAATTTCTAAGCTACATAATTATATTACTTAAAAGTCTGTATCGTAACTATTAGTGGACTTTGTCATGCACTGACTCAAACACGATGGCTTATTGAATACTTTGACCTTGAAAAGTAAATCAACACAGTGAAACTAAGTAGGTAACTATTCATAAAATGTGTTCATTTTTCTGTAGGCAATATTAGCGCTATACTACTTAACACTACCTGAGAAAGTGTTAAAAGACGTCGTAACAATAAAACTTCAGCTGCATGCGGTGTTTTGAATAAACGAAGAAGGAAGAAACTTATATGTTATATAAGTTTATTAAATAAATTGCTTAAATATCATTAATATCTGCGTTCAATACATAAATAAATCACACATTGGGTAGGTTAGGTGGTTATTTAATAGGTAATAATATAATTTATTAGGGTTTAATCTAGAATTCCTCTGCTCAATATCGTAATTGCTTCATCGACATTCGCTGTAATGTTGACTACGGGTTTGTTTCCCGATGCAAGCCAAGTGGTTGCGCTTGTTCCTTGTTTATACGCGTCCACCAAACCACGCACAGCATTAGCCGTCCTAGTAAAAAAAAACTTAGTTATATATTTTGTATCTATTAATACGCAGGTAATCAAAATTGTGTCAACCAACATCAAAATCTCTTTCCACGAGCGAGCTTCAATTCAGTCGAACAAGTAAGGCTCAATCTAAGAGGAATCATCTTTTGTGGGTGGTTGAAAACTGTTGACTGCACATCTGAAGTCTTTACTTTACTTCACTTCCTTAACTTGGGCATTCGAAGAAACCATTTTGTAGGGGACTGTACCTAGTTCTTATTTGTATCAATGCAAACGATTCATAAAATACCTTGTTTGCCAGTGTTTTCTAGCATGTATATAAAAAAATATAGTTCAAAAAACTAAATTAATACCAATTTAGCACCGAACGAAAACGTTACGCAAGAACTAATAAAAAAATTGGGTGGGTTCCAATTATTGCTAACGTGTTTAAAAATCGGCTTACGTCTGTGGTGGCAATATTTTAAGAGAGTCAAAGAATGCTTCTCTTGACTCTGCGTCGAAGGTGTCTGCCTTGCTTGTGGTGAGTAGAGACGTGTCTGTGCAACCGAAGCATAGAGTTATCACTCGGACTCCGGACCTAGAGTAATTTGGTTCCATCTATAAGAAAAACATAAATAATTAACACACACACGCCGCCCACATACACACACAAAATCAAAACGTTAATAGAGTCGGCCAAATAATATAATTTTGACAATTATCATGCACCGAATTACAAAGGTGGCTACCAAGACAATTGTCAACCAAACTCATATCTCATAAGTATCGTAAGTGTATTATCATACCCCAAGACAGTTGCTGAACTGCAACACTGCACTCTTAGTGGCGTGGTAGACCGGGATGTAGGGGCCTTGGAACAGTGAAGCTATGGATGAGATGTTGACGATAGTACCTCCTTTCCCACCACGGTCTTTGCGCATTATTTCGTACGCGCGTAATGAACTATTGATTAGAGCAGTCTGGAAAGAAGGTTATAATTCAAAAGTTGGTAACTTTTGGCCAGGCATCAAAATATGATCAAATTATTGGGTGTCGAACAATGTCTCTATTTAATAATTCCTTACATAAATTATAAAATCTGATTTTTTAATCTTATTTATATTCGAAATATCGCATCACGATCAAGGCTATTAATATATTTTTTTTTGTACAAAAGCCTTTTATTACGATAATTTTATCGTGAAAACTATACCTTAAAGGGGTGGAAAGTTTCTATGGAAAATCAATAATTCCAAAGAAAACATCCTTTTTTCCAAAGTAAGTTATCAATAATCATTATAAAATAAACTGTACATATAAATCTTTTTTCAGTTTAAATTACACCTGGAAATTGGTATCACACATTTATTGAAATATATTACAGTGTTTTTTCTATTAGTATACGAGAGAAAGAATAAAAAATAAAAATATTTAATATGGACGAATGCGGGAATTTCTAATATAAAAAAATAGCAAAACATATTAATAATTTTCATGAATATAGCCATTGTTATACATCATAATCTGCTTTAAAAACAAGTCTTATGTAATAAACATTTACGTACCACATTGACAGCAATAGCTTTCAAATACACATTCGGATGGTCGTTCAGGATTCCGGCGCAGTTGACCACCACGTCAATATATCCGAACTGTTTAAGCACAGCATCGAAAGTATTCATCAGTTGGTTTGTAGTGATGTCACAATTGTAGAACTTAACCTTTTCAGCACCGTATTTAGCAACGAGTTCGGATTCCAAGGGACTCCCGTTCTTTTCGTCAACATCTAAGAAGGCAACATGCTGGAAGTATTCAAAATAGTTTAATAATAAAATGAAGTGTCTTCTCAAATTGCTTTATCCTGATTCCTACTTGAGATACGCTTTTAAATCTGAGATACAATAAGCCTAGTTATTTGTATACAGGGTGTCCAGTAAGTACCACGACAAACTTTAGGAAAAGCAAGGTGTATATGGGTCAGCTCTAATAAAAAAAAAGAAGAGTCATAGTTTTCGTGATAAAAAATAACAAAAAAAAATTAACTAGGCTTTTTGTCTGTCCAGAAACGTCTGAAGCTGAATAATAATGTGCTTCTATTAAGGACGTCCTTTGTCAGTAATACCCGCAGTTTCATTTAAAATCGTTACTAAGAATTATTTCGATATTTTCTAACAAAAAACAGTATCTCGAAAACTATGACACTTTTAGAGAGGTATTTTTTTTGTATGATAGCTGACCCTTACACCTTGCTTCTCCTTAAGTTTGTCGTGGTACTTACTGGACATCCTGTATCCACAATACTTGAAAAACGAGGGATCGAGTGATGTAGGAAACAATTTTGTAGATTAATAAATTCATAAGGAGGAAACAGCCATAATCGCCACGCTTGGCATGTGGGTTGGCGATCGCTTGCCAATGGTGGGGGGAAGTCGCTGCTGGCCGTCTTCTTCTAGCAGTACTACTTATGTCGCCTCTTACGGCACCATCAACAAAGAAACAGTGGTGCTATTAAAAAAACGTGACGGTACTTACACGACAAATTTTAAATTTATTGAGAAGCAATTGTAAGAATATTTATTTCAATGTCATTTAATAAATCAAAGTATAAGTTTCCTTCTACACAAATCACATGCGACTGTAAATTTTATCAGTTTGCATAATTTACTAGCATAGACAGGACGAAACTTTAACCACTTTCCAAAATTTTTGTAGGTGTTCAGTATCGTATTTACAGCCCATTTATGAAGTAAAAAATGTAACAAGTTTTCACCCGAAAATATTTTAAGCAATATAGTTTTGAATTTTTACAGTTTTAGGCCTGATTAGGTATAAAGAGGAAATCAAAAACTTATGATTAGTATCGTAATAAACTAGTGTGATGTGCATTGCGTAAAAAAAGTGTTGCTAGGCGGCCGTATCAAAAATTTTAGATTTTTGGCGGACATTTTCTAAGTGCTTAATCTTGACATTTTTGTACTGGGCTATACCAAAAGAAAAAAACGTCTTTTATTTTTTGTTTCGTAGATTGATATATTAAAATTTGGAAGGTGGTTAAAATTACACCCTGTATTTTATGTACAGAAAAAATATCTAAACACTTATCGTTTTACCAACTTTACTATCTTGCAATAAGTGTCAGTACACTTAATATTTTTTACATATTTTTGTAAAATAAAATGATTTGAAACATATTCCTCCCTTTAGATTTTACAAAATTTCCGTGTACCTATTAACTGATTAACTTGCGTTTATTAAGATTTACCATTATTTTTATATTTAGTGCTTTATTGCTGATAATACACACTAATATACCTACTTAGATATGCAGTGCGTTCTCTCCTGGTATAGGCATATGTTTATGCCTAAAAGGAGCAGGGCAAAGGCCTTCATCATTGTATTCAAGTTACCACAGCACTGCCGGGTATAGGCATAGCCACCATGCTTGCGAGCACCCGCTATATCACAAACTTGAGCAATGTCTGATAATCCAAAACTCTTGTTACCTGACCAGGGAATTGTACCCAGGACCCCGAGATCTTGGTCCGGTATTTAAACCACTACACCAACGGGACGTTTTCGTTACAATATATAAGTAAGTTTTTGTAAAAAAAAACCTGTTTAAATTTCTAAATTGCCATGAACAATTAAAAAATTTTAACTCACTTTCGCCCCATCTTCAAGGAAAGCCTTGACCACACCAGCGCCAATGCCAGCAGCTCCACCAGTAATTAAAAACACGTTGTCTTTAACCTCGTGCATGTCTTAACACTGTAAATATCCAGCAAACAATGAATGCTAGTTCTAATCGTACAGTTTTAAATACTAATAAAGTAGCAAACTTCGCTTACTATGGTGATATAAACACAGAAACGAAAAACAGATCGTAAGGTAGATAATATCGCATACTAGCGACAGAGTGTGGTGTTTCTCGCGTACTACATTCAGTAGCAAACATCATGTTTGCTTTAGGAAAATCTGATATTTTCCCGCGTGATAGAATCAGAAGTGAGGAAATCCGTAGGAGAACTCAAATAACCGACATTGTTGCAAGAATTGCGGAGCATAAGTAGCAGTAGGCGGGACATTTATTATGACACAGAGTAAAAAGAACCAATGGTCGTTGAGGTGGAATGGATTGTCAGAATGGCGACCACACCGGTATGTAGGTAAGCCCCCTCTATTTTTTTGTAATTAAGGGTCTGTTTCACAATCATTAAGTAAAGGCTTAAGTAGTTACTCAACGAGTTAATTACATAGAGGTTAAATCCTTTCGTTAACTTTCTTCGCATTTCACAATCATCCAATGAGTAAATTAAAGTGAGGATTTTATAATTAATACTTACTTACAAGTTACGTTTCGTTTCAAGGTAAGAATAATGTAATCACAGAATTATCAATAAAAATATTTTTTGTTAAGATTATAAGTAATAAAAACAATAAATTCGTACAAAAATTGTTTACACTGTAATGTAAATGAGTCATTTCACCTTTTCTAAAATCAATGTTTCTGTAAGAATGGAACGCAGCGAGGTTTCAACAAAAAGTCTATGTCGAGTCAACGTCAGCTAGTCAGTAAATGACAAATGACAAATTTGCCGACGTTTGGTACTTTTTGTGTGGTGATTTTGTTTGCATTGAATTTACCATTACAAACATTGCGTTATTTTACAATGACTGCAAAACTGTCCATTTAAATAATAAAATAACTTCTTGTTGATGAAAATTTGGAAATGACGTATTTGAGGTTATCTTTTTAAATTTACTTGTCAAGTAAAAGGCTACTTGGCAGTGCATCCGGTGATTAACTTAACGAGCAGATAAAGTGGTGATTAACCCTACTCAGGGATTGTGAACCCTGAAAAATAGTTTACTGAGCAGATAGGGTCGAAGTAGCTTACCCAGAACTTTACTCAGCGATTGTGAAACAGGCCCTTAGAATGTTAGTTTTGATTTTAATTATGTAAAGCTGTAGTTAAATGTTGTATTAGATTAAAAACAATGCTAAAAAGTATTAACCAAAAATCTTAACTAAGCAATATATCAATAATCTGATTTTAAAATAAGTAATCTATAAAAATAAGACTTTGAAGAAGAATGATGCATTCATTCTTCTTCTGTATCGTCAACGCTTAGAGAATCAAAATTGCACCATATGACTTTGATGAGACTTAGATCATAAAAAAATCCAATGGTAATAATATATTCAGTAGCTACTACAGCAGAATTTTTAAAATTTGGACTCAAAATAATTAATTCTGAAACTCATCATTTATTAATGGGTTAGCAGCAGGCGTTTTGAGATGTTTCTTCAAATTTGGGAATGTAATTTAGGTGCTCATGGTATTTAGTGATTAAAGGCGATTGATTTTATTTTTTATCATTGCTTCCATAGATAAGACATAAGAACTAGATACCTACACAGTCTTATACAAAAGTATCAACAATAAAAAAAAAAGTTGTGCGTGTACTAGTGTACACACGTAAGAAGTGAAACTTCTTTATGGCCTTATTTTTCGAAAAATGATCTACATGCAACTTTTCAGAAATTGGTTAAATTAGTTAAATTAGTTAAATTGGTTAAATTGGTTAAATTGTGTAAAATTGGTTAAATTGGTTAAATTTGTTAAATTGGTTAAATTGGTTAAATTGGTTAAATTGGTTAAATTGGTTAAATTGGTTAAATTGGTTAAATTGGTTAAATTGGTTAAATTGGTTAAATTGGTTAAATATCCAATTGGTTAAATTGGTTAAATTGGTTAAATATTATTTCACTTTACCTTTTTGCTATCGTCTGAACCAACCGTGGTAGGGGCAAGAAAAAGATGGCGCGTAACCGAAAAATCTGACGCGTCAATGTGACGCAAAACGTGACGGTAAATTTTTTCCAACGCCCATAATAAAGTTTCACTTCAAAAACATTAGTTAGTTCCGTGTTTCATATCAGCCATAATAGAAATTCAACCTAACTTTACATGACATTAGCTAAGTTGAATGCTACTAAGTTTATTATATTTTGGAATAATATTATCTATGATTTCAGCACTGTTTTGCCTTCATGCATAATTTCACGTTTTGTATTCTAAACTTATTTATTATTGCCCGCGACTTCGTCCGCGTCAATTTCTGTTATTATGATCGCGATTATTTTTGTAACATTTTTCACTTTTCCTATTAGTTGTAGCGTGATGTTATATAGCCTAAAGCCTTCCTCCTATCCAACACAAAAATAATTTTTCAATTCTAACGAGTATTTTCTGAGATTAGCGCGTTCAAAAAAACAATCAAATAAACTCTTCAGCTTTATAATATTAGTATAGATATTGACTCTTTGTTGTGAGAATATTGGAAAATTTTAATATAGCTCATTTATGCTGATGAAATTTTGAGCTGAAATTTTTTAGTCGGTGATTGTATTATTGGTTTCTAGTTTTACGTTTATAATTTAGTCTCTATGATTTGGTCGTCACTGGTTCGGTTCCTAGACGTTTTCAAATAAGAAAAAACTATATTTCCTTTTAAACTATTTAATTATTTTTAAAAACAAACAACAGAAACCAGGTTAAATTACCAAAAAGGTAGTTATTTGGTTATTGAACGTATAAAAAGTAAATAAGGTTTCAGTATATAAAATATTTTTTGTCATTTGAAGAGTGGCAGCCAATCATCCGGTCGGTAATATTTAAAAACAAAGATCGGTTAGCATGCCGTATGCTTTCTTCACGACGTCTGTGATGTCTTTGACAGGTTTCTCACTCGTTGACAACCATACAGTTCCATTTTCACCTTGTTTGTATGCTTCTACTAATGCCTTTGAAGCTGTTTGCACTCTGAAAAAATATAACGGTTCAGATTATTACCTGAAGGATTGCTATACTTTTTTTGTACAGTCAATACATAGCTGTTTGTTTAAAAAATTTTAAAAAAATCACTTTGGGAAATAAGAACAGAGGAAGCTACAATTTAAATAGTAATTCCTTATAAATGCTCAAAGATTAAGTGGAATTAACGTAAAAAACTTGGTCACGGTCAGTTTTGTACACACGGCAGTACATTAAGACATTCATTATACATATACATATACTGGGTGTAAACAGCTACTTTACAGTGTTACATAAAGTTGTTCGAAATTTTATCATTTTTTGATGATATCGTTTTAACTTTTATATCTAACTCGCTCTTCGTCCACGACTCTGCCACGAACTCCACGTCATATCGCGGGGTAGGAAACCTGTGCCTAGCGGTGGCATATAGAAAGATAGATTAGGTACATATGCTTAATCATAATTCATTCGTGTCTGTAAAACCATGAAAATACACATTGTATTGTACAAAATTTCAAGGTCAAGCCATTTAGTAGTTGACACACCGACAGCAGCGCCACCTACCGGATTTTACGGTTACTTAAAAAAATCAACATTTTCACAATATTCATTATATTCCAAGTAAAGATGAAAACTTAATACTGCTCGCAAGTTTAAGAGCAGTCGACCACTTTAAAAGCGTATTTGGATTAGAAATATTGTAACTAATTCCTTTAAAATTTAGTTTCATAAAGACGATATTTACGAACAATGTAAAATTATGGAACAACAAAACTTTAGTTAGTTTGCATATGAGACTTACACGGACTTGGCCTGTTTTACTTAACTTCGGTGTTTACCTAAATTTGATTTTACATGGGAGGACTCAAAAGACTGAGAGATCAAGCCCCCGCCTCCACAGGTTTGACATGGTAGGACACAGATGCTTTTGAAAGAGGGCTTGCCCCCCCCCCCCCCAATGCACACGTTTCAAAGGGGCTTAAGGTAGTGTTTATAAATCAGTGGCGTATTAAGTGAAATGTATACTCACGATTGTGCGGGGTAGCCCTTGACCTTATCAGGGATACTGCTCTGAATGCCTTTGTCGAAGTTGCCCATGTTGTCGTACAGCGCCGTGTCAGTTACACCGAAGCACATGGTGATAACCCGAACGCCAGTTCTGGAGTAGTAATCATCGCTCTAAAACAAAACAATTTTAATAAATAATTAAAAAAACAATACACAATATCTCATGTCTACAATAAATGAGCACCCACTGAACTATTGGTTGCTATTCTACCTTAGTTGCATTCACCATTAAGTCTATTACCTAAATTTGAAACTGCATTACGGTAGACACCTTACAATACTAACTTTTTCTATTTTAAAAGGACTATTAGAGCTAAGTGCTGGCCCCAATTGATTTTATATTATAACTTCTAAACAAAATTAACTCTCAAAAAACTAGAACAGTACCATTTTGGCAAATGACCTCTAGTATTTATTGAATCACAGTAAACTTTTCGTTTGGTTTTTTATAAAGTCGAATTTGTCGCTAACGCCAAAAGCGGCCGCTTTTAGCAATAATGTACAATGCGAAAGAATGCCAGAATTAAAACAAGTTAACAGTGATTCAATAAATACTAGAGTAAATTTGCTAAAATAATACTGTTCTAGTTTTTTGCGAATTGATTTTGTGTAATAGGGGCAGCACTTAGCTCTAGTAGTGCTCTTAACACATTGAGCGCCATGGGGGTCACCGGTCACCTCCAAACAATAAAATTGTAATTGTGTCTAGTACTTCGGCAGTTAAAGGCTTAACTTGGGCAGTTAGGAGTGACAGTTTTGTATGAGAATTTGTATTTAATTCTTATAGTTTATCAATTTCAAAAAGGGTCCCAATGATCGGTGATAACTGTTGGGTGAGAAACAGAAAAATAAAGACGGACTTTGTTTTTTAAGTTTTTTAAATTAATTATACGCAAGCATTGGTGGAAATAATATTGCTGTAGTTATTTATATAAGTAAACTGTAATGCCTCTATTTAAAGCTATGAGAAATCCATACTAATTTTATCAATGCGTATGTCTTTCTGTCTGTCTGACACTTTACGTTTTCACACTTCGACCTCTAAGGAGACTTATATGAAATGTTGTCTAGGGATGGTTTGAGTATCGGAAAGTGGCGTAGGTACCTACACCTACAACCTACACCTACATCGCTTCTATAAAACATCTAAACTAACCATATTATTGATACATCTTAACTAATTTATTAATACATCGTATAATAATAATAAAAATCGAACATCAGCTTTTTAAATCAAGTGCCCATCAATTTTAGTTTTCCACTCATCGTGTTTTATTTTACCTAGTCATTGGTAAAGTTTGCCGTGTTCGGATATTGGATGTTGCGCAAGCCTTATCATTATTATCTCTGTTATTATAGGTACAGTCGGCAAATGTTTATTTAAAACCACAGATTGAATAACAGCTATAACCATGTCGCTGTGCCAAATATCTAACTGAGGACAACGCCCTCTTGTGTAAATATTTGTGGCAAATGTAGGTATATTATAGTATAAATTTATAGTATCAACCTTCCCGACATATAAATTTGGTTTGCACAAATCATGGTCGCGGGCAGATTACGAATCGACAAACTACCAAATCTAGATAGCTGAACCTTTATTCATCACTAAATGGAATCACATCTTACTTATACCTACTATAAATTATGCCAAATAAGCATACTTGTTAAAATTGCAATAAGAAATCTAAAATCCAATTTATACTAGTACATATTACAGACGTTTGAAGTACATACAATATGTAATTTAAATTAGATAGAGGAAAGTCTACAATTATCTCTTTCTTTTTACTGGTCACTTCGTTACGCTGATATGATCAGATATATCTGTATCTGAGGGCATACTTTATCTTTCGATCACAATGTCTATATTAAATTAAACAAACAGCACCGATATTTTAAAATTTTACTAAGCATTGTATTCAGGCACTGATAGATATCGATAGTGAATTTTTTGCGTGTAAAAAATCCGTACCACTGTGAATGTGTTACAAATGTGATGACAATGTAAATCCGCATCAACAAACAAGCCTGGTAAGTTTAAAGGATATTGTATTCAATGAATATATCAATTCTTATGCCTATGTCCAGCAGTGAGTGTCAATTGGCTGTGATGATGATGATGATGATGATATCAATTTTTATTGAACCAAACGCCATGTATATTATATCCGTCCCTAAAGGGACACGTAAGTATTTCCCAAAAATATATGTCAGTATTAGGACAGGTAAATACGTATGTCCCCAAAAAACTGAATTTTAACAGTTGAAACCAATTCCAATCATATTAAGGTCGAAAAAGGAAATAAATCTAAGGGAACCAGCAACAAAAAGCCCAAAAAATATATTGTTTTATCATGCTGCAGTGATTGTGTAGTATTCTTGAAATAAAAGCGGTGGAGCACTCTTCCCGGAAAGCTTTTTTTTTTTTAATTCAAATCCAACCCATGTTATAATAGCAGTCACGTTTTTTACATTTACATTTGAACTGCACCATTCATACTGCCCAGTATATGTATAGGTACCACTTTTTTATCGATAGCGAAGATTCGGTTTTGAATTGATCACTGCCTTGAAATGACAGATTTCGGATTTGTTCTTATCCAACGCATGTTGTTGGTCTGTGTAACAGATTTATCGATGAACATGACATTGATCAACAGTTTTATATACTTACTACTTATTACATGTATTTCTGCCTTAACTTTAAAATTATAAATAAAACAAGTTATTTTGCTGGTCTTAGTTTGGCGTAGTATTATATTATCTGTGGTTTGGCCAATGGTATAAAGAAGCCGCTAATATCGATCTTTTTCGGGCAGAACTTCCATAATCTTACAATACCCAAAAAACCACCAAACAGTTCTTATTAATAGCATAGCACAAAATTTCGAAAAAGTTTAAGGATACATCTCAGAACCATTAGAAAGTTATATCATTACGACCAATTTAAAACAACCAGACACATTAAATGTGTGACTAAAATCGCTGGATTTTTTAAATAAAGTCGGTTGAAAATTACACATAAAGAAAGTAACGATCAACAACAGTTGGAACAGGAAGGCCTAGACGAACTTATCGCGATCAAATCGGGGATGTTCTGAAGAAAGGTCAGGTCAAGAGTACTCTAAACCGACGAGCATGCATGAAAAGATTGATGAATGTGGAAGAAGCGAAAGATGTATGCCAGGATCGTAGTAAGTGGAAGGCCTTGGTCTCTGCCTACCCCTATGGGAAGGAGGCGTGATAATATGTATGTATGTATGCATGTATCAACAAAATCTCTAGGGCTGCTTTACCAGAAAACTTGAGCTAAAAACAATCTGTATCATTTGTATAGTACTAGCCAAAAGTTTAGGTGGTACTTGAAGTCCGCATTGCATTGCTGATTCTCGTTCCATATACATTTAAAATGCAATTAAATTATGAGATACAAGCTAACTAAGATGAGATACGATAAATACTCTTAATTGCACACCATACAAAATTTGTGACATAAAATACATTTTAGTCTAATAATAAGAAGTGTGGAAATAATACTAACAAGTGTGGAATGAGTACACATGAGTAAGCATGTGTATAAGTGTGTGAGTGTGCAGGTATCTGCTTGTGCAAAAAGATTTTCAATTTTTCATTTACTCACAGACAGGCAGTTCCCAAATTGCAGGACGGCACTCTTTGTGGCGAAATAAATTGGAAATACTGGTGAAGCGTGCAATGCTGCTATCGAGGAGATGTTGATGATGGTTCCACCTTTGCCGCCTTCGTCTTTGCGCATCAGCTCCAAGGCTCTTATGGAACTTGTGACGAGTGCCGTCTGTAAAAAATATTTTTAGTATTTACGTTTTGCATAATATGTCGTGTAACATGAAGTCCACTATAACTCCACGATTTAGACCAATAATCAGGGCCTCAATTCCGCTAATTTACAAATGGCTCAATAGAATGAATGTGTCAAAATATATAATTGCGATGCCATTGCGATTCTATTGAGCCATTTGTAAATTAGCGGAATTCTAGCACACGGGACCAGGATGGCGGGCTGTTCGCTTAGTGCGTCGTTCAGAGGTAGGAGTGGGGTGTTGTCACAGCACCCCCTCTGAGGAGGTCTGCCCTTTTCAGGGCGGAGGTGGCCGCTGGCGGGGTCCGTGGACTGTCGAGTCACCACAGACCCTGCCCTCAGTCAGCGCGGCGGGTGACGCGAGATTTTTAGTGGGTATACCCCTGGGTCCCATTCCCAGGAGCAGCGCCCTTTTTAGGGCGCCGGGAGTCCCACATACCAAACTGCCCTCCCCCGGGCAGTGGTGATGATGCGTAACGCATTTTCCTCGCGTAAAAATAATAATAAAAAAAAAGTAGCATGGGACCCGAAGTTGGAGATCTTACGGAGAAGCCTGTGTCCAGATTGTCCAGCTGCGGATGGTGTCTGGCTGAGACCAATGACTGAGATGATGATGATTGCGAAATACCCGCAATCATTATAACCACGAACTTTTTATGGACTCCAATTTCGCCCGTCCTTGTCATATCGTGAAGTGTCGTTTTTAAAACTTGTTTTGAGTCAACAACAGATAAAAAATTGCTTTTTTTGGATAATTTGCGATCCCGTAACAACAACACCGATAAGACATGTTAATCAAACAAAAATATAGCACTTATCAACGTTGTGTGTGTGAATTTAGTTTATAGTATCGTTGTCAAATTGTTGTTTGCGGACGCCGCGCCGTATTGGCACTGGAATCTGATTTCGCTTTATAGCTCTCATTTTTTATTTGAGTAGGTATCTTATTAATGATGCATAAATATGCTACGAAGGTTTTGCTATAGCAATAAAAACACTTTTCACTATTTGTTAATTACATTTACAAACAATAAACATACTAATATGTTTAATCAAATAAGCCCAATCAACTCCTGTCTACCATACTTGTTAACTATATCTAGAATATCACAGGTTTTAAGTAATTGGTTTAAGCTTCTAAGATCGCTTCGATAAAAAGAGTAGGTACATTATTAAAGGATTATGTGTCGTTGCAAAGTGTTCTATTAATGTCCTTTTAGTCCCCAATAATGCAGAAAATGTTATTTTTAACAAGTTTTAATATCATCTAATTAAAGCAAAAGATTTGCACTTACCACGTTAATTTCAATTTCTTTTTTGTAAGTTTCCAGGCTGTCGTTCATGATGCCAGCGTTATTTACAACAGCATCGAGAACCCCTTGTTCTTCCACAACTGTTTTGTAAGCACCAAATAGCTGGTCTTCATTTGTGACGTCACATTTGTAGAATTTTGTTTTTTTGTCACCATATTTAGAGTTCAATTCGTTTTGTAACTCTACGCCTTGCTTCTCGTTAACATCTAGAATTGCCACATGCTGAAAAGAAATTTTTATTTACTTTTCAATAGGCTCATCCTCCAGAATAGGCAAATTTTCAATTCCACTCTGCCAATTTATTAAGAACATTGATATATAGATAAAATTACATACTATGTTTACTATGACCCTTAGTCTTTCAAGCTCTTCACCGTCAGTACTTTAGGAAGGCCCTACAGCTTTCTGGTTACCGGTACGGCTAACTTTTTATTCTTGGATTGTATTATCAATTCACTTTAGCAATATAATTTCTTAGAAAACATTTTAAGAACTTATTAGACTGTTAGGTATGGTCCAAATGTTGGGCTTTGAAAGCCAGAATGCTTTTTTAGATGGAGGGGGGAGGCCTTAACCCAGGAGTAGGATCCTAAAGCTGGATCATCCCGCTTAGTAGCAGGTGAAGTGATGCAGTGGTTTGCCCATTACTGGGCCCGAGTTTGACCCAGTAATGGGCAAACCACTGCATCACTTCACCTGCTATTCTCCCATTGTTCTGAAATCGAACACCAGACTGTTATTGAAGGATTGTCATACGATAAGATGACGGAGTTCCCAATAGTTAGAGAATTTTAATAGAATGTATAAGCTTAAACCACAATTTCAATGATTAAGGTGAGTTAAAAGATTTAGGAATGATTTTGTATGATATTATTCATTTTCATAATGATGATGGGTTTTAAGCTTAAAGCGTTTGCGTAGGTTTATATATTTAAGCTGGTTCTGCTGGCTTGTAAAAAAAAACTACCAAACACTCTATATATTGCATACTTGGGTCATAATATTTATTTTTCCTCGAACTTCAAACAGTTCCACTTGATGACATCATGTTATTATCCACAATTTATCAGTCATATCAAACATTTGATTAGCGCTCTCAAAAAGCAATATTCCGCAACATCGGGACCAGTTTTTAATTACGATTAACAAATCAATTTTCATTTTTTTATTTATCAATATCAAAAAGGCCAAGTTTTGTTTTTGATACTTAAGTAGATACAAAAATAGCAATAATAAAATCTCGGAAAAACACTGCGAAACTTCCGCAGCCTCGGCTCGACTTGCTTAGACCCAAGTTCAACAACACTTAAAAAGCCGGTAAACAAAGAGTGACGATTAATTTGACACAATTCCCATACATAATATGTCAAATAATATTTTAAACGCTGTTTAAACTTAAACGTCTGTTGGTGAACTCGGGCCTTAATTCCAACTCGTACTTGGACGGTTTTGTTTTTACGGTCATAAGAATTTATGATACATAAGAGTTGTATGTACAAATGTTTTTCTATTTCCCCTAACTTATTACGATTTCTTTGAATTAATCACTAATCACTAAATTGCTGAAAAACTGTAGAAACTTTGTTAAAACTTTTCGACTGCTTCAAATGGGAATCAAACAAACTGCCATCACCAATATCTTCCTAATGAAAAGTAATGAAAATTAGGTTGATTTGGCAACAACAACGTAAACAGTTGACGAAAAACCGTGTCAAAAATGACAGTAAATGTATGGAATTTAAAAAGTTGTAAATTAAAAATAAAATTACTTTAAGGTCATGTTAACTACCTAATATATATATTTTTCAATCAAACGTAAAATTCTGTTCAACCCTGATTCACGTGTTTAACATACAAGAAACTTACATAATAAAAAATCCTTGTTAACATATTGTTTTTCTATCAGTGTCAAAACAAGTCCACAAACAGATTGGTTTTGACGTCATGTTAATTTATTGAATAAACAATTGTTTATTTACTAAGAACTTTTAACCTACCAGTATGACAACACAAAAGTAGGTATTGTATTTACTCCCGGCAAACTTCATGTTGTCTTTATTATGTTTGATGTTTAAATATTAATGCTTGTTTCCTTTGCAAGTGCTTCCGCCTAGTGAATAAACTGATGATAGATACATAGCAGATATGCGGTCTCACCCGTGTTAAGTTATACATATAAAAAGCTTACTAAGGAATATACGAATGTCGTTGAAATGAAAGATTATAAAAAAAAACAATCGTGAAGACGGAAATGTTGTGAAAATCCATATCGCGAGTGCTATTAAAAACAAAACCGGATACTGTTACTACTGTTAGTGTGTATACTATCCAGTATTCGAACTAGCACTCGAGTAACATCACTAGTAGTTTTTTATATGACAATATTGAGGGTGGCAGGAGATTCACTAGCCGGTTCAGACGAAGACTCAGCTCCCCAGACGGTTTGTGACAACGTAGGTATTACGCGACCGAAACATCAAAGAAGTAAGTGGTAGTGCACCGATTATGTCTTAATATTTTCACTATCAGACAAAGTTGTTTTTTAATATTATACAGTAGGTCTAAATTTTTGACTAGAATATGCTTTATCTACCAAAATGTTGATAATAAAGATGACATAATAATAATACCAACTTTATATTGTCTAATCTATAAAACAGTCAACTAATAAAATAGGTAGGCATATACTCGTCTTAAGTTGGACACTAGATTCAACGCATAAAAGGTACTTATTGTAAAATCAAAATAACCCTTGTGTTTAATAATTAAAAAGTTTTAAAGTTTATTTTAGGGTGAAAATTTTATTTTCTTTTTATTGAAACAATGACCTAAACTATTCTATTCATATTTTAAATTACTATACGATTAATAAATTTAAAAAAATCAGAAATTCAGTATTTGGTTGTTACTATTTACTACGGCACTATGCAGATGCATAGCATGCTTTTCTAGTAATTTATATGCATCATACGAAACCTACAGAAAGAGAAATAACGTTGCTTTTTTATTTTTTGTAAATAGATAATTCCTCTCTAATACATACCCTATCCTTTAAAAAATATCCACTAACCTTAGCATCTTCTTCAACAATATATCTGACGAACCACGCGCCAATACCATTGGCCGCGCCGGTAACAAAAAAAACTTTGCCTTTCACCTCGTAAACCATTGTAACCGACTGACACAGAGCTACAGAACGAATGAGACTTCGCACAGTGGATCACTAAAGTTATTAAATTGCTGTTAGCTATCTTAAACTTTGCGCACACTTACAGCGTTACGCGTTGTTGACAGTCGAAGCTATAAAAACATTTTTTTGTGTTTGTCACATATTAGGGGTTAAAGTATGAAATTGCCGTTTTGTATGGACGAAATCGAGAAAAGTCATTTTTCCATACTAACAATTTTTTAGTTTTTTTAAAAACGCCTGAACCGTTTTCGATGCAATTAAAGGTGAAAGTTAGATGGTTATAAAGCTACGCATTAAAGTATTTAAATTTCTGAAAATCAAAGTATATAATACAAATATACTTAATTGAAGCAAGAAGGTCAGCTGACACATTGTAAGGGGTCTTTTCAACGACTTCCTTTGAAGTAATAGGCACTAGTATTGCATTTTTTTTTAGTCGTAAGTTACTTTATTTAGTTTTTGATACAATACAAAAAGAATTACGCAATAATATGACTATACTTAAGAGCTATAAACAAAATAAAAAGTGGGAAAATAATCGGCAATTTCATACTTTAACCCCTATTATTACCAAATGTCTTGTTAGTTTGTCTTGCAGCGCTGTTTACTGTATGATTCTTATGAATTAACTCATAGTAACTCGTTTGTGTTTCGCATGGTAATCTTTAGGACGGAATTTTGATTCTTTTACGATAGTTTCTGTATCAATATCCTTTAAACTAGTTTACACTACGTATGTCTATCATATCTTTCTATCAAACTGTTTCAGTGACCTTAACATTGTGATAACAAAAAAAATCATGTGATAACTTTACCGGACTTAATTATTAATTTATCAGGCCACATACTTATCACGGCATATAGTATTACTCGCTTTTGTACCCGCGGCTCTGCCCGCGCGAACTACAAGGTACCTACTCGTATATTGCGCTGGTGGAAACAAATGTGCCCAGAAGTGAGATACAAAGTAGCAAATGTCCTTCAATTCAATTATAAGACAAAAAATTTATATTGCAGTAAAATAGTTTTTGTTTTCAATTAAATAAATTATAAAATATTAAATAAAAAACGAATAAAAACTAAAATTTCGACATTCTTAGGTAGGACTAGCACCCACAACCTTCTTCTTACCGGGTGACTGCTCTAACTTTATATCTAAAATCAATTTTTTGTTCAAATAATTGGAAAACAAAATGAATTTATATTTACCAGCAATTTATTTGCCTTGATAAGTTTCAAAAATATGAAAGGCAACTAATTTTGAGTTTGTACATATGTAGGCATAGGAGTAGTGTATTATTGGGCACTCTGTCCCACCAGTCGTTCGCTTCGCTCCCGACCGTTCGCTGCCGCTCACTCTGGTAGGACAGATTAGCCCAATAATACAATGAAACACGTTCCGCCTAATCACTCGTACATAATCTTCGAAGAATCCGTTCCGCCTGTGAATGAATGTTACGTCTATCACATTAGGTTTGAAGACCCCTGACCGGTGTGATAGAATTTCGACATCATACAAAATGTTTAATGACAATCTCGTACATAATCTGAGATAAATTACCTTAAATGTGAAATGCTTGTAAGCTACACATATTGTAATAATACTCTACATTGGTCTTATTTAATCCGATCGAATGACAAATCAACACGAACGAAGAATGACAGCGCAGGTTCGACGTCGCGATGCTTATTTACATGTCCATCCAATAAAATAAATCAACTTACTTTATACACGAGGTGATGTCTCCACTGTCCTATAACTCGAAACAAATAAATATGTTATTCGTTCTACCCGGGACTCGAACCCGCGACTTCTGGGGTAAGTGAGGGTCGCATGTCTGACACTCTATCCACTACACCACGGAGGTAGACACACATAATCTATTAATGACTTAAACAATAGATAATTATTGTACTGCAAACTAAGAAATAAAGTGTAATAAAATACTTATGTAAATTACGATAACTCATCTGACATAATTTTATTAGATAAGTAAAGATTAATTTCATTTAATATCGTAAGACTAAAACAATTTACAAACACTAAATTGATCTCATCATAAACCTCAACATTTGAGTTTCGAAAACACTGAGTTCTCGTAGAAAACTCTGACAAAGCCCCAAAGACGCTGAGTCCTTGCGTAAGGTTTCATCATGTCGAGGTCAGACCCCGGGAGCGCTGGGTTCCCGCGTAAGGTCTGAGACGAGTTTTATAGAGTATTTATAAATCAAATAACTATTTCATTTTTAACAATCACAAAATCACGAAATCACTGGGTTTTCGTAGAGGACCTTGTGAATTTATCGCTAAATAAAAAAGTTTTTACCTGACGATAAATGTTCTACTACTTGCTTTATAGTGAATATTAAGAATGACTCACCTGAGTTAACCGGATACATTAGCACTTTAAAAATAACACTACTTTCTTATCTTAAAGCTACATCAATTTACATACACTATATCAAACACACCATAAACCTCAACATTTGAGTTTCGAAAACACTGAGTTCTCGTAGAAAACTCTGACAAAGCCCCAAAGACGCTGAGTCCTTGCGTAAGGTTTCATCATGTCGAGGTCAGACCCCGGGAGCGCTGGGTTCCCGCGTAAGGTCTGAGACGAGTTTTATAGAGTATTTATAAATCAAATAACTATTTCATTTTTAACAATCACAAAATCACGAAATCACTGGGTTTTCGTAGAGGACCTTGTGAATTTATCGCTAAATAAAAAAGTTTTTACCTGACGATAAATGTTCTACTACTTGCTTTATAGTGAATATTAAGAATGACTCACCTGAGTTAACCGGATACATTAGCACTTTAAAAATAACACTACTTTCTTATCTTAAAGCTACATCAATTTACATACACTATATCAAACACACCATAAACCTCAACATTTGAGTTTCGAAAACACTGAGTTCTCGTAGAAAACTCTGACAAAGCCCCAAAGACGCTGAGTCCTTGCGTAAGGTTTCATCATGTCGAGGTCAGACCCCGGGAGCGCTGGGTTCCCGCGTAAGGTCTGAGACGAATTTCATAGAGTATATATAAATCAAATAAGTAACTATTTATTTTTTTGATAGTCACAAAATCCCGAAATCACTAGGTTTTCGTGGAAGACCTTGTGAATTTATCGCTAAAAGAAACAGAACTAATCAGACGACACGTATGTATTCACAGTTTGTTCTCTAATAGGAACTAATAAATTAATTTACAAAAATAAGTAATCGATAAAGCTGTGGCTTAATATGAGCGATGAGGGATAATATTAATGTAATGTTATAACATCTTTAATGTATATGTAAAGCAAAGTATTCGTATCATTAGAAAATTGGGTTCATGTATTTATTTTAAATATATAATGTACATTCAGTGATATGGGGATCTTTACAAAATAATTTACATAATATACAGAGCACGCTTTTGTGTAGCGTACCCTACGGAAACAGAATTAGAGCTTTAGAGGGCTTACTCGTTGTATCATAACTTCATAAGATTAGTCAACGATTAAATAAAAATAATAAATAAATATCATTGGATATTATTACTAAAACTACACGTCATTTTTCTAGTTTAAGAAGTACTACTAATCAGAGCTAAACTATAAAACAATAAACAAACTTAGACAACCATTTTTAAAAAAAAATAAACAATCACCTTCATGCACGCATAAGTTTGTATTGTGCATGAATCGAACCCTTGAATTCTAAGTAGCGTTCACTAGCAGTGAACCATTCGTTTGATGGTTTGAGATCGCTATAAGTCAAGCCATTTCTTGTTAAAATAATCACTGTTGCTATATTAACACGGCAACGTTGATATTAGATGCGCTTTCCGACGTCATCGCATTTACCTTGTGCAGCATTATGCGATAGGATTGTGTTCCACTTTACTGTTACTATGCTACACGTACACCTATATACAGTGAATATAATGTAATTAAGTTTGTTTTATGAAAATAATATAGAATTAGATTACTTGAATTTATAACATAGCAAAGGAAAAAAATGATTTTGTAGTTTTGTTTTAAGTATACATTTATTGTCAAATTGCTTCTTGTAAATATAATAAATTACTAACTAATATATATCTGGTTATTTTTTTATATAAAGTTTAAACGATATTTCGTAATATTATTTTACCTGTGAAAGATTTTCATATTTTTATTTTCTATACAATTGTGTCTACAAAACGTAGCTTCTAACTACTTATATCTTTCACTGGTACACAATTTTGTTTTTCTGCATAGCAAGCGTTTAACAATTTACATTATTACGACCAAAGTTCAATATTTTAACAAGTTAGTAATCATACTGTTGATTTGCTTGTCAAATATATTATTCTTTAATCCTATTTTATCTAGGTTACTTGCAAAAAGGTATAATCGCATAAACATATTTTTTAGAAAGTACTTTGTCTAAGGCTAAAATAATGTATCGATTTAAAATACGTTCTAATTCGTTTTTGTTTCTAATTTGAGTCGACTGGGAGTTGAACCATAAACTTTTTCATCTTCTAGTTCACCAATCACATTTACGATAGATATCGTAATTGCAGAACTAAAAATAACTGTAATAATTGAGTTTTAGGGTTTTACGCTATTTCTTATTTACCTTGGATAAATATAAAAATATTGTAACAAAGAATGTCAAGTAAGTACCTACCTAACCCTGTTTACTGTAATGAGCATAATTTAAATATATCACATTACAACTTATGCTTGGTTTTCGTTTTTTACTTTTACACACACTAATGAATACATAATATTAGTTAATATACACTAATACATTTTGATGACAATACCAATTTATGCGTATATATAGCCTAAATTTTTCATCGATTTTCATTAGCTCACAGTTGCGAAACAGTGGTCTCCAGTCTACAATTTCTATCTCTTGGACTCTTCAGGAACAAAGAAGTGATAATGTAAGTAAGTGATTTTATTTTAAACTAGTTACCACCCACGGCGTTGTTCTCGTGTATTTTTCCAGTGATTTAATGGTTTTTCTTTATTAGATTATTTTACAAGTACTTATAAAAATTGTCTTAGAAACCTCTTCAATTTCGCACCGAGTAAGCACACAGTTCCCGCAACATATGGTGTGGTCACAGTTTTTTAAATAAAATAATAATGTTTGCAACTGTTTTAGGTCGGACTCCGAGTGTGAAATTCAGAAGAAATCAACCTCAGTGCGCAAAGCCAGCAAGACCTACCGATCAGACTCAGAGTTTGAATCTGAGGTGGCGCCGAAAAAACCTACACGCGCTAGAAAAAGCAAGCGCATCATATCGGACTCGGAGAGTGAAGGCGAGTCGGCGTCCAGGAAGCCAACAGGGCGATCAAAAACTAAAAAAACATCTTCTGCTGGCAAGAAGCGTAAAACCTCAAATGAACCATTAAGGTAATTATTAAACTTTGATACTTAGTTAAATTTATTTAACAAAGTAGTTTTTTGTGAAATTCTTATGATCATAATTAGTTTGCAAGAAGTATTAATTTAATATTAATATTAAATGTAAAAGTAGATAAATAATCATTGAATTAAAAAAATTATATCTTTCAATGCAAATATTAGGTGTTAAAATATAAAATTGCCGTTTTGTATGGACGAAATCGAGGAAAGTCATTTTTAAATACTAACAATTTTTTAGTTTTTTTAAGAACGCCTGAACCGTTTTCGATGCAATTAAAGATGATAGTTAGATGGTTATAAAGCTACGCATTTTAGTATTTAAAATTCTGAAAATCAAAGTATATAATACAAATATACTTAATTGAAGCAAGAAGGTCAGCTGACACATTGTAAGGGGTCTTTTCAACGACTCCCTTTGAAGTAATAGGTACTAATATTGCATTTTTTTAGTCAAAAGTTACTTTATTTAGTTTTTGATTAAGAATTACGCAATAATATAACTATACTTAAGAGCTATAAACAAAATAAAAAGTAGGAAAATAATCGGCAATTTCATACTTTAACTTTAATAACTAATTTTATTGTAAAACAAGATAGGTATAACTTACTATTATTACTTACTTGCTAATATATACAAAAATGTTTACAGGAAAAGCAAGATTTACGAGCTCTTCGGCATCGGTAGCAGTAGAGAGGAGGAAGAAGTACCGTCTTCAACAAAGAAAATTTTGCCATCCTACTTTATCAACAGAGTGGCCAACGGGAACGAGCGTCGAACAGCACAAACGTCTGGTAACTATTACGTAGACCTGAAAATATATGAATCTTCGGACGCAATAGACATCGAACCAGCGAACCTATGGAAGAAAGCGCTGGTACGAATTAAATTTCAAACCAGCGAGGAGTCCGACCAGTGGCGCGGCATTCAGAATTTAGTTAAAAGCGCAAACTCGTTATTTAAGAGCGAGCCACATTTGTATGTAGACAAATAAGTTTTAGTTGTTTTAAGACCTACTATTAATTGGGCAATACCTTTGATATAACTATAAATATTAAGGTATCTCTAGGTAACTGTTTTTTAAAACCTTAATCCTTTATAATTACATCTTATTCTTGTATTGAGCATAGGTAATTTACTTTGGGGTTATTTTTAATTAGTAATAATTAATTAGGTAACTGCTATTATAGCCTAATTCCTTTTCATATTAGCACTTAATTACAGATTTAGTAATACATAATTAATTTTTATTTTATATTACTACTACTTAGAATGTCATACTGTTCACTTTGTAACGTTACAGTAGATAGGAAACGATGGACAGGACATGTGCGTAGCAACACACATAAAAATAATAGTACTGTTCCTATTGGTGACAACGTACAGTTAATTAAGTCTGCTTTCAAGGGTCGTATAGCGAGTTATAGAGTTGAAGCTTTAAGCGATGAGGCAAGAAACTCACCTCAGTTATTTTTAAATAACATTAAAGAACAAATTAGATCACTAATGAGCCGTTCGTTACAAATACATACGTGTATTAAAGTAAACTTTGAATTTTTTTGTAATTTCCTTGTGATTAAAAGTGAACCATGTGTAGAAACAATGAAATCATTTAGCACAAAAAATTCTAATTTTTATTTTAATTACGATTTTGATACATTGTACGCAAATGTCGAATGTGAGTTATTAAAAAAACTCGAAGATTTCGAAGAAAAAGATAGTGGGTGGACTTTTTTAAGTACTTCACATCTAGAAGTCAATGTAAATAAATATCAACCTCTTAGTGGGTCGGGTTTTATATCTTTACCTAAATTCATTCAAAGTAAAAAAGCATGTTTAAATATCAAAAATAAGGATGAATATTGTTTTTTGTGGTGTGTGACTGCAGCCTTATACCCTGCTACTAAACACCCGGAAAGGGTTTCTTCGTACCCACACTTTCGAGACGTTTTAAACGTGAAAGGTATTTCATTTCCAGTAAACTTTACGGGCTTAGCTGTTTTTGAGAGAAATAATCCAAACCTTAGCATTAATGTTTATGGAATTAATAATGGTAAAAGTATTATCGGTCCACTTTATAAATCTGAGGTCAATTCCAAGAGCGCTAAACGCATTCATTTGCTGCTTCTTGAAAATAATACTTCAACCCATTACTGTTTGATTAAAGATTTACCTCGACTTGTGAGATCTCAGGTGACTAAACACCACGGAAAGATTTATCTTTGTGAAAGTTGTTTGCTATTCTTTCCTAACTCAGATCAACGCGAAAATCACCTGTGCGGAGGAGTTGTAACTGTGTTACCCGATAAAGGTTCAGTTATTCAGTTCAAAAATTTTGAAAGGAAACAAAACGTTCCTTTTGCCATTTATGCTGATTTTGAGACAATGTTGGAACCAGTGCAACACAGTGATAGCCAACCAAATACATCAAACACTTTTTATTTACAGCGACACGTACCAGTTGCATTTGCGTATAATATCGTTTCCACAGTCGATGAGAGTTATAATCGCTTTGTCTCTCATCGCGGTAAAGATTGCGTTGCTAAATTCATAAACTTGTTGCAGAAAGATGTCATTCACATATACGACAAACTTAAACAAAATATACCGATGGTGTTTACAAAACAGGATGCAATTGAATTTGAGAAAGCTAGTCGTTGTCATATTTGTGAACACTTTTTGTGGGGATACAAAGTTAGAGATCATTGTCATATGACAGGACGTTATCGTGGTGCTGCTCATCGTCACTGTAATCTTCAGTTTAAACTTCCAAAATTCATTCCAATTTTTTTCCATAACCTTTCTGGTTACGACTGTCACCTTTTTATAAAAGAATTGGGGGAAACTCCTGGAAAAATTAACATTTTACCTAAAACGAAAGAAAAATATATATCTTTCTCTAAATTTATACACGTGAATAAAGACGAGTATGTACAGATACGTTTTTTAGATTCTTACCATTTTTTAGGAACAAGCTTAGACAAACTAGCTAAAACAATGGAAGAAGATGATTTTACTAGTCTGAAATCCCATTTTCCTGACGACGAGCAGTTTCGCTTATTAACGCGAAAAGGTGTGTATCCTTATGACTATATGACTAATTGGGATTGTTATAAGGAAACATTATTACCAATGAAAAAAAACTTTTTTAACTCTATAACTAACGAAAGTATTTCCGATTCTGATTATAAACATGCACAGAGTGTTTGGTTAAAATTTAATATAAAAAATTTAGGGGAGTATACTGATTTATACTTGAAAACAGACGTTCTTTTGTTAACTGATATATTTCAAAGTTTTCGAAAAACATGCAAAAAGCATTATAAATTAGATCCAGCATTTTACATAACAGCGCCTAGTTTATCGTTCGACGCAATGTTACTTAAAACAGGAGTGCAACTCGAGCTTATCACAGACTTAGCTATCATACGAATGATTCAAGATGGGATCAGAGGAGGTGTGTGCGTGTGTGTACATCGTTCGGCTACAGCTAACCATAAATATATGTCTAATTACAACAAATCGAAACCCGATTCTTATATAGCATACTTAGATTGCAATAACTTGTATGGATACAGTATGTGTCAATCATTACCATTTTCTAACTTTCGATTTTTAGATAATAACGAGATAGCTCTATTAGACATACAAAGTATTGATGATGACGCAGACTGGGGATTTATACTCGAAGTTGATCTGTTGTACCCTGAATACTTACATCGTGAACATAACGACTTACCATTTTGCCCTGAAAAATGTATCCCACCTGGTGGTAAAACAAAAAAGCTAATTCCAAACTTATATAATAAATATAATTATATAATTCATTATGTTCATTTAAAAAAATGTATGGAGCATGGATTAATCTTACGTAAAATTCACCGAGTCATTACATTTAGACAAAGCCAATATTTAAAACGCTATATTGAACTGAACACGGAATTGCGTCAAAAAGCGAAGAGTGCTTTTGAACAAGACTTTTTTAAGCTTTTAAATAATAGCGTATTTGGTAAAACATTAGAAAATACTGAAAAACGTGTAAATGTTCAGTTAGTAAACCAATGGGAAGACTCGAACAATACGACGAAAAAGTCTACGCAAGCAGTGAAATTAATAGCTAATCCTTATTTCCACAGTTCTACTGTATTTACAGAAAATTTAGTTGCGATACAATTAAAACCAAACCAAATAGTTTTGGATAAACCAATCTACATTGGTTTTACTGTTTTAGAATTATCTAAATCTCATATGTATAATTTTCATTATAACATCGTTAAACCATTTTATAAGGAAAACGTGCGTCTATGTTATACGGATACGGATTCACTTATTTATGTTATAGATACTAAAGATTTTTATTTAGACTTAAAAAAATACTTTTTAAGTTACATAGACAGCAGCAATTATGACATAAATAATGTATTCAATATTCCACAACAAAACAAAAAAATCCCTGGTTTGTTCAAGGATGAGATGGGTGGAAAAATTATAACAGATTTTGTTGGATTGCGATCCAAATTGTATTGTATAAAATCAGAAGACAAAGTCACTAAAAAGGCGAAAGGGGTCAAGTCATGTGTAATTCGTGATTTGAAAATGTTTGACTATGAGAGTGTACTGTTGAATAAAAATGTTATACGAAAAAAAAACATATTGTTTAAATCAATTAAACACCAAATATTTACGCAAAGCGTTAATAAAGTTGCGCTATCTGCTAATGATGATAAACGTTTGATTTCGCATAATAACATAGAGACCAAAGCATGGGGTAGTGTTTCATTTTTAAAAAATATGTAACAGTTACCTAGATAATATACAACTTGTTATTAGATTAGATTAGTAAAGTTATTTAAGTTATGTTAAGTTAATATAAGTATTCTGTAATAAATGTCTTATTATCAAATCATTTTATTTCATTTATCTCTTTAAACCTTATCATTCCCTTTTAGGAAGTTGAGCTGTAGATTTGTTGAACCGAATTAACATTTATTTCATAATTTTGTGAATAGTTTGGTAAATATACATTCACAGTAAAATCAAATTCTAATGAAAAAAAGTCTACTTGTGACTTGATGTGGTTTTTATGTTCTGCTTCTATTTGTGTGTACCTATGAGTGATTTCTTATATTGTTATCTAAATATACATGATGTTAATGCAAATCTTGGTCTACCTAATATTAATAAAAAAATAAAAATAAAATACTTAGAGTATTGTTATAAGTGTTAAACACAATAAGTGTGAAAGAGGCGAAAGGTATAAAAATATGAGTAAGCAAACATCAATACCTACTACATTATAATAGGCTAACATCGATGCTCAGATTTTATAGCTGACATAGACAAAATCAAGTTGTGACTTGATTTTATGCACCAGCTGATAGGTATAGGTAACTCAATACTTAGCGTATTGTTGCAATAAGTGTGAATGAAATGCAAATCGAAGGCGAAAGGTAAAAAATACAAATAAGCTAAATACTAACTACTTGGTGTAAATAGGCACTATTCATTCCTTAGCTAGATTTGATAGAAGTCGCACTCGTTTCACATATTTTTATTAGTCACTTTAAAAACTTCGTTTTGCTAAAAAACACTATGGTAAGTTACTTTTCTACATCTTACACTTTATCACTAACCATTCGTTTCTTTGTTGTACTTGTATTTTAATGTAACTAATTTTATTATCTTTCTACAGGCTTCGGAACTCCATAATATCGCCTCCATTTCGGACGAAGACTGCTCGCCTACTTGTAATCCTCAAGAATTTTCGGACCCCTATCAATACGCTCAAGATCCACTGTTGGGATTTACTCAAGAATTCTTAAAAGTGAAATCTCATCAAGAAGCAAACCACAAAGGTCAACAACGGTGTCAAACAAAAGTTAAGCGGAGGCGAAATAATGCTGCTGAATCTTCTACCAGAAAGCGAAATAGAGCTCAATCATTTGTAGTGAAAAGTGTTCCAAGCAAGGGTCGACGATTAATAAAAATAGAAATTTTAGACTTGTCTAGTTCGCAATCTGAAATTAGTGATTGTGTACAGGATGACAGTGTGTTCTTGAGTTCGCAATACATAGTAAAAGATGACAATGATGAAATAATGAATCAAACCGAAAACCTCATAAATAATATTTCGAAAAAAATTTGTGGATACAGTTATAATAACTATTTTTAAGTTTTTAGTATGTAAAACTAGTTTTATTATTTGTAACATTAACTAACTAATTAAAAACATGTTTAATGTACTTCCTGAGTTTTATTCAAATATCCAAAACTATTTTAATTTAGTATTGAAATAGGTTGAGAAATAAAAAGCAGAAATTATTTTTGAGTTAGTTATATTATAAAAATATATTAAATACGTAATACAAAAAAAAAACACATTTTAATAGGAAAGGTAGATACAAAGCTTGTGTATTCATAAATAAATTAAATTGTATGTTTATTTATAGAACACCACTTTTTGATACATAGTACATTTTTTAGAGCACATATTTTACTATGAGACAAACAATTAAACATATTTTTAGCAAACAATTCATTTAAAATATTTAAATTTGGTATACCCGTATAACTTACATCTAAAATATTTTTATGTCCACATAAATCTTCCACCCACTTAATTTTTTCTTCACCTTTTACGATTATTTTCTTGTCTATCAAAAAAGGTTTTATAATTCTATGAAATTCTCTAAAGTCTATATAACCTTCGCTCCAGCGATAACCCCTATTCCTTTCTATCCAATGAACATGTTTTTTTTCTTCATCACTCAGTGCAGAATATGGATATGGAGGTTTTATTAAAAATATATGGGTGTACTCCAGAGTGGCTATTGCCATTTCCTTAACCAAGAATACATTATCCTTGTTTTTGAACCCTTGTAAATCCACGATTATTGTATGATTATTCATGATAGTTTCTTCACTATATTGCTCAAGGGCTTGTACTCAAATATACAATCATTTAAGATCAAGCAGTAAGCAGCTGTCTGGTCAGGTATTTCTTGATCAGTTTCTATTTCAACTCTCACGTCAATAGATCCTTTCAACGTTTCGTGTTGTCGTGAACAGTCAATAACAAACATAGGAGCAACGTCTTTAAATTCTTTTAGATTCATTAAGGGCTCTGATCGACGTCCGTGATACGACTGTTGAAATCTCGTGTATTGCTCGTATAATAAAGTAAATTTATCATCTGCAAAACTAACATTTAACCCTTCGTATGGATAATATGACGAATTCAAAAATACTCTTACATCACGTACGTGACAATGATCAAATTCAGCCATTGATAATTGACTGTTATGTTTTCGATTTGTTTGTAAAGCAACTACAATAAATCGTGGCTTCTCGATTTGAGATGAAGTTTTAATAGACCATGTATGCTTTCGTGTTTTAGGTAGTAATGGGTATTCATACAAATCCCAACTACGAAATGCTAATGGGATAGGTCTATCTTTCTCTAAGTATTTTAATAAATTTATTCTTTCACGATCGGACACTTTAACATGAGGCACTCTCCAAATAATTTTGCTAATTATAATATTATCCAGTACCTCTCCTGTGTTTAACTTAATCGCATTCAAATTCGTGTTGCTTCTTAAAAGCACTAACTCGTGTTTACAATTCATTATAATTTTTTCATAATCTTCTGCAAAGCCTAATATTTTGTTTAAAGGAATGGACACAGAAAATGATCCACCACCTGCATTACTTGTACCCTTTGTTGACCACCCCCAAACTCGAGCATATTTTGATTCGTTTTCATTTAAGGATAGATAAGACTTTATTGTGGTAGTCACACCTGCATTTTTAATTTTATCTATTTCTATTCCATTCAATTCGTATCGAATATCTTGAAATAAGAATAATGCAGGATTATTTATGAAATGTACATTTGATACTTTTTCTTTAGTAGTGCTATTGAATATGTTCACTTCTCCCTCGATATATAAACTGCTGAGTGAGGGTAGCACGTACAGGTCTTGTTGATTAATAGGAATTCTTATTTCGTCATTCTTGTTGAAACTTGTCACGTATGGTTTGTACGAGTGATACTCAAAACTTTCAATACTGTTGTCGTATGATGTTTGTTGAGATATATTTAAGATATTCATTATATTAAACCAATTAGCTTCAGGAATTCCTTGTTAGTTTTGGTAAGCTTCTTTTTCTTTTGAAGTGGTGCGCCCTTGTGAGATGTCCCTTTTGTAATGATTTGTGTACCTGACGTGGGTGGGTTTTTATTGAAATTTATCATTTTCTCTTGAAGTGTAAATATAGTTGCACTTCTTCTCCACGTAAATTTATCTCTTTATTATCAGCGTCCAACAGTCTTATATTAATAGCGTTGATAGAATTTTGATTGACAGGAAAATAAATCAGATTTTTGGGAATTTCAATTATTCTATAGCCAGGTGGTACATTCGGCACAAATTCGTAAATTATGTGACTAGATTTTCCGTTAACAAATGATCCACTAACTACATCGCATTCGATCCGCACGATAGTAGTTGACAGAATGCTTACAGGATATTCTGAATCGGTACTTATATTTGCGTTTATTCTTTTCATTCCAAAACCTAAAATTTTACCTAGTGAGCCGCTTCTATTGAAATGAACATCTTTGGAGCAAAACATATGTGTTTTTAATGTGTTATTATTGCAAGTTAGTTTTAGTACAGTGTTCTCGATGTTGCTTTTTAAATAATCACAAATATCTTGAAGCTCATAAGACCCTTCAGGTATTTCGATGATTTCATTTTCACCATAGTAAAATTTATTGTTTCGTTCATCTATGTTAGGAATAGAATTGAACGTTGAAAAATATAAAAGACCACACTCATAGTCTCCTCGAAGTTCTAAAGTTGGGGAATAGTTGGTTGTCAAGGAAGCCCCACTCCCAGTTATGGACACAGTGAAAGACATTATTATACTGATATATTTATTTAAACCATTCATTATATAAATGCTTTTCCCAATAATTTCTTAAAAATTTTAGACACAAATGACCACAGTTTGTAGTACCAAAAGCTTGATGTCTTATATAATTGTAATTTATTTGTAAAGGATGCATATATTTGACAAATTCTAATGGTGGTTTCAAATTACCAAAACTATCATAGTATTCTACGTAATTGTTTTGCTTGGCAAAGGCTACCCAATGCGTGCCAGGATTTATGTTGCTATCCAAATTTAAAATTCCACATTCTATCTTTCTAGGTTTCAATGGTAAAGTATCTCTCATGTAAACACCACGAAAGTAAGGAATATCACTAGCATGATCTAAAATGTCTAGATTAGTGAGCGCACGTCTAGGTAGCCTGCTAATTAGTTTTTTGACGGGTTGAGATATAAACCTGTTCCTTTTTTATGAGGTTTTATGTATAATCCTTTTCCAAGAGCTACCGCTTCCATCATTCTGTTATGTCTTTCAGATTCTTTGAGAGTCTTTTGTGCGGCCTTAGAATCATTCACAGCTTTTGCTATACCCGCTGCTCCTCCAGCCAGCGAACCCAAAGCTGACAATCCCGCGAATATAGGAATGAGCGGTAAAATTCCACCACACTTTGGTAGAGGAATAATACGTGGTAAACGTATTCTTTTCTTATTATTAAATAATTTCTTTGCCGCTGCGTAAGCATACTTTATTGCTGAAGTATGATCATTGGATTTCAGTTTTTTTAGTTGAGATTGTATTTTTTTAATTCCGTTCTTAAATGATTTAATGCCACTGCCTGCTCGAACTTTTGCTTTCATAGCATTTTTTACTATCCACGATGCAAGTTTTTCTCCCTTGCTCGCATCTTTCGATAACAATCTTCTTTTAGCCATGTTTAAAAGTTCTAAGTCTGCTTTACGACGAGTTTCTGAATCTTTATTAATATAAGCAATATCGTGGTGCATGCAAGCTTTGTCTAATTGATTTATCCCTCGTTCACCTTTAAGTATCCGTTCTCGAAGTTTTGTACCGGGACCACAAAATTGATATCCGGGTAAATGTAACTCGAAAGGTAAACGATCTATTAACTTATTTATTATGCCACTGCCTGCCTTCATCGATAAGAATAAAGTGTGCATAACAAGTGTTCACGCTTTGTTTATATACAAATTTAATCCAATATTTCTCTTTTGTTAATCCAACTATTTTCTTTATCACTTAATCCTAACCATTTAACGAAAAATTTGTTTCCTTTTCTCTTTATAACTTTTTCAATAAGGTAGAGGTCTGGAAACATAGTTTTTAATAGCTCATACCCGTAAAAAGTACCTAGAATAGTTTGATTACGTTTGTCTGCTATTTGGTAGGTTAAGGGATTGGTTTCATTAATTTTTACTATGCGAAAAATTTCTGTGGACCAATTAGGGGTATAGCCCTTATAAAAATCTCCTTTATATTTACTTATACGCACAAAGTCGCCAACTTTGAAATTTGATCTTTGACGAATTATTTTTGGTTGCTGAGTTTGGTTGATAATGTTAGACCTAACTAAAATCTCATTTGAATGATTTACACCGACTGGTTTGAATTTAGTAATGCGATGCACGGTGTTGTTATAATGATTTACAACAGATTCTAAATTACTTTGAACCCATTGATACCGTCCACTAAGGCTGAATTTTTTGTAAAGGTTTGATTTTATAGTTCTTATAACTCTTTCTACTATAGATGCTTTTTTGACAGAGTAGGTGGAATAATGGTTTATTTTGTAATTTTTCATTAACTGGATGAAAGAATTGTTATAAAACTCTTTACCATGATCTGTTTGTAAATGTTTAGGCTTTCGTTTTGATTTAGATAATATGCTATGCATTGCTTTGGTAACACATGTTTTAGATTTTGACTTCAATGGTCTAACCCAAACATATTTAGAAAAGGCATCAATGACCACTAAAACATAATTATATCCTTTATTCAATGATGAGTATTTCTGGAAATCCATAAGATCAGCTTGCCATAAATCATCTAATCCTTTAATGATTGTATGTCGACGAGAGAAATTTCTTCTCGCTGCTTTGTGAAGCTCATTCACAATATCTTGTTTACTCATTTTTAGCAGAATTTCCTGCAATCATGAGATCTATTTCTTTCTTTGTGTAATACAATGCACTGAAGTTTTTAGTAGTTAACCTTTCTAAGTTATTAAGGTAATTCTTGACATTACTATGAATGGTTTTTATTTCATTTGTTAGTTCTTCAACACATTTATCCACATATTCTTTATTAACAGCCTCGTCTTCTTTTTCAGGAATTTTTAGTCCTTTCAATCTTGATAATTTCAAATCAAAGTCACCCACATCTGACCTTACTAATGCATCGGTAAAAATGTCAGTAATGTTAGAAAATCGTAAACGCTTATGAACGTGATGACCGAATTTATCTATATTCATTGCCGTCTTATCCGATTCTGCAGTTCAATGATACTGCTTAGTTTTCCTGATGGTAGCTTTATATATTTCATTTCTTTTATGATACCAGCTTCATGCAATTCTTCAATTATTGAATAAATTTCATTTTGTACCCCATTATTGCCAGCTGCCCATGACGCAAGTAGCAGTTTTAATCTTTCCACTAACTCGTTTGGATCATTCCAGTAAACCAAATCAGTATCCTTTTTAACAGCTTTTAAAATATCAACACCATCTCCTCGTGCGAGTTCTTCCATACTACTTGTGTGGCTTCTGGAGAACTTAAACAGTGGTCTTATTACATGCATATATTTAAACCCTTTGTTACTGTTGATTGGTTTGGATGGATCAAAGTTACGTTTGTGCGCATTGGTATCCATAAGTAACAGTTTATAATTTTGTAAGTCTACTTCTGTTATAGAATCAAAATTTGGTGTTTTTTTATATAATAATTCCTTTAAGCCTAGAGTTTTTTTCAAGCTACGTTTTCCGATTTTCAGGATGCGATTATCATCATAAACACGGGTATTACCAAGCAAAAGTTTTCCCTTCACATTTCTAACACCATAAGGTACATCTTGCATAGCTTCAGATGACATGGACCAAGATAAAGAATCACTTTCAATACTTGGCGATGACTGAAGAGATTTAAACGAGTTATCATTGACTTCATTATCCTCAAAGGGAGACGTAGTAAGAGTTTTATTAGGTGTTTTACAAGCATCATTATCAGAGGTTTCACCATCGTGGATCTTTTTTAAATAATCAAAATCTTCATTTGAAGTATTTGATGATTCGCTTTCTGTGTGCTTAGTTCTTTTCACATTTTTTTCCTGCTCAATTTCATCGTCTATTTGACGTTTTCCTTCAGTTTTACTTGACAACTCTTTCAGCGGGTTCATAATTGGTTTGAACAATGTTTCAAGAGCAAGATCATTGGTATTTTTTAACTCTTTTATCAGTTCTATTTTTCTTTTTACAGCCGATGCAGATTTTACTATTTGTTCCTTCAGATTCCGATCCATTGTTAAAGATTCCTCTCTGTTTGACATCTAAAATAAAACTGATTCATGGTAATGTATTTAGCAGCTTTATAATGGAAACCTTTAATCAACTACTATGAATGTGTCGAATTTCATTCTGTAACAGCCTTTGTTTCGATCACAATCCTTATCAATGACGACATAATTATACGGCTTACTCCACACAGTTGAACACATTTCACGAAACTGAGACCACGTCATATCAGACCCAACATGTTCATCGTAAACATGTTTTAAATTAATATCGTCTTGTTTAAACAATATAATAAGGTTAGCATTATCTCTTACTAATTGTTTCGGTATTTTAGTATATGTTTGATTAATATAAAAACAGTCAATGTTTTTATGACGACCCATCGCAAAATAGTCTCGGATATTATTCTGATTTTCACATGCAACATCGTCAAATACTATAATTGATTCAGGTAAAGCTTCGTGTGGACTTAAGATTTCACTATTATGATTATACTTGTTATAAGATATGTCAGCAACCTTCTCTAATACTTTTTCTAAAAACAAGTATTTTGGTTGATACAGAGATTTGGAATACACATATAAATTATGGAAACGTAGTCCGTCTTGGTGTAACAACAAACTAATTACTAGGTTGGTCTTTCCACAGTTAGAGGGACCGCAAACAATGCTACGAATTGTATTTGGTAATAACTTTCCATGTCGTTTAACGTTACTCGTTGATACAGGACAAATACAGTCCAACTTTAATAATTCTTTCTGTTTAAGAAATTTCATAGCTTGGTTGCAAACTCGTCCACTGTAGTGCGTAAGTGTTAACAAACTGACTACTCTATTATAGAGTAATTTTATTTATGCGTGATTGATGCCACGATGTGTAAACATTATATAGGGAGCGTACAGCTAAATCTTTTAACTTGTTTTGGATGTTGATTAGTTTTTTAATTATTATTGCTCTTTGATTGAGCGAACGAAGGAAGCGAATGAAAAATGTGAATTAGAACGAACAAAACGGGTTTCATTGTATTATTGGGCTAATCTGTCCTACCAGAGTGAGCGGCAGCGAACGGTCGGGAGCGAAGCGAACGACTGGTGGGACAGAGTGCCCAATAATACACTACTCATAGGCATGCACTTGACGATTCGGTTGGTTTTAAATTAAATTCAAAAAAAGTTTCGTTCCGTTGCGTAAAAAAAACATACGCCTCGCATTGGGACTTTCCTGTTTATTTCGATGATTGAAAAGTAAATCTTTTTTACACGTCTTTCAATTTTTTATATTGACTCCATGAGACCGAAGACCGACAGATCCAAAATCTCGATTTAATTACGCTGGTTCATTGAGTTGTGGTATGTGATGACAAATTGTATCACGTACTTATGGGACGTGATAATTAGTTAAAACAATATCTTCCTTGAAGATAGTCACGCTTGCCTCTCTTGTCACGTATTATTATATAGTATATAAGGCTAGCCATCATTGGTGAATAAAGGACTATTCAACGGAAGACTTGTGTATCATTTAGAGTCTACGTCCCAATCCATTACATGGCGACCGTGACAGTGCTGCCTTTTGGGCAGTGCTGTGCATTTAAGTAATGTCAGAAATAAGTTTTTTTTTAAAGTCAAGTGAACAGTCTAAGTTTTAGAGACAATTTTTTTTTAAACAAGAAGGCGAATTTTAAAATTGAACTAAGAAGATAATGACGGTGCCTGGCTGCTGGGTGTTATTGGAGCCAGATGGATGTGAAGCTAAGCTGGTTGCCGGGAGTTGTTGGTGTCGTGATGGAGGAAGAGTTGGTGCCGGGTGTATCATGCCGAAGGACCGAATGAAGACACCGGAAAAATGGTTTATGTACTTTTTTTTTAATATAGTCATTATAACATATTATTTTAATTTTACTGATATAATTATTGTTACAGATTTAATAGGATAAAATTAGGTATAATATAATTACGATGGGTCCAATCAATGAAAATTTAATAAGTAAACTGTGATTAATATAGTTGCTAAGACAACAATAAGCATTTTGAATGCTTTACGTTTTAATTTTTATTTTATATTACTCATGTGGTTTTCATGTGTGACTTTTGTGTACGCTACCAATTAATTTCGTTAGATAAAAAACAATACTTTTTTTTAAATTGAATCATAATCTGTTTGATGTTTTATGATACAGAAATGGGTTATTTTTTTTAGAGAAATCATATTTTTAAAAAGTAAATATACTTATTGATATAATACACTAGCTGTTGCCCGCGACTTCGTCCGCGTTTATTTCCGTTATTATGATCGCGACTATTTTTGCAACATTTTTCACCCATACTTCGCTCTTATTGGTCGCAGCGTGATGTTATATAGCCTTTCGCGATAAATGGACTATCCAACACAAAAAGAATTTTTCAAATTGAACCAGTACTTCCTGAGATTAGCGCGTTCAAACAAACAAACAAACAAACAAATAAACAAACTCTTCAGCTTTATAATTATAAGATTAAACGAACTTACCTTAAGTGAAGTTCAATCTTAATTATACGAAGATACTTGTCCGAGATGGATTTTTACATGTAGTAACGGCGAAGCACTAGCGCAGAGCCACAATTTTTTCAAAGCTAAAAAAAAAAAAGAGAAACAGAACGTGTTCTATGGCAACCTATCAAATGTCATTACGTTTAAAGCAATGAGAACAACCCAACTAATGGGATAATACTATAGAATTTAGTATTAGTGGGTGGGTTTTTGGGACTGCCATCTCGGACAAGTATCTTCGTATAATTAAGATTGAACTTCACTTAAGGTAAGTTCGTTTAATCTTATAATTATACTTAATACTTGTCCGAGATGGATTTTTACATGTAGATGTTTGAAGATGGGTTGTGAATCATTAGTACAATTTTTAAAGAATGAAAAAAAATATGTAATTAAGTATAATAATAAATCTTTAAAACTTTGTAATTTATAAGATAAACAATTTGAGAGAGATTAATAGTAAGTAAAAACATTTAATTTTTTCACTCTGAAAAATACTATTACACACTGTATTATTGAATTCTGCTACAATTTGAAATATTGGCCTAGAATATAGAAGAATGTTGAGATCAACCTGCAGTGTCTTTTATTATAAAATCATTTCTAACACGTGACCTCTGCTGCACAGCAGATGTTGTTGTATGTCTTGTGGTATAATCCAAGAATATATGTATCATTAATACCAGCTTTTCTCAAAATCTACTTAATCCACCAACTTATGACTGGATTTTTGATAGTTAAAATCAAAAGGTTATAATTTTTTCCTTGACAAGTTGGTCTTCTCTATATACGATTTTATTGTAGACACAATATTAATTTATTTTTACTGAACAAAGGTTTCTAATTTAAAAGAAGACTGAGGATTTTCTTTTCTTGAAGTATGTGTAATATTTTGAACATCAAGAACGTTTGCAAACGCCCACAGAGCCAAGTAATGCGTCCCGTTTTTCAATTAACTCTTTTAGTGACACATTCTGTCATCTGATCTAACTGTAGGACCAATCAGTAGAGACAGAGAAGATCATTCTCATAGATCTGTGTTTTAAAAAACTAACAATGAGAGGAATGGGAACCTCCTGCATGAGTATCAATATTGTGCTTTTCTGCAAAATAGTCACCATAATTTTAAGAGTGAATCATATCGCTTTTAGATACCCAAATGGAATACTCTTTATTGCACACCAAATAAAGGAATAACATACTATTTTATAATATTAAGATGTACAATTTTGGGGGTCTTATCGCAAAAGAATGATGTTTACCAGACTACCATAATTGTGTACAGGGAAAAAACTATGACAATATTTAGGGCATTTTAGAAAAGAGAATTGACCATTATGACAAGTGCTAAGTTTTGAAGGGCACCACCTTATAAATTCTTGTCTGTCAACAGCCCTACAGCCAGGGTAAGCTGCTGGTATAAGTGATAGTAATCTTTGAAATTAAAATAATGTTCTATTAAGCTCAAATATATTTGCATAGCATTTCTGTTTAGCCCGATGGCAGAGAATGCCTCGTGGCATTAAGTCCACCTTTTGTACAATAACTGTTCGTTTGTGCAATAAAGCTTAAATAAATAAAAATAAATTATTTTAATAAAAATACTAATAAGTGTCGATGGCTTTTTGACTAGGGGAAACCATGGTTGTAATGGCCAATAGAGGAAAACTAATATTTTTGAGTCTTATTTAACTTTTCTTGATTCCTTTTTCCATAGAAATTTTCTTCAGTATATACTTTCACATTATTGTCACATGTTTTTAGTGATACTAAAACGGATTCTGGCCTAAGATTTTTTATATCGGCCCAATAACACACCCGCATCCGCTTTCTCAAATAGGGCTCGTGAGAATACTAAAATAACTTAATTACAAGGTGAGGAGACTGTGTACCTGTGTATCTATTTTATTAAAATAAGCTATTGCGGTTGTGTTATCAATACTCATTAAAATTTCCTAGTTAAAGTAAAACATTGTAGGTCCAACAGTGCAGCTTTTAATTCTAAATAAGAATAATAATAATACGAATTTATTACACAATTAAGATTTACAATGGTTAATATGATTAATATGATGTGTTTGTTCTGCACGGGACCAAGACCCCGAAGCCTTATTATGGCCCACATACAGCACCCCAGGTCCTGGGGTTGAAGCCTTGGTGTGTATTTCCATGAAACGGTTAAGTTCTTTACTTAATATATAATTTTTGAATTGCTAATTTTCATATTGTTTTTCCCCAAATTAATTATATCTTTATTTCCTTAATGCTAGGCATAACTTAATCCAGTTTTCATGTGATTTTAGTAATTCTTTAAGTCTGTGTTTTTCCATTACTTTTGTATATAGTCATCTATACAACAGCTGGATAAATTGTCTTAAGTGTAGGTACCAAACAATTTCTCTGGATTCAATTTTTTTCTTAAAGTAACAGCCTATAATCATCCCACTGCAGGGAAAAAGGGCCTCCATCATTGAATTCAAGTTCCCACAGCAATGATGGGTGTACTGGCATAATCACCACTCTTGCCAAATGTGGGTTGGTGATCAAAAGCCGAGAAATGTTTGAAAATTCAAAATTTTTTGTTGCCCGACCCCGGATTCTAACCTGGGACCCCGAGATCTTGGCCCCGTACCTCAACCACTAGACCAACGGGGCGTTGTTTTTTCAAATTCTTTCTTATCCAACTGTATTTACTTTTTAAGAATAGTCTTGCTCTTATGTTTTTGTATAACTTTTTAGACTATAAGTCCAAAAAAAATACAGGGTACTCCAGTTCAGACACAAAGGTTACTTTTGAACACTCTGTATTTTTAGATTTAAGTTAACTTCTCGACTGAAGGTTTAAATAAATAAATTTCAAATCAGTCTGTGGAATTTTAAAATAACTCATAAGTATTTGCAATTTTAATTGGGAACAATGCACTTTTCTCAAAGTTCATAACTTAAGATATGTAAGAGTTTGCATGCAACAATAATGTTGTCTTTGCAATTGTTTGTTTCCTTCAAATCGTTGAGATGGTAAATACGATGTTATCTATAAATATATTATATTTAACATTACATTGGAAATCCCGGTTCAGTAATAAGTTTCTTTCAAATCTTTTGATGCCATATAAAACAGACATAAGTTTTGTAAGCAGTTATAATATTCTCAAAATCAAAATCTCTGTACCTATAATTATTTATAAAAAGTTTTTTCAAGTTCGAAATAAAACTGTAAGTACCATTGGGTTTTGCAACCAAGAATACAGCAAAGTTGTTGAGAAATTATTCTGTACATACAGTATGGGCACACAGATTATGCTCCCTGAATTTTAAGTTACTTTATCTCATAGGCAATTATATTTTTCTCTATGAAAGGCAATTGCTGTGGTTCTAGGAAATCGGAGGGTGGAATGGTGCTGAAAAGGATTTCATATTCCCCATGATTCATCATCCTTTGTAATCTCAAGCCATTTATAAATAAAATATTTAAAGCTGTAAAAAGGAAGGAGTTTGTATTTTCCTAGATATTGGAGCGTACTTCTTTACAAAGACCTTATGTCATAATTTTCGCCCGTGTAGGGAAACTTCTGGTCTGATAGTCTATCCAATTTTTTCTTTTCTTTTCTCAGAGCCAAAAAATAAACTTTTTTGTAAGAGGGTTGTCATCTCAAAGGAACAATTATTATTGTTCAGTACAAGGAAGCAAATTGCCTACCCGCAATGTGGTACCACTATGTGAAGAACCGGCATAAGCCCATGTACTATAAGGGTAAGCAACTGGCTTACAGCGTTAAGATTATGTTAGAAAAATTTTGCACTGAGTCGCAGTGTCTCGGTGGCTTAACGATACAGCGCCCGCCCCGCATGCTAGGAGATGCGGGTTCGAGTCCCGCCTGAGACATGATTTTTCAAGTTTATGTACTGATAACATGAAGGCGTTCTAGTCCCATCGTACTAGCCTGTGCCCTTAATGTAAGCATGTCTCATAGGCCTTCTCTCGTTATATTCGCCCCGTATAGGGAAAGAATCTGGCCTGATAGGCTTTCCCATTTCTGCTTTTCCTACACCCTCTTTTTCCCGAGCCAGCAGAAGCTCTTCTGTAAGATGATTGTCATCTAAAAGGAACAATTTTCATTGTTCTGTACAAAGAAGCAAATTGTCTACAAAAATGTGGTAGCTCTAATGCTCATATAATATGAAGGCATCTAGTTCCAGCATACTAGCTCTTGCCCTTAATGTAAGCATGTCTATCTTCGAGTGATAGCACTTGCCTAATAGAAAACTCTCACATTTAGCATGTCTAGCCATTGTTTGTGATTATTCAGAATATCTCGCACAAAATTAGAGCTTGTGGTTCTGTTCATCATACATGAAACTACCCAGACGTTTAAAGTTGTTATAGGGAAAAGTCATATTTGTTGAAATATGTTAGCCTCACCTATTGGTGTATGTGTCATCTTCTATGATAACACATTTAAGAGGGTGTGGTCAAAGATGTTTCCTCATATTGCTGTGAGAATCTTGAAGTTTCCTTTATTAGCTTCCATTTTTCGAATCTTCCTCTTGTTTCCTCGTTTCTTTTCCTTTCTTGATCTTCTTTCTTGAATTTAATTTTCTTCAAACACTTGGATTTTAATGGAGAGATTTTTAAACAAGTGAGTAAAACGGTTACGAAAAGATAAACGTGCTCTCCGAAAAGAAATTATGAAAAGCAATCTTGTTTTTACCGTAACCTAACCGAAGGTTTATGCACTAGGAATAAATATTGAATCTGCAGAATGCATAGATATATCATTGCTTTCGTTGTAACGCTTTTAGCCCCAAGCGACAACCGGTTGTTGCGATAACAATTGATATTTAATTGTGTCTGGGAATATCCGAACGTCAAAGGTACAACGAAATGAAAACAGAAAAAATGGTGGAAAGTGATATTATAGGTTATGAATTTTTTCTGAAGTTTCAACTCAAAACCATCCTAACTACAACATTGCTCTATATGTGAAAGTAAGAATAAATTGAATCATACCTGTGATTAATGTTATAAATCCCTTCTATTTGCATAATAAGCCTTGAACTTGATTAGGCTTCTTCTTGTCATTTTCCCAAAAATCACAATTCGACATAAGTAAACACTTTGCACCTTGACTACCTTAATTCTAAAGCCTGATTATAAACTTTTATGGTATATTTCTTAAGAGTAATAGATATTTTACCCATCTTTTATAAAACGACGATGTGACCGCGCTCGCACAAAAACCGTAATGACATTTGATAGGTTGCCATAGAACACGTTCTGTTTCTCTTTTTTTTTTTTAGCTTTGAAAAAATTGTGGCTCTGCGCTAGTGCTTCGCCGTTACTACATGTAAAAATCCATCTCGGACAAGTATTAAGTATAATATTAAGTATAGATATATTAAGAGCTATGTAAAAATAGGAATAGATGCTGCGGAATTGCAAATATTATGTTGACTGTAAAATGCACACTCTTATAATTTAAAATGACGTGAAACTATTGCTGCGCTGAGAGTGACCCTGAAATTTGTTTGAGTTATAATATGCACGGCCTCGACCTTGCTGACTTGTCGCAATTCGCGATAATACGTAACTTATTGTACTCGGAATTGTAATTATTTTCTTTCTTTTCGCGGCTGTCTCGAAACATAATTAACATAATAGTTTTCTATTGGTTTCGTAGCCGAATTTTTTCGTTTGTAACGATTAGATATGGGTATTTGTAAAGTAAGGTATCTTAAAGAGAAAAGATAAAAGGTAGGACACACGAGTAGTACAATACGTAGTCATATCCTTCAGTTAAATCATAGTGTAATCGAGAATTCTCTATGGAAACGGTTGGAGATCTAGGATCTTAAAAGGGGACTCGTTATGTATGTTACGACATTTGAAATAACAATGGTACAAGGTTCAGTTAATAAGGCTATGCATTTCGAAATGATAGCAAGTGGTTAAGGAATAAAATGTCGTAGTCAAATGTAGACTTGGGGAAAAGCGTTACTTTTCGATCACCGTGACCGTCGTTCCAGTTCCAAAAATGTTACTGTGAAATATCACCGTGACTTTGTCACTCCCGTTACTCGTATCACAATAGACGTTCCGTGGTTCCGAACGGTGAAATTATATTTTTATTTAAAGTGACTTTGTAACTGCGGTTACTAATGTCATGGTACAGTATATGGGTTTTGTCAATACTGTTACTAATGCCACAATATAATATGTCGCGAGCGGATATACGTATCAAAGTCTAATACGTATTGTCGTGACATGATCACATGAGTGACGGGAGTTCTCGGCGATACCGGTAGGATCAGTAGGAACCTAAGTGATTTTGTAACGTTGTTCCTCCGTGACAAGTCACAGTGATACTTTTGGACGCCGGATCACTGTGACTTTTTCACCGTGACGTTATTTATCACTCACCTCTAGTCAAATGTAAAACTCGACAGTAAATAAATATTCTGTATCTTTTAAATGTGTATTAAGTATAAGAAACCGATGATAGGCCCAAATAAATGAATTACCTTAAAAGGTAAATATGTACCAATAATTTGTTAAAGTGTGTGTTAATGTGCCTAACTTATAAAATTTTGTAGGAGTTGTAACTCGTTCAAAGAAACGAACCATGTATGTCAATCCCACTTTTTTAGAAGCGAATTGGAGCTTCCTATTGACTATATAGGCAACCAAGAGTTGTTTGTTGTTATTATTTGAAAAATCACAAAGTTATGTAAGTTTAGATATTTGTTAATATCAAAATTTTAAAATGAGAATAAATAAAGCAAAATGTGCTAATATGTAATGACTTTGCTAGTTATTAAAATCAGGAATCTCTACTAACGGAGGCGCGCCGAGACGCAACGATAGGAGACCTGATAGAATTATGTAAAAGACATAATATTGTCGAAGTTGTCATTAAAAATGGGTTCAATAAAAGTTATATAAAAATTATTGGCCCAAAACTTTGAAAAAAATAAGGAATTACTTAATGAAGGTTATGACATAATTTAATATTATGTGTCGTTAAAGCTGAAGTTGGTTGTTACGTGTTATATAATGATTATTTATCATTTATCGCCTGTGTGCGTAAATAAAATGACTTAAGAGTATCTACTAATACAAAAAAAAATATTTTGGAGTAGGTAACTACCTAATATGAGTTAGTTTTTGGGAAAATATGTAATGTACCTAGTAATTAGGTTTAAAAAAAATCGATCTATGTATACGATAATTATTCGTTAAATTTAGATAATTTACTTAGGTTATAAATATGATGTTAAAATACTAAGGAATTTGTAGTTTATAAGAATAGCGCTAAGTTTTTTTTATCAATTAAACGCTTTTCTTTCAAGGGAGGGATGCCTGAACATTTCAAGGGAGGTGTGGTATGTGATGACAAATTGTATCACGTACTTATGGGACGTGATAATTAGTTAAAACAATATCTTCCTTGAAGATAGTCACGCTTGCCTCTCTTGTCACGTATTATTATATAGTATATAAGGCTAGCCATCATTGGTGAATAAAGGACTAAGACTTGTGTATCATTTAGAGTCTACGTCCCAATCCATTACAGAGTCAACAGACTTAAATCTTAAATAAATAAAATGTTTATTTCAGACCGTCTCGATCCATACATTGACAAGTTAATAAAACATCAAGACATGTTAATAAAACTCATTAACTGTAACGACAGGTAACGACCTACTTTGTTTAAATCCTTTTAATAACTAAATAATTTGTTAAAAACTAAATAAAAAATTTAAAAATATTTTGCTGATAAATGCCGTATGCTAACACACAGTACAGATAAAGCATTCAAAGAAAACATAAGGATGCGCTATTATTTTTAATTTTTATTTAAATTACACTCATCATCACTAATATCATTTGTTTTTGCCTAAATATTGTTCCTATAATATTCTTGCGATCCGATATTTTAAGTCCTGTCCACCTGAATATAAGCCACGAACCGATTAGAAAACCGCTTGATCGTATGCTCTTGATAAGATTTATCAAAAGATCAGATCGGATCGCCAAAAAATTCTTGAAGCACAGCGAAGGGAATAAAAACACACGTCTTGTTTCATTTATTATGACAAAAAACATTCAATTATAATGACTACAGAACATGGAAACAGGGCCCCAATTCTGCTAATTTACAAATGGCTCAATAGAATCGCAAAGGCATCGTAATTGTATATTTTGATACATTTAATATGGTAGTAATGTCAAAATATACGATTGCGATGCCATTGCGATTCTATTGAGCCATTTGTAAATTAGCAGAATTGGGGCCCAGGTAAGAAAGGATGTCATGTTGCGCTCAACTACAGATAATACGACTTCAAGGAACGCCAATCACAGCGCTCACTTACAAGCATTTGCACATAACCTTTGTGGCGCGCCTGCCTGCCCTGCTCACATCGCCTTTCGAACCTTTTTCCATGTTCTGTGATAATGACAATGACACACGTTTTCGTATAATCCACTTATAGATAGATACTACTTGGTATTACTAATTCATTCTGGTGATTCCAACCTCTTTTATCCAAATCCTTTAGGTTTATATTTAAGACACTACGTGAATTTTAGGTAACACTGGAGTACTTTTGTCGGATTTTATAACTGTGAAGGCTGTGTAATTAGCCACTTGTTACTCTTTATTACACTTATGTTCGTTGTATGGTTCACACTGCGTCCCATATAGTGCCGTAAGTCAGCCTTAAGTCTGATGTTACTACTTAAACTGCTACTATAATGATACTGCTATTGTACAGCCATAGTGAACTTAAGGCTGTCTAATTTGTGCCCAAACTGGTTCTATAATAGCTTTATAGCAAGCTATACAGCTCTTATACAGCTGACTTACACAGCTTGTGGAATACGACATGTTAACGACTAGACATCTTATATAGAACCCCGAATGCTACTTGGGATGTAGTTGAATAATACCTACTCATCCATCTAAACGTTCGCATAACATAAGGCTTTCAGTGATTTTTATTTTGTCAACAGAGTGTACCTAGCTCCTACATTTTTTTAATCACCCCTTTAGCATAACAGAAGTGTTCATTAAAATTTAAAAGAATATGATATTGTCGATATTTCTTGATTTATAAAAAAAATGCTTAGATCTACTGGCACTCATATTAATGTTAGTTATTTACATGAAAAAATATGGGATTGTTTTCATAAAGATAATACCTATGGTACCTAAACAACGATATCATCTACAGCTCTTAGTAGATAACGTTGTATTGACGTTGATAACGGTTAATGGCTATTATACATATATTAATTTAGAGTAGAGTTTACACACTTTATTATATCTTTATTAAAGGCAGGTAGGTACATTCTTTACTATAGACATTGGCTTGCCCATATTTAAAAAAAAAATTTTGAATCAAAATCGTATCCAGGTATCCAAAACTGTTGATAAAACACAAGCTTAGTAATTTTTTTCTTAGTTTTACTAACAAAATATCGTTAGTCTTGCCCCCGATTCCGCTAATTTATATTTGTATCAAAACATACACATTTAATATGGTAGTAATGTCAAAATATACGATTGCGATGCCATTGCGATTCTATTGAGCCATTTGTAAATTAGCAGAATTGGGGCCCTAGGTAACTGTGACTTTAATTTTTGAACTTCTAACTCTCCCCCACTTAAGACGTCGCCGTAAATGTTAGTATTTATTTATAGAGGACATTGTCTGCCATTTCGTAAACGGTTGCGACATAAGACATAGATCCCTCTAAAAATAAAAGATTGAGAACCTATCTACTTACCTACTTCCCGCGAATTTTGCAAACCCTATAATTATATCACATCGCTTTGCGTTACCAAGTCAGTCACTAGAAGTCTGTGTTAATAAAGATAAACAAGATAACTAAGTTTTATTTAGAAATGAGACTTAGGTATTGTGTGTCAGTCTGTCCGCAGTTGTGAACGATACGTAACAATAACATGGTTTACGAAGTCAAAGGTAAAGTGTTTCTAGTAACAGGCGCAGCTAATGGCATTGGCGCATGGTTTGTGAGATACATCGCCGAAGACGCTAAGGTAAGCAAAACACTTTCAGTATCTATCGTGATATTAATGTGACACAATAGAATTCATTGTTGTCATTCACCTGGCTGCCGCGCTGGGCTTGAGGAGATAGCCTTAGAAGCATTTCTATTGTTTACTCTTTTATTACGAGAACAACAGCGTGAGTACAAAAACCAGTGGAGGAATGAAGACTTTGCTCCCCGTCTTCTTCAGTACTCTTTTAGTGTACTCTTATCGTATTCCCCCGCTATTATCAACTAGCTATCAACTAGCTGTTCCCGCGACTTCGTCCGCGTCATTTTCCGTTATGTTCGCGATTATTTTTGCAACATTTTTCACTCATGCTTCGCTTTTATTAGTCACAGCGTGATGTTATACAGCCTAAAGCCTTCCTCGATTAATGGACTATCCAACACAAAAATAATTTTTCAAATCAGACCAGTACTTCCTGAGATTAGCGCGTTCAAACAAACAAACTCTTCAGCTTTATAATATTAAGTATAGATGACGTCTAAAATATCAAGCGATTAATTACTTTGGTCGCGTAGCAGTTGCCTACTACTTAATTTACAGCAAAGTGGTCTTATCAGGTAAAACAGAGCGCGATGGCTTCAATGAAAACATATTTTTTACATTGATTCCTTCTATATTTTTACTGCAGTTACACTAAATCCAACACTATAATATACCTACCTACCTTCTATATTTTACAAAAAATAATTGACAATTACAGAAACGTAGGTTGTTTCTGACGGTGAACACTTTGTGGTTTGTTAAAAAATTGTATCTTACATACATAATAATATACTTAAACTAAATTTGTATGAAGATCAAGTCTAGAGAATACTTAGAGAGCGTTGATAGTGTGTAGTAGCTCTTTTTTCTTTCGCTTTCATAATATCCTTAATCCTAATTTTAATATGCTACAACCCTACAACATAACTTACATAAATGGACTCATGTCATTAAATAATATTTTTGTTAATACAGACATAACAGTCATAATGTTAAGTTGAGAATTAAAGTCACAAGCTTTCGTTGTCTGGGTAAATTCTTTTCCAAATGAGCAAGTAGGCATTTTTTCTGAAGCCGTATAAAATATATTTCAAGGACCAAATTGCTGTATTGTACCCTGTAGGTCCTGACGGTAAAATAGTATGGCACCTCTTTTTCTCGTTCTATATACAGGAGGTGTTGTCAAAGGCGTCTAAAGGAAGACTCCCCAAAAACATGGTATAGCAGCGTTTTCCTTGCGCGTTTGAATGAACTTCGGTCGCGAACCCGCCTACTATACGTGGCAATAAAAGCAAAATCCTCCAAATAATAAACAAATATGCTTGTCCGGCGGTGAACTGATGTGAGCTTTGATATCGTATACTTCTTAATTGATTACAGCACGTAGCAGTACTAGACGTCAACGAAAATCAAGGTGTTGAGTTACAAAATGAGTTGAATTCTAAATATGGTGCAAACAAGATCAAATTTTACAAATGTGACGTCACGAATGATGACCACCTCTTTGGCGCCTACCAATCGGTCGTGGAGGAGCAAGGAGGTCTTGATGCAGTCGTGAACTGTGCTGGCATCTTGAACGACAGCTTGAAGGCTTACAAAAAGGAAATTGAAATTAATGTGGTATGTTATATCTTTGATATTTCAGGCATGTGGTGTAAACCATTTACAAATGTTAATTTACATGACCTATAAGGTATAAGTTACACTTTGTATTACACTTTTATGGGCACTAAGGGTGCGTTTCCACTGACGTGGATAGGAGTGGAGAGGAGCTTAGCGGTGCATGAATTGACCAATCACAATGCCCTAAATCTCCGCCCTGCTTCAGTGGAAACATTGTGATTGGTCAATTCATGCACCGCTCAGCTCCTCTCCGCTCCTCTTTGCATCAGTGGAAATGCGCCCTAACATAAGAATTTGCTGTTTCAGGTTTTATACCGTGTTCCTTGTTTTGTATAAGTTTTCAAAATTTCTAAAGTACCTATTTCCTTTATTTCGGAAACATCGGAAACTCATAAAACTCGAACATACTCCGAAATAACAAACTTTTAGGTATTGGTCTACTTTTAGTACCTACTTATCTAACATTGGCAATGGCCATGCTAAAAATAATACAAAAAACCCATAGTAACTATTCAGTAATTTGTCCACAACTGACTTTTTAAAGTTTTCCAAGTCATTTGGAATTGCTAAATAAACTAAGAATTATGAAAAAAGTGTCGTCAAAATACTGGTATTTCTTAAGTGAAGAAAAATGATAAATAATTAATAAGTTATACTTACTTATAAATATTTGTTTCCTAGTCGTTTTTGTTGTTTGGTGATTGAAGATTCGGTCCCTGATTAGCTTATTTACCTGGATTACGAAACTAATGAAAAGGTTACCTGGTGAACAATTAACATTCCGCTTAAATACCTCCTGTATGAAACTTATAACCAATACGTGTTCATTTTCAGACCGCTCTGACTACCAGCTCTTTAAAAGCATTAGAGTTGATGCGCAAAGATAAAGGAGGTAACGGAGGCGTCATCATCAACATATCCTCTATAACAGCTCTGTTCATTTCACCAATGTTCCCGATATATCACGCTACCAAGAGCGCTGTTTTGCAATTTAGTAACTGCCTTTCTGTAAGTATGCCTATGGTCAATTTCACTTCACACATACAAATTAAATACGCTGTCTGGCAAAAGACTTTAACTGAGATAGCAAATCGCGAGTGTATGGACAGACAAAGGCAGGTCAACCTACCCAAAAATTTAAAGGGCATTGAATGGATTTTCAACTTTAAGTCCAACAAGTAGAGGTCAATATCAATTTAGAAATTTGACGTTTTGTGGTAGGTTGACGTCTGTACATTTAAACTTAAGTGTTTCGTGATGTAAATATTCCGTGAAGGTTAATAAGTCTTGAAGAAGATTTGAAGATTCCATCGACTTAAGTTGAAAACATATTACACCAAAGTTGAATAATCATAAATAATATACTAATGTTCGGCGCATACATACCTATTTCGTAATTATTTTTAAGGTTCTTTAGTCACTTTCTACCTTTCCATCATTGGCCCATTTTATATAAGGATGAAAGGCACACAGATAGATTATTGTCCGGAATAGCACTTAAGTTACTTTTTCTTTAAGCTAAATGTAATGTTCCCGTGGTATATTTCAAATTGGATAGTTATATTTGGATAGATTCACATTGATAATTCCAGGCGTATGAAGTCACGGGCAACAGGCTAGCCTATCATAGATTACTTAAAATCAGACTTTTAAAACCCCATCTTAAACGAGAATATGTTTTCGCAAGATTCGAATTAAAATGTGATTTCAACTAAAAACTGTCTTTGAATCTCTCTATTCTGCGTGACCGTGACTTTTGGGCCCTGGGTCCAAGGTGGAAACTAAAAAGTTAGGTAGTAAATACAGCCACCAGTACCTACTGTACACCGAAAAATGTTGACGATCTGTGTTTCGAACAATATGCATTAATTAAAAATATGAATAAATACGATTACATTGTAATAACAATTTAGTGAATTTTGATGAGAATATATGGAAAAAATTAAAATATAAGACTATCATCATAAATATAAACTAATTTATTTGTTGATAAGGATGTTTAATAATATGTTTTTAATGGTTACAACTTTATTTAAACACCCTCCTTTTAATATCATTACTTTATTACAACTTGAAAAATTATATCTCAGGCGGGACTCCAACACGTATCTCCGTGCATACGAGTACCGCCTGAGACATATTTTTGAAAGTTTAAACAGTTGATATTATAATTATTATTGCAATTATGTTGCCAAAATATTCAAGTTAAATTTTCCCGAGCCCATCAAATTTCACTGAACTATTTACTAAAACCGTATTGACATCATCCATTCTCTGTCAGTTTCTATGTCGTTGACAGAGACAGAATGATGACATAATCCCGAAGTAAGCTAACCCAGTGGTTCGAAAATTGGAGTTCCATTTACTCTTCAATATCATAGTTTTTATTTTTTAATTTTCAGTGCGATGAATACTACTCCAGAACTGGTGTTCGGGTCATCACCGTCTGCTTCGGTATCACTGATACGGCTTTGTACGACAAAATGGGCACTTTTGATGAGGACATTGAAAAAATTACAATAGAGAGGCTCAAGATGGCTACTTCGCAGACGTATGTTAATAAATATTCTGCTTCATAACGTATGGGAATCCTTTAAGGATGATATTAGTGTCAGTTTTCCAAAATTCAAAGTAAAGCAGCAAAGTTTTTAGATGAAGCAGACACAAATGAATAATATTAAACCAATTAAATCATCACAAATAATTTATATTCTAATTTAATGTTCTCGAGTGAACGGAAAATTACAGTATTGTAGCCCAAAAGACTTATAATATTAGGGGTTAAAGTATGAAATTGCCGTTTTGTATGGACGAAATCGAGAAAAGTCATTTTTCCATACTAACAATTTTTTAGTTTTTTTAAAAACGCCTGAACCGTTTTCGATGCAATTAAAGGTGAAAGTAAGATGGTTATAAAGCTACGCATTATAGTATTTAAATTTCTGAAAATCAAAGTATATAATACAAATATACTTAATTGAAGCAAGAAGGTCAGCTGACACATTGTAAAGGGTCTTTTCAACGAATTCCTTTGAAGTAATAGGCACTAGTATTGCATTTTTTTTTAGTCAAAAGGTACTTTATTTAGTTTTTGATACAATACAAAAAGAATTACGCAATAATATGACTATACGAGTACTTAAGAGCTATAAACAAGATAAAAAGTGGGAAAATAAGTTTAGATTATTACGCAGTTCTCTTTTTCAGATAAATACACAGTACCTGTTATATTGTTTCAGAGTACAAACAGCATCAAAAGCCTTATTAGAAGTATACAAAAACGGCGAAAACGGATCAGTCTGGCTATCAAAAGCCGAAAGACCAGTTAAAGACATCACTGATGTCGTGAAAAAGGCCTATGGACTGCTAACTGAACTAGTCATTGAAACGTAATGATGTTTTATTCTGAGAAAAAATTGTTACTTGGCAAATCTAACATTGAAAATGTAAAAGAGTAATATTATAACCTTTAATTTTTAATATCCGCTAAATATGGCAGAGATTTTGTACAATAACTATTAGTTTGTGCAATAAAGCTGAAATAAATAAATAATTTGCAGGTTTTTGTTCTCTTTCACGCAAAAACTACTAAAGGCTATAATTTATCCTAAAATTCCTAATAGTATCCGCGGGAATACAGAGTATCTCCGTTAAAAAAATGTGTAGTTTTATTTAAAAAATAAACCTTACTAAGTGAATTTTCTCTTTTCATTGTTAATTAAAAGTAGATAGGTGTGTAATGTTATGAATATCCACGTTGTATTTATTCAATCAGTTCACTATTTACATTAAAAAAGGGTATTTCATAAAATAATCTGAAAAATTTTTATATCGAGTAGCCAACCTCTTTCCAAAATGGCTCCTATATCAAGTCACCAATTCCAAGTCGTTGCATGGTGATGTCGGTGATTGTCTTTGGCATCGGCAAAAATTGGTGATGTAGTCGATTTTTCTTGTATGTATAAAAAAAGTCTAGATCTACTTACACCTATTATTGTTACAGCTACTTACATGTAAAATGACGGGATTGTTTTCATGAAGATAATATGGTACCTAAACAACGTTATCGTTGTATTGACGTTGATAACAGATAATAGCTGCTATACAAACTTAAATTAATATATGGTAGACTTTACACACTTTATACTATCTTTTTAGGTAGGTACTTTATTATACCTGCCCATCATCATATTACATCGGCTTGCCCATCTTTAAAGGGGATATTTTTGATTAAAAATTTTCTTGTTTATTTGTAACAATAGGTAATCATATTCATTGAAATTAAATGGATTTTGAAAATTATTTTGCTAATGATTTCCGCTTGTTAACACCGGTCTTTATTCACCACACTATCTGCACTAACACTGAATGAGCAAGCACTATTTAATTTTCATGCAGGAAAACCGCTCGCCCTCCCTGCATGCATGCAGTACAGTTAATGTAATTATTAGTACCAAGACCGATATAAGAAAAACCTCGCGACGCGTTTCGCCACATAGATTCCGCTCTCAGCGCTCGCACAGGTCGGACGCTCGCTCCGCTGTCGATCCGTCTCGCTGTTCGCAGCATTCCTATCTTATTTCTTTCTACGTGGTTTCGCCCGCGGCTCTCCAAAGGTTAACCTAACGGTGTCAACTGACCTTTGTTGAGTTAAACGCTTTTTTCAAAGCGGTTCTGTTCGATAGGGAGCGACAGACAGTGCCTTTTTCAAGGCGCTGAAATTTCCCTCCGCCGCCGGTATATCGGGCTGTAAGTCTAGGCCTCCTGGAAGGCACGTTTGAGAGGGTGAGGCGTTCCTCCTCGCCCTAGAGACACTAGAAACTGCAGTCCTTTCCCTGCCGGGCGTGACCCACCCTACCCATCCTTATATTCCATCCCTTAGGGAGCGTATCCCGGGTCATTTCGGTGGCTCGGTCCCTCCCGAAGGACTGCTAGGCGTAGGCCACTCACCCCGCGGCGACATCACATCGTCGTGGGACCACCCAGTGTTAGGGACCTCACATCCTTTTTAGGCACACCCGACTCAACCAACCTTCCTGTGGCAGGTTGGACCACACAGACACCCATCACTCACCGTCACCGAGTTTCTTGCCGATTCTTCTCGGTGAAGGCGCGTTCCGAATCGGTGGTAAATAAAAATTACTCACTAAAGTCCTCCCTCCACGATGGAGGTACTCTTATTAGAGTACCTCCGATCGTTAGGAGGCGACGCGTTGAAAGGCTTTAATGCCTTTCGTCGCGCTCGCGAAGCCTCCGAGGACTCGCCCGCCTCCCCAGACCCAGAGCCCGTTCCCATGGAGGAAGAGGAAAGCCCTTCAGGCTCCTCCTCTCCTACCACACCCTCCAGCTCCTCATCAGAGGATAGTAATGAGTCCCCCGTTAGTGACGGCTCCTCCTCTTCGGAGGAAACGTCTCAAACCGAGGAGTCAGATTCCGAAGGGTTCACTCCAGTGACCCACGGAAAGCGAGCGCGTAAACCCGCGCGTTCCGAACCCCCGGCGAAAACCGCCAAAATCTCCCACGGGCAACCCAGACCGGCAAAGGCATCCGCCGCCAGCTCCGCCCCTGCCCCAGCCCCAACCTCGCAGTCTGCTTCACAGACAAAAAAGGCCCCCCTTCCCCCGCCCATCGTAGTCCAGGACAAGTCTGCCTGGACAAATATTTCGGCTGCTCTCAATGAGCGCCACATTGCGTTTTCACACGCAAAGTCGGCTTCCGACGGAATCCGCGTGCAAACGCCGGACATCGCCTCCTACAGGCAGCTCCAACATTACCTCAACGTAAGGAAGATCTACTTCCATACGTACACTCCCGTCGAGGAGAAGAAGCTCCGCGTGGTTGTACGCGGAATTCCGAAAGAAGTCGACACAGACTTCATACTCACCGACCTTCAGTCGAAACAGCTTCCAGCTCTGGAAGTCCACCGCTTATTTAAAGCGCGTGGCAAAGCCCCTTACGATTTAGTACAAATCGTACTTGAAAATACCCCTGAAGGCAAAAAGATTTTTAATATAAAATCTATATGCCATATCTCCGGCCTCCGTATCGAGACCCCTCATAAAAAACTCACCCCTGGCCAGTGTCATCGCTGCCAGTTGTACGGGCACTCTGCCCGTAATTGTCACGCACGCCCGCGCTGCGTGAAATGCCTGGGCGACCATGGTACCGCCGACTGTCCTCGTTGTAAGGATACGGCGACTACCCCGCCCGCGTGTGTACTCTGCGGAGAGCAGGGACACACCGCGAATTATCGCGGTTGCCCCCGTGCTCCGCGAGTAAACTCACGGGTGCAGGCACCAAAGGCCGCGCACTTCCCAGCCCCTTCGTTTCGCCAGTTTCAGGCTCAACCCACAGCCTTCCCAGAGTTGCGTCCTTACGGACACAACGCGTGGTCTCGACCACTATCCTGGGCAAGGAATGCCTACGCCCCTGTCCCGGCCTTAAGCCAAATTACAGCAGTCCCGACGGCCCCTAAGGCCCCAAATATGGCCCCTACGGCCCAATCTGTGGCCCCTAAGGCCCCCACTATGGCCCCTAAGGCCACCACTATTGCCCCTCAGGCACCGCCAGTAGTCCCAAAGGCCCCTCAGGCACTGCAGGCTACAAATGCCCCGGTCACCCTCCGTGACCCGCGCTCTAATGCCCCTAAGGCTTCGCCAACTGTCCCGTACGAGCAGGATGCCATGCTCATATATAATCTCAGCCAAATCAACCCGGCTGAAATTAGATATGTAGCAGCACAAATCCGTGCGCATCAAAAAGACCCATGCGCAATGCTTTGTCTTTTAGATAAGCACGCCGACCTCCTCCAAAAAGTTAGAAACATTTCCTCACCATGAATAATACACCCTCTAGAACGAAACCCCGGTCCCTTACCATCGCATTTTTTAATGCCTTTGGTCTTCAAAAACAAAAGGTAGAGATATCACTCTTCCTTATGAAGCACCAAGTCGACATCTTTTTGGTACAAGAAACCTTATTAAAACCCTCCATCCTCCCTCGTAGTGCTATGATTGCCAACTATAACGTAGTTCGCAACGATAGGCCCACTAGAGGTGGCGGCACTCTAATTTATTACAAACGCTCCTTGCATTGCGTTCCCCTCGACCCTCCCACGCTCACAAACGTTGAAGCTTCTGTCTGTCGGCTAGCCATGACCGGCCATCAACCAGTCATAATAGCTTCCATTTATCAACCTGGCGACAAGACTCCCTTAAGGAGCGACTATGAGGCTCTTTTTGCTATGGGACCCTCCGTCATTCTCGGCGGAGATTTCAATAGCAAAAATACTCAGTGGAACTGTTTAACAACCTCCAGCAATGGTAGAGAGTTAGCAGATCTCGCTGAAGTCCTCAATTTTGACATCATCGCCCCCCTTTCTCCGACCCACTATCCTTTTAACGTAAACCACAGACCCGATATCTTGGACATGGCGGTTCTAAAGAATGTAGGCCTGCGCCTTCGTTCAATAGAAGTCCACCATGACCTAGATTCTGACCATCGCCCAGTTGTCCTCCAATTAGGTCCCTCTGACCAACAGATATCCATGAAAACAATACTGGACTGGCACAGGCTCGAGAGCAATCTCGGACCTAGTCCCGATTCAGTATTGAACTCAATCCCAGACAGGTTAGGATCGCCTCACGAGACTAACCAAGCGATCGATGCCCTCACTAGCCACATCACGACCGCTATTAGCGATTCGTCTAGGCAAGTTCCAGATATGCCTAGGCATAGATTGAACTTGCCGGATGACGTGAGAGAGCTGTTGAGGGCAAAGAGAGCTGCGACCAGAGCTTATGACTCCTATCCCACCGAATATAACCGAACCCTTCTACGCACTTTACGGACATCTGTAAAGGAACGTATTAAGGCTCTTCGGGAAAGTCAGTGGGATAGCCTACTTGAAACGATCTCACCATCTCACCAAGCCTATTGGAAGTTGGCGAGATCCTTCAAGTCAGATATAGTCACATCTATGCCTCCTCTCTCTAGACCCGACAACTCCGTCGTATTCGACGACGAAGAGAAAGCCGAATGTCTGGCCGACAGCCTAGAGGCCCAGTGCTCTCCTAGCACGCTTCCTATAGACGCTGCCCACCTTAGTATGGTGGACAGCGAAGTCGAACGTCTCTCGGCCCTCCCTCCAACCTGCCCCCTTGCACCCACCACCGCCGATGAGGTGCAAACCATCATCAAAGGTTTCCGTCCAAACAAGGCTCCCGGTCCGGACCGGATCTCCAACAGAGTCTTACGAGTCCTCCCCGCCCAACTGATTTGCCTATTGGTTGCTATCTTCAATAGTGCCATGGCAAACTGCATCTTTCCAACCGCGTGGAAAGAAGCAGACGTCATAGGTATCCCTAAGCCCGGCAAGGACCGCTCCAAGCCCGCCAACTACAGGCCCATCAGTCTCCTCAAGACTATGGGCAAATTATACGAGCGTGTTCTCGTCTCCCGCCTAAGAGATTACATTTTCTCGAACAATCTCTTAATCAACGAACAGTTTGGCTTCAGAGCCTCCCACTCTTGTGTCGAACAGGTGCACCGCCTAACGGAGCACATTCTCGACGGCCTCAACAGATCCAAACCGATGGTAACCGGTGCACTCTTCTTCGATGTAGCGAAAGCATTTGACAAAGTCTGGCACAACGGCTTGATCTACAAGCTGTACCAACTCAAAGTGCCTGACAGTCTCGTGCTCATCCTTCGAGACTTTCTGTCAAATCGTACCTTTCGCTACCGCGTAGAGGGGTCCTATTCATCTCCCCGCCCCATCAGGGCTGGAGTCCCTCAGGGCTCCGTGCTATCCCCTCTTCTCTTTTCAATTTTCATTAACGACATTCCCAGGTCACCGCAAGTAGAGCTAGCTCTATTTGCGGACGACACAGCCCTCTATCACTCTGGCTACCATGCCGGTTACATCATTAAGGCACTACAACGTGCAGCCCAATCCCTAGGTGACTGGTTTAGGATGTGGCGAATAGAGGTAAACCCCGAGAAAAGTGCAGCAGTGTACTTTACTCGAGGTTTCTTCGCTTCAAAACATCCTAAACGATGTCTCACACCTATCACCCTATACGACCGTCCGATCCCTTGGGAGAAGACAGTCAAATACCTAGGTGTCACCTTAGACCGTAGAATGAGCTTTAAACCTCACATAAAACGCGTCCGTCAGACTGCAGCCTTTTACTTTTCAAGGCTCTACTACTATATCGGCAGGAAGAGTAAAATGTCACTTAGAAATAAGTTGACAATTTACAAAGCCTGTATTCGACCCGTGATGACTTACGCTAGTCCAGTGTTCGCTCATGCCAGCCCCTCAGAACTAGAAAGACTCCAAATCCTCCAAAACAAATTCTTACGCTCTGCCTCGGACGCCCCGTGGTATGTGCGTAACGATAATTTGCATCGCGACCTTAACATTCCGTCGATTGCCAGCTTTATGAAAGAAGCGTCTCAACACTTCTTTGATAAAGCCGTCAATCATACGAATCCTCTCATAGTCAAAGCCGCCACCTACTTGTGCCAAAAAGATGTCGAAGCCCGTTTCCGCCGACCGAGGAACGTTCTCGAAGATCCCGACGACGAAATCACATCGTTCGTAAAACAATTCACCACTCACAACAGTACACACCCGACAAGCACTAGATCGAATCAGCGCACTCGCCGGCGAGTGCGAGGACCCTTGCATCATTTTGGCAGGTACAGACATGTACCTGGCCGCTTCTCACCAGTCCGCCCTTCGGACGACGGCCCAAGCCGAGGTCCGAGCCTACAGAGGCGCCCTTGAGGCCTAGTCTGCCCCCCTCGATCGGGCCCACTAGAACAGGGCTCGCGTAGATCGGTCTGTATGCACAGACCAGTCTGTGTTGCAGCGCCGAGCTACGCGATGCAACCACTAGTCGGGTAGACCTCTTGGCCGGGTGCCTTCAGCACCCGACACGGTCCGATCGCGCCGCTAGTACGGGGCCCCTGCGCGGCCTCAGGCCGCTTTTGGGCTGAGTGCCTTCCGCACTCGCCTAAAACCCGCCCGGTGAAGCTGTAACGGCCTTCTGCCACAGCATAGGTCCTTTCCAAAAAAAAAAAAAAAAAAAAAAAAAAAAAGCGTTTCGCCACTTCACGTAGCATTCTCAGGAGATTTTGTCGCCTTAGCTGCGCTGCGCCTATGGATATGCTATGCGGATATGGAATCCGATTCCATTAGATTTCCGCAAAGTAACGCCTGAATCTATTAATTTTATGAAATATATATTTACGGATTATAATACGCGGTTCATGGTCACGGGCAGTCTACCCATGATCATAAACGCTGTAAAGTGTTTGAAACTTCGGGTTAAATTAAAAATAAACACGTAGGTACCTACTATAATCCGTAAATGGAATATCTTTCATTTCAATGTATAGAGTTCGCTTAAACTCAAGAGAACAATAATTATCCAGGTTATCCAACGATGTTAATAAAACGCAAACTCAGTAGTTCTTTTTTTAATTACCTATTACTTAAAGAAAATGGATATCTATTGTTTGCCCGAAAAATATATGCCATAATATTCATATGCCCGAATTTCATTTGCCCGAATTTCAATTGCCCGAATGTTTTGTTTACCATAAAAGATATTTGACATACTCTTATTTGCCCGAACATTAGATGCCATAATGATATCCATTTAATTAATTTCAATAATATTATTTAACAGAATATTTCAACGCCATACTTAATTTCGAATACTTATATTTAAGCTATGCATTTGCTCATGAAATTCCTGAAGGTGCTCTAAAATTATTTAAAAACTTATTCTAAATACATTGGTGGGCAGGCAAATCATTTGTAGGCAATATTTATTGACAATAGTTTATCTGCGTGTACAATTTGTTCGCTGTTGAATTTGTGTTAAAAATGGATACAAATAATGTTGGTCAGTTATTTAAAACAACAAAAGGTGGTGTGAAGCTCAATATAACTGATAATTTATACCTAAGGCTTTCTGGCACTTCGCCTTTAAAACCTAACCTTATGATGGAGAACTCTTATCTAGAACGTCTGATATCCTTGCATGAAAAGGTCGGGTAAGCTAACCCTTCCTAATACAGGCGTGACTGAACTATATTTCACTTACAGTATAGTCAGGTACATTTTTGAAGAAATACTTATTAAAAAGAGACTTGTAGAAGGGCAGAAATACATCGCTGTGCCATTGGACAATCTATACATCTATAGGGACTGGTCATGATGGCATTCTTTTTTGGGTAGGTAGGGGTATTTATTTTGTTAACATTTACTTAGAAGTGTAAATGTTAACAAAATTAAACATTTTTTCTCAATATTTTGACCAACAAAATGCAAATAAACCACCGAATTCGAGTCACTAGCAGCGAATTAAAATATGGTGGCTTTAACCGGGTGCCCTTCGGTTCGCCTAAAATTTAAAGTCCTAATTTCATTTGGCCGAACCGTATTGGCCTAAACTTATAACGTATAATTATTGTCTAGTCTAACAGTTGTTTTCGCACTATTATACCTAGTCAGGTCATAAGCTCTGTCACATGTGTAATATGAAATAATTTAGACATGTTTATTATTTATGTAACCATTTATATAGCAAAATGAACTTAATAAAACATAGATTCATATGGTAATAAAGTTTATTCAAAATGCCGCTGCCGCGGCATGCTCGCTCGGCTCGTGCGTTGTCTTTCATGTTCTAACCTAACCTAACTAAAGCAAACCTAAACCTATTGACCGTTTAGTTTAAACCGATTTTATGTTTTTTTTATAAATATAGTATGATTATAATATTAAAATTGATTTTATTTCTAATACCTACTTATCACTATAATCATCCCAAGTCGCTTCCGTACAAATTTAACCTAACGCCTTTGTCCTAAAAAGTGATTGGCTTTCTGGCCATGCTGGCTTGTCTTTCATGTTTCTAACCTAACCTAACCTATTTTTTTTAAATAATTATTTTAACCTATTTTACAAGCAATTTCGGTGGGAAATGATGTCATGGCATGTGATAATTATGGCTTACAATGATTATAACAACCGATGTTTTGGAAATTGACTTTATGGGAAACAAAGTTTCTAGTTAAAATCAGTTAAAATCAGTTTTATTTCTACAAATAGGCCCCAGGAGGCGCTTTTACACGTCCCAATTTAAACCTACCACTGCTTCGGGACAAGTCTGGGCTAGTGCCGAGAAGAAGCAGCTCAAGAAACTCGGTCACTATTGTCAGTATTGACTACTATATTAGTCACGTGCTAGAAACAATGAGTATGACTAGAGATAGGCGCCTACCCGGTAAAAATACGACTTTGGGTAAATATCAATTAATATCCTTTTTTTACCTCGTATTATCAATTTTTACCGGGTAAAAATTAAAAACATTTTATTTAACTAGAAATCCACAATACATATTTAGTTTTTTAACACAAATTACTTAACATATGCTAAAAATATAGTATGTATGTCGTATATGCCAAATAAATAAAATAAACTAAAAGAGTTTTGTATGTTATAATAATGCTGTATAACTAAATAAATAAATCAAACAATATTTACTGATTTATACTTATAGACTCATTTCATTGACAAGTTTTTTTTTAATCTTTAGGATTACCTACTTTCCTTTTATCCAGATTATCCGGATACACGTAAGTAATTAAAGTATTGAATCGATACGACATTAAAAGTAGATTAAATTCGAAAATTGTTCTGTTTTTGCGAGTAAAACTAGTAAGTGTGTTAAAAACAATAATTTTGCCTTCGCAACATATACGTCAAAGTAAAATGAATCAATCTAAATAAGTCTTAATTTTTATCCGGTAAAATTAATAAATATCGGGTGAAAAAGGGTATTAAATTATTTTTACTTTTCATACCTATTTTACCCAGCCAATTTTTACCGGGTAGGTAAAAAGTTCCCATCTCTAAGGATGACGTATAAAATTATGAAAAACAATAATATGTCTGGTAACTATTATAGCAAATAAAATTCTGCCAAGTGGAGGTAGGTATACCAAAGAAAATACTACTACACAAAATATGGCGAGGCAAACTTAAAGGGCTGGGAGCCCTACTTACTTGTGCTGTGATGGTGTGCGTGAAGACTTTATTTTATGAATTTCCTACTCTTCTCCACTTGAGACGTTGCCGTAGGTAAATGTAAGTAAGTATTTATTTATAGAGGTCATGTCTGCCAGCTTGTTAACGGTTGCGACGACACACATAGATCCCTCTATATAAAAATAAAAGATTGAGAAAAATCTATCTAAATAGGTACCTACTTCCCGAAAATTCTGCAAAACCTACAATTATAATTATATTACTCGCTTTGCGTTACTGAGTCAGTCACTAAAAGTCTGTTTTGATAAAAATAAACAAGATAACTTAACGAGAAATAGGTATTGTGTGTCAGTCTGTCCGCAGTTGTGAACGATACGTAACATGGTTTACGAAGTCAAAGGTAAAGTGTTTCTAGTGACAGGCGCAGCTAATGGCATTGGCGCATGGTTTGTGAGATACATCGCTGAAGATGCTAAGGTAAGCAAAACATTTTTAGTATCTATATTGATATTTATGCATTATTATGCACATATTTGTGACACAATGGAATTAATTGTTGTCATTCACCCGCGGGGCTTGAAGAGTAATAGCCATAAAAGCATTAAGATAAGATAAGATAAGATAAGATATTTATTTGTATAAACATGGTACATTTTTGGTTCTTATTTTTAGGTATCGTACATACATGTTTAATCGATCTATCGATATACAAATGTTATGATATCGTCATGCGTAACTAGTTGACTAAAAAGTTGATAAAAACATTAAACACTCAATCTGCGATTGAAGTAAGTACATTTAGAACAATTTTAATTCAATTACAATTCAATGCCAAGCCTATTATACAAAAACAAAATGTCAGTTCATTAAACAAAAAAATAATAAGTAAATAAATGTCCGTCCATTATACATAAATAGGGAATCAGTCAAATGCATATCCTTAATCTGCGGTTAAATGTTAACAAAGTCACAAAGCATCAATGTCAATTACTTGGGAAGAAGTCATTATATAATTTTTTGAGGCCACCATTACGACAAAATTGCATAAATTCATCGACGCTATAAAAACAACTCCTTGACAAGATTCTGAATACAATTCTTTTAAAAACAACCAATGGCAGAGTTTGGATCCAGTCCGGAAGAAGGTTAAACAACCTGACACACATGCTGTAACTATTATTCTGTATTATTAAATTTTCTATTGTTTACTTCTTTATTACGAGAACAACAGCATGTGTACAAAACATCATCATAATCATCATCAGGCTGGTGGATAAGGATCTCTAGTGTACCTACTCTAACTAACCGTATTTCCCCGATATTTGGAATAAAGTCTAAAATTCGCTTTGGTCGCGTAGCCTAGTTACCTACTTACTACTTAATTTGCATCATAAGTGGTCTTATCAGGTAAAACGGAGCGCGATGGCTTCAATGACAACATAGGTATTACAGGGTTCCGTACCCAAAGGGTAAAAACGGGACCCTATAGTAGGTATATTGTCATAACCTACTTCTGACAAGGAACATACTTCTTACGTTACAGCACGTAGCAGTACTAGACGTCAACGAAATTCAAGGTTCTGAGTTACAAAATGAATTGAATTCTAAATATGATGCCAACAAGATCAAATTTTACAAATGTGACGTCACGAATGATGACCACCTCTTTAGCGCCTACCAATCAGTTGTGGAGGAGCAAGGAGGTCTTGATGCAGTCGTGAACTGTGCTGGCATCTTGAACGACAGCTTGAAGGCTTATAAAAAGGAAATTGAAATTAACGTGGTATGCTTGCTTTATCTTTAATGTTCTAGTTAATTGGTGTGAACAATTCACAAAGGTTACGTTACTCCTAAAGCTGCTAAACATTAGTCGTTTTAAAATACTGATTTACATTTTCATGGGCACAATTTTTGGCCTTATCTTGTATGAGTTTCTGATATTTCGAAAATATTTCCGAACTAAATGTTCCTACCATCTTGAATACAAAGTCACGGAACTTATATATGTACTAGCTGTTGTCCGCGACTTCGTATGCATCAATTTCTGTTATTATGATCGCGATTATTTTTGTAACATTTTTCACTAATGCTTCGCTCCTATTGGTCGCAGCGTGATGTTATATAGCCTAAAGTCTTCCTCAATAAATGGACTATCCAACACAAAAAGAATTTTTCAATTCAAACAAACAAACAAGCAAGTCCCTTTAATTTTCCCAGATAGTTAGTTTCGTAAATTACTAAGCAGATAGATTTCAGTATATAAACTTGAAAAATTTTGTCTCAGGCGGGACTCGAACCCGCATCTCCTCGCATGCCGGGCGGGCGCCATACCATTAGGCCACCGAGAAACTGCGACATGGCGCGAATTTTTCAAGCATATTCTTACGCTGTGAGCCAGCGTTGTTTCATCAAATGTTAGGAGTTTGTACCCTTAACACCCGAAAGAAACATCTTTGCAGATTATAAGTGCAATTAAGTTGCTAAAATATCAAATAAAGTATAAGCAGATAGATTATCTGGTTCACAAATAAATTCCGTATAAAAAATCTATGAATGATGCAGGAACTTATTCACAAACACTCAATAATTTTCAGACAGCTCTAGCTACCAGCTCTTTAAAAGCATTAGAGTTGATGCGCAAAGATAAAGGCGGTAACGGTGGCGTCATCATCAACATATCTTCGATAGCAGCTCTAGTCATTTCACCATCGTTCCCGATATATTACGCTACCAAGAGCGCTGTTTTGCAATTTAGTAACTGCCTTTCTGTAAGTATAGCTTTAATATCAGTATTTGAACTTGAAAAATTATCACGTCTCAGGTGGGACTTGAACATCTCCTCGCATGCCGGGCGCGGCGCTTTATGGCGGCTTTCACGGCGCTAAATGGTGAAAGCGCCGCGCCCGGCATGCGAGGAGATGCGGGTACGAGTCCCGCCTGAGACGTCATAATTTCAAGTTTAAATACTGATAGTATAACTGCAATTTAATTGCTTAAAATATCATATAAACTAAGTATATACTCAATTTCACTTCACATACAAAATAAATACACTGTCTTGCAAATGATTACGCTACCAAGAGCGCTGATCTGCAATTGGGTAACTGCCTTTCTGTAAGTATACCTATACGCAATTTCACTTCACTCATACAAAATAAATACACTATCTGGCAAAATGATTATACATATATAACTGGTACAGTACTAGTACATATGTGGGTATGAAACTAATGTGTTTCCTTAATCCTTATATATAGATTCTGTGAAGATTAATACGAGTAAGTCTTGAAGAAGATTTGAAGATGTCATCAACTGAAGTTGATAATAATGTTGTGGAAATCCCGTAGTAATCTAATCCAGTGTTTTTTAAATTCAATTTTCAGTGCGATGAATACTACTCCAGAACTGGTGTTCGGGTCATCACCATCTGCTTCGGTATCACTGATACGGCTTTGTACGGCAAAATGGGCACTTTTGATGCAGACATTGAAAAAAAGACAATAGAGAGGCTCAAGATGTCTACTTCGCAGACGTATGTTTCTAAATATTCTATATAACGTGTGAAAACCCTTCGAGGATGGTTTGGTCAGTTTTCTAAGCCGCCTGCTTTACGTCTTTGACGCGAATTGTTAATGTGCGGGATTCTTTTAAGCTATTGCATAGATTCTATCGCGGGCCTTGAGCGCGGGGACTGAATCCAGAAATTCCGTAACGCAAAAAACCTCACGCACCCCACTTCGACCGGCACAGCGGTGATACGGCTGTTCGACGAGGTGCGTGCGGTTTGACGAGGCGTTTGCCATTCGACGAAGTGGGTGCCGTTCGACTAAGTGGGTGCCGTTCGACGAGGCAGGTGCCGTTCGACAAGTTGGGTGCTGTTTGACGAGTGGGGTGCTGTTTTTCGAGGTGGGTGCTGTTTTTTATTTATTTATTTATTTATTTATTTATTTATTAATTTATTCATTTATTCATTTATTCATTTATTCATTCATTCATTCATTCAATCATTCATTAATTCATTTATTAATTAATTAATTCATTCATTCATTCATTCATTCATTCATTTATGAATTACGCAATAATATGACTATACTTAGGAGCTATGAACAAAATAAAAATTGGGAAAATAATCGGCAATTTCATACTTTAACCCCTATTATAATTGCATAAGTTGATAAAAAATGCTATGCAATAGCTTTACCGCGGCAGTCTCCGAGTGCCACACGTCTTTTTTTTTAAGTGAAACTTGTCGGCGTTGGAAAAAATTTACCGTCACGAAAAAGTTTTCGGACCGTCACGAAAAAGTTTTCGGTTGCGCGTCACAGCGTCACATTTTTCGGTTACGCGCCACCTTTTTCTTGCCCCTACCACGGTTGGTTCAGACGATAGCGAAAAGGTAAAGTGAAATAATATTTAACCAATTTAACCAATTTAACCAATTTCTGGAAAGTTGCATGTAGATCATTTTTCGAAAAATAAGGCCATAAAGAAGTTGCACTTCTTACGTGTGTACACTAGTACACGCACAACTTTTTTTTTTAATAATGGGCTTGCTCTTGACTACATACTTAACTATACGGTTAAGAAGAAGCCTAAGATGGAGCGAGCTTACCCAGAGGTATTAGTTCTCCCACACACCAGCGGAACACAGAAAAACTGTTTGGCGCCTACCACCGCAGAGGGATCATCTGTTAGCCGTCATCATTGGTTAGAAAACCAAAGATGCCGTTGCCCAGGGTGGACCACTAGGAGGTAGATCCCACCACCCCAAATTCTAACTTATACGAGACAAAAAGATTTAAAAGTCAAAGAAATCAAGCAACTTTTTATAAATAAAACATAATAAAATCATCAGTTTATCACAAGTCACAAATAAAATACGAGGATGAATCAGGTCATTCTACAAACAACAGAGCTTAATAATAATTTATGCGTCGGTTGTCTTTTAAATGACTTTGGATTACCTATACTAGTTTTGGCCTCTATATAATTTGGTTAGGCCCTCCACTCACTTGAGTCAAAGTTCATAGAGGAATTTCCTATTTTTTTTATTTGATATCGGTTGCGTCTTTAAAGCGCTCTACCTACATACACACCGACGCGACGTGTGAATTCGATTCGGAACTTATTTTACAAACTTTTATGTATTACACAATATGTTTTTATAAGACAGGTTGTTATGTTGTGAATGTTATAGGATCATCTATGTTTGTTTCTTCATCTCTTCATAATGTTACACCAGGTCTATCTTATAAACCAATCAGTGATTTAGTGAAGCCTTACAGTTACGATAATACCTACCTACCTATTATTGTTTCAGAGTACAAACAGCATCAAAAGCCTTATTGGAAGTGTACAAAAACGGCGAAAACGGATCAGTCTGGCTATCAAATGCCGAAAAACCAGTCAAAGACATCACTGATGTCGTTAAAAAGGCCTATGGACTGCTCACCGAATTAGTATTTGAAAGTTAATGACCTTCTTTCCTGAGAAATAATAATTACTTTGCGAATCTATAAATTGAAAGGGGTGTGTAAGATTCATATTATAACCTATAATTTTTAAAGTCGGATAAATAAACTAACTGCAGGTGTTTGTTCTCTTTCACGCAAAAACTACTAATTGCTATAATTATCCCAAAATTACGTGTAGTTTCCGCAGGAATACAGCGTATCAGTAGTTTGTAATATCTCCGTATAAAAAAATTAGGCGTGGTTTTATTAAAAAAAAAAACCTAAATAAGTGAATATCCTCTTTTCATTGTTAATTAAAAGTAGCTATGTGTGTTTGAATATCCACGTTATATAAAAGTTAACCAGTTCACTATTTACATAAAAAATAATAAAAAAATCTGTAAAATATTTATGTCGAGGAGCCAAGCTCATTCCTGTATTGCTAGCATGCAATAAAATTGTCATGTCCAGCCATGGCCTCGACTATATTATAGGGATGAGTAGGTACCTAATAATGAACATGGTGCGTTGCGTTTTACTTATGAGATATTCCCCAGAGTGCCGGCTGATCCCTGATCAAGTAATGATGTAATAAAAAAATATATAACATAGGTACTAGTTAGTATAAATGCCTTTATGAATTTTGTATCTTATGGGAACTACTAGAGCTATGTGCTGTTCCAAATTGATTGAATTACTTCGAAACAAAACCAATTCTCCAAAAACTAGAACAGCATTACCTTAGCAAATTACCTCATTGTTCTAGTTTTTTTAAAAATTCGTTTTGTTTTTAGGTAATAAAATTAAATCAGTTCGGGGCCAGCACACAATTCTATAGTGATTAAAGCCATTTATTTAAAGCTTGATTAGAATGACACCTGTCAAACTAAGGTGACTAGGATGGGACTGACTCGACTGATCAAACGAAAAAAAAAACAGTAATGGCGAATAAAATAAATCAAAAATCAGATATATTCAGATTTTATGTGATTCACAAACAGTGATAGTATCGTGATCATTATCAGAATAATTGCATCTAGAATCTAATAAATTTGATAATTTTTCGTAAACTATTAATAATTGCAATTTGATGTTCTTAACATCAACCAATGCTCATTAAATCATTTGTAACATATAAGTTACGTTACTTCGATTTTGAAATATTGTTAGTCTGTCATTTTCGATTTGTCCATTTTACGTCATCACTAGCAATGGGGGCTATCGCTAGTGAATTTGCCACTAGAGGCGCTAGTGTCGCGTGAGGTCCAATATCATTCGATTTGTTCTGGTTTTAGCGGAATTTGTTGCATAAATTATAATTTCTTTAATTTACCTGCTGGGAAGTGATCTCCTTCGTAAAATATCGCAAATATGGATTATTTGGCGAATAATGTGAACGCTTTAAAAGCGGAATTAAGAAAAAGGGCAAAAATAGGCGGCCTCAAGAGCAACTATTTCATAAGTTAGTTTGTTGATATCAAGATAGTTATTTATAAACAATATAACCTTAATTAGATTCAAGATATAACACTTTGTTTCGGCGCCAATCGCCTTTGACAGCTATACCTCTCCGGACCTCAGTCTACAGTGGCGCCAACTGGTGAGCAAAGAAACGGTAGTCCCCATTATTCAAAATGACGTAACCTTGTAAAGACGTCTTTTAAAGATAGGTGTAATTTTTGTAACTAGATTATTTTAATGTTTTTAACTTTAAAAATGTATTTTATATAATTAAATGGATGAATATACAGCAATGTATAAAAAAACATTCTTTACATGCCAGTTACCAATATTTTTTCGTGTGCAAATGTGTTTCAATTGTGTGACGCCGGTACAAACAAAGTTACGTTGTCTCTCTCAGTGAGAACTGTCATTCTAATCAAGCTATATTTTAAGGACTATATTCCCCTTAAAAAAATATTATACATGCTAGCACAGATAAGATAATACCACAGATAAGATAATATAATACTAAAAGTAAAATGTCCGAATAGCGAAACTTGTTAATATTAGTAGGTAGCTACCAACCAACGTATGAACGTAGGTACATAAACAACGATGTATTTTAAAATTGCATTTCACTTATCCTAGTATGGTAAGCAAGCATCGTAAATTGCGAAACACTTTATTACTGTGTCAAAGTAACCATTCCCTTTCCCATTGAATTATTAGCAAACAAACAAAATTGTTACTTTGACATGCTACTGAAGTGTTTACCTACTGCCGATGCTGAATGGATCTAGGAATACATACATATAGATTGATATCGTCGTTATTAACTTTCAAGTAAACAAAACAATAAAAGAAGGTGACCAAATACTAAACTCCTACCTAAAATGTCAGAGCAATGAAACGATAGCTAGTACCACTAGGCTATTGCTGGTGCTGCTTGGTCAGGATTTAACTGAGATTACAAAGTAGTAGAATAAGAGAGTTTTAAGGGTTCCGTACCAAATGGTAAAAAAGAGATCCTATTACCATTAACTAGGCATTACAAAGGTACCAAGGCTGTATCTCATTAAGTCGTAATATTTTTTTACAGATGACGTAGGTATCTTCTGTTTCCGCTTCTACAACAAATGTCAAGAACACAATAAAATAAATATTATTTTTTTCTTAAAATATAACAAAATGTGTCTTAGTACTAGTAAATTAAATTCACCCACAGTAATACAGCAAGAGCCCACGACGGCCAGACCTTCGTTATTTAATAAAAGCTGAAAGTTCTTCTGTGCGTGTCCCCTATACCTCGCGCTCGCATCTACAGCGGACTTTCAATGTGTCTGGCAAGGTGTAAAAATCATTAAAACTGTCCGGCTATTGAGGTAACATTTTTTCATAGGTCTTGGGGACCTTGGGGTAACATATACTATAAATTTAGCTTTTATACTCTAACGAAAGTAAAATTATATTTTATTAAAGTTTAGGGGTGTCTGGCAGGGGGTAGCAACTGTCATAAGTGTCTGGCAATTTATGACGAGATTTCTAAAGTTATCCCTAATAAAATATAAAAAAAATTGAGTTTTATCCTTTAACGAATTTAAGGTACTATTTTATACACTTTTACTACATGTGTTACCTGCCCAAGTAAACAGCTATAACAGGCAACAGCTTATTGACACAAAACAAAAAGTTGAACCGAACTTGAGTCAGTTGACCAAAAATTCCTTGGTCGCATAAGTGATAAGACGCAGAGTCGAATGTCGATTCTATTTAATAGAATCGACTCTGCGTCTCTACAAATTAAAGCAATTCTTCCCGACTCGAGTTTGACGTAGGTACTCAAATCAAAATAAATTGGAACTCGAGTAGGTGAGTCTAAAGTACAAATCGAGTCTCACTCGAGTCAAGCCTTACTCGGCACATCGCTACACTAAAATAATACTAATACTAAGAATTAATTAAATTCACCCACAGTAACAGCGTATTTAAACAAAACAAAAAGTTGAACCGAACTTGATATTTTTTTTTACAGATGAGTTTTCGATATTAAAACTGCAACTGCAACTGTTGCAAGCGTCATGATGATCACGGGAGTCCTCCCAAAGATCCCGAATCAAATAACTTTACCCAATTCATTTAAATACTCTTTAGGTATCTTCTCTGTTCATCGATATGAGTATCATTATACTAACGAACTAATAATAATACTACATTATAATACTACTGCCGTGTAGTGCCGGCACATAAAAATAATAGCACTACCCCCTCTCTTCCCGTGGGTGTCGTAAGAGCCGACAGAGGGAAAACTGCCATCAGGAGATGGGCAGCAGCGTCTCCTCACAACAGCAGGCCATACTGCGATCGCCAACCCGCCTGCCAAGCGTGGCGATTATGGCAAACCCCCCCATATGAATACACCACAAATAGAACGGCCCCCAGTCCCCGGCGGCCCCGCTAGTCCTAGCTATGGCAGCGGCTATGGTAACGGCGGGGCAGGGGGTGCTAAGAATCCCCGGGTAAGATCCGGCTGCCAACAACGACGACTCGACCTGGCAACATGTAACACGCGCACACTGAGGCTCGACGCGAAGCTCGTAGAGTTGGAAGAGGCAATTGGTAAGTTACATTGGGATATCATTGGGCTATCTGAAGTCCGATGAGAGGGGGAGGACTCGATAGCCCTGCAATCCGGAAACTTACTATACTACCGGGAGGGCGACCAACAGTCCCTAGGTGGTGTCGGGTTCATCGTCCACAAGTCCCTTGTCAACAACGTGATTACTATCGGAAGTGTTTCGAGCAGGGTAGCGTACCTGATACTCAGAATATCGAAACGATATTCGCTGTATGTCATTCAGGTTTACGCTCCGACCTCGAAACACGACGATGTCGAAGTGGAGGCTATGTATGAGGAGATCTCTAAAGCCTAAAGGGGATTTCAATGCGAAGTTGGGGCAACGTTGCGGTGATGAGTTGAGAATGGGGAAATTTGGATTTGGGCAACGGAACAAAAGGGGCCAGATGCTGGCAGACTTCATGGAGAGGGAGAGAGGTTCTGATGGTTCTTTTTGATGAACTCCTTCTTCAAGAAGCCCGTAAGCCGCAAATGGACCTGGATCAGCCCGGACGGTAAAGTCAAAAACGAGATCGATTTTATCATGTCAACGAAGAAAGCACATATTCGATGATGTCGCTGTGATCAACGCTGTTAAGACAGGAAGCGATCACCGCATGGTCAGAGGCACATTGAATATCGACGTAAAGCTTGAAAGAGCGCGACTGATAAAATCCACGCTCCGACCAATACCGGCTCAAATTCGAAACCCCGAGTGCTTTCAGCTCGAGCTTCAAAACCGATTCGAAGCCCTTGAGAACAGCATCGATGTGGACGATCTATACAACATGGTGGTGGATACTGTCCGTACGGCAGGGTCTAAGTACTTTAAAACCCACCGTCCCAAATCAAAGAAACTCTCCAGTCAGACTCTCCTACTCATGGATCAGAGAAACGAAATGAGGCTACAGAACTCAGCGGATGCCCATCGCTATCGGCAACTCAATAGACAGATATCTAAGTCTTTGAAGAGCGACCTTCGTCAATTTAATACCCGACGTATTAAAGAGGCCATTGAGCGGAACAAAGGCTCCAAAGTGTTCGCCAGAGATCTGTCTATTGGGCAAAGCCAATTGACGAGGCTGAAAACTGAGACAGGTAGCATCCTTGCGTCAACACCTGAAATCCTGAGGGAGATTGAGAATTTCTATGGACAGTTATATTCCACGAAAACACCTGTTGAAAGCAAGACTAAAGACCCTAGAGCCAAGCTTACCCGACACTATTCTGAAGATATCCCGGACGTCAGCCTGTGCGAGATTAGAATGGCTCTCAAGCAACTTAAAAACAACAAGGCGGCGGGTGATGACGGAATCACAACAGAGCTCCTTAGAGCGGGCGGTAAGCCGATACTTAAGGTCCTCCAGAAGCTCTTTAATTCTGTCATCCTTGAGGGCAAAACGCCAAAGGCATGGGGCAGAGGCGATATGATGCTGTTCTTCAAGAAGGGTGATAAAACTCTCTTGAAGAACTACAGACCCATCTCACTTCTGAGCCATATCTATAAGTTGTTTTCGAGAGTCATTACGAATCGTTTCACTCGCAGGTTCGACGAATTCCAACCTCCCGAACAAGCCGGGTTCCGAAAAGGCTATAGTACCATAGACCACATTCATACGCTGCGGCAAGTTATACAGAAGACCGAAGAGTATAACTTGCCACTTTGCTTAGCGTTTGTGGACTATGAGAAAGCCTTTGATTCGATTGAGACCTGGGCAGTGCTGCAGTCTCTCCAAAGGTGCCAAATAGACTACAGGTACATCGAGGTGCTAAAGTACTTATACCAAAACGCCACCATTTCGGTTCGATTACAGAACCAGAGCTCTAATCCGATCCAACTACAGCGAGGCGTGAGACAGGGAGACGTTATTTCTCCGAAACTGTTCACAGCTGCGTTGGAGGATATTTTCAAGCTTCTGGACTGGAAAGGACGCGGCATCAACATCAATGGCGAATACCTAACACACCTGCGATTTGCCGATGATGTAGTTCTTATGGCTGAGACCTTGGAAGACCTGAACATTATGCTCGAAGATCTCGGTAATGCTTCTTAAAGAGTGGGTCTTAGGATGAACATGGACAAGACGAAAATCATGTTAAATGCCCATGTTGCGCCCGCTCCAGTTAATGTTGGGAACATTGCACTCGAAGTTGTTGACCACTATGTTTACCTGGGACAGATAGTCCAGTTAGGTAAGTCCAACTTCGAGAAAGAGATCTCTCGTCGATTCCAGCTCGGATGGGCAGCGTTCGGGAAGCTCTAAGAATATATTCGCGTCCGAAATACCTCAGTGTCTCAAGACGAAAGTCTTTGACCAGTGCGTGTTGCCAGTAATGACCTATGGGAGTGAGACGTGGTCGTTTACTATGGGTCTCATAAGAAGGCTCAGGACCACCCAGCGAGCAATGGAGAGAGCGATGCTTGGTATTTCCCTACTCGATCGAATCAGAAATGATGAGATCCGCAGGAGAACTAAAACAACCGACATCGCTCGAAGGATTGCATCGTTGAAGTGGCAGTGGGCGGGACACATAGCGCGGAGAACCGATGGCCGTTGGGGCGGAAAGGTTCTCGAATGGCGACCGCGTACCGGACGACGTTCCGTGGACAGGCCCCCTACAAGGTGGACAGACGATCTGATCAAGGTCGCGGGAAGCCGCTGGATGCGGACAGCACAGGACCGATCGTTGTGGAGATCCTTGGGAAAGGCCTATGCCCAGCAGTGGGCGTCGTTCGGCTGATATGATGATGATGATGATGATGATGATACTAACGAACTGATATATCGATACTTTGTGTATCAAAGCTTGTGTGTACAAATCATTAATAAACTGTGAACTGACTGGACAGTAAAACTGACATGGCGGTAATTGTGTGCGACATAAAGTTTAATCTTTAATGAACTGAGTATATTATGGTGACTTTGTCTCTCGGTCTCGATTCCTTCGTTCGGGTGAAGTCGGACGGTTTTGGATCGGCTGGCGCGAGACACGAATGACGCTCTACCAGGCCCCCAATTCACACAACAACACATTTATTAAGGTAGGTAGTAATGTCAAAATATACGATTGCGATGCAAATTGAGCCATTTGAAAATTAGCGGAATGGGGGCTATCGCTACTGAATTTACCACTAGAGGCGCTTGTGTCGCGTGAGTTCTAATAACATTCACTTTTCACTGGTTTTAGCGGGCTTCGTTACATAAATTATAATTGCTTTATTTTACCTGCTGGAAAGTGATCTCCTTCGTAAAATTATCGCAAATATGGATTATTTGGCGATTAATGTGAACGCTTTGAAATCGGAATTAAGAAATAGAGCAAAAATAGGCGGCCTCAAAGAGCAACTATTTCAGAAGTAAGTTTGTTGATATACCCCATTATAAATAATAAACTTTAATTAGATTCAAGTTTTAACACTTTGTTTCGGCGCCGATCGCCTTTGGTAGCTATACCTCCGGACCTCAGTCTACAGTGGCGTCAACTGGTGAGCAAAGAAACGGTAGTCCCCATTGGGGCCCAGTTACCAAGTGAGGAGGCTTTCACTCTCTCATTCTGCCTGATGTGTTCGGAAGTACAACTGATTCAATACGATACCAAGTACTTTTGTTTCGGTATCGAGTACGTATCCCAAGATTGATTTAATGCTTTGTACTTGGTATCGAACCAAAAGTATCGAGTACCTACATAATCGTATTCACTATTTACAAGCATTGGAACGTCCCTATATCAGCCAGCAGTGCTGCGCTGCGCTGTGTGAGTGGAGTGACGGGTAAATTGTGTTCTGTGCGGTGGAGTGACGTGAGTCATCAAACCAAAAATTCAATCGAATTTGACTCGTAGTCGTAATTTGTATTCTCCCGTGTAACAGTATCGTTTGTTCGCGTTTCGCGTCATTAATTGATTTCATAAAGTGACTAGCGAGCGTGGTGAAAACTTGTGTCTTGTGTGGTGTTTGTGATAAAATATTCCAGATGAATCCGTACCAGCAAGTAAGTTATACTTTTAGGTTAAGTATCATTTTCGACACAGATGTTTTGTTTATCACAAATGAGTTTATTGACATTTTCGTTTTAAGGGTCAGTCGGGATACCCACAACAGCAGTATATGCACAATATTGGATTTGGCAACAGCGCTCCGCAGTCTTTCAGCAATCCGACACCAATGCCCGGGCTTCCCACTATGGGTTACCCGCCGGCACAGCCTGGATATCCCAGTGCCTATCCTCAGGCGAGTTCAGGTTATCCTCAACCGAATGCGGGATACCCCCAACCTTCGGGTTACCCTCAACCTACGTCAGGGTACCATGCTCAACCTAGCTCAGGGTACCCCAGTCAATCTTACCCTACTAATCAGGCTCATCCTAACTCTGCTCAAAGTTATCCGTCTTCCTACCCCACTGCTCAGCCGGGGTATCCACAAGCCAGTGCTGGCTATCCACAAGCTAACCAAGGTTATGCACAACAAAACCAGTATCAAGGCTATCCACCAAGCCAGCCAAATGTTCAAAGCCAGCCTTACAGAGTATCAAGTGCTTCTGTGCCTAGCACGCCAAAGGTATGTTAAAATCCATATATGTACTAATATTCTCTGTTCATATTGAAACATTTATCTATGCAATTTATTTTCATTTCAATTTATTATTGACTGTTGCCAAATTAAGCTATTTTTACTATTTAAATTTTCATAAACGCTGGCCACTTGTCAGTGTGTATTATTTTTTTACTTGTTTTTGCTATTGTTGTCACCTATCCTGCTAACTGCAGCTGTATTAATTTATACATATATAAATTGTGATAAGCAAAACATTGTGGCTTGATGCTTCCTAATTAATCATCCTAACAATATTCATACAGGGAAATAAAAATAGATACCTAGTTTGTTCATAATTTGGTGTAAAACTTACATTTAGGTATTGGTTTTTGTATATTTTAATGTATTAAATGCCTACTAATTGAACCCCACAAAGTAATAATTTTTTTTTGAGAGTCAGTGACAGTCTGTAAATTCTTTCTTATCTTAAGAGAGTTTGTAGTACTCCAGCCTTAACTCCTTCATGATCGTAAGACTGTTGGCGGTCGTGATAACAATTAATTTCAATTGTGTCTGGAATAACCCACAATCGAGGAATTAAGTTAATAAAAGCAGTTACAACTTGAACTAAAACTATTGTTTGATAGTTAAAATAGGTTGTGAATCAATTTAATGAATAATCTTAAAATCAAAACTGTTTCCGCTGTTAAGACATGCATTGATACATTAATCCCTTAATCGTGAGTTATTCCAGACACAATTGAAATCAATTGTTATCGTGGCACCCGAGTGCCTCCTGGGGGTTGAAGGATTAAAATTGTATAGTTTTGGAATTGCTACTGTGCCAATGCACTCATTGGTTGTGTGGTGCTGCAACATTAAAAGTATCGCAGCAGACCTCCCACTTTGGTAGTCTGCAAGTAGAAGAATGGCAGCAGAATCTTCTTCCTTCATTGGCCAAACTGCGATAGCCTAATTGCCTGCCAAGCTATGTCTAAATCTTCCTTTTGGAGTAGCCTGTATCCAGCAGTAGACTAATACAGGCTGTTGATAATAATGGTGGATGCATAATCTTAAATGACAAGTGTCCAATTCCATGGTGTTTACAAATTGTTAATGCATTTTTTTAAATCACTATCACTTAGGTAGTTGTAATATCACATTGTCTTTTAATGTCTTTCTAAACTTTTAACACAACTCTTTTAATTTATTTTGGTTTGCTTACATTTTTGTTCATTTTTCTATTATACTCTTATAATAATTAATTAATATCTTACTTTATATATGTATGTTATTTTTACTTTGTAATTCGCACCGCCTGTAACCTCTTCGCTTGGCCTTATGGTTGACTGGTAGAGAATGCTTTTAGCATTAAGTCCGCCATTTGTACAGTTTGTATGTGCATTAAAGAGTAAATAAATAAATAAATAAATAAATATATTATCTATTCTTCGTAATATTTTTTACGTTATTTTAAGGATAGTAAGTGTCATATTAAAACATCATCTTCTAGCTACCACGATTTTTAAGTAACATCTGAGTTAACAAAGTAAGTTCTTAACTGGGCTTAAGTTTTGCTAAGAAATCTAATGCGAAAGTCAAATTAAAAAGTAAGAAGAAAACTGAGTCCAAGTTTTAAAAAGATTGTGTCTGCGGGAATAGAAAACTTTTTTTAAAATATATTTTTGTTTTATATTGCACACTGTTTGCAATAGATTTTGTGTAGTTCTGTAGGTAGATAGATACTATATATGCAATCTAGTGTAATTCTCAAGTGAGTTTTGCTCAATTGCGATTATGTTATTGTACTAAAAGAGGCATTATAGGTACTTATCAGATAATGATCAGTCAAGTACCCACGAGTAAGAAGGACTTCCGTAAATACTTCACGCCTTGTCTAATAAATAATTCATAAACAAATAAGTCTGAAAGTTTTCAGAGTTTTGCAATAGAAATAGTGTAGTACCTATTCCTCAGCTACAGCTAAAATTGAGAAGGCTGTTATGTACCGCCCATAATGCCCTCCAGTTAAAATTCATCTATCCTTATAGGAAGTTCAGGTCACGTGATCGAGCTAGGCAGCATTCGACTCAATGCTTTGAGCAGCCAGACGCTTGAGCACGTGTGTCCTGGCCTATGCTGTGCTCTTCTCTGACTCCAAAGATACGCAATTTAGGGGTTTGCTTTCCAATCCCAGCATCTAGTGGTCTTATCAATTAGTAAAGTGACTTTACTGAAGTCCTTTGAGTCCAGTCATGCTAGCGCATGTCGAGAATGAGATAAAAAAAATCGACGCGAGCGCTTGGTAGACGCGATGACAGCGAGTCAGACCTTGACTTAGTGGCCCTTATTATGTAACGAGGTAACGTCTTTCTTCAAAGACCAGCACATTTGTGTGGCAAAGATAAGATGCCTTGTATTATGAATTCATGACATCAGGAGCGTGCGATTATATTACAGTTTCTTTCAATTCTCCACCAACACGACTTACAAGTAGCAGCCGAAACTTGATCGTAACTAGGTAAATAATACAGTCAGTCATTCCACTAACACTGGCTGGCAGTACCTACATGCACAGTGACTCTATTCAAGGAACGGTTCGAGGCAATTACATTGTTATGGTCACTTCGGCTCTGAGCGTCTGTCGCAGTAATACCCACAATTCAGTCTTGGCATTGGTCCCTAGGACAATGGATGTAGCGTTTTTGGGATACACCATTTCTATATCCCACTTCTGGTGATAGTTACGGTGAAAGTCTCTAATAGTGATGTGACTGTGTTTGCTGAATCTCTTTGTTGTATCCAATAACTTTTTTTGTAGCAATTAATATGTCCTCTGTTACTTCGAATTCAAGTATGCGCAGTGCGTACAGAGCTACAATTGGTCTAAGGCGTGGGTTCAAGTCATTTCGTTACACGGTATTTATGTAGTTTTATTTTTATTGGTTCGTCGACACTAATTTCATGATTGTTTGACTAACTAATCGTTTGAACGGCACTAAACGATTTAGTTGAGCGAGTAATTTAAAATGTCGTCATAGTCATGTCATACACTATGTTGTTTTTTGTTTTATATCCTATGCGGAAGGTGAAGACTGTTCAGACTTCCTGACAGCATCATCATCATGAGCCTATCGCAGTCCACTGCTGGACATCGGCCTCTCCAATTGCACGCCACTCAGGTCGATCCTCGGCTTCTCGCATCCAGCTTCTGCCAGCCACCTTGCGCAAATCATCACTCCACTTGGCCTGAGGGCGTCTTACATTACGATAAATCATGACAGCATAATAAACTTAAAATGATAGTCTTTATTGTAAAGCATCAGTCGCTCTTTTATCGGATGAATCTGGAATCAATAGGCACAATATTCGAGGTTTTAAATGACGATGGTCTTTTAATGAAAGCAGTCGTAAATAAATTGGATAAAATAATAATCAAACCCTCAAATAAACTTTATCCATGATTGCCAAATCATCTAGTATAGAAATGAGTCATCCAAATTTTAAATGAAGAAAATGTGTGCTAATTCTATATTATGTTTGAACCATTTAAAGTTACAATTAATATAATAATTTGTTATTTAAATGGGTAAGCATGTATAGTTTATATCTTCTTTATTTCGCAGACATCTACTTCGAGTATAATTGCCTGCTTATGAGTTCCATGATTCTACTCTTGTTCAGAACAACCTGTGGGTAGCAAATTATTTTGATTACACCACTAAAACTTGCTTCCAGCTTATGGTTAATTTATTTGATAGTTGATGTAGACCTTTACCGTTGGTCGAGTGGTCTAATTATCAGGGTCCTGGGTTAATCACCACGCTTGCCAAATGTGGGTTGATTTCATTGCTGTGGTAACCTGGAATAACTATAGAGGCCTTTGCCCTGCCGTGGAATGAGTATCTAATAGGCGGTTAATTTACTATACTTTTATGTAGCCTAATTCAGTTTTAACTTACCTGTGGGATTTTCTATTTAAAGGGACTAGGCGTGCTCTCGATTTAACGGAAAATTCATCGAGATTTGTACATAAAAATAAACTTAATTTAACCCGCTCTTGTTTCGCGTGTTTAAATTGTGTTTCATAGAGTTTTCGCTTTTAATAGCGAATCGCTAATCAATTATATTAATATAAACCTTTAACGCTATAAACAGTTTGTTTTGGTTTGTGACGGCACCTATCACTCATACGTCAACTGACCTTTAATAAATATTATTGTTTTATTATCTTGTAAAATATTACTAGATACACTTATAGGCAAATTATCTTAGTTAACTCCGTCAGCGACTTCGTCCTCGTGGAATACGTTTATTCCGCGCTCCTAAGAGAACAATTAACTCTTTCGTAATCGCTCTCTCTAATTGAGAAGTTATTGATTCCCCATACCATTGAACTAACATCCCTTTTCTTCACATCTAAGGGTTAGTTTTTTATGATAACTTATGACTTGAAACTATCTAAAAAGCAAATTTCAACTAAATCAGTCAATCAACGGTTAGGCGAAAAAAGGTCACAGACAGACAAAATTACTTTCGCATTAATATTAGTAAATAAATGTTTAATTTTTAGCTATAGAAGAGCCATACTTTCAGCTTTGTTTCTTTCCTAAAAGGTAGCATTGGCCAATAGCAGTAGCAATAGGAAGCAGTGGTAGGTTTAAATATTGGGACGTGTAAAAGCGCCTCCTGGGGCCTATTTGCAGATATAAAACTGATTTTAAATGATTTTAATAATATTTATGATAATAATAATAATATTTATGATAATAATAATAATATTTATGATAATAATAATAATATTTATGATAATAATATGTTAAAATTATTGATTAAATTGTATTTTGCAAAGTTTAGTGAGCCACTTCTTATAAAGGCGATACCTAAACTACAGAATAAATACCTAATACTAAAGCACTTGAAACTCTCTCGATTCGAACAATAGACATATACCTACATAAGTATTTCCATTAGTGGTTTTCTGATAAACTATTTTGATAACACCTTCTGACAACAATAACAATTATCGTTACGGTTTTCCTGTTATAAATTACAAATAAAGAAATTATAAACAGGTGTAATTGAAATTATAAATAAACTAGATATTAATTTTATTGAATCAGATAATATGTCGAAGGTTATATGGATGTTAACTACTTTTATCCTGGAAAAAAAGTAGTATACTAAACTATGTACATAGTTTATAAAAAATTAAACCAACTTCTTTTTAAAAGAACTTCTCAATTCGACTAGTAGACTATTAACACTAGACTACTTCGACTAGTAGGTTTCGTCCTAACTCTACCCGATTTAAAATTACCAAACACAAAATCCCAACTCTACCCGAAATGATAAAAAGTACCTACAGTCAAAATGGAAAACCTAAAAAACCTTTAAACGATATAATATATCGTTTAAAGGTTTTTATAGTATATATTTTTTAATCATCAACAAATTTATCATCAATTAGAACGATCGACATTTAAAATAATATAATAAAAATAATATTTTTAAACAAAACACGTAACAACAACAACACCCCAATCATAATAATATCATGATTGAAACTAGAGATGCGCCGAGTAGCACTTTTGCCGAATAACGAGTACCGAATTTACTCGGTTACATTTTTTTCCAACCGAGTACTCGGCCGAGTAATTCGGTTCAAGCAATGCCTGTTTTCGCGATGATCCTAAAAGCTCCATTGCTTAAGAATTGGATCGTTAGTTAAAAGAAAATTTGTTGGCAAAAGATGTGGTATGTAGATACCTTTTAACATATGTAAATACCTTACCATTTGTTTCTGGTTCATCTCATTAAATACATTCTCTTATTTTTATCATATAACTTATAATTTCTTGTAATTTTATTTGTTTACTAATTTTGACACTAATATTAAAATTTTCTTGTTATTTTGACAGACATCGTTACCACTGGCAACCACCTTGTCAAATGATATATATTTTTTAATTATGTAAATTTCATCTAAATTTCGGTTAGGAGATATTGTATTTTGGCCAATTTTATATTAAACTTACCTTCTTTATGTAATTTTTATAACTGCTTATGTAAATATAGCTATAATTTTGAAATGTTTAAAAATAAATTATGGTTCCATCAATTTTGATATAAATAAACGTTTTGACAAAGTTATTGAAACTGAAGAACAACCTGATTCACTATTAGATCCAAATTCCTTTAGGCAACCCAATGTTCTTATATCAAATGATAATGATTCACCTCCTTTTGAAACAACTACTCAATCCCCAACAGTTCAGCCTATTTCTTTATTTAGTGATCAAAACAAATCTCCTCAAGTTCCCTCTATTGATAATGTTCTTGAACCTACTAATTCCTGTTTTAATGCTAGTAATACAAATTTTGCTAGAGAGTTGAAATCCTTAAGCTTTAATGGTAAAACTTGTCCTAGATCTTTTATTCAAAAACTTGAAGAGTTTCGTTTACCTCGTCACATCTCTGATGATCTTTTAATTAAATATGCATTTGAATTCTTCTCTGGCGATGCTCTTCACTGGTTTCGTTTTCAGTATATTAGAGGTTGTGTTTCAAATTGGAAAGATCTTCGTGATAAGTTGATAAAAGATTTTGGTTCCCACGATTATGATTTTCAACTATTACAATCCATTAGGAAACGAACCCAAGGTCCTAACGAATCTATTATTGTTTACGTTTCTATAATGTTTGGTATGTTTAATCGTCTGACTAATAAGCTTTCTGAAACTGAACAATTAAATATTTTACTTAGGAATATTAGACCTTGCTATTCAGTTTTTATCGCTTTGAATGATATTTCTTCTATAGATAATTTAATTGATATTTGTCAGAGATTTGAAAAGACTGCTGATAGAGATAAACAATTTGTTGAACCTAAATTTGATGATAATCCATTCGTTTCTGAATTCACTTACCGTCCTCCTACTGCTTCTACTTCAAAAGTTAGTTCTAATAAAGCTGTTACAAATAATAATTTTCAATATTCTAATAACCCTAAATTTAATTATAATTCGAAACCCATCAATGCAGTTTCTAATTCTAATACTCCTCAATATAATAATAATTTATTTTGCCTTCGTTGTCGTACTAATGACCACTCTTTAAGAAATTGTTCTCAACCTAGATTTTTAATTTGTTTTAATTGTGGTTTAAAAGGTTTTAAGATTATAAATTGCCCTAATTGTTCAACTTCTAGTCAAACAAAAAACTAACTTCTGACTTGAATAACTACTTTGATCCTCTTGATTGGGAAAATTGGCTTATAACTATTAAAAACTTTTCTTCTTGTTATAAAACAACTTCCGTACTTTTCGATAAAGAAGTTGATTATGAAAGACCCTTTGTTAACATCTTGATTAATGACATAGCTTTTTCAGGCTTGTTAGATAGTGGTAGTTGTATCACTATCTTGGGCAATAATTCCCACTTAAGCATCTTAAAGTTAGGATTTAAGTTATTCAAGTCATCAATTCAAGTTGCTGTCGCTAATAGACAAAAATCCAAATCTCTTGGATATTTCAATTTACCAATTACTTTTAACAATCAAACTCATATTATTAAGGCTTTTGTTTTTCCTGACATTTTTCCTTCGCTTATCTTAGGATGGGATTTTTGGAAAGTCTTTAACGTTTCTTCTAAACTATCTTCTCTTAATTTAATATATAATAATCAAACTCAATTGAATACTGTCGATGCTAAGGTCCTTGATATTGACCATTTATCTGAAAATCAGAAAAATATTGCCTTAGACATTATAAATCGTTTTAAAAGTATTTCTTTTGAAGATAGAGGTAAACTTGGTCGTACTTCTCTCATTATGCATCGTATCGATACCGGTGATGCTCTTCCTATTAAACAGCGTTGCTATCGCCTATCTTTATGTAAACAGAAAGGCCTGATTTCTGAAGTCGATAAAATGCTAAAACTTGGCGTTATTGAAAGTTGTGAAAGCCCCTGGTTATCTCCGGTTTTAATTACTCCTAAAAAGAATGGAGAGTGGCGTTTTTGCATTGATAGTAGGAAATTAAACTCCATAACACGAAAGGACTCTTATAGTCTTCCTTACATTTCTGAAATACTTGACAGTCTTAGGAACGCTAAATTCTTATCCAGTATCGATATTGCAAAAGCATTTTGGGAAATTCCTTTAAATCCCCTTGATAAAGACAAAACTGCGTTCTACGTTCCCACTAAAGGAATGTATAGATTCAATGTCATGCCATTTGGTCTTACTAATGCTCCAGCTACTCAGCAAAGACTTATGGATACTCTATTTACTCCTGAATTCGATAATAAAGTTTTTTGTTATTTAGATGACATTGTAGTTGTCAGTTCTACTTTTGAGGAACATATTTCTTTATTACTTAAAGTTCTTGCAAAATTAACTTATGCTAATTTAACTATTAACTATGAAAAGAGTCAATTTTTCCGTAAGGAGCTTAAATATCTAGGTTATGTTGTGGATGAACATGGTTTACGCGCTGATCCATCTAAAATTCAACCAATTCTTGATTACCCAATCCCTACTTCACCTAAAGAGGTCAGAAGATTCCTTGGAACATGTAGTTGGTTCAGACGGTTTATCCCTAACTTCAGTTCTATTGCTGCTCCTCTAAATAAATTAACCTCTACTAGTAAGAAAAAGGCCACTAAATTTATATGGTCTGATGATGCAAATTCTGCTTTTATTTAGCTTAAAAACTGTTTAGTTTCAACTCCTGTTCTTGCTTGTCCTGATTTTGAACTTCCTTTTTCTGTTCATTGTGATGCTTCAAATTTTGGTGTAGGTGCAATGTTGACTCAAGTTCGTGATGGCAATGAAGTTGTAATTGCCTATATGAGCAAATCTCTTAATAAACACGAACAGAATTATTCTACTACTGAACGTGAGACTCTAGCTGTTATTACAGCTCTCGAACATTGGCGTTGTTACCTTGATAACGGCTTACAATTTACGGTGTACACCGATCATTCAGCCTTAAAATGGTTCTTGAATCTCAATAACCCAACTGGTAGATTAGCTCGTTGGTCTGTTCGTCTGTCTTGTTTTAATATGATTTTAAAACATAAAAAAGGAAATCATAATGTTGTTCCAGATTTCTTATCTCGAAATTCAGACAATTTGAAAATGGTTCAACCTATTTCTAGAAACCCATTATCTTCTTCTGAACAGTTTAATCAACTTTATGATAGCTGTTGCAATAATCCTGATGCTTTTCCTAATTATCAAATTATTGATGATAAACTCTATAAGCATCTTCCTGCTTCTTATCCTCTCATTGATGATTTTGCTTGGAAACAAGTTCCTCCTCCGTCTGAAAGGTTAAATCTCATTAAAATAGCTCATGGAGAAAGTGACACTCCACATGTAGGTATTTTTAAAACTTATAAGAAATTATCACTCCTCTATTATTGGAAAGGTATGTTTAAAGATGTGTCGATTTTTATTTCTAAGTGTGAGACTTGTCTAACCTATAAACATTCCAATCATTCTCCTTTTGGTCCAATGGGTAAACCAAAAATTTGCTCAAGACCATTTCAATCTATTTCCTTAGACCTAATGGGTCCTTTACCAATGACTAGACGTCGTAATCAATTTATTTTAGTAATTACTTGTACATTTACTAAATATTGTTTAATTTTTCCTATCAAACGAGCTACTACATCTAATATTATTCTACATCTTGAAAATTCAGTTTTTCTTGTTCACGGGGTACCTCAAACTCTAATTATGGACAATGGATCACAATTTCAATCCAATGAATTTAAAAGACTATTAGAAAAATACAATGTTCCATTTCCTTTCTATTCACCAAATTACTGTCCACAGATTAACCCAACCGAAAGGTATAACAGAACCATCGTTACTGCATTAGCTTCATTAGTCAATGATGACCATAGATCTTGGGATCTTTACTTACCAAAAATTCAATTAGTCATCAATAATTCTGTTAATCTTTCGACTGGCTTCACTCCATCATTTCTTGTTTTTGGTAGAGAACTTGTACCTTGTGGATCTCACTACTCTCAATGTTCAAATCTTGATGAGCTGATCTTCCTGCCTCGTGACATTTACGCTGCAAATTTAGGATTATTATCTTCTATTTTTGATAAAGTCCAAGTTGCATTACATATCGCTCACTTAAAGTACGCTAAATATTACGATCAGAAACGATCATTTAAAGAATTTAATGTTGGTGATACTGTATGGCGTAAAAATTATGTACAAAGTAATGCTGGAACCTATTTTTCAGCTAAATTGGCTCCTCGTTATATCAAGGCAAAAGTTATTCAAAAATTATCACCTTTGGTTTACTTGCTCGAAGATTGTAATAATAATCATAGAGGGAGATGGCATATCAAAGACTTGAAGATGTAAACAATTCTTCCAAATTATTACACACACTCTTTCGGATTTTCATTCATACACTCTTTATATTTTGTCAGTCTCAGTCGTTATTCCAAATTTTTTTCTGGTTCCTATACTTTCTGTAATGATTCCCTAACTATTTTTTATATTAATTTGTATATACTGTATAATTTTATTTTACTTTCTTGTTCTTTTTTTTAACTTGTTACTAATGTTTAATTCTTTTTATCTCATGTCATTCATCTTCCATTCATAAACCTTTTCGGCCTTGTAAATATCCCTTTCCCAATCATTTTTTTTTCTCTCCCTTTCCCTTCTTTGTAAATATTTTTTCTTGAGCGGTGCATAACTCACCCTTTATTTAAAAAAGCCTTTATGCCGGATGGATCTGTCACTTTCTGACACCATTCGTAACTTTTCTCTTGTTTGGGAACCCTAGGTGTTCCCAAGCACTACTGAGTCCTTTAGCTCCACTTCTACTTCTTTGAGCCCTTTTTTAAGCTCTCCTTTTCTACCTTCTCTACCTTGTTTCAATACAGAGGTGCGGATCGCAACACCTCTTTAAACTAAATAAGCCCATCGTGTCCCATGCCCTTAGAGCGAATGTGTATCCAATTGAGTTTGGGTCATGGATTTTCTGTAATCGTGAACCCTTACCCTAATGTATGAAAGGTCGTATGAAAGATTTTGAAAGATTGTATGAAAGATTTTGGAACACATTCTCAACCTCTAAATTTCTGTGTACTCATAAAAAAAATTCCCTTAAGTAGTCGAAAATTTTTTTTTACTATTTTTGGGGAATATGTGGTATGTAGATACCTTTTAACATATGTAAATACCTTACCATTTGTTTCTGGTTCATCTCATTAAATACATTCTCTTATTTTTATCATATAACTTATAATTTCTTGTAATTTTATTTGTTTACTAATTTTGACACTAATATTAAAATTTTCTTGTTATTTTGACAGACATCGTTACCACTGGCAACCACCTTGTCAAATGATATATATTTTTTAATTATGTAAATTTCATCTAAATTTCGGTTAGGAGATATTGTATTTTGGCCAATTTTATATTAAACTTACCTTCTTTATGTAATTTTTATAACTGCTTATGTAAATATAGCTATAATTTTGAAATGTTTAAAAATAAATTATGGTTCCATCAATTTTGATATAAATAGACGTTTTTATGTCAAGAAAGGATCACTTCTTCTTATTCTATTGTGGCGAACTAAAGATTATTATTGGGAGAATTATCTTGGATACCATTTATTCACTACTCCTGGACCCTGGTACGGTCACGTAGACCGCCGGGCCATCTCCATCATTTCGGTTGGATCAGGCAGATCGCCGGACTATCCCACCTCCGCTGCGCAATTGGATCCTGGCGTGGTCGACCGCCGGGCCACCTCTATTTATCAAACCACTAAATTGGACTTACCCGTGTAAATTAAGTTACGTATATATATTTTATCATACTTTTAATTTTAATATATTTAATTTATATCTTGTCTTGTATTTTATTTAACTCTTAGGGAATAATTATAGGGAGGTAGGTTCCCATTAACTTCTCTCTTTCCAAATTTTCTTTTGTAGCGTAGCAGAACCTAGGTTTCTGGGGGTATTCCTCTTCAAGAGTATCCCAGATATTCTGTTACGTTATAAAGACAAGAGTCCTTTTGAGTGGTGGGCAGGGCACCAAACAAGGTTTCCAAAGCTGACACGTTTAGCACTAGTGTTTCTTTGTGAACTTGTAAGCATCGTGTACAGCGAGCGATTATTATATATCGGAGGCTGGAAACGCCTACGAAGAAAAAAGGAATAGCCTGTTACCAGAACGTGCAGAGAGCCTCGTGTTCCTGCATCACAGTTTACCTTTATTATATTTTAAATATTGTTGTATTTCATTAACATTTTCTTAATTTTGTCTCATCACTACTCATTAATTATCATAATTGAGATGGTCAAAGATTTCCCAAATTGGTAATAAATACTTTTTACTATATTATTAACACTGTTGTTTTAAGTATATCTACCAATATATTGCTTTGCTTAAACCGAGTATACTCTGCATCAAAACAGAGTTATTCGGCCGAGTACGACTATCAAAATACCCGCCAAGTATGCCGAGTACATTTCTAATTGAAACATTTTTTCATACCTAAAATTTTTATATTTTCGTTGTAACTGTACCTATACTTTTTTCTATTAGCAAAAATGAAATCGGATAGAGATGGGATTTTTTGTTAGGTAATTTTAAATCGGGTAGAGTTGGGATCGGGTAGAGTTGGGACGAAGCCCTTTTAATGAGCAGTTGCTACTTAGTAGCATGTGTGTCAGAATGATTTGAATGATTTTGCTTAAAAATCAACAGGCGTGCGATTTTTGAGCATGCGGCGCGGGTGGAAGGGGCGTGCTTTAAGTCTAAACAGGTTTTCATAATTGAGCATGCTAGTATCGATCAGTCGTTGCACAATGTGCGAGTGCACAATTTCACTCAAAATGTCTCACTGTCACGCATTTCTGTAAGCTATTGAGCACATGCTCCAAAGTCCTGTCTTCTAAGTAGATATTATACAATCACGGACCCAAATCTTTCTCTTTCCTTTCTTTTTTTGCCGAGCTGACATAAGCTTCATACGGATAGCTGTTTGATTGCCCATGAGACCATGACTTTGTTTGAACTGACAGAGAGCGAGAAAGCATGCTTAAAATGGCATGTGTATTTAGAATGTTTGCTTTGAGCATGCTTATTCAGGAGCATATCTAAAGCTAGCATGACTTGTGATATTACACACACATTCACACACACACACACACACACACACGCGCGCGCACACGCATACACAAATGCAGAGCACACAGTACAACCGTAGCGCGCTTCTTAACTTTAAGATTGTTAATAATACAGAAAATCCGTTATTGGCTGTCAGTATTGCTAAAATGTAAAACAAATGTATTTTTAAAAGCTGTGGATTTTGTTAAATAAAAATAAATAAATAAACTATTGCTAGCAAATGTAAACTGCTCATAAGCATGCTCGTATTGAGCATACTCAATAGCACGCTTTTTAGTATGCTATTTTAGAGCATGTGTAACAGTAGCTTTAGGTAAGTACACGTAATCTACTACAATCAATTAACACCCAACTTCCAAACGATGGGATGTACCTACCGCCCCCTATTTGTAGAATTACCCAAATTAATAAACCCCTCACGGTTATAGCGTTCGTGAATCGAATCTGCTACGTGCAAATATAAAAATCCTGCAAAAAATCGTAATAAAAGCGGCATTTACGCAAACCCTGATTATTATTATAATAATATACAGAAACCCATCCGGTGACAAGTTAACGTACAGATTCAATTCAAGGTTAGTTAATGTTACTCTGCTAACATGTATGATAATAAATTTATTGTCACTACAATAACATTACTCACCTAAATGCTAACTCGAATCTAAGTGATTTAACAGTTTAACACCCACCGACTTTTACAATACGAAATCCTTCGTTCGGAATTTGCTTTATTGGTTTCGACGGTGAAGTATATTGAGCCAAAAATCTAATCTGCCTCCCTGTATAGGTGTAATTTCAAAATACCTGACATAATTTAACAGTTTTTGAATAGGTACCTATGGTACCTATGGTTCTATCGAACCAGTTTTAATGAAAGTAGGAAATGATTTACTTTAGGATACAACTACAAAACTATAGATAAAGTGATCAAAATAGACTCATGAACATCTATCATTAATATTTTTTTTCGTCTTTCCTAAATAAGTCAACTTGATTGTGTAATTTTTCCCAAATGAAATCAAGCACCAAGTTGGCCTTAGACGAGCTAAAAAACGAGCTAGTACTTTCATAACCCACTGTTCTTAAAAGCTTCTAATCATCATCGTATCTAAAAGCTTATTTTAATAATACCCTCATAAATTTTTAGCTTTATAAGTCTTGGGCGCCAATCCTTGAGCCCTCTGCTTCATTGGATCTCATCTCCCTTAGCGTTCAGCGCAATGCGTTGGGTTTAGTTAGTCTTACCCGCTTACCTACATTGATCACATGCTTTCTTCGCCGGACTTCTTTTTTGGCCACCCTATTACTCAGACTCAGGCCCAACAACGCTCTTTCCATAGATCTTTGTGCGACTCTAAGCGAATGGTTATCCTAGAAGAAAAGACATACGAAAAGAAAAAGAAGAATGTATTGAGTTCAAAGCTTCAAATAACTACGCATTTGCTTTATCTAGTTTTATTTTTTCAGTCAAAACCCACCGTGGTACCAGTCAACCCTTTCGACCCCCGGGAAGATGCAGCGGTACTTCGCAAGGCTATGAAGGGGTTCGGTACTGATGAGAAGGCCATCATTCACGTCCTGACAAAACGCAGTAACGAACAGCGTCTAAGGATTGCTTTCGAGTTCAAAACTCTTTATGGAAAGGTAAGATTTTAACATATTTAACTAACTTTTCAAAGGCAGTGATTGAAATGATTTTACCGGACTTTGAATACTGTGCAATCATTTTTGACATTATAGTCGAAATCCGTTTCACAAAATTTTAATATTCCATAAAAGAGTTAACTACCTATCTTGTGAACCTTAATAGACTAGGAATATTTTGCCCACATTTATGCCTACCTTGTACTTATGGTCATACGTCAAAGACAATAAATTTATACATAAACATAATTATATCCGTATTACCGATAAGAAGGTGTAGGTATCACTTCTACAATCGTTTAAATTATTAAAGTTAGTTCTTTCGTAGTTTCTACATAAATATTGTCTATAAAAAATTAAAGTACATTACTTGAAGTTATATTGAAATGAACTATGTAATATATTTGCGTTTATTATATTAGTTGTTTTTTATTGTTTTATTCTCCTGCGACGTTTCGAACTCTTTCCAGCATTTATGGTCTCGAGTAGATTATGGTTTGTCGACTCTGTTAGTTAATTTTAAAATTATGTATAATATAATAAAAAAAGTTGTGCGTGTACTAGTGTACACACGTAAGAAGTGAAACTTCTTTATGGCCTTATTTTTCGAAAAATGATCTACATGCAACTTTCCAGAAATTGGTTAAATTAGTTAAATTGGTTAAATTGGTTAAATTGGTTACATTGGTTATTTTTTTTTAAATTGGTTACATTGGTTAAATTGGTTAAATTGGTTAAATTAGTTAAATTGGTTAAATTGGTTAAATTGGTTAAATTGGTTAAATTGGTTAAGTTAGTTAAGTTGGTTAAGTTGGTTAAATTGGTTAAATTGGTTAAGTTGGTTAAGTTGGTTAAATTGGTTAAATTGGTTAAATTGGTTAAATTGGTTACATTGGTTAAATTGGTTAAATTGGTTAAATTGGTTACATTGGTTAAATTGGTTACATTGGTTAAATTGGTTAAATTGGTTAAGTTGGTTAAGTTGGTTAAATTGGTTAAATTGGTTAAATTGGTTAAATTGGTTAAATATTATTTCACTTTACCTTTTTGCTATCGTTTGAACCAACCGTGGTAGGGGCAAGAAAAAGATGGCGCGTAACCGAAAAATGTGACGAAAATTTGACGCAACTTTCCAGAAATTGGTTAAATTAGTTAAATTGGTTAAATTGGTTAAATTGGTTACATTGGTTAAATTGGTTAAATTGGTTAAATTGGTTACATTGGTTAAATTGGTTAAATTGGTTAAATTGGTTACATTGGTTAAATTGGTTAAATTGGTTAAATTGGTTAAATTGGTTACATTGGTTAATTTTTTTTAAATTGGTTACATTGGTTAAATTGGTTAAATTGGTTAAATTGGTTAAATTAGTTAAATTGGTTAAATTGGTTAAATCGGTTAAATTGGTTAAATTGGTTAAGTTAGTTAAGTTGGTTAAGTTGGTTAAATTGGTTACATTGGTTAATTTGGTTAAATTGGTTAAATTGGTTAAGTTGGTTAAGTTGGTTAAGTTGGTTAAATTGGTTAAATTGGTTAAATTGGTTAAGTTGGTTAAGTTGGTTAAGTTGGTTAAGTTGGTTAAGTTGGTTAAATTGGTTAAATTGGTTAAATTGGTTACATTGGTTAAATTGGTTACATTGGTTACATTGGTTAAATTGGTTAAATTGGTTAAATTGGTTAAGTTGGTTAAGTTGGTTAAGTTGGTTAAATTGGTTAAATTGGTTAAATATTATTTCACTTTACCTTTTTGCTATCGTCTGAACCAACCGTGGTAGGGGCAAGAAAAAGATGGCGCGTAACCGAAAAATGTGACGAAAATTTGACGCAAAACGTGACGGTAAGTTTTTTCCAACGCCGTTAAAGAAGTTTCACTTCAAAAATAATAGAAAACAGCACACTCAGGCACGGTAGAAAGAGTGGGAGATACTAGTTCCTCTCCCTTCCCCTCGATCTTACGCTTTTTCGATCAGCATCACGTGACCCTGACGCGAGTTTGGAAGTTTTTACCCATCCAACAAAAAAGTGCTCAGCGCCGCTAAAGAAGTTTTCACTTCAAAAAACGTAATTGTATCTTTGATTTCAATGCATAGTTTTAGCGTAAATTCAAAAAACCAATTTGCATTTGTATATTACAAGTACAAAGAAATTTTTCCCCTTTTACTATGTATAATATTAATAAATTGTAACAAATAACATTAGTTAGACTGACCAATGTATCCTACATTTTCAATAGCTTATTAAACAGTGTGACATTACAATTTTATTATTATAGTCAATCATAACTAGAAATTAGTAAATGGAAAAAGTTATTCATTGTAGAGTTTTATAGTTCTATCAAACATATGTTTTGTTGGTTTTACCATATTATTATTTTATTTTATTTTATTAATATTTGGGAAACAAACAGTTATGTATAATATAAACTAAATAGCGTAAAATAGTCACATAAACCAATAAAGTTTCCACTAACATTACTCTGGCGTTTACCCAAATGATATTTTTTAAATAGCCTATTTAGTTAGTTAACGAATAACCAGTAGATTTTAACTATTTATTCCATATACATATTAAAATATTTCCAACTTTTGTACTACTACTACTTACATTTATTATCAAGCGATAGTAGCAATATTAAAATGTGCCAAAACAAATGGATTTTTTTTTAATTATTAACGTCTCGGTGTACAAACCCCAGAAATTTATTGGTACGAACGTAATATGTATGTACGAAAAACTTGAAAATTTCTCTAAATGTTGGTCGCTATGCTAATTTGCAAAACTGATTAACTGTTATCCCACGTCGTTATTTTTAAATATTTTTATGACGTACTTACCATAAAGTTCTCATTTAGGTTTCATTATAAAGGATTTTATACATATAAACGTAGACGAAATCAGAAAAAGCTTCAAAACGGGTACAAAATTAACCAATTCTAATTCGGCACCAAACAAAAAAAAATACGGCTGTCGTCAGACATCTCGTTATTAAACAGTGTTTATTTAGTTTTTGACTGCTTAATTGTCTAATTACTGACTTGTCGAGCTATAATTCGTATTACTCTATCATAACAGTGGACTATAACATAATTAACACTCAGGTTAATTAAAAAAGCTGTACATCACTAGGGTGTGTCATGTTATGTTCGTAGATAAAACACGTTTAATTAATGACAAATTTTCCCATTCAATTTTCAACCTACAGCACAACACATAAGCTACCAGTGTAAATTTAGGAAATCGAAGTTTAGCGGTAAAGATGAGCGGTTAACTGTCCTTTATAGAGCCAATTAATAATTGATAATACTGAGTTCATATTGAAAACACTATTACCTATTTTGTCAACCAATCTATTAGTATCGTAGAATGTAGAAATATTGACATAATGTTTTCTATACTTTATTTGATATTTTAGCAACTTAATTGCACTTATAATATCAGTATATAAACTTAAAAAAATTTGTCTCAGGCGGGACTCGAACCCGCATCTCCTCGCATGCCGGGCGAGAATTTTTCAAGTTTATATACTGATATAATGTTTTCTGCCTACAATGTTTGATGATGGATTACTTAGGAATGGATATCTTGGGACTATCTAGTTACAGCAAACAACGTGTGTAGATGTATAAATAGCTCGATCTGTAGTTCTTAATAATTGGTGGAGTATTTCTAGAAAATAGTAATACAACGACTACTCGAATTTGGTATACGAATTCTAATGTTGTAAGCGTGACACTTGTCCCCCAGTCCTTCAGTCTTTTATAAGTATAATACAAAACAACATTGTTCCTCAGGACCTTGTATCAGACCTGAAAAGCGAGACCAGTGGGAAGTTCGAAGATCTCCTAGTGGCGCTGATGACACCTCTACCCCAATTCTATGCAAAGGAACTCCATGATGCCATCGCGGGGATTGGCACTGATGAAGACGTGCTGATCGAGGTCATGTGCACCATGTCTAACCACGAGATCCAGGTCATCAAGCAGGCATATACAGCTAGTAAGTAGAGTTTTATACTTTGAAGTAAATTTTCTTACAGTTATCACTTTGCTCTTAGTGATATGCTGATTTTTCATGATGTTCAAGTCAAGCGTAGATTTCCTTTAAATAGTCGTTTATCAGTGATGATGGCTAAGACCATGGTAACTTTTTAGAGCTCCATTTTTTCGAATGACCTATTTTAAGGACAGTTTGGTGACCGAGTTCCTTCCGGTCGCCTATTAGATGCCTCTGAAGTGACTTTATTTACGACTATTATCTTGCTGCAGAAGCCAGGACCTACGGCTTAACGTTTTTCCGAAGCACAACTATAGCCTTCTATCCCTATATGTTTATATTAGACCGTTTTTATGGCATTAAGTTAGTCCTATTTATTATTATTAGCCGTTAATAGGCATCAAAAATATTTAAAAAAAAGGCGTTCTAACAAACAATGAAACTAATGAAAAGCTTGAAATAGGGCGCCAATTTTGAATCGGTCTTCCACCAATTCTGAATCGGTCCCAAACAAGCAATCACTGACCAACTGACGATCTTAAAATTGGTGGATCATTTCTCGTATTTTTTTACTGTTAATTTTACCACTAAAGAAAAGGCCTCAACACAACAAATAACCTAACCTTCTATGATATAATAATTCCATTATGTACCTACATGCTATCCGGTGTCATTAAATTACCTTCCACTTGCGTAACGGTATGTAAAGTACGGAAATAACGAAGTATTCAAGGATAGACCTTATCATCGCCATTATCCAACCACTGCTAGGCGATATTACAAATTACGATGAAACTAGATTCTCCGGACATGTAAATCGTCCTTGGAGTCATGATCTTGCAGACGACTAACGAATTGTTTCCGACGAATTTAAAATTAGACGCTTATTACAATCTAGTATACGCTATTGTTGCTTTAAAATTAGATGTTCTAGATTAGAATAACATTGCAGTGAAAGCATGAGCGCAAAGAAGCGTATTCTATTTGTATTGAAAACTAGGAAAATATGTTCCTTCTATTTTTACTGTCGAATGGAAGAGGATATACCTACGTGTTCAACAAAAACTAGAGCAGACTTGATCGGGCTGTATGAATACAGCTTATCTCGCTGACTCTGCTTTAGTGAAAACTCATTCATAATTCATCATTAAGTTTTTTATGAAAATCCACCTTATCCAGGATGTGCTGAATAATATGGGCTCGACGCAGCAGTGCTCATACAATAATGAAGCATTCGCTATCATGCAGACAGGCTTTTCAAGCAGTCATTTACTTACGTCGTTTTGCCTTCTGTCATTCCGTCAAACTTACAGGTAAAACCGAGTGGAATAAGTCCTCCTCTTCATACGACCACTGTTATTCTCATTGTATCCTGAAAGTAAATGTTAAGCAGCACTCCCTCGAGTCAAGGTCGGGGTTTCAACTCCCATCTGATTCAGTTCAAAATACCTATGACTCATTTAACTCTTTATAATTTTAATAAAATTACAGTATAAAGATAGACCATAGTAATTTGTTTGTTGTGTTTGTTTGCAAAGTAACTAAACCTTTTTTTATGACCTCGTGTTCAACTTGGGACGACCTTGTCCTATACATTATCCACTTTGTTATATTGCTTCATATACCCTTTCCTATCACAATATTTTATACCCATTGACTTCCTATAAAGATTGATGTTTCTGTTTATTCATAGTCATAGCGCAATATGCAAAAGAAAGCAATTGGTTTTGGAACTGAGCCATGTGAAACGCTCTATCATCGTTTATTTAGTTAAGTATGGATGTTACGTTATTTATCTATGTGTTCTGCTATCATTTAAAAGAATATTTACTAACCTAAATAGTCTAGCTTACATTAGGAATACTACACTAGATAGAAGTTGTTGACCATCACGTATACCCGGGACCAATGGTCCAGCTGGGTAAGTCCAGTTTTGAGAAAGAGATCTCTAGTCGAATCCAAAAAATCATTGCGTAGAAATTACCGTAGTGCATCGGTGTCTTTGACCAGTGCGTGTTGCCAGTGATGACTTTTGGAACTGAAAAATGGTCTATGGGTGTCATAAGAAAGCACAAGGTCGGTATTTACCATCGCAATACAATAAGAAATGAGAAAATCCGCAGGAGAACTTAGATAGCCGTCATCGCTCACACTCCTTAGAGATTTTTTCAATCGCTGTATTGTATTCTGTACACCAAATTACGAAAACATTTATTTTTTATAGAATTTTAACCCCTTTTTTATTTCTGGGATAAAACTTATTACAATCCAAATTTAATAACATGCAGAATCAAGTTCTTGTGTTTTTCAATTTGAGTGAATTGCTCCACAAAGACTTAATTATAAAATACTTTAATTATTATGATATTTGTGTAGTCTACGTATTCGTTAGTGTCTCAAAGTTGTTGTAACCTCAAGTTAAGTTAATAGTTTAAAACAATAAGCGTATTTTTTTTTCTTAAGATTTATCTGGTGTGCAGGCTTGTCAGTGGGTGCATGCCGATATAATAGTGCAAATGTAACGACTTTCTTAGTCAGTTCAGAAAATGAAGTGTGCCTATGTTGCAATTGAGCGACATCGCATGTATTTACATTGTTCGACCTTATAAAAAGCCTTGGCTCGATCATGATAAGAATGTTTTTTGTTTGTAGTGTATGGTACTTTTTTGGAGGACGACTTACGAGGCGACACATCGGGCAACTTCAAGCGGTTGATGACGTCACTTGTTGTGGTAAGTGTCAAGTGTTTTCCTTTTAGTTATTATTGTCAGCCAGTGCTATTATTAACAACGTTTACTTCCACTAGTTTGCACTACGTTATCTTGTTTTGTTGCCATGTTTTATATTTACTTTATTCAGTATTTTGTTATCCATATTTCTAACTAAGAACGCGGATGAAGTGCTTGGCTAAATACTTTATATCCAAATTATAGGTAAGTATGGAGATGTAGAGTTTATTTCCATATGTTTAAGGCAAGATCTTATTGTAGTATGCAGAAGTGTATTTGAAAGGAAAATACAAGTAACATAAAGTTATTTAACTATGTTTATGTTAAGTATTCCATATTAATTCAAAAAACATGAAATAAGTCACCTAATGTATCAAGTTTGTGGTCTATGTCGAGCAAAAATCAATTTGGCGTCAAAACGTATATTTTATAAAAAAAACAAAGAAACACGAATGAAGAATATCTCTTACTTTACCTTTAATTAAATAAAAATGTCTATCAAAGTTAATATTAAACCTCGATTTAACTGCACGTGTATCTGAGATATTAATATATCATAGTTAACTTAGTATGAACTTGTTACGGTAGAGCGACTCAAGTAATGAAGGTCAAAGTAGAACGACAAACTAGGCCAACGGTACAGGTGGAGCAAATATGCAATAGTTTATTTTGTCATAACGAGCTGCTGATGTATCGTTAGATCAAAACCTATGTAACTCAAAATTACTGTTTATTAGGAATTGACATTTACCTTTAATTAAATAAAAATGTCTATCAAAGTTAATATTAAACCTCGATTTAACTGCACGTGTATCTGAGATATTAATATATCATAGTTAACTTAGTATGAACTTGTTACGGTAGAGCGACTCAAGTAATGAAGGTCAAAGTAGAACGACAAACTAGGCCAACGGTACAGATGGAGCAAATATGCAATAGTTTATTTTGTCATAACGAGCTGCTGATGTATCGTTAGATCAAAACCTATGTAACTCAAAATTACTGTTTATTAGGAATTGACAAAACGGGAAAAAGCAGTTAAGTAACGAAATAATAAAATATTGAAGGACAAACCCGTTTCCCATACAATCTTGGGCCTGACGTTACAAGGCTGGGAATTGGCCATAAATTAAAGCATATTGAAAAGATTCTTAAGCCATATTTTTACAACTTTCTAGAATGGGAAAGTTACTTAAATCAACAAATGAACTCATTTTATTTTATAACCTATATCATGTATTATTTTACAAAAAAATATCATTTTGGTACTTTACCTGGATAAGATCTAGGTTACGAAACGAAATGTGAGTAAATTGAAGTGAATGACAAATGACAATTAACTGTCATTGTCAGTTGATATTCTTAATAATAGTGCAGCCTGTTACATCAGGAATTGAACTATTCAACATGTTCAATGTTTTATCAATGGTTACTTCTTGAACTGCAAAGCTCGTGGAAAAAAATGTTAATTACATACTCTAAGTTTTTTATATTTATATCAGGCATTTATAGCTTATTCTTTAAAAAATGCAATTGTAAAGAAGTATTACTAGGAATCGATTTATTCCACATCGATTAAAACGTTAAAAGCCCCGCTCTATGAAGTGACAGAGCGTTTACGGAGATAGTCACGTTTTAATTAAATGTGTGTAAAACGGTTTACAGAGACTGTTTAAGTGTAAGAAAAACAATATGTATTTTATCCATTTTCTCAACTTGTCCATTGCCAATTAAACTATTTTTTGGAGAAATAGGCAAGTAAAATAAAAGGGATTTTTGGGCATAATTTTCATTGTTGTAACGTTGGGCCCAAAAATGGGGTTCTTCTTTAATTTATGCGGCCAGCCTGTTGGTCTAGTGCTTAGGAGGAAACACTAAGGGAGAGAGAATTGAAAAATAGGTATTTGTAAAATCTATTACTGTCGCGCAGTCCCGAACGCCTCCCCCGCAGAGCGCGATAGAGACAACTGCATCTTGGACCGAAAATACCTACTAAAAGCACACAAAATCAACGTTTCTTAGTCCCCCGACTCCTTTTCCAAAACTAAACCGATTTCAATACTTTTTTTATTAAAAATTAAAAAAAGGCTTTGGCCGTCTTCGTATATTTAGCTTTTTTTTAATTTAGCCAAATTTCTTTTCTGGATGTTTGAACACAGCGGAAAATCTGGCGAGTTTTTTAGATTTTTGAAGGCTCATATCTCTTTTAATAATTAATTGATAAAAAAGAAAAACATATAAGCGTAAAACCATGAATTAATTCGTCGAACACACAAAATGTCTTGTTAGCTGAATGTTAAGGACAGTCACCCGGTAAGCGAGAGGTTTTTTCGGAAAAGGGGCTGACAATAATGACCGAGTTTCTTGCGCTGCTTTTTCTTGGCAATAACCTACACTTGTCCCGAAGCAGTGGTAGGTTAGGACGTGTGAAAAAGCACATATTGGGGTCTGATATAAAAACTGGTTCTACTAATTTTACTGAAACTAGAGTCACCTTAGGCAGTCGAAATTTGTATTCAATGAATTGTATTTTCAATTTACACTAGCTAGCTATTTATTTGCTTTAAAGTAACCGCCTATAATCATCCCACTGCAGGGCAAAGGCCTCCATCATTGAATTCAAGTTACCACAGCAATGATGGGTGTACTGGCATAATCACTACGATTGGCAAATGCGGGTTGGTGATCATCACAAAACCGAGCATCGTTCGAAAATTTGAAAATTTTTTTTGTTGTCTGACCCGGGGATTGAACCTGGGACCACGAGATCTTGGCCCGGTATTTAAACCACTAGATCAACGGGGCGTTATTTGCTTTAAGTGCAGCTTTAAAAACAATATTACGCCGGAGGGGGATTCTGTCGCAGCGTTGGACGTATTTGTAAACGCTATGTTTGGCCTACACTTTTATAGTATAGTATAATAACAAGAGTAGTATAGCAATGGCCTGAAATGATTTGAATCCCTCGTTGAAAACTTTATTACCAGCCTTAATCAATTCACTTCTGAACACAGGCGTCTCCAAAAGGAGAATAACCTGTTAAGGCTTGTTAGTCCTTAGTTAGGCAGCGTTTTTGAGTTTTTAAAACCCGTCTGAGTCTTAGAAAACAGCGTCTTAAAATCTTGAAAAAAACACATCTATTACTTGAGAACCTAGTCTAGTCAAATTCGTTATCGGTTACATGATTTGATTAACTTGGCAAAAAATCACAAATCTGTTTGTAATGTTTTTTCAATATTGCGACTAAACAACGGACATTTGATGTTAAATTTTTATACAAATTTAAAGCTACTATATATTTATAGACAAAGTCGCTGAGTTTGATTTCATCTATGCTAATATTATAAAGCTGAAGAGTTTGTTTGTTTGTTTGCTTGTTTGTTTGTTTGAACGCGCTAATCTCCGGAAGTACTGGTTCGATTTGAAAAATTCTTTTTGTGTTAGATAGTCCATTTATCGAGGAAGGCTTTAGCCTATATAACATCACGCTGCGACCAATAGGAGCGAAGCATCGGTGTAAAATGTTGCAAAAATAATCGCGTTCATAATAACAGAAATTGACGCGGACGAAGTCGCGGGCAACAGCTAGTTAAATGATATACTTAATTAACTATGTTTAAATAACTATAAAATACATGAGCGTGGCGGCTCGTCAGGCCCGTACAGTCACGCGACGCTTACGGAGCAGCGCATAGACGCTCCGTAATAGGCCTACCAGGCTTTAAAAGCTTAATTACCAGTATATATCAATCAACTGCTGAACACGGGCCTCTGTAAAAAGAGGCTTTTGCGTTAATTGCTACGCTTGGCAATTTGGCCAGTTGGTGGTTGATAGTTTGACACCTAAGGACTTCAGCTAGTTTTTATTCATGAAAAAAGCCTTGAAGGTATAAAAACGGTAAATTCAAATTCTTTATTGGGTGTCAATATGTCAATTGGAATAGACGTTTATATCGGGAATCAATCTTTTACTAAACTGGTTTAGATGAATTTTGGTTTAAAAATGTTCGATACCTTTAATTACACAGTTTTCGTATTTAAAATCATCCCTTAACGGGTTGAAAGGAGGTAGAAGTATGGGAAACAACAATTTATTAATTTTGTGTACGGATTTTCTAAGGAGTGCGTTATACAGCCGATTCCCACGCGAACGGAATAGCAAGTAAAGAAATAGTGTGCTATAAAATGTTAAAAGTCCACTAAGACTTATACTTAATGTTTTTAAAACTAGTCTTTATCAACTAAAGTATTTCTACGTCATGATTGTGTGCGTGGGATGAGTAACGGTGACGTGTCGCTCGACTGATCGTTTCGACTATGACAATCAGCCAGTTTTAAACAGAAATGATCTTGACATTGTGACGCGTACGGATATGGTGCAATGGGTTCATGCGTTTTTTGTTGAGTCATTTAGTTTTTAGAATGACTTTAAAGACAATTTGTTGTTAGTAAACATGTTATTTAAACTGAGTGGACTTAAGAATTGTTTAAGAGGTTAAAGGGGCTTTTCTTTTTTTTCTTTCAGTCGATTATTTGAAAACTAGAATTTTTCATAAAATTTTAGTCGATTTACAATCGGAAGAGAACAATCTGCTTCTAAGAGCTTGTATTAAAACTGATATTTTATATTTTCTATATTTGTTTAGTTTTGCCGACGCGGTCTTAATGATAGCAACAATATTAAACTCCTTCCTATATCTTTAAAATAACAATATTAGAATAAAGGAAAGAGTGAAATGATTTATTCCACTGGGTAATTTATACTTTTTTAAACAGTAAAGGTTGATTTTATGATGGATAAAATTGTATATCTTTTTAGCAGACAGATTTCTAGTGTAACTGGAATATATTTGAAATGAATATTTTAATACGAAATGGTAACTGAGTAAAAGAGCATAAAACAGTTAATTGATTCGGGTTTTATACCATGCTCATTATTTTTTAATAAGTTACCAATAATTCGGTACTGTCAAGCGCCAGGATTACGTTAGGTACATGGTATAAACCCCTAAATAAATTAACTCTTGTGATAATGACCATAAAAGTTTAAAAATGGAAAATTCAAATTGTCACAATGCTGATATAAAAGGTTTGCTTTCGCCATATTTAGCTTTTACATACGTATGTTAACATAGGCTGGTTTTAGTTAGCAATACTTATATATACAATACAATACAGACTTCACACTGTAGTATCTATCCCCAATGTAATATGTAAAACTTGTATTTTTCAATTTTCAGGGTAACAGAGCCGAAGATTACCACGTAGATCAGGAAAAAGCCAGGGAAGATGCCAGAAGCTTGCTTCAAGCTGGTAAGTATAATACATAATTATTAACGCTAGATATAACGTGTCACGAAAAATTACGATAAAATGTAACTATTACGCAAATGAACAAACTACTTAATGATCACAGCTTACTTACATTGTAATATCCATTGTGGTTGCGACGTTTACGGTCCGGTCTACGTCTACGTCTACGGTATTAAGATTTTTTAAAAATATTGACGTGTTGAGCTGTCTTTAGAATTATAAAGAAGAGAAAATTCAAAGAATTCTTAGCTGCACCTGTTAAACGCCATTATCATGTCAAGAAACGTCAGAGTTTACCTAAAATATTGTTAAGAATTCGTGATCGTCCTTTATTAATCTTGCATTTTTTTCATATGATTTGTTGATATAATTCGGTTGAATTTAATAAATTCTAATTGGATGAATAGATGCATTTATTTTTACTATGACGTACCAGCAATGCTAACGTAGTTACCAAGTTTATTAATACTTTTTTCACAAAATTTTATCCTCGTCATGCAAGAAATCAATAACCTCTCTCCATTCAGACATACCTCATGCGTAAACGCATCGCATGAATAGGTCGCATTGTATTTTTCTCACGCATACTGACAAAGACGTGTTTTGGAAACATGAACGTAAGTTTCGACAGAACGTGTGTTCCGATATGACGTCATTGTTACGAATATGTGACTCAGTCAATTCGTGTTTGCCAAATTGATGCTAGTTATACCATTATGACTCAGAGATATACTGTTTAAGGTCACAGTTTAGTAAATTTTTCTAAATAGATAATGTGTTTTTGTGTATCCAATTCGTTTCATAACATTGTGCTCTCCATAGATGATAACGTAATTGACATAGGAATTTGTTAATGTAAATCTGTTTTAGACTCATGTAGTTAAAAACCAATAAGCCTTTTTTTCTTCAAAAATGATGATATCAAATTTCTGACTTCACCATAGTATTTATAGCACGTTTTCCTTTGGATATCCCATAACTCTAAGGTTATGTTCTATAGGTAAAAATAATATAAAACGCCCTAGAACATGTGGTTCTAAAATCAATAGTATCGAATATAACATCAATTTTAGTTACATTTGTCAAAAAAAAAATTACCAGTATGGCGAATCCTTAGTTTTGCGAGACGTTGGCAAACTTACACTAAAGTGTAGTAGTAAAGTAGCGGGAGAGCGTAACTTGTAAAAAAACATTGACGTGTGTGGGTGTTTCATTGATAAGTAGGTACGAGTAAATCGTTTTCATTCAAAAGTTCATTCATGACAAGGTAAGGGTGTTTTACATAAACAGTCGTGACTTTTTAGAATTATTTTGTATGAAAAAATTAAACAAAGATAAGACGACCATTTGGATCAGCGGTAGTAAACGCTGCTTCTAAGCCATGGGTCGCGGGTTCGATCCCCGCACAGTACAAATATTTGTGTGCATGAACATGTCTGTTTGTACTGGTCTGGGTGTTTTCTATGTATTATAAGTATGTAGGTATTTGCAAAGAAAATAAAAGTATATAAGTAAGTTTATCGGTTGTCTAGTACCCCATACGACAGGGTACTTAATAGTAGCTTAATTTGGGACTAGATGGCTCTGTGTGGCCCAGTGAGGCATGTCTTAAATATCTATGTCCAAACAGAACGCCTAAACTTTTTAACAACAGCCACTTGACTATTATTTATTATTGTTGTTATTCCTAGGTGAACTACGCCTCGGCACCGACGAGTCGGTGTTCAACGCTGTGCTATGCTCTCGTTCGTTCCCGCAACTGGCGGCCATATTCCAGGAGTACCATTACCTGACCGGCCACGACATTGACGACGCCATCAAGTCAGAGTTCTCTGGAGATATTGAGAAGGCGATGAGAGCTATTGGTATGTTATAAAAAAATTGTCAAAACAAAACTATGCATAATAGTCAATTGCATGTCTCCAACTTCTCATACTGTTCGGATAATTCAATGAAAAAAAATCTACTCCCAGTGAGTCCTTATCAAATTTAATAAATTTTTACACTTTTTTATGATGCTACATAGCCCCGTCAAAGCGTATAGTAACTTGTAACATTTAATCACACATTTCACACAATCATTTAAACACGTCCGTGTCAATTTCTGTTATTATGATCGAGATTATTTTTGCAACATTATTTACTGATGCTTCGCTCCTATTGATCGCAGCGTGATGTTATATTCCCTAAAGCCTTCCTCGATAAATGGACTATCCAACACAAAATAAATTTTTCAATTTGGACCAGTACTTCCTGAGATTAGCGCGTTGAAACAAACAAACAAACTCTTTAGCTTTATAATATTAGTATAGATATGTCACAAAAAATTACGGTTAAAGATATGTAGACCTTAGCGAAGGACAGAGAGCGGTGGATAGTTTTGGGAGAGACCTTAGCCTGAGCAAACTGCTGAAAGTGGGATGAAACAAGTTGCACAAAAAAAATATATATTTAAACCTATTTAAAAAACAAAAACATGATAAACTTTACTCTTCATAATGATCCTTCATTTTCAATTTGGAATATGACAAAACAACCTGATTTCTATAAACGTCCCAACAAAAAAAAAACACATTGCCTTTGTAATATCTCTCAATATGCATTAGATCTCCAGTATCGTAACGTTTACAAAAAACTACATTCAATAACAAACCTTGAAATTCAATCTTACTCACTTCGCAATTGTATTCATTTTACAGTGAAAGTGGTACGCAACAAGCCGCTGTTCTTCGCCGAGCGACTCCACAAATCCATGAAGGGTCTGGGCACAAATGACCGTCAGCTTATACGCATCATGGTGACGCGCTGCGAGGTGGACCTCGGGGATATTTCCGATATGTTCCAGAGCAAATACGGCGAGACGCTGCAGAGCTGGATAGAGGTGAGACGTCATAGGTTTTTAAACATAAAGTTGTATTGTTCTTACCATCGATACAGGATGATCGTTTTTTTTACAATAACTAAAATTTTGAGATTTGTATGTTTTTTTTTTTAAATCGGGAAGTTATACAATTTACCTAACACGCTGTATAATAAAACTAGATTGTTTATTATTATAAATTCTCTTAAAAGCTAACAAAACATAGATCCAAAACGCTTAAAAGTTATAATAATATAGGTACAATAAAAAGAATGTCAGTACAATTGTCAGTCAAAAATAAATACACAATGAAACAAAACAAAATAGCACTTATTACAATTGTCAGAGAAGTCATATTCAATTAATTAAATTACTTAAAAATATAACAGTCCGATACAAAAATGACACCTAAAACTGTCCTCATTTCAATGATAGACGTTGATATTACGTCATTGTCAACTTTATAACCCGGCCATGTTATGTTGGCATGCAATAGTATGGATATTTATGTCATTTTGTTACTTTTTGACTATACACGGTGCAATTTCAACCACCTGTAAGACGAAGCTGGTTACGTAAGTAACCATTATATATAACATCTTGACATTGTTATTTTCTTTTATTTCTAAACTTTTTATTATAAAAATATGAAATATTGATTCAGCTATTTGTTTTGAAACACGCTGTGACGCGCTCAGATGTAGCTGTGTAAAATTCATTGGTCCGGGACCCCGCTGCAGCAAAATAATATGTCTGAGCGCGTCACAGCGTGTTACAAAATTAAAAGTCTGAATAAATATTTAATATTTTTTAAAAATGTTTTTATTGATACATTAAATAACACTAACACTGCAATAAAGTTATACATAATGGTCAAATAACGTGGGCTTCGTTTTACAGGTGGTTGAAAACCTGTATACTTTTTGGCATTGCAAATAAGTATGAATTTAACATGTATGTTTGTTTTAGGGCGACTGCTCCGGCCACTACAAGAAGTGCTTGCTGGGTCTCCTCGGCTTGTACTAATCACCACGAAAGAGTCCTTACAACTCGTGTTTACAGAACACTTTCATGTTGATATAGCAACGCTATTTTTTGTATTTACTTGCTAATTGTTCTCAAATTTATTTATATCACGTGGAATACATTTTACAAATATTCTCAACACGAAGTTAGGTATAAATTTGATGTCAAAAATATAAAAATATAATGAAAAAGAAACGCACACACAACCGCTTGATAGAAATTTATTTTTCTTTTTTATTCTATGGCGAAGGCAGTGTTATCCCTTGTTTTTATGTGACGGATTTATACGATTTAACTGCCTTGTCAATAAAAGGTAACACGTCAATGTATGATGATGTGCGACAGCTTTTGTGATCTTAACATAAGAATTGGTCGAATTTTATAGCCAGTTACTTGAAAACAGAGTTTAAAAGATTAATTATGTGAAATGTATTCCTCGTGGTGACATATTCGTTTCGAATATAAGTAGATGGTTATGTGATAGCAGATATTTTCTGTCTATCACATATGTGAAGTATTTATGGTTATACACCTCCCAAATTGAAATTTTAATCGATCGATGCTTATGCTCTATACAAAGCCGTCCCGCAAGATCTGATTACGAAGTCTCAATGTTTACAAAATTAATATATGCTATAGATTTTTATATGATTATATTTCAAAACGGTTACGAAGTCAAACTTCTGCCCACAAAGCGGGCGAGCTTACAAAGGAAACATTTGATTTACAAATATATACAGAGCACAATTGAGTGCTCAAACAATCTCGTTACATATTATTGTGATTACTGAATACATTTTAAGATATTCCGTTATTTTAAGTTTGGAATTAAGATTAATATTCTTTATTACGTCATATAGTATATCAAGATGTACAGTCATAGAGTTGTCGTAAAAATGTTTACCATTTTATACTCGAATAAAAACCCCACCCTAATAACAGTGTAAGAGTATTATGTATATTTTCATTAATCATCACGACATCCTTGGCTGTTAACTAAAATTAAATAAAGTTTTATACTGTACTGTTTCTCGAAAATACAATTTCTTGAATAAAATCGCTTCGAGCAGTCGTCTGATAAGCGAAAGCTTGACGGTTTGACTCCTTCCTAGGACAGACGAAAAATTTACTTAATGAATTGTATTTTTGCTCATTTATACGCTAGAGTTTTAAAAGTTTTTATTGCTATAAAAAATGTTTTAAAAAACCATATGTACTGTTTCTGTTTAGTACTAGTTTAGTACTTTCTACACTATTTTCTTTTTACATTAAGCTGCATTTCCTATACACATTTTTTATAAAGTTTACACTTGCTCTGTGCCTTGCATGTACGAAAATAATGACTAAAACATTTTTTCTTTATTAATAAACCGTATTATTCTTTGAGAATTATGTATAACTTAAATTAATGTGTTTAAATAACTTAAAAAAAAGGTAAGAAAACGTTTTACCAATGCGACAAACTTCAAGGGCAGATAATCATTATTACTAAATACATTAAGTATAGGTAAAGGATTACTGTAATGTGATAACTACTTCCTAGCACTTTATTTTATTTATTGTTTTTTTAATAAAAATAATACTGTAGTTTACTTTCAGTCAATTACAGAAGTATCTAGCCTTTGACATTTGTCGTATGCTGTAACACATAAACGGTTCTGGGTGGACACTCAGACAAAGGTATTTTATTTGGCTGTCACGCAGTTAACAGTAATCGAATATGAGTGGTTTTAGTAAGATTTTTTTCTCGATCAAAGTGAATATTTTGTTTCTACGTCAATGCGACACGTCATACGCGTGAATTTGTATAAAATTGAATTTGTTCCCCTAATTTGTCACTAGATGGCGCTGCATCAGTGAAATACAAATTTACGATTGGTTGTTTGATCGAGTGAAACCTGGAACCGCCACTTAAAACATAGTTCTCTCGTTACGCGAGTAATACTATTTTACGGAAGCATACGATTAACGTATCGTGAGCATACGCCTATAATACTGCATAATTATATTATAAAGATATACTCGTAGTGGGATAGTTATACTATCGCTAGTTCGTGACAAAATCGAGTCTTATTCGAAAGAAATATTTTTTAGATTCATTTTTTTGCATTTACTAACATAAAAGACATTTTTTTACTCACTTAGTTAAATGAATACTCTTATGGTACATACATACATTTTAACTTTCCCAAAGCTTGCACAACCCACCTAAAGCCCCAAGTTTTACTAGATAAATGTTGTAATTTTTGGAGATGTAAAATAAATGTGATCTGGGCCCCAATTCTGCTAATTTACAAATGGCTCAATAGAATCGCAATGGCATCGCAATCGTATATTTTGACTTTACTACCATATTAAATGTGTCAAAATATACAATTGCGATTATATTGAGCCATTTGTAAATTAGCGGAATTGGGGGCCGGTAAATCTGTATTGTCGTATTGCCTTATTTATCTGCCTATTCGATTATTAAATGTTGTATCTTATGAATATATTTATTATGCAACTTGTATATGTATACAAAATGTCTTTATAATACTATACAAAATTACTGTGAGATGTCTTATTGTTCGGGTGCTAATGTTATGCCTAATCGTGTCAATTTAAAGATACCTAGGTACTGAACTTAAAGTAAATGCAATGTAAGTCGAATGTTCAGTACAAGCCAATAAGTACATACGATTATATGAATACATACGACGTTGTTTTATTTATTTATCAAATATAATGTTTCTGTTTTACTAGTTTTAAGTACAAAAACTGTCATTAAAAAAACTAGACACAATTCAGCGACCGAAACACGTCATCACCGCTCAGTTCAACCGAACTGGAATGTATTTAAGGTTGAATTTCCATTGAGGCAGAAGGAAACATTGAAACAGCTACGTTGCTTCTTTCAGCTATAGTTATTTTTTTGAACTATAGCTGCAAGCGATTCATTTGCTTTTTATTTGATATGAGTTTTCTTATTTATGGCCTTGTACGTTATTAGGAGTTGCAAAAATAATAGACAATCAGCCAATTCTGACGGTCTGCACATCAGACTATACATTTTTAATGCAAAATCACACCTATTTCAACTGTATAAAAAGCCCGTTTAGCCTAGTTTTCTGTTCGCCATTAAGAGGAAACACTACGGGCGAGAGAATTGAAAAATAGGTATTTGTAAAATCTATTGCTGTCGCGCAGTGCCAAACGCATTCAGCGCAGAGTGTGATAGAGACAACTGCTTCTTGGACCGAAAATACCTACTAAAAGCACACCAAATCAACGTTTCGTAGTCCCCCGATTACTTTTCCAAAACTAGACCGATTCAAATACTTTTTCATTAAAAATTAAAGAAAGGCTTTGGCCGTGTTCGTATGTTTTCCTTTTTTTCTAAAATTCAGCCAAATTTGTTTTCTTGATGTTTGAACACATCGGAAAATCTGGCGAATTTTTTCGATTTTTGAGAGCTCATATCTTTTTTATTAATTAATTTATGAAAAAACAGAAAACATAGAAACATGCTTATAGTGGCCATAGATTTTTGTGAAATTATTGCTCTACTGGCATTATCCAGGGAGAAAACAGGGGACTACGTTTGTATGGAAAAACGGCCGTTGTATTTTCTCTTAAAAGACACATACTAACTACTTAACAGATTTGCTGCTCCTACTTATTTGCCATATATTTGTATGATGAAGATCTCTTAAGAGTCCCATACCTGCCCCGATGGTCAACTTAACCCTATCTCGTTGCTGTTTTGATCCAAAATTCGAGCGATAAGCTGTACTAAGTAATTATCTGAGACAGATCGTTAAGGAGTTAATTATGTTGTTGCTAAAGTATTTTAAATAACGCTTAACGGTAAACTTAAATATGTATGTATTTACATGCTACGAATTTCGTTCTTCCACTGTAACTCCTTTGTGGCCAATATAATGCTGTTTCTGATAGAGTGAATGCAATGTTTTAAAATATCGTTATAATTCTATTGATATTTTTACTGGGCGTAATAAATTATGATTATGAATATTATTATATTGTTTTATTGGTGTGAAAAGAACTTATTCTAACTATAATAGCAAGTGAAAACTTTGTATTCTTTCATCCAGGACAACTAAATGCACACTAAGTAGTACTTACCTCGTCTGTATCCGAGTAATTGCACAAGTAATCATTATTTTTCGCATGATAATATAAAAGTTAAGTGCCCAATTTATAGAGTAAAGCTTAAAAAAGTAAGGAAAATATTAAATAACTATAGTCTTTAATTCAGCGCCGCAAAAGGCGTGGGCGGTTACTATAGAAAGCAAAAAGTACACGGTACTAGGTTATAATTACATACTTAAAGATTACTTTTCAATTTATAGGTTTTCCACTCTTGGCATGGATGTGAATGAAATCCTCACTAAATATGAATATCAATATACTTATAATAATCCCTTTTAATGTGAATGTACTTACTTAAGAGAAAAGGGCGAGAGAATTGAAAAATAGGTATTTGTAAATATATCTATTGCTGTCGCGCAGTCCCGACCGCCTTCCCCGCAAAGAGCGCGATAGAGACAACTGCATCTTGGACCGAAAATACCTACTAAAAGCACACAAAATCAACGTTTCGTAGTCCCCCGATTCCTTTTCCAAAACTAGACCGATTTAAATACTTTTTTCATTAAAAATAAAAGAAAGGTTTTGGCCATGTTCGTATAATTTGCTTTTTTTGTAATTTATTTTTAAAAGCCAAATTTGTTTTCTGGATGTTTGAACACAGCGGAAAATCTGGCGAATTTTTTCGATTTTGAAGGCTCATATCTATTTTATTTAATAATTTATAAAAAAAAACACGGAAACATGCCAATAGTGGCCATAGATTTTGTGATAAAAATTGTTGCTTTACTGAAATTGTCCAGGGAGGAAACAGGGGACTACGTTTGTATGGAAAAATGGCCCTTGTGTTTTTTTTTTCATGCTTCCTTTTAAGTTTGTTTGTTACGATTCCACGCGAAAGCTACTCAGCCGAAATTAAACACATTCTTTGTGGTATTAGAAGTAACAAAGGCTATATCGTATCCCCACCGCTGGGCATAGGTTTTTTTCGACGTAGTTAACTTGCCCACATTTTAAGAGGGCCTTGCGAAATGCACTTTGCCCTCAATAAGCCAAGGCCTTGCGCTGCAACTGTTCTACTTTTAAGGCATTCTCTATCTGTAATGTATATTACTTCGAAGAGGACATCTCAATAACAAATCGGCTGATTCGAAAAGTCCTATTACGCCTAGGTCACAGGTGTACCGTCGTCCGTCCTAATTTTCGCGAGATGATACGACTCACTTATCAAATTACCTACAGCAAATAGCATTCGATTCATCCAGGGCGAGTCTACGTATTCGTTTACTACATATGAATATTTTCTTGTGTCTATGTTGCAGGGATATTGTTAAAGCCGTGATATTATAATTACACTGGTTATTGTACGTCCTTGATAAAATCCCTGCGACATCAACACAGCGGAATGCCCATGTCTGGGAGAGTTTTTACATGTAGAGAATTCGATCTGGATATGTTCTACTGAATTAGCATAAAAAACGGAAATATGAACTACTCTAACCGACCTCCAGCCAGCGGGATATTGACCAAAGGTTTATCTAATGAACTATAAATTGCTATTTAGTTGTTCAGTTAAACAAAAAACATTATTCCAACGTTGAAATGAAAGATAGTTTACGGATTTAGAACTAAATCCGTAAACTATCTTTCATTTCAATGTATAGTGTTCGCGTAAACTCAAGAAAACATTATTTTTACCATAGATTTAATATACTGCTGTTAGATTGGCAATGAAAAGATACAGAATATAATGCAGCTATATGATAGAACGAAATAGATCACAAGGCCGTTCACGTACCTACACGCTAAGAACCCGTAGTGTTTTTCTGAGTTCTGACGTCTGTCACGCGCAACACAATATTCCCTTTAGTTTTACTAGTTTCATTTTTATTATTGTAAAAAAGTGTCGAGTTGATGTAATTTTCATTATGGTTACATGTTCAGTACCTGGAAGTTAGTCATCTAAAAAAGGGAACCAACATAATTGTACATTTCACACGTCAACACACAATCGCGATTATCAGTAGCAAAATGCAATGTTTCAGAGCTTTGACTAAAATTTTGTTTATAACTAACACTAATTGATAGGGCATTTCATCAAAACAAGGATTTAAATTCATATGAATTCAATTAAAAATAATATCAAATACGTGAATTTCAGCAATTACTAACGTCACTTTTGTATTTTAGTGATTGATATTGTCGATAATATCTTATCGACATTTCATTAGCTGACATATTTCACATTGTAAACCGCATACAGCCTAAATTGTTGAAATATGTTACAAATGGTTGTAATTGGCTAATAGAAAAGAATGTTCGTCCAATAAATATTCGAGCATTTGCAGTTTACATTTGGACCCTAAGTGTTTTTAACACAGAGGCGTTCAGCCTGTAAAATTACGCTCTGGATCAATCTCCATATTGTTCAAGCCCGCATCAAACCCCATTAGTTAAACATTATATATAATATGTATATTCAGTATACTTTACAGCGTTCATGGTTCAGATATCAGTTCAAATATCAGTTTTATTTAAATTTTGGCGATCGCGATCTCAAAATGAGGCAAAATTGTTAAAAGCCTACGGTATTTTTTACAATAAATTGATTTTGTTCGGGGATAAGTAATTATAAAATAAAAAACATATCTAGGTATTTACTTGCAGTTTTTTGGCGTTTTATATTTTTATTTTTATTTAATGAGAAAACCAACAGCGTTATATTACACTATTTGACAATGATTTCTTAATTATAAGTATGGCCAATAACAGGTTTCCCTTAACTTAAACAGTGATTTATAGATCTTCTTTTAACAATACTAAAAAATAAGTTACCTGCGTCAACGTAAACTGTGTCGATGGAATCGATATCGAAAGCAAGCAGACAATGCAGTACCTGCACTATTTATCTTGCACTTTATGCACACTAGCGTAACCTAGTTTTGGTCCCGTTTTCAGGATTCAATTGCCAATCTATCATCTATATTAAATCTATGATTCTAACGCCCTTACTTCAGCCAAAATTAAGCTGCAAATAAACCTCCAGTCAGCGGACTTTTTCTTTACAGGGTCAGGTTGTCTGTTTAGGGTTCCGTACCCAAAGGGTAAAAACGGGACCCTATTACTAAAACTTCGCTGTCTGTCCGTCTGTCCGTTGCTCTGTCACCAGGCTGTATCTCTAGAGCCGCGATAGCTAGACAGTTAAAATTTTCACAAATTGTGTATTTCTGTTGTCGCAATAACAACAAATACTAAAAACAAAATAAAATAAATATTTAAGGGGGGCTCCTAAACAACAAACCCGTTTATTTGGCCTTTTTGGTACGGAACCTTTCGTGCGCGAGTCCGACTCGCACTTGGCCGGTTTTAAAGTCTAATGGCTATTAAAGTCCTTAAGTAGGTATACCTGTATATTTGGTAAGAATATTTACTTTTCACCTGTTATTCAGACATCCAGACATGAGATATCAGCTCTAAAGTTACAAAAGTAATTAATACCTATAGGTAGGCCTACTGTTTTGTCGAGTTTACGCGAACAATGAAAGACATGTCATTTTGCATACTGCCCGTGACCATGAACGCTGTAAAGTGTTCGAAACGTATTCGGGTTAAATCAAAAATAAACGCGACTAAATCCGTAAACATATCTTTTAATTTCAAAGAAGTAATACTTAGTTACACAACGAAAGCTGTAATGGGTAGGTTTATAAGCTATAGAAAGCATGCAGCAGGTACAATTCTGTGATACAAAAGTCCATTCCTATCCTATAATATCATCGTTGGTCACTGTAAATTCACGGGGCCTTTACACCTTTAATTCGAAGGCGATAATAATTACAGGCTCTATAGTGGCTTCATAGTGGTTAAATTGTATAAATTGTTTAATCATTCAAATTATCAAGCAGACTGACAGCATGTGACAGCCATTCCATGTTCTGTTGTGACAACGATCGACTTATGCTGAAAGGATGCCGCAGCTAAGCCGTAACACTTAGCGCTGTAAGATTTTATAATTTTGTCTGGCAAGCTGTCGACTCTTCAGTTTTGATCGGTAGGTATAGATTTTAGATTGTTGATTAAAGTTTCTAGATGTTACTTAATTTTCCTTTCCATATGATGATTCGACAAAAAATCGGGGTAAAACTACAGTAGCAAAAATACATTTCACTATATATATATATATATATATATATATATATATATATATATATATATATATATATATATCTCCTTATATATATATATATTTGTGTGTATATATATTATATTTATTTATTTTATTTTTAAATATGATTATTATTAGATTTAAGTATATTTATTTGTATTACGTTTGATACACAATCTAAATAATCTGCACCACGTCACCCCTACTCCACTAAAAATAAGTTTTCCTTTTCTACCCAAAGGTTGTCTGGTAGAGATTGCTTTTAGCAATAAGACCGCCTATTGTACGGATTTGTCTCAATGTAATTCTCGACCTTAGAAGCATTTTGTCTGATGTGTGTTTTGCTAGGTTTTCAGGAGAGCAAAAATAAAATTCTCACATTAATCGCCTCATAATTGTTTATTTAAAACCCACAGAGTTATAGTTGCATTTTTAATTTGAGTAAACTATTCAGCTTTATAATATGTTTAGGTATTTAACTATCTATTTATTATATTTTAAATAATATAAACGAAAAACCAAAAAAAAAACGCACTTATAACATTATGCTTCTTCATTTACATAACATTGCTAAAAAACCTTTGGCGTACATTAAGATATAACATTATACTCAAATTTTAAATCAGATGTTTACACTCTAAAATCAAATATAGCTTTATGCCTCAGTATAATTAAGAAAATCAACGAGATCTATTCACAGGTACAGCTTTGTACTTCTAATAAGTTTCTATCAGCCTTTGACTCTATTTAAAGATAACACTATGCCTTAAAACTTATTGAGCACATAACATATCAACATAGCAACATAACTAAGCTTGGTGGCCACTAAACGGATAAAAAAATAATTAAATTTAAGTATAATTACCACTACCTACCTACATATGCTTCAAAATTAAATGAATAATTAATGCTTGATCTAAATTAATGTTGAATAGGTATTGTTTGTTTTGTTTTTATTAACAAGGAACTTAACTAAGTCAATAAGATAGTGGTAATAATACTATCTAATTGACTTAGTTATTTGTATCTACGACGACCTCCGTGGCGGAGTGGCGTACACACCGGTTTTCAAGGTGTCGCCTGCTCCAAGGTCCCGGGTTCGATTCCCGGACGGGTCAATGTAGAAAAAATGTGTTTTTCTACATTTTCTCGGGTCTGGGTGTTTGTGGTACCTTCGTTGTTTCTGGTTTCCAAAATACGAATGCTTTAAATAGTTATTCAAATTGGGATCAGAACAATGTATGTGATGTTGTCCACATTTATTTATTATTTATTTATTTAAAAATAATTAGCTCTTATAAGTGACATAATTATAATGACAATCATTGCAAAACTTCTTTATGCCTATAGCAAAAACAATTAAAAAAATTTAATCTCTGCTATAAAAGACTGTTAATTATAATAATTTAATGTAAACTAACAAATTAAAAGCTCAAGTTAAGCTTGGCTATTCAGCTTCGGGAAAATCAGTCACGTTATTGGAATGCTTCAAAGGACATTTTTTTACTATGGAGCTTTTGTACCTTTTCGAAACCATACTTTAAACCCAGTATGAGTACTTCCTAGGTTTGATAATGATTAATAAGAATCGAACTAAAGCTCAAAAACTATTTAAAACATAGTAAGAGTGAAGCAAACACCATTAATGTTACTTAAAAAGTTTACTATTAAAAGTGAAAAAAAATTTTTTTTGTTTGATCATGACTACATATTTAACTATTCGGTTAAGAAGAAGCCTAAGATAGAGCGAGCTTACCCAGAGACTGGCACTAGTTCTCCTACACACCAGCGGGACACAGAAAAACTGTTTGGAGCTGGACTCCTGCAGGAGGGTGGTAGCATCCAGACAGCCTCTTACAAGACCTACCACCGCAGAGGGATCTGTTCTTATTAGCCGTCATCATTGGCTAGAAAACCAAAGATGCCGTTGCCCAGGGTGGACCACTAAGAGGTAGATTCCACCACCCAAATTATTTAAAAGATGAGCGGCGTATCGCGATACAATCGCATACGCAACTCATCCATCCGAGGTAGTCCTACGTGACGTGGGGGAAAAAACTGCAAGAGTGTCGTCAGCGATAGTATGCCCAATAGAGTACGTTGGTCGGATATGCATGAATATAGTGCTTGGGACTAGGTCCCTTGGTCGGCCTCGCAAGCGCTGGCTGGACGTCGTCAAGTCCGAAATTTATATTATTATTATATTATTTAAAAATAAATATTTGGGACATGCCTCACTGGGCCACATAGAGCCATCTAGTCCCAAATTAAGCTACTATTAAGTACCCTGTCGTATGGGGTACTAGACAACCGATAAACTTACTTGTAAATACATACTTATAATATATAGAAAACACCCAGACCAGTACAAACAGACATGTTCATGCACACAAATATTTGTACTGTGCGGGGATCGAACCCGCGACCCATGGATCAGAAGCAGCGTTTACTGCCGCTGATCCAAATGGTCGTTAAAGCGATCGAAATGAGAGCGAATCAGCTGACTTAAAAGTATGTTGAAGATCGGGCAAAGTGGAGTAAGCTTAATCAAAAGGCGGACCCTGAAAATAGCCGGGATTAACACCAGCTGGAAGAAGAGTAGTAGAAGGAGCAGTAGATGCTGATATGACAAAAGGTGTAATGATTCGTCATTGACAGGTAAATAATACCAGAAAATATAATGTCTTCTTGATTCGGGCATCAAAGGTACGAATTTTTTTATTAATCTCATCCTTTTATTGAGTTGACACACACGTGGATCCGAAATCAACTTACGCACATTGCAGACATTGAATCTTTTCATCAAGAAATCCAGCTCAGAGATTTGGGAAACAAATCTAAAAAGAGAATTGGTAAATTATTGATGTTAATTGACAGTGAAGAGACCATGACCAGAAGGAACGGGCTACAGAAATAAATTATATGAAATTAAGATTACATGCAAGTAAATTAATTCTAATGTGTTCAATTTAATATTATTAGCTATGCCCGAAGATATATAGGTTTTAGTTAGACTAACCAACAAACAAACCTAGTTTTGTAAAGTGGGTTTCTTGAACCTGCTAATAATTTGACTTCTACCATTGAATTCAAATAAAATTATTTTAAAGGCTCATTTGGGAGAGGTATTCCATTGTCTTTTGCCAGGCTTGTTTTTGTTACAGAACTCTTAAAGACCTGGATTCCATGGAACGCATATATATTATGTTCCTTTGTCTCCACGTCTTAGGTTCAATTGCATGAACATGAGTCAGCGGGCATAACATGAGTGTGACCTTTGTTCAAATAGCCCATGGTTATTGATAGTATGTTGATTACAGATACTATTAATAGTACTGGATACTAGAACGGACTGAGCGGCAGGGTAGACACTTTCGGGCCCCCGCGCAGTTCTTCCCCCTCTTACTAGCTTCGTGTTGGTCAAGCGGCGGGTGGAAATGAATCTTCATTTCCTAGTAAGACACATTGACCATTACAAAACCTAGTAAGACCATGCACTAACTAGGTTTAAATCGAAAATCGAAAATGAAATGTACTTACTTGGTTTCGAGTTGCACGTATTTCAGTTGTTTATTAGTTTTTTTTGCAATTTCTGTCTTTGTTTCCGGTGGGTACTCTTATTTTAAGAAGATATGCGATAAAAAACTAAAATTTGAAAACATTTCCCTTGGAGGGGGGGAGAGGGTTGGACCCCCAATTTTTTTTTCAATACATTTAGATAAATTACTTAGCCTTAGCGGGTAAGAAGTACTCGTACCACCCCTATCACATTGTAGTCGTCTCGTACCGGCTGGCTTCCACTGAATGGCAAGTAAACAAGTGTTTGTTTATGTCGAGCGCGGTCGTTCGATCGGCGGAAATGCCCGATCTCACCCGATTCGTGGCACTGTTGGACGAAAAAGTCAGACGCATAAATTTATATCTTTACATAGAACTTGACAATTTAAGATTTTCTAGTAGTTAGTACAAGCACAGTGTCTTATGTTAATATGCGTTAAAAAAATTTACTTAAAACGTTAGAAGCATAACGCTTTAAACAATGATAGAACTAATATTAACATACATTTTTGGAAGCATAATGCTCTAAGTTAACTTGCGATTTAAAGCATAATAAAAATATTTTGAAGCATAACATCTCAAGTTTACAAGGACCGTGATGATATTAAGAATAAATTTGAAGCATAATAACACATTCTAACATACATTAATACAGAGTTTAAAAAAATTATAAGCATAAATATGTAAGTTAAAATATGGCATTCTGGGTCGTAATGAATTAGAAAACTCCTAACATAGAGCATTATGCATCTGTGTATCTCCGGAACTAAAAGAGATAGAAATATGTTTCTCAGTGGGTTAGAAAGAGAACAGAAAGCCTGTTCTTCTTATGCAAAAAAACGAAAATACCTTATGTTGACATCAGACCTTTTGCATCTGGGGTCGAGAATTTATTCTACCTTTGTTTTGTGCAATAAAGTATTATCTATCTATCTATCTATAGTTGAACAACTACAACCTATACTTGAAAAAACAGGCATGAGAATCACAGTAGGTAAGTAAAGTAGTAACAGCCTATTATAATCATCCCACTGCATGGCGAAGGCCTTCATCATTGCATTCAGTTTACATCAGCCATATACCGGCAGAGTCATCACACTTGCCATATGCGGGTTGGTGATCTTCATGATTTTTTAAATAAGTGATAAAATCGTCAGAAGGAAAACGTCCAGTAGTACTTACGTAAAGCCTTTTATTCCTCGAATATCTTATTATACCTAGCTTACAGCATTAGCACTTTAGCAGAGATGTTGACGCCTCGACCGTGTAGCAAAAAGTGTCCGTCAGACTGGCGGACTCGACTTTTTACGTCACTCTAGTGATGTTACGCGTAGGTTTACAATCGATATTAAAAAAAACTAATTTCCGAATTCATCATTGTTAACAGTCGGCCATCCTGGATTGATGTCTGTCCCAGACATCAACACTCTCTGCATTGGCACATAAATATACATTTATACTGACATTATCATTCTGCGTATGTAATTAATAGTAATAACCATCAGATACAGATATATTTAGACTGACAATATCATTATGCGCATGCTATGAAACATAAAATATTTTCGATTATTTTTACGTGATCTTAATTAAAATTTACAAAATTTTCTGCCCAATACAAAACTTAAAAGAGTACTTAATACATTTTGTATTTTAAGTTAATTACATTTCTATTTGACTACCTATTTGGAAAAACAAAATTAGACAATCTGTAAAAGAAATATTTTTAGATATACTCGTAACTAATCTGTCACTCGGCCATCCTACTAAAAGAATGGTCCCCATTCATAGACGTAAGGTGTTAGATAATTTAAAGGACATCAAATAGGTAACTTATCATTTTAAGGATTCATTGTCATAACTCAAAACCACTTTGGAAAACTATTTAATTACACTCACTATGTATTTCTTCTTCTATCACTCACAACACAACACTTGGGACGAACGACTGTCGTAGTTTCAAGGGTTTGGTTCTGCCAACCAAAGAGCAGCCGATCATGTTCGCACCTCTTACAGGACGGCGGACGGCCCATACCAAGAGCTGCGTTTGCCAGTCACCAGTCCGCATGCACTGCTTCGTTGCGTCGCCGATTTAGCGACCTTTGCGAGCAGTCTTCTCGAGATGAAATATGCCACGTGTCTGCACAAGGGCGACGATCTAAACCTAAAAATGAGGTGTTACCGTTTGCCCACACAAGGAGCTACGGCCTCAGTACACCCCAAACAATTACCGTGTGCCCACACAAGGAGCTATGGCCTTAGCGTCCCCGAGTTACTGCCGCTTGCCCGCACAAGGGGCTACGACCTGAACTCATAAATGAACGGTTACCGCTTGCCCACACAAGGAGCTACGGCCTCAAGAAGTCCGAACTATCACCGCTTGCCCACACAAGGAGCTACGGCCTCAAGAAGTCCGAACTATCACCGCTTGCCCACACAAGGAGCTATTGTCTCAATCTCAGCATAACTTGGGTCCGGCTAGATGACTCTGCACTGAATTGTTCCAACTACTTGTCACCGTCGCGTTGTGGTGTCGTTTCCAAAGCGCCAGCTGTTTAGCAGTCTTCATATCGCAGTTTATTATTGGATAGGATCGATTTAGGAAGATTAATCGCTTTTAACACTATTTATTAACAATCAGTACTAAAACCCAAAATACTTATTACATACGAGTATTACCAAAATAAGGTATATAAATAAAGTTTATGAAAACAATATGTTGGAGGATCTAGTCGATTTATTTACTAGTTTTAATAATAAACGTTATCACTCGCTATCACCATAATCACTTTCCGAATCTGTGCTTCCAAAACTCACCCAAGGTTTCAGTTTGTCAACTGAAAATACGTTACGATATTTTCTTTTTGAGTGACCTTCGACACTACTTATTTCATATCGGTCATGTCCTAGCACCGCGGTAATTCTATACGGACCACTAAAAGCTGGAACCAACTTATGGCTTTCCCCCGGAGTCTTAGTGTTCTTTTGGGCCATTACTAAATCACCTACTTTATAAGTTCGCGCTTTAGACCTTTTCTTATCGTAACGAGTTTTCATTCTATCCTGACTGTCCTGAATATTTGCGCAAACCGCTTCACGAATGTTATCTACTGCTCCTATCGGAGGATCCTCTTTAACTTCGTGTAAGTGAGCTTCTACCGAATTAACCGTAGGAGTCCCAAATATAATTTCTGATGGACATTTACCTGTGCCTTGATTAACAGTATTATTAAGGCTCCACTGAACCTGTCCAAGCTTTACGTCCCAGTCCCGATCATCCTCATTATGACAAAGTGCAGTAAGTGATGCCAGTATTGAACGGTTATAGCGTTCGATCTGGCCGTTAGCTCGTGGGGTTGCCACTGCATTCAAAGTATGTTTTACTCCGATGGACTCTATATACTCCTTAAACTCATTGGATGTAAAACTCGTTCCACGGTCTGAGATAATTTGCATCGGAATCCCAAACAAAGCAAATACGTCCCTAAGAACTGATAAAGATGTTTTAGTTTTAGTGTTTTTCACGGCGCGCAGTATTATAAATTTAGTAAAACTATCTATTATGCCTAACACATACAAGTTACCTCGTTTACTTTTGATAAACGGGCCTAGGTGGTCAATATGAAGACATTGAAAGGGTAATTTAGGTTTAGGAATAGGATTCAACAGTCCTTGCTTCTTGCCTCCAGGTACCTTAGCATGAGCACAAGGTATACACGCGCGGACGTACTTTTTTGTGAACTGCGCTAGTCTAGGGAACCAGTAATCGCGCCTCACTTTTTCCAACGTCTTTTCATACGCAAAATGCCCTGCGTCATCGTGACATTGTTGCAAGATTTTCCACCTAGCATCTCTCGGGACTGCCCAACGCAACTCGTCTTTCACTTTTCTATAAATCTTCCCTTCTTTTAGTTCGTAATTTTCACGGATATCTTTCGCTTCTGGGCTCTTTGTATCCAATACAGCTTTTACATGACATAATCTAGGATCACTCATCTGTACCGACTGTAACCAGTTTACTTCACCTATTTGCATAATCGAGTGCAATTGCGCATCCTGCTCAGGAATCGAGTTACGGCTAAGAGCGTCTGCATGTGCCATCTGTGAACCTGGTTTATATTCTACGGTGAAAGAAAACTCTTGAATAAGAAGCCACCAACGTGCTATTCTAGGTAAAAGGTCTCTCTTCGTTAAAGTAGTACGAAGTGCATTACAATCCGTCACGATTTTGAATTCTATACCGAGAAGATAAACCCTAAATCGATTCAGAGACGCAACGACGGCGAGAGTCTCCAACTCATACGAATGAAAATGTTGTTCCTCTGCCGTCGTCTGTCTGCTAAAGTATGCTACTGGCCGGAGAGACGAATCCCTATTTGGTCGTTGTAATAGTATACCTCCAAGTCCCGTGGAGCTAGCGTCAGTATGTAGTTCTGTATTAAACTCTGGGTTATAAATGGCTAAGACTGGGCGTGTCGTCAATATTTCCTTAAGCTTAGAAAATGCTTGGTCCTGTTCTTCACCCCATACCCATGGAGTGGTAGATTTTGTAAGGGTCGTTAACGGTCTTGCAATTGTTGCAAACCCCTTTACAAAACGCCGAAAGAAACTAGACAGTCCAATAAATTGCCTAACTTCATGGACGTTCTTTGGCGTTTTGAAGTTAGTAACAGCATTTGTCTTTTCTTGACCTGGTCTGACTCCTCTTGATGATATCTCAAACCCCAAATATTGTATTGTACTTTGAAAAAAGTTGCACTTTGCAAGGTTTAAAGTTAAGTTGGCTTCTTTTAAAAGATCTAGTACGTTGCGTAACTTACACATTCCTTCAGATATTGTTTTTGAGGGTATTATGATATCGTCCATGTATGCAAGCACACCTGGGATACGACGCAACTTTAGTAATTTTAGAATGAGTCTTTGGAATACTGCAGGTGCATTTGTGAGTCCGAAAGGCATGCGGTTATATTCATAGTGGCCGTCTGGAGTCACAAACGCCGTAAGATGCTTCGATTCTTCTGCCATGGGCACCTGATGGTAGCCGGATGCGAGATCAAGCGTTGTAAAGAATACTTGTCCAGAAAGACCGTCAATCTGATCATCGATAAGAGGCATCGGAAATTTTTCTTTGACAGTCTTTCTGTTCAAAGCCCGATAATCCACACACAATCTCACATCCCCATTTTTCTTTGCTACCAAAATAATAGGGCTGGCGTACTCCGAGGTAGATTCCTGAATAATTCCGTTAGCCAACAAATTATTAATGATATTGTTTACCTTGCCTCGTTCGGTTAATGCCAGCCTATACGGTCGGTAAGTCACAGGTACCTGATCTTTCAACTCTATGCGCATTTCCGTACATTCCGTCTTACCAAGTTCATCTAAGCTAAATGCGAAACAACTACGATATTCATTAAGTAAGTCGCAAAGCTGGTCTTTTGCATCTTGTGTCAAGCTACTACCCACACTAATTTGCCCAGGATCGATGCTACTAGAGTTTTCAGTATTATTATTAATTGTAATTGAATTAATGACCATTGAATTACTTTTTTGCCGTTCAGAGACCGGCATTATATTTGATACTAAGAGGCCACGCGCTAATAAAACTCCTTTGCGTAACGTGAAAGGCTCCAAATTCAGAGATACGACTACTACAAACCCTTTGCCACTATTAATTGAGTAAAGCCCTGGCAATATCATATATTCTTTACCCTCACGCATACAAGGTTCAGTATCTATATACACTAATCCAGAAGTCTCATAGGACATCATCACTTCGATTGTAACTGCACCATGTATCTTAACATCACTCGCGTTTGTAATAGGGTGTTTATCATAGTTACTTCCTAAGTCCTTGTAAAATATTAATTTATCACTCGTTTTTAAAGCCCTCACTTGAGGGAGTTCCGTTAACGATTGCCCTACTAACACATCAGCTGGGAGAACCGAAGATTCTACCAAATATGCTTCAATATTCTCGTCCAAACCATCTAACGCAATCCTGATATTAACACGACCACTTGGAACGAGTACCCCACTGGCAAACCCCTTAAGCGTAGGCAAGTTTGACTTATCTATAGTTAACTTCAAATCTGATACAAAATCTTCCCGGAGCAGAGTGCATTGGCTTCCTAAGTCTACAAAACAAGTCATCGATTTTCCGTTCACTGTAATTGGTTTATAATATTTTTCACTACCTTTCTCCGTTGTGACAATATTGAGTACATTTTTACTATTAGGTGTTGCTGAAGCCTTTGCATTCGACTCCTTTGTAATTCTTGTATCAACTACATATGGCCTAGTGCAGTTTTTCTCATCGTGCCCAAATCGTCTGCATTTATTGCACTTAAGAACAACTTTAGGGCAACGAGTTACGATATGACCTACCTCACCACAATTATAACACGTAGTCTGACTTATTGTATTAAACTTTCTAAAAGACGGGTCATTGTTCCTCTTGCTATGTTGTTCAACATGTTGTTGATTTTGATTTAAGGATCGAGGGATATAGGTTCTACTTGTGATATTTCTAAAATATTGAAGTACCCCTTCAGGGTTCTGAATATTTGCACCTTGAACATTCATTCTTATATTCGTGTCGTAGATGCCTTGCGTAATGCAATCTACTGCCTTTTTACCATTAAACTCACACCTATTTATAAGCATTATCTTATCATAATAATATTCCTCTAAGGTTTCATTACGACGCGTTTTCCTAGCCAGCATTTCGGAAAGTAAATCAGCGTAATTTTGTTCGCACGGGAATGCAGTAATTAGCTTTTCACGCCACTCGGCCCACGTGTATTTAATGCTAGTAAGTCCGTCATACCAGCGCTTAGCTAAACCACGAAGTTTTGGTAAAGCATAAAATATTTTTTGACGTTCTGACCAGTTATACACATGCGCTGATTCATCTATCTTTGCTAACCACTCTTTCATAGTCTGTACTTTTCCTTGAGGGTCAAAATCAGGTATTACGTTCTGGGCTGCGTGCAGTCCCGTTCCTTGAACCGTAGCGCTACCTCGTTCTGTCAGAACCGTGACTAATTTTTCTAAAAGAGAAGCCTCATCCGATTTTTTGGTATCCAATTCATTTTTATCGTTAGCATGTACGTCAGGGTTTTTATCTTTTGAGTGAAGGTGTAGGGAGCTAGGGTTCTGCACCTCTCGACTATTGTGAGGTCCTAATTTAGAAGAATCAGATCTACTACATGGCGTCATTGTAATAGGTGACTTACGATTGCGCGACTGACAACGTCTTTTATTTTCAGACTTGTTCGAACTTGAACTACGTCTTCGTAGCCTACTACTACGCATTCGGCGATCGATTGACCTAGAAGACCGATTGCAACTATCCCTGCGATAATGACGCGGTGTACGCGATCGATCGTTATAACTACTTCTTTTAGATAATGAATAAAATTTCCTCCGACCCGGTCGTGACTCACGCTCAGGTGTGGACAAAGTCCTAGTCGCAGGTAAATTTCTTATGGCTAATATAATAGAGCTTCGTGTACGTGAAGGTGTACGTGGAGGTGACCGCGACCTGGTTCTAAGACGTGACCGACTTCTTACTCTCTGACGACGAACAACAGACCGTCGTTGCGATTCTGGTGATAGCGGTGGTGGTTCTCGCGATGGAGTTCGAGTATTTCGTCTTTTTGTGGTAAGTACACGATAATTAGGACTATGAGGCCCCATTACTACCCAGTAAAAAGGAAAAGGATTAGTATAGGAATAAACTGTATGCTGTAACGTACAGAATATATTATAAATAATAGGTCTCAATTGTGTCAAAAGCAAAAGGTTAGGATTGTATGTGGATAGTTAATAAACTAACTGCACTTATTCGAAATGATCATATTTTCAGAAGTGAACAAGATACTTTCAATTATATGAAATATAAGGCGTCGATATTTTTTTAAAAAAACACAACAATATTCTTAGAACGGAACGTAAGCTAATATTTTCTTCAATGATTAAAATACTGTAAAGTAACAAATAAATTACAACTACCTTGAATTAAAAGTTAAATCGAACAACAAAGAAGATATGTATCGGAATACCCAACACTAGTATATTCATTAAATTATGAACAAAATTCACTATCGCAGAAAGATAAAACAGCTTATTGCCGTTTTCTTATACTAAGATTTAATTTTATAAAATTAATCACTATGAGTCTCATCCAGTTGTGGCCAAAACGTGGGTAGTTCGTAATTTTAACTACACTGTGTGGCAATAACAATGATTTTGCTTTTTATCAAGCTATTTATGAATGTTCGTTTAACACTTTATTTAGATTTTTTTTAAAAGCGGTAGTCTTATTAAATCACAACAACAAAACACTGAAAGTAACACATATAAATATCATCGTATAATTGTAATTGTGCATTCACTTACCCGGACTGCTGACAATCTCGGCCTTAGCGCAGGCAAAGCGTTTGTCGCGGTACCTATACCACTTCTGACTGATAAAATCGTCAGAAGGAAAACGTCCAGTAGTACTTACGTAAAGCCTTTTATTCCTCGAATATCTTATTATACCTAGCTTACAGCATTAGCACTTTAGCAGAGATGTTGACGCCTCGACCGTGTAGCAAAAAGTGTCCGTCAGACTGGCGGACTCGACTTTTTACGTCACTCTAGTGATGTTACGCGTAGGTTTACAATCGATATTAAAAAAAACTAATTTCCGAATTCATCATTGTTAACATAAGTAATTCGAAACTCTTGTTGCCCGACCTGGGAATATAAGCCAAGACCTCGAGACCTTGGCCCGGTATTTAAACCACTAGACCAATGGGGCGTTGTGAATTACAGAATTATCTTGATCTCTTATGAGCAATAAATAACCTATTGCTAGAATCTACAGGTATCAAAACGTACGTCAGAAAGGTACTAATTTATACCTCAGACAATCTGATTTTTTTAATTCAAGGAACTGTATTTTAAAGTTACTCGAGCAATTTGTTTGCTTAAAAACAGACTCATCAAACCCGTTTTTCATTATTTAAAAAAAAAAGACTTTTTATAAAAATAAGTAAACGACATGATAAGACTAGTAACATAACAGGCATAAATTTATTAGTTAAGTTATACTTGTACCAACTTTGATTATTTATCCAGAAAATCATGATCCGTGGGATAGCTTCACGCGTACGAAGTTGCGGGCAATAGCTAATATAGATAAAATGATTGTTACCACAAACGAACGAAATGAACAAATTTCATTTAAACGCGAACTGTTTAAATTTTGTAACGTCAATATGTAAAAATATTATGCTCGTATAAATACTTAATGAAATTGTAATAACACTTTTTGCTCTTGTATTTGTAGCTTTTCCGTTCTGAAACTAAACGAAAGAAGTATCTAGGTCCCAGTATCAACAAGCTTCTATTGAAAGGAAACTGTGTTACGTTGAAAAGCTTTCTTAAGAAGTGCATTCATTTCCATCGGTGCACGTAAATAGAGAACTATCCATGATGAGGTTGACTGTCTACTTAGTACCTGGTATGCAAACTAGGTTTAATAAAATGAGGGCATGAAACAGTGTTTTAAATATCTTAAAATACCTTATTCAATGAACAATGTTTATTGATTTTAATGTGGGACACTTGGGACCACAGAACATAAAAAAACTTTATAAGTTCTGTGCTTGGGACAAACAACGCGACGTGAAAAGGTTTGGATTTTGGCATTGTTAGGTTACTTACCTACTTAGCTAATTCTGAGGCAGTCGGATTACTAATGTTTGGCCAAAAAACGTTTCCCAAAATATCACATTGTAAACTATTTTACGCAAATTTTCATTTGGCAAAAAAACATTTGTCAAAACAATTTAACGCAAATTTTAAATTAGCAAATCTCTTTTTTGGCAAATAATTGTTTAACAAATAATTGTTTGGTCATGTTTCATTTTACCAAATATAATTTCATCAAATGTTGCATTCGGCAAAACATACTCTTCCCAAAATATTGTGAATATATCAGAATAATATTTGAATCTAACCAAAATTTACCATTAACGATAGAGGCGATCTGGCAAAAATAATAATTTTCCTACACTATAATTTGAGTAAGTATGCGAAGGGATAGTTTGACTTAAGTTTTTTTTGGAATATAAAATTTGCCTAAATAAATCATTTGCTATATTAACATATTTCTAAATAAAACTTGTCAAAGTAAGATTTTGCCAAATGATAATTTGAACAAATGAATGAAGTGCAAAATGTACATTTGCGAATGAATCTTGGGCGACAAGTTTTTCGGGAAGTGAAATTTGACGAAAAATAGTTTGGCCAAACGGAGGGATCCTTCAGTTGTTGTCGTCGACGTAAATAGGATCCACGCATTAAGATTTAACCGTGTCCGTTTTTGTTTTGTTTTTGAAGTGTTGCCATGATTTGTGAATTTCATTGATGGCAGGATAATGTCCAAAGCAGCTGGTTGTGTAAACCAGCAGTTCTATAGAAATGAGTGTTTTGTAATTTCTATAGCTACACGCACCACCCTAGGTAGGTATGTAACGGTTTTCTTTCACTATTTGCTATTTGTCAAACGCCTTGAAACGGGCTTGACTGCTTTCCTATGTGAAAACGCAGCCTTACAAGCATGTTTTTCACACCGGCTGGGTGTTCTTATACCCAAGTTCCTATGCTACGTAAGTGTTATTATTATTTTATTTTTTCAAAATTACACATCTTACACCTTGCATTTCATCTCAACGTGTTCAATATCCCACAACGGATGATACGGTGGCAAGATATATTCGCCAATTAAAACACGGACTGTATATCAACTGCAAGTGATTGTGTCGGCTGCCACTGAATTAAACACATCCAACTTCTAAGAGTAATCGCTTACATTAATTTCATACAGAACTAGGTAGGGTTGGCACGTTTTCTATCAGGTACACAAAATATTAGATACATTTACTTACATAGGTACACACTATTCATAACTCAAAAACAACTGCACGGATTTTTGTATTCTACGATTTTATAGATTGGCGAACTCCCCAATGACTAACAATTTACATTGTTGTAATCTTTGATAACATGACAGAAACTAAAAAGATAATATTAGCACTCAATGATGACTTAATGACAAGTAGATATTATATAATCATAACAAACCACCGCACCTCACGTATGAGGAAATACAAGGGCCGTTTTTCCATACAAACGTAGTCCCCTGTTTCCTCCCTGGATAAAGCAAGTAGAGCAAAAATTATTTTTTCTAAAATCTATGGCCACTATTAGCATATTTCTATGTTATCTGTTTTTTCATAAATTAATGAATAAAAAAGATATGAGCCCTCAAAAATCCAAAAAATTTGCCAGACTTTCCGCTGTGTTCAAACATCCAGAAAACAAATTTGGCTAAATTTTATAAAAAACAAAAATATAGGTACGAACACGGCCAAAGCTTTTCCTTAATTTTTAATAAAAAAAGTATTTAAATCGGTCTAGTTTTGGAAAAGTAATCGGGGGACTACGAAACGTTGATTTGGTGTGTTTTTAGTAGGTATTTTCGGTCCAAGAAGCAGTTTTCTCTATCACACTCTGCGGTGAAGACGTTTGGCACTGCGCGACAGCAATATATTTTACAAATACCAATTTTTCAATTCTCTCGCCCGTAGTGTTTCCTCTTAAGTTCGCCTAGCCTGTATAGCATGATCTTAGTACAAAATGACAGAGTAGTTGGAAACAAATTAAAATGAAAACATTACACATTAGTGTACCAAATTTTTACCCGCTCAGCATATGCCTAGACATAATATTATGTCATCATAAAGTGCAACGACGCTGGTATTTTGCGGTAACCATAAAAAATGAAAGGCGTCGCCTATACATGAACAAATACAATCATTTCAGATCGTCTAACTGACTGTTACGGCTTTCATACCATACAAATATTATTAAAAAAAATTCATTCCCATTGATGGGGTGCTTGTTACAGTTTGACTTATTGATTAGTACTATTGGCATGTTATTAAAAACAAATAAAATTAAATAATATAGGGCAATATTATGACAACCCTTATATACGCAGAACACAGCATTGGGAAGCAACTTTAATTATTTCCTTACATCTCACCCGCCATGAATCATGTTACTCGGCGAAACAATTAAAATCGTTGGCGTTTCGCACTGTTTGCATAATATTTCGATATTAAATAGTCTCATAATCAACAATGAATTTTTTTGGCTCCTATGAATTATGAATTACTTAAATACTTAGTCGTTCCTACAAAGAAGTCCGTTGGTGTACATAGGCTTCTAACTGGAGGTTTTGGCCTTTATGTCAGACGGGATATTAGTTGCTGTTCTGCCAATGGTAGTAAGAAGACGCTGTTTCTTTTTTTGCCTATCATTAGTTTACGTTATTTTATTTTATTTATTCGGAAACTCACCAGCGTTATTGCTAAGATTATAAATAAATTGACACAGACTTACGTTATGGCATTCCAGCTTATAATCTTTTATATTCCCGTGCCACATTTAAATTGATCTGTTTCACAGTTATAACGTGATTTAGTATAAACATTATTTTTTAATAAACATTAAATTCAAAATTACGTTCCTATTTACAATATAAGCAAGATTAGTAAAAAAGAGATTATAACAGTATTATTTTACCAAAACAACTTGTTTTTTGTATACGGCTCTACTTGCGTGAACTACACGTGATATTACACGTGTCAAAAATAGCCTATGTACTTTTGCAAGGTCTAATCAATATTTGTTACTTTCATGACAATAAGTTGAGAAGTTTATAGTAATAGAAACTTTATAAGTAGTGAACGAGTTACAGACAGAACAGATAGAGTTACTTTCCCATTTATAATTAAACTAGTACCTAAGGATAACTGCACAACAATCAAACGCTTACTTTCCTAGCATTTACGTAGACGTAGATTAAGGAGTTATTCTTCTTTAATAGTTATTTAAAATTTGAAAACATCATTCCGCCTATAGTTATTTTCGTCGACGTAAATAGGATCCGCCGTTTCCGTTTTAAGCTATTGCGTAGCTTCTATCGCGGGCCTTGAGCGTGGAGACCGAATCCAAAAATTCCGTAACGAAAATAACCTAACCTAACACTCGGGGCGAGGCACGATCGAACAATTCTGAATTTCCGAAATTTAAAAGAATTTAGACGAAAATAAGGATTTTAACAGTTTGGTTGCCTATGGTAACCATATCTGCCAAAATAACAGAAAAATTTAATTACAAAAGTCAAAATTAGAAAATACATAAAATTATAAAATTATGCTATTGCATAGCTTCTATCGCGGGCCTTGAGCGTGGTGACCGAATCCAGAAATTCCGTAACGAAAATAACCTAACACCCCCCACTCCGACCGGCACAGCGGTGATACTTTTCAGTTTTATAATTGCATAAGTTGATAAAAAAATGCTATGCAATAGCTTTACCGCGGCAGTCTCCGAGTGGCACACGTCTTTTTTATTTTATTTTTAAGTGTTGCCACGATTTGTGATTTTCATTTCCAAACGTTCTACCTTGGATACCTACTGTGTATAAATCTAATTATTGGATAACTTACTTAACCTTAGTTTGAAATTATTCTCATTTTCAATATAAAACCGTATTTGAAGGTGATGTATTAGCACACGGATCAATACGCCAAACGCGATGATGGATATTGTAAAATATAATAACGTTTTAATAAAAGCAACACCGCCAAAAGAAAGCCGTGATGAATCGAGGATCAGATATGCTAATAAAGTGCAACTAATCAGTTATGCGGAACCAGAGACGGTATTGTTTTTCTAAGAGTTTTGGGGTTGTTAACAGACGGGTTTCGTCCCGCTTTTTGAGGGTAATTTCTCAATCGTTAGGTTGTTTTTCAATTCGGTTCTCTGTTTTACAATGTTTCGTCTGTAAGTCGTTAATTAAGGGGACTACTAGAGCTTAGTGCTGCCCCAAATTGATTTAATTTTATTACATCTAAACAAAATCAATTCTCAAAACACTACAACAGTATCATTTTAGCAAATTACCTCTTGTATTTATTGAATCACTGTTAAATGCTTTTCATTCTGTCATTTTTTTGTATTGTACATTAAGTATTGCTAAAGGCGGTTGTTTTTGGCGTTAGCGACAAATTTGACATAAACAACAAGATGAAACAAAAGTTAACTGTGATTCAATAAATATCTACAAGAGGTACTTTGCTAAAATGATACTGTTTTAGTTTTTGAGAATTGATTTTGATTGATTGTTAAAGCAAACGCACAACGTCTTTGATTACTGATTAGAAATAGATACTTTTAGAAAAAATAACAGCAATGGGTCTATAATGAGACACACTTATGAGATTTGTGTTTTAGTAGATATTGTTGATATGAGTACATTTATTAGGGGTTAAAGTATGAAATTGCCGTTTTGTATAGCCGAAATCGAGAAAAGTCATTTTTCCATACTAACAATTTTTTAGTTTTTTTAAAAACGCCTGAACCGTTTTCGATGCAATTGAAGGTGAAAGTTAGATGGTTATAAAGCTACGCATTATAGTATTTAAATTTCTGAAAATCAAAGTATATAATACAAATATACTTAATTGAAGCAAGAAGGTCAGCTGACACATTGTAGGGGGTCTTTTCAACGACTTCCTTTGAAGTAATAGGCACTAGTATTGCATTTTTTTTTTAGTCAAAAGTTACTTTATTTAGTTTTTGATACAATACAAAAAGAATTACGCAATAATACGACTATACTTAAGAGCTATAAACAAAATTAAAAGTGGGAAAATAATCGGCAATTTCATACTTTAACCCCTATTATTAATTTTGTCGTGTGGTGTCGGCTTATTTAAATAAAAGCACCAGCCCTTCTCTTGTCATGTGTGTTACAGTCGAATAAAGGAGTAGGTACTGCCAAAAGAAGACGTTCATCAGCGTCTTCTCTACCATTGGCCAAACTGCGATCGCCAACCCACCTGCTATAGTGTACGTCACACTTCTCCCTATTAGCTTAGCATATGATATATAAAACGTGTGTCATTAGTTGTAAGCAGTAATAAATCAGACTTCCATCAGTTAACACCTATCTTTCATTGGTCGTCCCGGTTCCCACATTGCATGGCGAACCTGCCAGTGCTGCCTTGCTGGCAGTGCTGCGCATAAGAGTAAAAATAATTTGTTGGTTGTGAAAATTAAAAAAAGACGTGTGGCACTTGGAGACTGCCGCGGTAAAGCTATTGCATAGCATTTTTTATCAACTTATGCAATTATAATAGGGGTTAAAGTATGAAATTGCCGATTATTTTACCACTTTTTATTTTGTATATAGCTCCTAAGTATAGTCATATTATTGCGTAATTCATAAATAAATAAATAAACAAATAAATAAATAAATAAATAAACAAATAAATAAACAAACAAACAAACAAACAAACAAACAAACAAATAAATAAATAAAAAACAGCACCCAACTTGTCGAACGGCACCTGCCTCGTCGAACGGCACCCACTTCGTCGAACGGCACCCACTTAGTTGAACGGCACCCACTTTGTCGAATGGCAAACGCCTCGTCAAACCGCACGCACCTCGTCGAACAGCCATATCACCGCTGTGCCGGTCGAAGTGGGGAGCGTGAGGTTTTTTGCGTTACGGAATTTCTGGATTCGGTCCCCGCGCTCAAGGCCCGCGATAGAATCTATGATGCAATAGCTTAAAAACAATCTTTAAGTGAAGAACTTCCCTAAAATTGCCGAATATTGGCACGAAGCGTTGGTGCATTGGCACGAAACAAAAATGTTGGTTGGCTTAGCACATGACTAAGGTTTAAATCGGCTGTTGGGACAAAGAGGTTGTGAAGATCTTGAATGCAAGACCTGGGTGCAATAAATGGAAAACTGGAGGTGCTGAGTTGCAATTAATTGCACTTTATTCTTTAAACATGCATATTGCATTGATTAACAACTCCGTTGCTTCATGACTGCTCCCACTCCGCAATTTAAATAATCTGACACCATTGATAAAAATTCCGATGGATGATATGTTCAATGCATACGAACGAAGCAATTTTCGCACGTCAACATTTTTGAAATTCACGTTCAAAATTAAAATGTGTTTGTCTTTTATTGCGTTAAAATTGTAATTACTATGATTTCCCACTTGCATTCTGCATTGGTGCTAAAATAATGTATTTCCTGTTGATTATAAATGGTAAGTATAAACTTTATTTGATATTTTTAGCAATTAAATTGCAATTATAATATCAGTATATAAACTTGAAAAATTATGCCTCAGGCGGGACTTGAACCCGCCCGGCAAGCGAGGAGATGCGGGTTCGAGTCCCGCCTGAGACATAATTTTTCAAGTTTATATACTGATGGTAAGTATAAAGCCTACTTTATTGCAATTAGTTAAATAGTATTACTATTATTATCTATTAAATATTTTCGTAAAGTATTAAAGTAAGTAAGTAAAATAATAAGGTAGTATTAAAGTAATATTTTTGTTTGGCAATATAGTTTGACCGATGATGGAAAGAAGTCGCTGCTGCCCGACTGACAGTACCACAGAACATGGAAAAGAGGTTTCTATGTTCTGTGGGCAGTACTCTTTTAGTTGTCACTTAGTACACCCATACGACGAGAAGGGGTGAAGCCATTCTGTTAATTTGCCTAACCACATGACACTGGAGGTAGGCTTCAATATTGGACAGGAAGATTTTTGAATATAATTATTATTTAATGGTAGCACACAAAGAAACGAACTGACTGAATGTACGGCATAAAAATGTAGTCATAATATTGCTCTATACAGGTATGATGTAGTTTATTCGTAGTGCTGCATCGTAGCAGCGTAGACGTCAAGCCGTAGCCTCGTTGAATTCGTAGTCCGTAGCGACTACGATTAGCACTGTCACAAAATAATTAGTCAGATTGTCTAAGTCCCAATCATAAAACGACCTTCACCGAGCTGGTTATTGGATGAAAAGTATTTTCTATTCAATTAAATATGCCAATAAATATATAACAAATGGGTCGCCTAAAAAAAATCAGTCCAGATTATAATAAATTAACAATTTTTTTATTTTTTTTTATTTTTAAACTTTTCACTGGTTTGGTTAATAGACAAATTTCATACCAATCGAAAGTATAAAGGCCATAGAATATGCAAACGTTAGGTTGACTATTTTTTCCCGTCACAACCCTTGAGTAGGCAGGTATAAACAGGTAAATCGATACTAGTAACTTGCACCGGTCTGGTTAATTAAATAAAGTTAAATGCAAATAAATATAATTTAATTATGAACACGGTGGTATAGGGTTGAATGCGAAAAACCAGACCTGAAATTTGGTTGTAAAATTTTAAAAATTCTAATCTGGACTGAAATTTTTTAGTCAACCCATTTGCAATATATTTATTGGCATATTTAATTGCATATAAAATACTTTTCATCCAATAACCAGCTCGGTGATCATACTCATCTTTATGGTTATCAATTAACTCAACAATTAAATTTTTAGAAGACATTGTTTTCTTAATGTTTTCATTTTGCCTGTTCAGAGCCTAAGACGTATAAACTGTAAAATCTTCACAAACAAGAGGCACAAATTTGAAGTCGCGTTTTTAGCGCATCATAAAATTAAATATTAACCGTTGACTTTGTCGTCAGAGATTCGACGCGTTCACTTACATGTTACTAATCCGTTTTCTAACAACCCTATTTCAAACGGTGGGATTAAGACGAAACGAGTTACAAACAACTTAATACTCTAAGAGCACTCTGCTTTCGAGAGGTCCGTAATGATATACGCCTCTCAGTAATTCGGCAAATAAGACCGTAAAATGATTATCTCGTACCTCGTACCTCCTTGTACCGTGCTTTTGGAACTCCGTCGTAATCCTACTTAATTTATTTATTCTCAAGAGTTTTGTCTGATTGGCATGTTATGCACTGAGAAAACGGGCCGTTAGCAAATCGCGATTATTACTCTGCTAGTGGAAAAACTGTTATTTCCTACCCAATACTCGTTTAAAATCATCAAAAACTAGTAACAACCGAGTCGATACGGTTTTTGTAAAACTGTAAAAAACAGAATAACACTCTGCTTATCTAGCAGTTAAAACTGTCGATTTCAACTACTTAAAGTACTCTGTTAATATCCACCAACAGATTATGTTGGAATCAACCGTGCGTTCGTTTAATATTAACAGTGTAAGCGTGCAGAAAAAAGAACCCTTATATCTGTAGTTTGAACTCTGCTATTTCAACCGTAACTCTGTTAAGTTTAATCGTATGCCTGTTACGTGTCAACTGTAACTCGGTTACAGCTTAACCGTATGTCTGTTAATATCTGTTAGCCGATTTACGGCTAGAATCAACAGTAACTAGGTCATCAGTTAACCCGAATACCTGTTAAGTGCCAACCGTGACTTTGTTAACAGCTTAACCGTATCTCTGTTAAGTGTTAACAGTTTTACGGCTAAAATCAACAGTGACTCGGTTAACGACTTAGTCACACTGTTATTTTTGACAGTGTAACGGTTAACACCCAACGGAGATATAGGTCAATCGTTAGCCGAGTCACTGTTGAATTTAGCCGCAAAACGATTTGATTAGCAATATCTCAGTTAGATTTAGTAGTTACTCTGTTAGACTTAAACGTATGTACTACTACCAGCTATCCATATCTCGATTACGTGGCGGCACAGGGCTTTAGTATCTAAATGGACGGCAGACGAAGTGGTGTGCAATCTTGTGTCGCAGTGGGGTCTCGCGGAGTACATCCCTAAATTCCAACGTAGGTACGATACATTTTCATTTTCTTATAGCTTTTAGACCACAGAATAGGGAAGGGATACTGTGTGTACTACTAACACGGCTTCACACATTCTCTGTCGGTAATGTGAGAAAAAATGCATGTGACGGTCGCGCCATGTTTGTAGAGATATTGGGACTGGCGTAGACTTATGCATCCACTCACTCACTCACGCACAGAAAATACACCAGATAGTAATACTTACCTAGTACCTTGCCTACTCTAATTTTTAAAATATTTATTGTTTTTTTTTTATAAGAGGTCTCTCACCAAAGCATTTTATCATAAGGCAGCTTTATAATTTATGTCCTAAAAATATCTTTATAATCCTGCTTGTGCCTTATATCCTAAAAAAGAGAATCTATTAACTTTTTCGTTTTTTTACAGGAGAATGAATATGACGCAGGCAACAACAGCATCAGTTAATTCAGCGAATCAAAGCGAAGCGAAGTTTTGAACTGAATAGGAAAATATGTACGGGGTGGTGTAATTAGATATTTTGTATCAGATAAGACTACGTAATGTTAATTTTCCATAATTTTTCTAATCATTATTTGTAATGTGTACAATATTATAATAAATAATAATTGAGTATTCTAATGTTATATTTTTACAGCTATCCTCTGACGTAGCTGACCCCCCACTCGGCAAGATTGGCTACCTACTCTGCTAGATTCGGATACGTACTCTGCTAGATTAGAAGAGCTACTATGCTGACTAACTGGCGGATTAACGTTTGTTTATGGTGATATTCTGCTTTAAGAAGCAGAGTAGTTTCAGTGTGGTAACCGAAGCTACTCTGCTACTTATAGCAGAAAAACACTATTAAACTTAACAGTTAATTTACTAGTTAGTCAGCAGAGTTACTCTTCTATTTTAGCAGACAATTTATCCTAATCTAGCCGAGAGCTCTGCTAATCTAACCGAGTATGTCTGCTAATCAAACCGTGTAGGTTAGCTAATCTAACCGTGTAGATCTGCTAGTCTAACTGAGTAGGTCTGCTAATCTAACCGTGTAGATCTGCTAGTCTAACCGAGTAGATCTGCTAATCTAACCGTGTAGATCGGCTAGTCTAACCGAGTAGGTCTGCTAATCTAACCGTGTAGATCTGCTAGTCTAACAGAGCAGGTCTGCTAATCTAACCGTGTAGCTCTGCTAATCTAACCGTATAGCTCTGCTAATCTAACCAAATAGGTCTGCTAATTTAACCGAGTAGGTATGTTAATCTAACCGTATAGCTCTGCTAATCTAACCGAGTAGGTCTGCTAATTTAACCATTAAGCCCTGTTAATATCAACAGTTTATAATTATGTTAAAAGGACCACATACATAAAGTATATATTGATAGCAGCATCTCTGTTAAAATTAACCGTATAAGCGTAACAGAGTTAGCACGGTTGCTATTAGCAAATTATACTGTAAGCTGTATCGTAACCAATTTACTTTTTAATTTAGTTTAATGAGATTGAAAAATCGATGTCAGAAATAATTACAAAATACTATAGCAACTAATTGCAAATTTAATATCAGTATAATCAACTTGAAAAAATATGTCTCAGGCTGGAGGCATAGCGCGCCCGGTATGCGAGGAGATGCGAGTTTGAGTCCCGCCTGAGACATAATTTTTCAAGTTGATTATAGGTACTGATGCAAAATATACATTTAAAATTAATATTTATGGATATAACTCGATTAGGATCTTAGATTGTATTATCACGACGTGGCCGAATCCTACAAAAAAAATAATTGTGACGCGTTCAAGAACTTGTCACAAATATTTTTAATATTATTCGTGGTTATTTATATTTTGGAACACCAATTAATGCTGAAAATTAAACGATGTTCAATTATGCTTTACAATACATAGAAATAATTAACATACGAAAAACAAAATTAAAAAGCACAAAACGATCATGGGATTAAATCATGTTCAGTTTATGTCTGGTTTTTATTTAACTCAAGAGATATTTTTACTGGCGAAAAATGAGGACATTTTCAGTTTCACGCGTAAATAACTTGTTTTTCTGTATTCTACGTAAAAAAAATTACCTGGTTATGTAAACAATTTCAAAATATTTTTTTGTGCAATATCGTTAAAAGTTATCGTTTAAATTTAAAAAAAAGATGGAAAAATATGGTTGATTTCCATTAAAAATAAAACATTTTATTCACAAACTTTAACTGTAATAGCGCTAAATAAGCCACCAAGGTGCCAAAATTTACAATAATTTACATCAGGGTTTGTTTTTTTTAAATTATTATTTTTGTTTGTGAAATAAAGTATGACTTTAGTTGTAATTTTTGAATTGAAAATCGTGCGTATTTATTTAACGTCGACATATTTCACTGGCGAATCTACGTGCACTTATTAAAATTTATTTAATGTATTGGAGCTTACGGTGGTCCGTTCTCTTATTAATGAATAAAATTAATTATTCACGTTTCGCCTCAGTCACAGTCCTGATAAAATAAACAATGAGAAACGAATGGACGTTGTTGAATTACCGTCCGACAAATAAAGTAAGTTTTGTTCGTAGTTGATGAATTTAGCGGTATTCGTTGGGTACTCAGACAAAATGTTTGTTGAAATGAAAGATATTATGTTTACGGATTTAGTACACGTTTATTTTTGATTTAACCACACGTTTAAGTTTTAGAAATTCAGACGTCTTAGTCTGCATTTGACCATGAACGCTGTAAAGAGTTCGAAACGTCGGGTTAGATAAAAAAAAACTCGTACTAAATCCATAAAAGTAAAGTAAAGTAAAGTAACAGCCTATAATCATCCCACTGCAGGGAAAAGGCCTCCATTATTGAATTCAAGTTACCACAGCAATGATGGGTACTTGCTTAATCACCACGCTTGCCTAAATGCGGGTTGGTGATCACAAACCCGAGCAACGTTCGAAAATTCGAAACTTTTTTTGTTGCCCGACCCGGGAATCGATCCTGGGACCCCGAGATCATGGCCCGGTATTTAAACCACTAGACCAACGGGGCGTTCAAATCCGTAAACATATGATTTTTTATACTTTATTTGATATTTTAGCAACTTAATTGCACTTATAATATCAGTATAACGGGTGTAAAAAAACCAAACGCAGATCCGAAAACCACGTATTGTCCCTATCATTACGATCATTCTTCTCTTTAGGACCATACCTGGGAAACAGCTGGTTCCAAAGATATTGAGGGTCAAAGTCACAATTTTGTTTTCCATTTTATTACAAAAACTGTTGCCAAAGCATACATAAAAACTTTTCTTCATACAAACATAGTTGTTGTTTTTATTATTTCGTTCACAATAAGGCTTTATTAATTACAATACGCAATGTACGGCTCAGCGCGGACGATTTTTGAAGATAGCAGCCATCTCCAGCGCAGCGGTCTACGCTACGGCTGCTATACATTGCGCGCTACGAATTATAATATTTTTTTGAGTCCCATAAATAAAAATCATTTCCCAGCTATAATATTTTGTAATATGGCTTGCTTTGCTTTTCAGATTGCGTAACTTCAGGGTCTGCGTTTGTATAAACTTGAAAAAAAAATTTTTTTTCCCATCCCGCCTGAGACATATTTTTTCAAGTTTGTATACTGATATGATTTTTTGCTGTATTTAAGAGATACCCATTTATTGTGTGGAAGGTATAATATCTGGGCCCCAATTCCGCTAATTAACAAATGACTCAATAGAATCGCAATGGCATCGCAATCGTATATTTTGACATTACTACCATATTAAATGTGTCAAAATATACAATTGCGATTCTATTAAGTCATTTGTTAATTAGCGGAATTGGGGGCCTGATCTTGCTTAAATTAATATTATGAATGCGAAAGTTTGGCCTTGGAGAAAAAACGCTGCCGTCTTCTAGCAGTACTCTTTTAGTCGCCTCTTAAACGCCTCCAATAGGAAGAGAAAGGGTGGTGGTGGTGTTCTTGTCACGACAAAAAAAAACAGTGTAGATTTCGATCGGTCAAATGGTTCCAAATGAATTTGCAACGCTCGCATCTTTCGTTACTATCATTGATTCTGGTATATTGGCATGAGTGAGCGAGACAACTAAGTCTAATTACGAGTATTATATGATATTTAAGCAATTTAATTGCATTATTTAAATTTGAAAAATTATGTCTCAGGAGGACTCTGCGGGTTCGAGCCCGCCTGAGACATAATTTTTCAAGCTTAAATACCTACTGATATTATAAGTCTAAAAATTTGAATATAAGGCCACCATTTTGGACTAGGACTTTTGACATGACTGACAGACGTATACACAAAAGGTACACTTATTTCAATAGGCAATGATATGCTGCCTTAAAGACGGTGTACCCTCACACTCAGTTGTTAATAAAAAATAAATTTTGGGCTAAGTAGGAGAACGGAACCAGTCACTGTATAAATATGTGGTCAGGCGAAATAATAAGATTTATGACCTTTACCCTCATAAATTTACGCACGCACAAATAACTATTAGAACGTAGAAATTATAAATAAAAAAATTGGTTGTTTGTAAAGTAGGTTTACGATCGAGATGTTTACGTGATAACGTCTTATTGGTGATATAAGTTTTTGGGAAGTAAGGAATTAATGAAGATAACAATTTTTTCAAATTTTAAATTACATCTTAAACATTCAACGAAAACTTAACCGCACGAGAAAATCTCCATTCGTTTGTATGCCGCTAGAGTGAGAGAGACGGAAGATCGGTCCACTCACTCGAACGCTATGCCAGCCTCCGCTCGTGAGGATTCCGCGTGACAAGTTTCACGGAATGACTGGCAGCGCTCGAGATGAGACGGGAGATCGGTCCGTCTCTCTCTCGTTATACCTGCGATCGCGCTCGTGAGATTTTGGTGTGACACAAGTTTCTGAACATGTCACCCGACTAAAACGATTTTAAAGACGTTATCACGTCAAAAGTAGTTAAAGCTGCGACTTTGCCTGTGGCCTAAATGACACAAAAATAAATGGTATAAACTAACTTATTTGTTTCTTAAATTTCCGCGAAGACTTTTCATCGAAATGAGTTACTCATTAACTCGTGTTTATAAGGATTAAAAGTGTTTGAAACATCGGGATTAATCAACATTTTACATAATTATAAATGTCAAAGTTGGGATGGATGTAGTAACTCAGTCACGCTAGAACGACTGAATGTATTTAGATGAAATTGGCAGTTAGATGGGTTAAAGGCTGGACTAAAAAAAAATAGGGAACTTTTAATTCCGAAACAAATTCGGATGCTTTGAGATTTTTTTGAATTTCAAATTCTAATAAAAGTTAGTCTACACTAACATTATAAAAGAGAAAGGAAAGATTTGATTGTTTGTATTGAATTGGTTCCAAAACCACTGGACTGATTAGAAAAAAAAATCATTAGACGCCTACATTATTCCCGATGAACATAGGCTACTTTTCACTGCGGGACCCGGTAGGTGGCGCTGCTGTCGGTATGTCAACTAAGTACTAAACAACTTGACCTTGATATTAGGTGTTAAAATATGAAATTGCCGTTTTGTATGGACGAAATCGAGAAAAGTCATTTTTCCATACTAACAATTTTTTAGTTTTTTTTTAAAAACGCCTGAACCGTTTTCGATGAAATTAAAGGTGAAAGTTAGATGGTTATAAAGCTACGCATTATGGTATTTAAATTTCTGAAAATCAAAGTATATAATACACATATACTTAATTGAAGCAAGAAGGTCAGCTGACACATTGTAAGGGGTCTTTTCAACGACTTCCTTTGAAGTAATAGGCACTAGTATTGCTTTTTTTTTAGTCAACAGTTACTTTATTTAGTTTTTGATACAATACAAAAAGAATTACGCAATAATATGACAATACTTATGAGCTATAAACAAAATAAAAAGTGGGAAAATAATCGGCAATTTCATACTTATTTTGTGTTATAGATGGTTTCACAGACACGAATGTATTAAGCATTTAAGCCTACCTAATACAAAGAAGTTAATAAAAATGACTTACGTGGTGTATAAGAACTTCAACGACGCGCTGTCTATCTTCTTTTGGCGGTACTCCTTCAGTCGGCTCTTACGACTCCCGTAGGAAGAGAAGGTGTAGTCTTGTTATTCTTTTAAATTGTGCAGGCACTACAGTAAGTTTTCAGTACAACCCGGTAATTGTAATCCGTCATAGCATTATGTATAATGAAAGAAGAAAGTTTGAAACCATATATGAATTAGTATGCAAAAAAAAATATTTTATCATATATTAATTTCACAAGAAAGTGAAATAAGACTCGAGTTGATATGGTTTCCAGATATTAAACATGTCCTGTTTACATCTCTTGATTAAAATTGTGATCGCATTGTCTAGGTAACACATAGTATGGAATAATATGCCCACTGTTTGTATTTAAAAAATACTTAAAATGTTTTTCATCAACACTCATTTAGAAGTAAAAAAAAAAGTTGCCTTTTTAACTTTATGCTTATAAGGTAACATAAGCATACCAAGCTATTTTAACATGTAATTATCACATTACAAATACTTAAACGTAAAATAGTACTACAGAAACACAAACCACTCTCCAAAGGTCTAGTTGAAACTAATGTTCCGTACGTAATGAGAACCGGCCAATTTTCCGCTACATGAAAGAAGCCGAAATAATTCAAACAGGCACCTCTTAGGAGGTTTTAGCTTTTCCGAAGGAGAGATTGCAACACTATGATATATTGCTGTACGCTTTAGCGTTTTTTTTGCAAGTTGTTCTAATTGCCTTGGAGTTTGTGAACAACAGTTTTCGATAGATTGATATTATATTATGTTCACACAAAATTTGGTTTGGCTTTTTAATTGAAGTCATAATAATTAGACAAAATTAAATTTAACTCAGTATTTTGAATACAAATGTACTAAAGAACTGAATCCATTCCGAATTTATGATTTTTATGTAAGGATATTTATAAAGGAAGTCTTATTACTAAAGCCGAGTCTTACACCCGAATTTATAAAGAAGTAAGTAATTATTTATTTCTTAGTAAAGTCATAACTTTAGGTGTTTATTACCTAGTGCTTTAGTGAAGGAATCGGGTCACCATTAATAGTCATATTATTTGTATGAGAATGCTAAGTTTTGGTAGTTCTAATTTCTAGTAATTTCCAGATTAAGGCATACCAATTGTCTCTCAACTTTACTTGTTTATAAATACGGGTGTAAATACCAAACCTATAATTCTCAACTAAATCAGATTTTTTTAAGAATTAATATTTCTAAAAATGATAATAAGGCTGCATCACTAAATGTGCAGGCCAAATACTAGTTTTATTGCGTATAAAAAGGGAACGCCAAACAAAATGCATTTTCCTTAACTCCTATATTGCCGCTACTACAGTTTTTCGTAAGACAAAACTGATTGATAAAAACATCTAACCTTCGATTTTGTTTATCACCTAATGAATAATATTATTTTACTTTCTCAATTTTCATTCTTTTATTTTTGACGTGATAACGTCTTTAAAATCGTTTTAGTCGGGTGACATGTTCAGAAACTTGTGTCTCACCAAAACCTCACGAGCGCGATCGCAGGTATAACGAGAGAGAGACGGACCGATCTCCCGTCTCATCTCGAGCGCTGCCAGTCATTCCGTGAAACTTGTCACGCGGAATCCTCACGAGCGGAGGCTGGCATAGCGTTCGAGTGAGTGGACCGATCTTCCGTCTCTCTCACTCTAACGGCATACAAACGAATGGAGATTTTCTCGTGCGGTTAAGTTTTCGTTGAATTATTATGTATGCATAAATGTTTGTATAAATGTATAAAAGTATGTTTGTATGAATGTATGTATGAAGAAAAATGTATATCATAGTCGAATAAGTAAACTTGTCATTTTACACCCGAAATTTATCATCAAAAGTGTGAATAAAACGATAGATGTAATTTAAAATTTGAAAAAATTGTTATCTTCATTAATTCCTTACTTCCCAAAAACTTATATCACCAATAAGACGTTATCACGTAAACATCTCGATCGTAAACCTACTTTACAAACAACCAATTTTTCTTAATAAAAACGCGACGGTTTTAAAATTTTCTTTTACGTACACTATGAATATAACCTATAGCCTTTAGTTATTCATAGTGTATAACCTATCTATACACTATGAATAACTAAACACATTTATCTTTTAACCAGGTGGACCGATTGCAATGTTTTTTTTTCGATTTTATAGCTCTAAGCCGGTGTCTTACTATAAAACGCACGATACAAAATTTTTATACTGTTAAAAAAATTCTTAAAATGACAAGATTTATGTAGATTTGAAAACAGTTTTTTGAAACAAAAAATCAGAAATTTGCCTATTTTCCATGAGTATCGTGGTAGGGGTGTTTATATATTCCCTCTCCATTAGGAGTAGAGAGTGCGGACTGACCGAGCGTTGTTTCTGTGTTTGTTTGAAAAGCCCCATCGTTTTAGCGTTGTTCAATGAAGTAGGCCGCTTATTGTTTTAGCTTCGACTTGTTTTTAGTTCATTTAAGTTTGGAGTAATAAAACTGTCATACGAGTAGTATAATGTTTGTTGACCTAATGAACAGTAGAAAGCATTCTATACGGGTTAAATGTCGCAGAGATTTATACAGACGGAAAAGCGTCGTGGAACTGATTTAATTTAGGTATTTCTTGTTTTCTTTGTTGTCATTTTACCAATAGTTTCACAGTAATAATGATGGAGTGATTTCAGGTAGTTCAGCAATATTGGAAAGACCTTGAAGACCTTGGCTTGGCCACAACTGCAGTAAGTTCTATACTAGAGCGAGTGTCTAAAGCTGCATTAGCAGGATCCTACCAGATTTGGTTGGGCAGGTAGAGAAACACGAGTAGTGAAGGTGCGTGTTGATGTACTTCGGAAAGGGGCCCCTTAAACCTACACCCTTTATTTACTCTTGGTTGTTTTGGTATTGTTACTTTTGTATCTCAATACTTTAACTTCTATATTTCAAACCATATATGGAAAACGTTACAGCTTAATGTGCCAGGTACACTGTCATGGCAATAAGCATCATATTGGCAAGCAAATTCAGACCGTAACTGAACTAGGATAAGACCGTATTTTAGGTCTTTATTGACGTTCAACGCAACTATGACATTTAAATTATTTTCTGAAAAAACATTAACATCTGATGTTATACCAACACCCCTTTGCCAATTGCTCCTAAAATAGATAGGAAAGCACCACCCCTATAAACCGGAACACATCCTTCAAAGGAGCTCTACCGAAAGTAGATGGGCAGCATTGTCTCATCCCCACCATTGGCTAAAACATAGATTTAGTATACTAGTACCTACGTTTATGGGCTAAAATGTGATCGCTCATAATAATATGTCTAGCGTGGAAACTATGGAAAAATCCTTTTGGATATGGTCATATCCGGTCATAGGCGGTCGCCTATGTTAAACAGCGGACTGATTTGGGCTGATGATGAAATGCCATTCCCGCATTTAATATGTCACCCTGTATTGTAAGGCGGCGTACCTACTTATCAAATCTCGAATACCGCTAACATAAAGACGCTTTATTTAGTTTCGCGCATATTTGAATTACTGAATAACCTCTGGGATTACTATTAAATTATTCATACGTTTGTACAAGTGTTGGTTTGTTCATCACCTTTAATGGTATGTTGTAGGTACTGAACGCAAATACGCGGCTCGAGTTGTGTTCCGAACATGTGTTTGTCAATATGCGGCAGGGGAGGTATTCGAAAGCTATTTTAATAGAATAGTTTTGCTCTGAAAGCATACATTTACAGTTCAGATAAGAGGTATGTCGGGTTTCAATGATACGTCATGTACCTATACATAATGTACTTTTCGAACAATTTGTTGATTTGATAATTAGTGATTGAATTCGTCATTATTGACATTAAACCTGAACAATTAATATACTTTCTGAGTTTAATTTGAGCACTGCAGAAAAAAACTCTACATATTTGTACCCATCGGTGTGGTGGTGCGGCGGAAAGTCTACTATTGGTCCCGTGTTCAATGCGTGTACACGTCATAGCAAACGTTTTGTTATTAATAGACAGTCGAAATATATTGTTTTATTTGGCCGTTTCTTTTTGACGTGATAACGTCTTTAAAATCGTTTTAGTCGGGTGTCATGTTCAGAAACTGGTGTCACACCAAAACCTCACGAGCGCGATTGCAGGTATAACGAGAGAGAGAGACGGACCGATCTCCCGTCTCATCTCGAGCGCTGCCAGTCATTCCGTGAAACTTGTCACGCGGAATCCTCACGAGCGGAGGCTAGCATAGCGTTCGAGTGAGTGGACCGATCTTCCGTCTCTCTCACTCTAGCGGCATACAAACGAATGGAGATTTTCTCGTGCGGTTAAGTTTTCGTTGAATGTTTAAGATGTAATTTAAAATTTGAAAAAATTGTTATCTTCATTAATTCCTTACTTCCCAAAAACTTATATCACCAATAAGACGTTATCACGTAAACATCTCGATCGTAAGCCTACTTTACAAACAACCAATTTTGACGTGATAACGTCTTTAAAATCGTTTTACTCGGGTGACATGTTCAGAAACTTGTATCACACCAAAACCTCACGAGCGCGATCGCAGGTATAACGAGAGAGAGACGGACCGATCTCCCGTCTCATCTCGAGCGCTGCCAGTCATTCCGTGAAACTTGTCACGCGGAATCCTCACGAGCGGAGGCTGGCATAGCGTTCGAGTGAGTGGACCGATCTTCCGTCTCTCTCACTCTAGCGGCATACAAACGAATGGAGATTTTCTCGTTATCACGTAAACATCTCGATCGTAAACCTACTTTACAAACAACCAATTTTTTTGTTATCTTATAAGTTTGAATTTATCACAGCTTCAATAAGATACTGTAGACGTAAATAAGTGGTTTTAATTTCAACTTCATAACTCCTCGCGTTCCCGAGATAAACGGTTCTGACTGGCAGACAGACGGACGGACGAACAAACAGCGAAGTGATACGGAACCCTTAATACAGACAGACCTTAAATGTGTAAGACAAGTTAAATGACTAAAGAAGTGTAAGGACTTATGCGTGAATCTTAAAAAAGACGTGTGGCACTCGGAGACTGAAGCTATTGCATAGCATTTTTTATCAACTTATGCCGATACAACAAATGCCACCTAAAGGCGGGTTGCTGAACTAAAGAGACAAGCGTGATATTTCAAAAAGTCATTAAAAGTTCTGCTATTCATCGATAGATGGAAAAACTAAAAAGTATCACCGCTGTGCCGGTCGGAGTGGGGGGTGTTAGGTTATTATCGTTACGGAATTTCTGGATTCGTTCTCCACGCTCAAGGCCCGCGATAGAAGCTATGCAATAGCCGGTCGGAGTGGGGGGTGTTAGATTATTTTCGTTACGGAATTTCTGGATTCGGTCTCCGCGCTCAAGGCCCGCGATAGAAGCTATGCAATAGCTTAAAAGAAAAAACGTGACTATACATTTTGCGCAGATTTTCAAGGAAAATAATTGTCTTTGTCAACAAAACCTATTAAAATTGCAAAACACGTGTCACCAGTCATAAACACTCGACGGAAAATTGAAACTTCTTAATTTACATTGGAACTTGAAACCATGTTCCGAACACAACATAATTGTACTGAGTAAGCTTACTTTTCAACATCGCAAAGGTCTAAGCAACGCAAAGCCATACGCGCTTTGCGGGTCTACCTGTCTCTTTCCGATACTATCCGAAATCGATATGAGTAAGAGTGTATGAGTGTTTGGGTAGGCTGACCTGCCGTTGTCTGTACATTAGCATCTTCTCTCCATGGACCAGACTGTAATTACCATCTCGCCTTGCATACGTGGCGGTTGCGGCCAAATTCTTCTTTTGTAGTCCTGTTCCCATAAGTGTGGCTGATGTAGGACAAAGATGATGTATTTTTGAAGTCTTTAAGATTTGAACTCAGGTGGAGTGAACCTGTTGCCTCCTCTCCAGTTATGTAAATAATTTTCCCCAAAACAATGTAAGAGTTTGATATAAGGGACTCTTCATCCCGTTTAATTATTATTGGCACTTCAAGACACGTAAGAGCCGATGTTATTATTAATAACGAAATAATTTAACTTTGTTGAACGATTTGTTAACTCAAGTTTTTGATGATAGCAATTAAAGCCCCAATTTCATACTATGTACAGTATGAAATATGATTAAGGTTAAATAAGATATAGGATAAAACAGAGCTTATCGAATCCGACTTTTGAACTAGATAATTACGTAATTAATATCGTTTTAATTTATATAAAAATACGGAAGAGCTGAAAGGGGGTTGTATTTTTACATTATTGCGCAAGTAATTATTAGTATAGTTTTGGGGTGGTGAGATCTACCTCCTAATGGTCCACCCTGGACATCGGCATCTTTGGTTTTCTAACCAATGATGACGGCTCACAGATCCCCCTGCGGTGGTAGGCTTCGTAAGAGGCTGCCTGGATACTACCACTCTCCTGCCGGAGTCCAGCGCCAAACAGTTTTTCTGTGTTCCGCTGGTGTGTAACCAGTACCTCTGGGTAAGCTCGCTCCATCTTAGGCTTCTTCTAAACGGTATAGTTAAGTATGTAGTCAAGAGCAAGCCAATTATTTAAAAAAAAAGTCAATGTTTATTGAATTGGTTTTATATGTTTTTAAGTAAAAACCTGGATATACTGGGAATTGTCTTTAATGTCTAGTACCTGGTAACCGAAGATTTTAAATATTTATAATTATTCATATTCATTTAATCACTTCATAACACAACAGCAGACAATATACAGGATGAAATTTTAACCACTTTCCAAAATTTTTATATGTGTTCAGTATCGTATTAAGAGCCTATTTATGAAGTAAAAATTGTAAATCAAGTTGTCTATCACCTAGTTTTCAATTTTTACGGTCCTAGACCTGTTAAGGTATAAAGGGAAAATCAAAAACTTATGAATAGTATTGTAATGAATTAATGAGATGCACATCGCGTAAAAAAAGTGTTACTAGGATGACGTATCAAAAATTTTAGATTTTTGGCGGACTTTTTCTAAGTGCTTTATCTTGACATTTTTGTACTGGGCTATACCAAAAGAAAAAATACGTCATTTGATTTTGCCTCGTAGATTGCTATATTAAAATTTGGAAAGTGGTTAAAATTTCACCCTGTATAGGCACAGAAAGATGGTTAATGGTTATGCTATGACCTCGGAGAGGTATGCGTGATTTACATTACAAATTATTTTTTTATTAAATTAGATTAATTAAATTACGGAAATATCAATAAATACAATACTAATCAGTATTATTAGTAGTAAAAGTCGTAGTCAACAATTGGTATTTTATTACCCTTTTTCGCATCAACCTAATAAAATAAGTACTTAATAAAGTTTATCGGAGCAAAGACAGTAGGCAAGGCATGAAATTCTTTTCACCACATTCTAGTGTTGCCGAACTATCGATAGTAAAACTATCGATAGTTTTAATCGAAAATCATGTTATCGATAGGCCCATCGATAGCACCGATACAATCGATAGTATCGATACTATCGATAGCACAGGACAAGGCAATACTATCGAATGAGTTTAATACTATCGATACTATCGATTGTTTTGGACTATCGATAGTTTAACAATTTGCAATACTCGTAGTATTAGGTATGTTTCAACAGTAATGGAAGTAGTGGACCATTTAAGCTGATAATATTAAGGCAATGTCAAATAATATTGCCGCAAGGAAACTATTTGATATTATTTATTCCTATATCTGCATAGTTAATTGTGTTTGACTATTATACCTGAAAATTGTAAACAATACTATTGCAAATCATTAAACTATCGATAGTCCAAAACAATCGATAGTATCGATAGTACTGCCTTGTCCTGTGCTATCGATAATATCGAGAGTATCGATAGTATCGATAGGCTATCGATACTATTGATATGACGTCAACTATCGATAGTCGACTATCGATCGGCATCACTACCACATTCTTGTATGAAAACTTCCCTCTTTAGTCAGGGCTCGGAGGTAAATCCCTTCCTCAAATATTTGTTGAGTCATCGAGCGAACTAGACTGTTCTTTAAGGAAGGTACTTACGCTAGAGCCATTTGTTTAATTGTAATTTGAAGTAAAAAAATATCTTAAGCATTGTCTCTCATTACCAATGATCTTAAGTCGTGAGTTTCAGCAAATATCGTAATTTATGGAATAAATGGATAGATTTTATATCCAGAATGCCGATTTTAAATACAATAGAACCATCTCATCTCATGGATGTCGCAAGCAAGAGGCGACGTTAAAGTGTCTTTTTTACCACCGGCAAAGCTGCTATCACCAAGTCGCCAAGCGTGGCGATAATGGCAAAATCCACACACGACACAATTTGCAGAAAATTGATTATAAATGTATATTACAGTGGCCTGCAGATCAAGCTATACATTTTTGTTGTAAACTCGCACCTATTTGAATGACGTTCTAATGTGATGTCATCTGCACTAAAGTGCTAACCCAAAAAAATTGTTTGAACAAATCAACTTGCGGAATATTCCTTCATCAGAATACGTGAATTATCTCCGAAAAATCTGTTTAGGCTACTTTAATTAACCCTCAGTGAATCGAGCGGTATAAATACCCACTCACATCTTTTGTACAGCCAACAAATAGGTAAGTAGTCAGCTAGTTGTAGTAATGGAACCAATCATTAATTGGATGTCCCCGCAAAGCGGTCGTGATGTCCCCTGAGGTTAGGGGTTACGGGGATAAATGCACAACACTATGTGAGGAGGGTTTGCAAAACAAATTTCCAGAAATATACTGGTTAAATAAAAAAACATTACAACCTCCGTAGTGGAAGTGTAGTCTATACCGGTTTTCATTGTGTTGCCTGCTCTGACGTCCCGGACTCGATTCTCGGACGGAACATTAAAGAAAAAAATTGGTTGTTTGTAAAGTAGGTTTACGATCGAGATGTTTACGTGATAACGTCTTATTGGTGATATAAGTTTTTGGGAAGTAAGGAATTAATGAAGATAACAATTTTTTCAAATTTTAAATTACATCTTAAACATTCAACGAAAACTTAACCGCACGAGAAAATCTCCATTCGTTTGTATGCCGCTAGAGTGAGAGAGACGGAAGATCGGTCCACTCACTCGAACGCTATGCCAGCCTCCGCTCGTGAGGATTCCGCGTGACAAGTTTCACGGAATGACTGGCAGCGCTCGAGATGAGACGGGAGATCGGTCCATCTCTCTCGTTATACCTGCGATCGCGCTCGTGAGGTTTTGGTGTGACACAAGTTTCTGAACATGTCACCCGACTAAAACGATTTTAAAGACGTTATCACGTCAAAAATGTTCTTTATATATTTCCTGGTGTCTATTTGTGGTAACTTTGTTGATTTTGATTGTTAAAAAACATAGTTATTTATTTCCATTTTATCGTCAAGATGTACCTTTATTTTTCAATTGTTTTGATAAAAGTATGCAATAGTGTCTTATTTTAATGTTGTTATGTCTTGTGATTTCATTTTTTTAGTATCTGTGATATAAATATACTGTTTGAAGTCAGAACAATTGATGTATTGCAAAATATATGCTATCTTCTTGACGAAAAAGTCGAATTCATGTTACTCGCTTCAGATATATAAATCTTCCTGAATAACCATACAGACCATGAAAATGTATCCGTTGTCTTGTTCACTTAAACTATTATTATATTAAGCAGATAGCCAATTTTCGGCTAAGTAGAATAATATAATAATAGTATAGTAAGCGCCGCGCCGACTACAATATTCCTAATAAAAATTTTGTCACTTAATTTTGGTAATAACAAATATTCAAATGGTTCTAATAATGATGGTCTTTTAATATTGAGATACCGAAAAAAGTTTGGTTATGATTGAGACTTAGCAGAATTTAATCATGTTTACATGGTGAATATCACCTCTACAAATAGTTAATAAAAACCTAGCTTTTGCAAACAGTACACACTTGAACGCTCGTATTAGTGCTCGGTTAGCTGTGTCCTTTGCACTGATTTGTTCGTCATCAAATAAAGCTATAGCTTTTCTGTAAAACTAGACTGGCCTTACAGACTTAGCTCTAAGGCAACAAAAGTTTATAATATGTCTGGGAAGAAGTCTTCGGATTTTGAATGCTTCTAAAAGAAAAATCTTTTTCGTTTTATTTGTTACTGGCTGGATTTAGTATACATGAATACGGAATATTAAGAAAAAGAAAAAGTTAATTTCACTTTCCCGCCATTTATTTATTTATGGGTTTCCTGTCCGCAATGTTCAAAATGGGATCTACCTCCTAGTGGTCCACCCTGGGCAACAGCATCTTTGGTTTTCTAATCAATGATGACGGTTAACAGATCCCTCTGCGGGGGTAGGTAGCTTAGGCTTCTTAGGAGGCCGCCTGGATGCTACCACCCTCCTGCCGGAGTCCAGCGTCAAACAGTTTTTTTGTGTTACGCTGGTGTGTGGGAGAACCAGTACCTCTGGGTAAGCTCGCTCCATCTTAGGCTTCTTCTTAACCATCGCTAACAGCGATAAGACCGCCTGAATTGTACAGTCCTTAATGTATTTTTTAAGTTAAACATTATTTTTGTAAGGTGTGCAATAAAGAGTACCTATCTATCTATCTATAGTTAAGTATGTAGTCAAGAGCAAGACCATTATTTATAAAAAAAAAGAGTAAATTTATCATAGGCTAAAATGAAAAACTATAGATCCACAATCAGCAAAAACAAAAACGTCCTCATCGAATAAGCGCTACTAGAACATTTCGGTGCTCTTTCAACTTTTTAGTAATTTAAAGTTTTAGTACAAAAATCAATCACGCACAGTGTGGGTTGAGTAACTGTAGTTCTTTGTACGACGCATTTTTGACGATTTATTTAATATTGTTGTTCCCTTATTTCAGATGATTCGTGAAAACTAAGTAATATAATATATAATTATTGTTTTTAAGCCGAAATAATCAGTGTTAAATAATCATTTCTCAGACGACCTCCATGGCGGAGTGGCGTCTACACCGGTTTTCAAGGTGTCGCCTCCTGCGAGGTCTCGGGTTCGATTCCCGGACGGGTCAGTCAAGAGAAAATGTATTTTTCTCTCTTTTATCGGGTCTAGGTATATGTGGTTACTACCTTCGTTGTTTCTGACTTCCACAAACGCGCTCATCAAATAGTTAGGTTGAGTACCTAACAGAGATCACTATGGAGCTTTGGGATAAGAACAATGTATGTGATGGTGTCCACATTTGTTTATTTATTTCATAAAAAAAGTATGTATTAACAAAATTAAGAAATATACTGTTTTTAGGGTTCCGTAGCCGAATGGCAAAAAACGGAACCCTAATAGTTTCGTTAAGTCTGTCTGTCTGTCCGTCCGTATGTCACAGCCACTTTATTCTGAAAGTATTAGCATTACCCAGTTGAAACTTGTTAAATAAGTGTATCCTGTTGACCGCTTTACGATTATTATAAAAAAAATGATATTTAAGGGGGGCTTTCCATACGTAGAACTAAAAATATTTATCTACCCAAACCTATGCGTATCTATGGCTAGGTCTTTTAAAATGACATTGAGGCTTTTAGAACCATTTTTCCCAAAAGTCTAACATTTGGAAGATAGACGCTTCCAAAGTGGTAAAATGGGTGACAATCCCCCCTCTAACTTTTAAACTAAGCAAGCAAAAATTTTGAAAAAAACATATTATGTAGATCTTAGCAAAGTAGTTTTTGAGAAATAGCATGTATTAACAATTTTTTAACAACAGCAAATATAACTTTGTCCTTCATACAAACACTATAAAAAACAAAGTTATTTTTGCAGGAAATTAAGTATTCTGGTATTTTGGCTAAGTGGTAGTAAGTGTCCACTTACTACCACTTGATCTGTACCAACAATCAAGAATCTGTACCAGTAGAAATCTGTACCAAGGGTTCTGTACCAACTTTAACTGAATTAGGGGTCCCCCTAATTCAGTTAAAGTTGGTACAGAACCCTCAGTGCGCGACTCCGACTAGCACTTGGCCGGTTTTTTTTATTAGATCAATTAACTGGCAAAAAACAACGCCGCTTTTTATAAAGTACTAACGCGGCGCTGGGTTAAGGAAGGATACCGTTAGCTGTTTTTTACCCTAAGATTAATTGAGGGGTCCTGTTTGCAGATTTTTGTAGGAGTAACTAGGCTCCAAAAGGATTAATGAAATCTTGGATCCGTGTTGTTGCTGCAATTAAAGTAAGTTTTCGATCAATTTATAAAATGTTTTGATAATTATTCAACAAGGTAGGTATTCATAAAAAACAGAGCGACGGACAGACGGACAGACAGCACTAGGACCAGTTTAAATTGTCAAAAACGATAAGGTAACATTACAAATAATTTAGTGTGGTGATTAAGTTTTCTTAAATTTTCTAATTATCCGCGCACTTTTCTTATTTTTTTCTGCCATAAGAACATTCTCCTGACAATAACAAACAAAACAAAAAGAGAATTAGCGAAATCGGTCCAGCCGTTCACGCGTTATGCGATGACCAAGGGAAATAGGGATATATAGATTACATTACCTATCTCTTTACGAAATTTCGTCAAGATCCTTTCAGTCGTTCTGGAGCGATCGGGTATCAAAAATCCATCAAATAGGTATTTAGCATTTTTGATAATTTTAGGATTAGTTATGTAATTAAATTTATTAAAAGATTAGTTAGACAAGATAGATGCGTACGCACATTTCAAGAAATCACTATAATTCATCAGACTGGTTTTCTAAAATAAAGACTCACTGCGGCCAATCTTTTGGTACTTACGGCGTCATGTTCGGCCCCGTTTTATTTTTACGAAGGCTTTTCACACGTCCCAATTTGTGGACTCGAGAGGTCTAAAAGAAAAACGATGTCTGGGTAAATAATGAGACAGTTATTTTATCAACATTTAAAGGGTACACTTCTCGGGATTTGCATTAAGGTTTTAAATTTGTTTTGTGCGGCTAATTACGACATTTTGATGTGATGTTGTTGTTTTAGGCTGATTAAAAGCTTGAAAATAGCAACATTACATACGAGTACTTATGCTTGTTATTTAAAGATCCTTTCAACAAGATAAATCCCTTTTTAGGGTTTCGTACCCAAAGGGTAAAAACGGGACCCTATTACTAAGACTTCGCTGTCTGTCCGTCTGTCCGTCTTGCCGTCTGTCCGTCTTGCCGTCTGTCCGTCGCTATGTCACCAGGCTGTATCTCAAAAGCCGCGATAGCTAGACAGTTGAAATTTTCACAAATTATGTATTTCTGTTACCGCAATAACAACAAATACTAAAAACATAATAAAATAAATATTTAAGGGGGGCTCCCACACAACAAACACGTTTTTTGGCCTTTTTGGTACGGAACCCTTCGTGCGCGAGTCCGACTCGCACTTGGCCGGTTTTTTTATATGAATTCACGTCGGCTTCTACATTCGTGCATTGAATATATCTAGTTAGCGAATGACGAAAAAATAATTTCAGGTCAGTGCATAGCATCTCATACATATTAATCGACATGTCATTCATTCATAGTTCGTATGCTAAACCAAACAGAATCTATCATTCAGTTCACTCGGAGCGCGGCAAACAATCTGGCAATATGGCAAATTGTCGAAATAGCGAATGAGCCGAACTGCACAAGTTAATTAACAGCAAATACCGTGATTACGTGATTTATATGAAGCGAGCTTTTAATGCGCGCATGACAAATGAATGCGAAATGTATTAAGTAATGCCACAATACAATTCACATACAATTCAGTGAGTAAAATTTGTTTGATTTCTGCAAATAGGCCTTAAGGGCGTGTAAAAAAATATTGGGATCAAATATTTTAACCTATGTTTTCTCCATTTGTAAAGTGGTTTTAAGTGCTGGACCAAGATCGCACACACACAAATACACATTCACTCTCACTCTTCATAATCGCAATACAATGTAGTGTTATTTAATAATATTGTGCTACTTCTTATTGTATAAAACAATCTCTTAATGCTCAGTGTGCTAACAATTCATCAAAAAGCTATCGCACGTTTTGGTTCGGATGTGGAGAGACTGGTAGTGTGCCATACCTACAGGTATCCTAGTACAAAGACCAGTCTCACACATAGACTAGATTTTTATTTATTAAACTGTTACCTAGATATTATTAATAACTGCTGTCATTATCATTTTCTGTGTGAGAGAGGAAATAAAGATTTACTTATTTATTTATTTATTTACCTCGGGGGTTCGATCTCCCGGTCGGGCAACAGAGTTTAGAAGTTTCGAACATTGCTCGGGTTTGTGATCACCAACCCGCATTTGGCAAGCGTGGTGATAATGCTAGTACCCTTCTTTGCTGTGGTAAATTGAATTCAATGATAGAGGCAAAACATAATAAGTAAAGTAAAGTAACAGCCTATAATCATCCCACTGCAGGGAAAAGGCCTCCATCATTGAATTCCAGTTACCTCAGCAATGATGGGTACTGGCTGAATCACCACGCTTACCAAATGCGGGTTGGTGATCACAAACCCGGGCAACGTTCGAAAATACGAAACTTTTTTTTATTGCCCGACCCGGGAATCGAACCTGGGATCCCGAGATCATGGCCCGGTATATAAACCACTAGACCAACGGGGCGTAAAAAATAATAATAATATATTCAAAATATACCCCGCAGTGGTATGATTTATTGGGCGTTACTTTACAGTATGTTTTCTCAGTGGTAAGACATGTTAGCGGGTCGATTATGGAGAGCCATGTTACTAACTGCGCGAAAGGATCAGAAAGTTGGAAATCCTAAGGAGATCTTCTTAAGGTGACCGAAATCGCTTGAAGAATTACGAATAATTTTACCATGTAAATGTTAATTATAATATTTTAAATCGACATCTATGATGATAAAAAGCATACTTTTGTACGTTTGAATGAAAAATGAAACTTTTAGTTTATTCGGTGACAGGCCGATTTAGATGTAATCGAGAGACCTTGTAAAACTACTATAGTAGGTATAGTTTCTGCTAAAGGGTTGGAAGAGTATGTATGGAAAATCAATGTTTTCCTAACTTAGTATTTTATGATTGTGAAAACTTAAGTGAAAGTAAAGAGTGAGATTTTGAAAACTCGATATATCCGGGAGTGCTATTTTAAAATTACTTTTATTCCCAACTTATTTTAATAATTAAACAACGTTCAGCTCAAACTTATTTTGAAAGTTACTTCTGAATATGATCGTCCGTTTTGCCTAGTATTTACAACATTTGAAACAGAAATCTTTGTATTATTATCACGCTACAAATGGGATTTTTCGCTTTTGAACCCAGTCAACGCAAAGCCAGGGGCGGATTTAACTTTGGTATCTTAAACCGTCTTTCAGAAATGCAAGAAATAGGACACAGAATCGTCTTAACGCAGAAATACAAGTCTTTGTAGCGAATATTTTACTCCTTAACGGCGGAAAGCCGGATCTTTCATTCGTTTTCAATTTCCTTGCTTGGACAAATTGTAGGAAACAAGTCAGTAACTTTTCCTAATTCCCATTAAAGTGAGTTCAATTAGAAATCGAATGTCGTTAATCTACAGACGGAGAGCAAAGACTTCGCACATTTAAGCTTTAATTGGTCAAACATTTCTAAAAGAATATTGAAATGTCCAATAGGAAATTTAGATTAATTTCTTTTGCTTCAACTCAAACTCTTTTTAATCGTGTAGGTAGGCTTTGTTACTATAATTTTACTTTAAAACTTATCCATTCGGCTGTAAAGCGTTTATATGCTTGATCTAAGGACTATTTAAGTATACCTGATCATGGCGCTTGCAACAGTGTCGAAATATTGGAAACTCATAAAAACAAGGTACATGGTAGACATCTCGAAATAACTAACTCATACCTGAAAGTGTCTTACACTCCTCTTTTTCTTCAGGCACCTCATTTCCCCTTACTCCGTCCCCTTGCAAAAGGCGTGCAATGCGCGGCGTCAAGCGATCCGCTCATAAAACGACAGATAGACGACCCAAATCTATGTTCAAGGGATTTTTCTATTATGTTTGGATCCTTTGAGTCTTTGTGATCCGCTTTAAGCTTTTGTACAAACTGAAAAAACATTTATTACATTCACGCATTGTGCTGCCGGAAGGAATCTACGATTTGATTGCCTACAAAAAGTGTTTAAAGCTTTGAACTCTTCAAGCAAAAGCTAGCCGAAGGGTCTAAGGGCATCAAAGGTCTATTGTTAGTTCCAAACTATTCACGATCCTACTTAGTTATCTCGTTGCTAGCTTTTGAGGGTATAGTTAGACTAATCAATTAGTTAATTAAATTGTATGCTTACATTCAAGTTAAAAATATATAAAAAATAGTTTTACACATCACTAAGCTGCTATTTTTTGGTGTATGTTATTTTAACATTATTTTATAGACAGAAGTCAGTAAATAAAATAGCTTAACTTTTTACTTAAAATAAGACTTATTACTTCAAAACGAGAACCACTTTTTTATTTGTTCACTTTTGTGATGATCTGTATGAGGAATTAACATTAACATAATTATCAGACAACATAAATTCATTGCTGGACTCGAGATGGATTGATTGTGTCAAAAAGTATATGATTGAGAAGGGAGTAGATGACTCGATGACGACTTACAGGATTGTATGGAAGAGGAAAACATACTGCGCCGACCCCAGATGACCCGGGAACAGGGCTAGTGAATGATGATCAATTCATTGCTGGACTCGATAAGCCTTTCCAAAAAGATTTAGGTATAGTCACCATGATTGATAGGCGGGCTAGCGATCGCAGTTTAGATACATAAGCTGATTCCTAAAGATACTACACTATACACCGTGCTTTTTGAACCACCTAAAAACGAAGCCCACGTTATGAGACTATTATGCATAATATCATGGCAGTGTTATTTATTCCATCAATAAAAAATATTTTAGAGAAATACTAAATATTGATTCATACTTTTAATTTTGAAAAACGCTGTGACGTGTTTGGTCGTATTATTTTACTGCGGCGGGGTCCTGGGTGAATGAACCTTACAAAGTTACGTCCGTGCGCGTCACATCGTGTTTCAAAATGAATAACTGAATTAATATTTCATATTTTTCTATGATTATTTGTATTGATAAGAAAACACTGCCAAGATGTTAAACATAATGGTTAAATAACGTGGGCTTCCTTCTTCAGGTGGTTGAAAATGCACGGTGTAAAGTAAAATGTAATATACTCGTATTTCCTAACAATAGCCATGCGCACTGCCTTTTAAACAAAGCATATTTAATTAATAAAAAAATACTCTGCATTGTTCATTCGTGTGCCCTGGAAACGTGTCAGACCTGTCTAAAGTTAGCCAACTCTAAGTTTCGGATCCGGTGTTCGGATTGTGACGACAACTCGTCTGCGACTCGTCGAGTTAGCGTCGAGTCGAGCGGCGCGAGCGAGCTAACGAATGCAGATTAGGTGAAATTAGAAAAGCGTCTGTATGAGACTTTCGTGGTTACAAAGAGCTGTAGAACCTGAAAAAACGAGTTGTCTTAGATCTGAAACTATTCCATCGTGATTGCGAAAGCATATACACACACTTATTTGAAAATGATGTGTCGGAGGGTTTTCGCCTTATATCTTCCCTCAAATAACAGATATCTAAAGTTTATTACAAATATTATAATAAATTGTTTTATTTGTAATAGTTATTTACTATATTGATATCAAGTGTTATCAAATTCGAAGGACTCTATGAACTCCAAACTAAGGTAAACTGAGAGCATGAATTATTTAATATCATTGAACTAACTTTATCTTTTATTCTTGGTCTTTTTTTTAATGTGCATGGGCCAAAACGCAGTTTACTAAAAATTACTTGCAAAATTATATTTAGTATATAATACGTATTGCTGAAAAAATTGAACGGTATGTTTTAGATGTACAATCTTTAACTTTAAATGCGAAAGTTTGTATGGATGTTTGGTACTCAACTACGCCAATATGGTTGATGAAGTTTGATACGAAGGTAAGTGAAATATAGGCTACTTTTTATACTGAAAACAGATCCTATAAGATAGTATTAATTCCAGAACTCTACGCGCATAAAGTCGCGGGCAATAGTAAGTATAAAAACTAAAATTAAAACATTTTATCAGTGTTTAACATTGTCTTATCATAAAACTATATCTTTCATGCAATCTTTACGTGAGGACCTAATCATGATTTATTAGTAGATCAAAGTAACTAACATACTACGAGATGAAGAACGTATGACAGACAAACCTAAAATCTGATTCCACAAGTTGACTTGAAACAGAGAATTACGATTAAAATTACCCGAATCCGTTCCAGTAATGAGTTTTTAAACCCTAACATTCCAGAGGTAGTAGGCGGTATCTTCTAATGTCCCTCGGAATAAATCAGGCCGAAACCGATTCGATTTACCTTTCCCTAAGTCCCGGGATGGAGCTTATTCCTGTCCTCGCGCGAGTCAGCTGAAAACTGTTCTTATTTCGCAACTGATATTCGTCTTTTGTTTTTGTTTTTCTTTTGGAAATCATTATTTTTTGGTATAAGTATTGTGTATTTTTTATTCGACGAAAAACAGGAGATTTTTCAAAATTCGATGCCATGTTTATGTCACCGTAAAATTGTTCAAAACTAACGGTGGGTTATCTTTAATTGCTGAACTAATTTAAGTCCCTGAAGTTTTATCCCAGAAATGATCCTTTAATGAAAGCCTGAAAGAGGGGGTGGAAATTTGTTTGAGGAATCAATAACTTTTTAATTTGGTTTAGAAATAATGGTTGCTAACACAAATAATCAAGATCGCGATTTACCTAACCGAAAGCGTTAGGTATGTTAATATTCACGGGCTTAACCCTAGTTAAAAATATATATAACAAATAAACTCGTCCTACAAATCATTCATCAAAATCATTATACTCGGCCGCTAACTTGCAGTCAATTTCACTAATGAACACAACTGGCGAATCGTCGGCCGATGCTCAATAAACAATGGACAGTGTTATGCAAAAAACTACCAGTTCGTTGTAATATGCAATTTACTAGAGTTTATTGATTCAAACGCCCCGTTGGCCTAGTGGTTTAAATACCGGGCCAAGATCTCGGGGTCCCAGGTTCGATTCCCAGGTCGGCCAACAAAAAGTTTCGAATTTTCGAACGTTGCTCGGGTTTGTGATCACCAACCCGCATTTGGCAAGCGTGGTGATTATGCCAGTTCCCATCATTGCAGTTGTAACTTGAATTCAATGATGGAGGCCTTTTCCCTGCAGTGGGACGATTATGGGCTGTTACTTTCCCTTTTTTTATTGATTCAGGGTTTTAATTATTCTCGATATAAACATGATCACGGCAGATGGCGCTTGCAACAGAGCCGAAATACCGGAAACTTATAAAAACAAGGTACATGTAGGATAAACCCTGAATCAATTAACTCTAATGACAGTTACCATAAAAGTTTAAATCAGTATGGAATGTAGTTAAATTTTTCGTATGTTTAATCGTATTTTTTATATGCATTGATTTTATTCTATCGAAGGGATTCCTAACTGCACTGATAATTATGTATTGTATTTTGAAATATATCAAAATCGTCCAAAACATAAAGTTAACAACTATTACACTTTGTCATATTATTAAAAAGTAATCTTAAATTAGATTACTTTAATTTACTACAAGATTATAGAATTAATCTAATGTTATCAACAGTTTGAGCACTAGAAGATGTGTATTGTGGAAAAATAATAGTGTATCGGAATCTTGTTATAGTCGGAATAGTTGCTCACATATTCTATCAATGTAGACTAATTGTTGAGATAAAAACCTCGATGTGTTAGATTACTTGCAAAAAAATCTTGAAGTTCCGTCATTCTGCATAGCTTCATCCATTTGCCGATAACGAGTATTAGCTTTACCAGCTAATTTCCAAATAAACAACCGATTGCACTGTAAGCGGAATCACGTTGTTTCGCTTTCAATTTAGTTGCTATCAAAATAGGTTTTATCGTGTTATACACGACATTTTAGTTCCGGATATTCCTGAATAGGTTGAGGGTTTGCTTTTGAAATGGCACATGAATGCCTTTCACAGCGACAATTAACATTAAAGAATTTCCTGGAAATTTTCACCCGATTCATCGACGTACCTTACTATGATGCACATTCTTATAATTTATACTGAGTTTTACACATGTAATTTCAATACAAAATCATTTGCGAAAAGTTATGGTTTATAATTATATACACAGACAGTGTCTGTGTATGTAAATGGTTGATGTACAGAAAGTTAATTGAACCAAGATTATTTAACTTCATCATAATCAACAGCCCTCTCCAAAGAGAGATTTGGGCCATAATCGCCGCACGTGGCAGGTGAGTTGGCCATCGCAACTTGGTCACTGGACTAAAGAAGACGGTGCTGCTTGCGCCTTTTTTTCTCGTTTACCAATACTTTTTTAGTCGCCTCTTCCCTTAGGAATATGGTGCTATTCTTTTTATGTGCCAGAACCAAACATAATTTGGTTTATCATGGATAAATCAAACCCCTTTACTTAAAACAATATCAGTTGAAATGTAAATGATGTTCAGTTAATTGTATTATCGTCCTCCCGCTGATAGCTTTTAGACAGAAACTCGAGTTGGACTTGGAATCGTCTTGAAACGCTTCGGTTCCTTAAGTAATCAGTTAAAAGTTATGTTTACTTCGCATTGCACTTATTGCTGAAAATGTAAACCCAGTTTAGTAAACTTTTGTTAAACTTGTCACTCTTTTTAACGGTCAATGACTTGATACCGCGCAAGTAAATCACCTATTTTTGAACTATGGAAGAAGAAGAGCCTATTAAGAAGATCTAAGATGTGTTTTATTACCGAGTTCAAGAACAAATTTTTTTTTTAAATGAAGTTTAATTGCAATTTTTGTAAAATTTTAAATGCGGAGGAAGTGAAACGACATTCATAGGAAGGACCAGAGTTGTCGTGATTTGAATTATTTTTAAAAAAGCAGATTCATTTTATGTTTGAATGTAAACCAACTTTACTTTAATTTTTGCTGTAGTAACATTTTTTAAAGTGTTGAGAAGCTATGAGTAGCTGAGCATAAAGGTTAAATAAGCTTTAAATTCAGCTTAGCTTTGGCACTGGACAACAGAGTTGTAGACGGACGGACGGCTGCCGTGAATTCGTTATCCTCACAACTTCGGTTTTAATCAACACAAACAATTTTACCCTCACCCACTCCGCTTACTGATTCCACAGCCTATATAAATCAGTATATACTATGCAAGCCAATGCCGCAGCCGACATTATTTGACATGTTTCTCTTGCCTTTGTTTAAACTTTTTATCACGAATGTTATTCTTGTCATGTAAATTTTATATTAATTATGAATTATTCTTTTATATTTGTATGCCAAAATGGCCGATCACAGCCTGCACTTTTAATATAATTATATATATGTCATCTTAATTAACTTGTGTATCACATATAAATTATTAGATGTGAAAAAAAAAACATTTTCCAATTTAAAAGTTTTTTTTCATTGAACTGTAAAAATAAAATAATTATTATTATGATCATCTGTTTAACACAAAATGTTAGATAATAATTCTTTGATGATAAAATCACATTGGCATAATGTGTAACCTATACATGTGCTATTATAGAAATAATGCCTACTCGGCCCATGTGAAACAGTTCCGGAAAATTGGAAAGACGGAATATTTCCGTTTCTTAAGAGGAAACACTACCTACGGGCGAGAGATCTGAAAAATAGGTATTTGTAAAATCTATTGCTGTCGCGCAGTGCCAAACGCCTTCACCGCAGAGTGTGATAGAGACAACTGCTTCTTGGACCGAAAATACCTACTAAAGCACACCAAATCAACGTTTCGTAGTCCCCCGATTACTTTTCCAAAACTAGACCGATTTAAATACTTTTTTCATTAAAAATTTAAAAAGGCTTTGGCCGTGTTTTTATGATCTTCTTTTTTTCTAAAATTTTGCCAAATTTGTTTTCTGGATGTTTGAACACAGCGGAAAATCTGGCGAATTTTTTCAATTTTTGAGGGCTCATATCTTTTTTATTAATATAAAATTTATGGAAAAACAGAAAACATAGAAACATGCTAATGGTGGCCATAGATTTTTGTAATAAAAATTATTGCTCTACTGGCTTTATCCAGGGAGGAAACAGGGGACTACGTTTGTATGGAAAAACGGCCCTTGTGTTTCCGCTTAATGATATTCCTACTTAATTACAAAGTCGTGTCAAAGGTGTTTGTTGTATCTTAAAACAACTTTCAATATTTGGACTTTACATACAGTGACATAATAATGAGCCTATTTCCATAGTCTTAGATAAATAAAAAATATCTGTCGCCTGACTAGCAAAAGGTTTCGATCTAATCAATTCCATCAGAGAAACATCTTTTCAAATGCCACATTTGATGTTCACAACATTGTGAATGCAAATATAACAAGTTCATTTATCGTTCAATGTGTTTCAAGATTTTAAAAAAATGTGTGCAAACTGGCTGTTTCTTAAATGTCATGTTGAATCCGTCTGCCGAGAGGAAACATTTATAACTGCAATGAACGTCTATTATTTCGGAATACCGAAACGGGGCCGGTTAAAAGACTGTGGATTAAAAAGATTATTTTCCATTCGTTTTAAGTTGCTGTTTTAAAAAATGTATATTTAAATTTGAACCAGGTGATTTTCGTATCTTTGTATTGGTAAAATTTTATTTCGCAATTTTTTTTTCTGATATTCTCCCACAGATTTATTAAACATAAATTACCAGAAAATTACGATGTGTTAAACCAATTAATTTCTCGAGTTCCTTGTTTCTATAATATAAAAAAGAAAACAATAACTTTAATATTTCTATCGTCTGAAAACAAGGAAGCTAAGTATTTGTTGCTATCCATATTGCAGCAAACTGATTAAAATGAATGAAGTACTGGACCTACAAAAACATTCTATACCTACTTTAACAAAAAAAAAGTAGGTATTATTAAATTTTGAAGTCTCACTAAAAAGAATCACAAAACAAGCCCTGTTCGGGTATTTTTTTTCAAAGTCGGATTTAAAGTTGTATGAATTCAGAGCACGCTTGCGGTTTTGTCGATGTTTTCAGCAGACATTGTTTAGCATGCAAGCAGTTTGTGTGCAGTAACCAACTCGTCATACGAAACGACCGATTGCAACAAAGTGGATTACACAGTTTCTTTTGACAGTATAGGATAAGGCCTCTATCATTGAATTCAAGTTACCACAGCAATGATGGGTGTACTGGCATAATCACCACGCTTACCGAGTGCGGGTTGGTGATCACAAACCCGAACAACGTTCGAAAATTCGAATTTTTTTTGTTGCCCGACCCGAATTCGAACCTGGGACCCCGAGATCTTGGCCCGGTATTTAAACCACTAGTCCAACGGAGCGTTTGACAGTATAGATATCGCTATTAACTTGTACGATGTTAAAAGAGTCGTAACTGATGTTTTATATGTTTTTCAGACGAACCTATTGCTAGTCTTCGACGGCTAGAAACTTCGCTAGATTCTAGACGACCTCCAGGCTGAAATGGTTTACATACCGGTTTTACCGCCCGTAGATTTTTTTAATTTATTAATTAAATAGTTTCAGTGAACCCTACACAATTTAAAACATTCATAGGTTGTAATTTTTTTTACCTAATTCACGCTGGTGGTCAATTCATTTCGATTAATTCTTATGTATGTAGGTGTAGTAGGTAGCAAAATTTTATTCTCACATTGACAAACGATCAACTTTTGGGTCTAAAGTTTAAAGCCCTATCAAGTAAACTTGAACTAATAAGTTAACTGTTGTTACATGCAACAAAGCAAACAATTTGTAAACATTTTATTTTACATGGTTTAAAAATAGAATGTCCGAACTTTTTATGCTACGAGTATTATTGTCTCTTCGAGATACAGCCCAAAGCGTGCGCTGAAAGACGCCCAACTTAAGGCATTCCGCGTATTTTCATTTACATTTTACTGTTTTTGCATAATTCCACCCTGAGAACTATGCTCCGTCCCACTGCGAGGTACTTAAACTGCCTTTTTCATACTTTTTCGTATTTTAAAAGCTTAAATACTCGGTAAACTTTATCGTTTCTATTCGCAGGGAACTTTTAAACTTGTTTCTGAATATTTTGTTCGCATATTTATGAAGATGTTTGACGATTATCATAGCAAATGTAAAATTTTTTAAAGTTATGCTTATTAATTTTACAAAATTTATAACGGCAACTTTATACCTGATTTTATCGCTCAACTGGATAAGCCATTTTGTTTTGTAACTTTTTTTCTGTCTAAGTCAAGACCATAAAGTATTTTAACCATTTACTTAAATCTGCGAATAAGTAGAAAAGAAAAAGAAAAGATGTTTGTTCACGTCAACATTTTTACTTAATAAACTGGACCTAAGGCTACACATTATAAAACATACGGCCATATAAATGTAGCAGAAGTCCGCAGAACGATGTTATTTCGGCGTTCCGAAGTAGAGTTCCATTCATTGCCGGTGGAATCAGCTGTGAGAATCCGGTACTACGAAGTCACATATTATTATATGGGTTGCTTTTTACCACTTGAAAGTGATATTGGGCAATCTCTTTAGGTTTCTATATGTAAATTACGTTCTAAGAAGTAACTGGAGAAAAATATTTTTATACTTCCAAGATGACAGGTGAGCTTTTACTCTGGGGAAATTGATGATATTTCCTCAGATCAGTAATCTTATTTCTTTCTTGCCTTATTTTTTTTTAAAGCCAACTGTTATACGAATACGAGACCATTTTGATTAATGTTTATTGGTAGGAAAGGATAAATCGAACGCAATCAATCATCAATTTATATTTACGAGTATTTATAATTAACCTTTATTTTAAACCAGGCACTTTAAAAGCAATTGTAGTAAAGGGCGGTTAACATTTTTTTTTTACAAGAAAACAAAACAGTTTTGAAAATATTGAAAAACGTGTACCGCCCTTCTAATAAACTTAATCGGTGTTTCAATTATTGTGTGTAAGTTATGGAAAAAACATGTAGCAGCTTAATTGACTAAGATTTGAGCCAATTTGAGCCTATATCTTTCGAGTGAGAAATAAGTGAGTTAAGAGACTGTGGTATGACTGCCCCATTTATTGGTTGCGCCGAGGGCACTTCATGCCGCAATCACAGGCTATCGTCGCCTGCCAGTTTTAATAACAGCTGATAGTCAGTCTCGAGACGGCCATTTATTTGTCCCATTAGCTAGTTATATTAAACTAACTCAACAACAAGGATGATGCAAGAATAATTAAAATCTTTATTTAGCTGCTGTTAATTTTTTGTCTGTAGGTTTTTTTTCAAATGTAGATAGTTAAAATGATTTTCTTTTTCAAAAGTAGGTTTTTCTCTCCATAATTAAGAATATCGGAAGCCTTGACGAAAATGTAAACAGAAATTTTGTTATACTTATGTGTTTTTTTATTGCTCAATACAAATAGAGATTTACTTTGACTAGACCAGTCTTTATGGTTTAATTATTGGCAGATAAGTGAAAGGAATCTAGATCCTAACGATTGAAATGCATCTAGAACATGTGCCTTAGTAAGAAATATTTTATGTTTTTTATCCTAAAGGATAAAGACTAGAAGAGCGACTGCGATGCCCAGGTTAAGTGGCATCCTCAGGACTATTGACACCTGACTTTGCATCGCACTAAATATTTTCCCAAGTCTTTGTTACGGAACGACTCTTTACTTTTGTTCATCTCCTGCATGCATGCACAAGTTTTTTTTTAATAACTTGATAAACATTACTAATTTAAAAAATAGGAGGGCTGGCGCATTTCTCGGTCAACGTATCAGTTTGGCCATACAACGGGGAAATGCGGCCAGCCTTTTCGGTACTATGGCGCCCTATAGAATGCCCCGCAGACCAATCGACACTTTTAGAGCCAATCAGGAGAACAGTCTTAGGTGCAAACTCATCTTTGGTTAGAACAGTCAAGCTTTACAACAAATACAACCAAGCCATAGATATTGATATCTGTTCCATGTCTCTGAGAAAATTGCGTCTATCACTGTTAGACGCAAAATGTTAAATTGTTTAACTAAAAATTTATTTAGATTTTATCTTTAATTTTGCTGTGTGTAACTGTCGTCTGTCCATTGTAGTGTGACGTGTAGCTTTCCTGATTAATTAATATTATGGATGCTGTGTTCACCTATTAAGAGGCTTTACATTTAGATATCTTTTGTTGTGTTACATGTATATTGTTAGTTTTAATGTAATAGCTATTGGTAAGCCTAATAAATAAATAAAAATAAATAAAAATCACTGGACTGCGATTTGGGACACGTTTTTTACTTGTAAATATTTTAGATTTTGTTTTTGATTTTGTATTTGTACATAGGTAGACTTTTTTAATTTTAGATTTTAAGTATTGTTTTAACTTATAAATATTTATAAAACGCAATATAAATACAGGACTATAAAAAAATATTAATTTGGAATTGATTTTAAGATTAGGTAATTCCTTAAAACAATACAGTTTGTTTGTTTTAGAAATAAACATTTTTTCTAGGATTGTAAATGATAATTTTTTTAAGGATTTTTAAACCTTCCTACTCTATCCGTGACTAAAGTTAACCAAACACCCAACGAATTTTGTAATTTATTTTAATGATTTTGTCAGTTCAGTTTCTATACCTACTGACATTATTAAAAAGCGAAATCTCCTATTCCACTGTAAGTTTAAATGTTCACCCCGTATATACAGTGTGTTACCTAAATGGTATAACCAGCCAAAACTAGCCTACACATGAATATAAATAGTACAGTGAAGTCAGAAATTTGACATCATCTTTTTATTTTTATTTTTATACAAATCAATATTTTTAGATTCCGCTATGTATGAAAATATTAAAAAAAAAGATTGTATCAAACGTTGCTGGTTTTTGCTTGTTAACCCTTTGCCTAACATCCTGTATAAGGCGGACGAACACAAAAGCTAGCAATCAAACAAAAAAAGGGTTCACATATTTGTTTACCTTCACTTTGTTATGTCTTCGTGTTTGCTAACACGACACGAGGCACATACGTAACGAGGCGAACTACACAATTGATTGTCCTTTGATGCTGTGATCATACGTGCCCTTTAAAATAAGAAGCGTATGTACCTATAGTACTAGAATCGACATCGCTTTCTTTTGACAGAAGGGCCTAACTTCGGAGAGTGAAGTTTTGTGGATGAACCTTTTTTAAAACCTTGTACTGTGGCTTTATATCTATTACACATAACCTGTTAACTACTCTGTAATGTATATCTTAGGAACATTCACTCAAACAATAGACACTAGAAAGAAGACGGAAATACGACCACGCTACCGTAGTTTATTATGTTTGTGCACCATCATCTCTTTTAATTATTAATTTGCCGATCAGTTTTCAAATCTATATCTAATGTAATAATTAAATATACTTTCTTTCTTTGAAACATTTTGGAATGCAAAATTAATTTAAATTTAAAATGACATGTCTTTTAAATTGATTATACTTGTGGTTTGATAATTGTTTTATTTGGACTTACACAGTTAACTGTCCTTTGGTAGCATATTCATACTAATTTCCTTCTCTAAGTTACAATCGTTTGTAGCTATGTAGATAGGTACAAGTAGGTACTTGAATGGGTATCGATGCTTTTCTTACTGAAGGGCGTAACTAATACAAAGGAAAGTTTTCAAAACACTCTAATAGAGTTTCACAGCCAACAACTTTGTCCGGAAAATTGCACTCAAAATTTGCATTAGAAACTTAATTGTTGTATAAAAAGGATTCGAAATTAGCTATGATATTGTGATTGATTTTAAACAAAAAACTGTTATGACATAACATTTTTGTCAAAACCCATAAACCTGTCTGTGAAAAAATTCGTTTAAAATAAATTTCAGAATGCATTAAAGTGACATACAGCTCTAGAGCAGAAGTTTAAAGATTTACCAGTCTACTCCGAGTAAGCTCCATCACGGAGGGGTCAGTGTGACTCAAACTACATGTTCTGTGTCAACAACAAAGCGCTAGTGTACACTATGCATAATATAGGTATCCGTAAAGAGGCCGCACGCTGCAAGCGGGCGATCGTGTGAGCGAGCCATTGAATCGTGCAATATGATAGATACCTGGGTTAAGGCCTGTTTACAAAGTGATACGAATAATTGCTTTACGATTATAGGTATGCACGCGCAATTAAAAAAAAAATATTTACCGATTTTTTTTTGCGTTTTTTCATATTACCTATGATAAGGGTTGAACCCTTTAGAGTGTTCGTGGCCACGGATAGACTAAGGTGTTATTCGTGATTATTTAAGGTATTACTTAAATGTTTTTTTGAAATTTTCAATACCTAACTTAAAGGTACTACAACTGAAACTTACTAATAAATATTAAACATTAGAATTACAGTAGTACCTATATATTTTTATAAGTACAAACTTTCAGTGTCACACGGAAATTACTAATGTGTGCTTATGTTGAACATATTATGTATGTTCCTACCTAGCTTTGACTACATGCAATTTCGAAAAAAATATAAAAGTCTTACAATACATTTCCGTGAATGATAGATAATAGATCAGATTTGTATGATTGATTGACTCAAAGAAAGAACGATAAACAGTGTTCTCTATTCCAAACAAAACAATGATAATAAATCAAAAATAATGTTATCAAATTTTTCAAACATTAACGTTTTATCAGTGATATCTATTTAGAAAAAGTAAAGTTTGCAATACGTGTTTACGTGACCCCACGTCGCGGGTCCATTTGTCACTGCGGGCTCGTGCGTGCTGCCTTTATGGACGGTCCCTTGTGTTTGTACACAACTCATTTATTTACTGCCTAGGTCTAATGCCTTGTTAAGGCTAAAATACCCTCTATAATCTTTGACTCGCTGCTGTGGAATGTTGTGATATCTTTGCGAAGTTTTGAAGTCATAGTTTGAGGAAGTTACGGCTTGTTGTGTACTACTTTCACTGTGAAATAAATACAATTGCGAAGTGAGTAAGATTGAATTTCAGTTCAGAAATAAGTAGTTTTTGTGTTAATCATAACAAATCTTAGTAACCTATATACCTATATAAAGCCTATCATCATCCCACTGCTGAGAAAATACCCTCATCATTGGGTTAAGTCAAGTTATAACAGCAATGATGGGAACGGGCAAAATCACAACGTTTGCCATATCATTATGCCCGAACAATGTCCGAAAACTCGAAAATCTTGTTGTACGACCAGAGGATCGAACTCAGATCTTGGCGCGATATTAAAGCTCTAGCTAGACCAACAATGCGTTTGGTCAATAAATAATTGGAAGTTAATTCTCCTTTTGAATTTATTTAAATATAAGTTAATATAATAGTTAACTGATATTCCATGAAAAAGAAAACACTTGCCCATGAAAAATAAGTTAGCTGCTTTGAGTTGCATCGGAAAATAAATAGTTTGAAGGTACCACTTTACTCTGGCGGTAATAATATATTATAACGTTAGCTCAAACACGGAATAGACTTGGTGTCAATAAGGGATAAAATTCAATAACTTTGTTATGAATATTAATAATTAACAAGTTGAAAAGTGTCACGGCGCAGGTGCTGCCCGTTTGACGATGATTAAAGTTATTTAATCTGATGCTCAGAGGCGTGTTGAAACATCAGCTTATTTCGGACTACAATCTGATTTATTGCTGAAAAAGGTTATTAACAGTACTTTACCGAAATTCAGTCTTATTAACGCTAATGTAACTGTTTTATTATTCATTCGTCACTATCAAAATTTGACAGTGAAAAAGACTTTAGGTGGGGTTTTCACTTCATTTTATATTCATTTTCATTTGGGACTTTTTCCATTAATGTTTTTACTAATGTAACTAATATTATAAATTGAATGTTTAGATGGATGTTTGTAACTCAATCACGCCAAAACGGCTGAAAAAATGCAGAGAGATAGTATTTGGTCTGGAATAGCATATAGACTACTTAAAAAAAATTACGGTTTCCGTGGGATTACTATGTTTGTTTTTCATATTGAAAGTTATCAACATGTTTTTTTACATTTTGGCAGTTTACAAGTTAATGTAAAGCATTATCCGTAAACAAAATCGCGGGCAACATCTAGTAACTATAATACATAACACAAACAAAAGCTTTTGTTCTGAAGGAAATTAAAGACTATTACGCGGTTAAGTGACTTATTATTGTACCCATTACTGAAATGAAGTACATACAAAAGCTTTTATTTTTATCTCTAAGTAGGTTGTATTAGCAGTAGCACGACAGTTTTAACCGATGAAAAAATTGAGGTTCTATATTAAAAATAAAAAAGTAAAACTATTATGTATGACGGATGGAGCAGTCTTAATTATTATAGTCTCATAGTGGAGATTTCTCAACGGCACAAATGCAGTGTAGGACGCCCAGCAAATCGTTAATTAGATGACCTGACTGGTTTGTGCCAATTTTGTCTCAATGAAACTAATCCAAAGTCATTTGTATGGCGCTCTTATAGCGCCATCTATTGACAACTTTGCGAAACATGATCAGTTTCATACAGGTTCTTTCGATGAATTTAATCGAGAAAAATTCGGAAGGCACCAACCCGCATTTGGCAAGTGTGGAAATTGAGCCTGTATTTTGGTATTGCTGTGATAACTTGAATATAATGATGAAGGCCTTTGCCCTGACACGATTATAGGCTGTTAAAAGGGTAAAAACGGGACCCTATTACTAAGACTTCGCTGTCTGTCCGTCCGTCTGTCTGTCTGTCTGTCTGTCTGTCTGTCTGTCCGTCTGTCCGTCTGTCCGTCGCTCTGTCACTAGGCTGTTTCTCAAGAGCCGCGATAGCTGAAAATTGAAATTTACACAAATTATGTATTTCTGTTACCGCAATAACAACAAATACTAAAAACATAATAAAATAAATATTTAAGGGGGGCCTCCCATACAACAAACCCGTTTTTTTGGCCTTTTTGGTACGGAACCCTTCGCGAGTCCGACTCGCACTTGGCCGGTTTTTTATATTGTTTAAACACCAAAAAAAAAAATTCCTTCTGAACATTATTTCACTTATGTATAATTTTACAACAAAGGAAGCGAAAGATATTCATCTACCCCAAACCATTCTCGACAACTCGAAATTCACGAGATAAATGTATGTATGAGCATACATTTATCTCGTGAATTTATAAAGTTGAAAATACCTGCGAACCGAATGGCGAGGAGGCAGGAAAACTGCAAAAAGACATAATATGGCTAAATATACGCACTCCCGAATTTTGGGGTAAAATATGCGCATGCATTGAACGCACGTGTGGGGGCATAGGTACCTTCCACGCACGTGGAATGTTTGTACTACGACTGTTGTTTTGAAGGTCTTTGTTTTAGATTTAAGAACAGTGTGAATTTATGATAATGCCTCAAATAAATTTACGATAAAATTTTGAACTGCAAGTCGCTACAATTTGAGTTTTGTGATTTAAACGATGTTTGCTAGGAACGGATTTTGCGACAGGGCTGGATTAAGAAGGTCTAACGTCTCTCGCAAGTTTGTATAAAAGCAATGTTATCTTTGAGATTTAATATAATTTAAGGGAATTAATAGTGTACAGGGAATTCACCACCAACTATAAAAGCCGATATTAGTCTAGCCGATACTAGGCCTCTCAAATAGAGCATTTTGTAATCGCCACACTTGGCATGGTTGGCGATCGAAGTTTGGCCAATGGTGTATAGAAGATGCTGCTGCCTGTCCATTTCAGTAATACTCGTTTAGTCGCCTCTTACGACACCCATGAAAGGGTGCTGCTTTTACTGTGCAGATAGTTATTAATATTACTAACGGCCGGTCCCAATAACCTATCTATCTTCAGTTTTGGCATATCGGAGATAGAAATTCAGTAGTACTCTAGTAGACATCTTGTGTCTCTGATTTTGCCATCCAGAGAAACAAAGACAGAAGTTGTTTTCTATCTCCGATATGCCAAAACTGCAGATAGATAGGTTATTGGGACCGGCTGTTAATAAACTCAGCTAAAGAATGGATTTTGTGACCGGGTCGGATTACAGAAGTCTAAACCTTCTCGCAAGTTTATGAGTAGGAGACGTTAGCTAAGGAATAATTTGGTGATACAAGAGTGGGAAGGCTTCTTGCTAATTTAATAATAATAGCGATTGCGATAATTTAAAGTAGAAAGTATACTTAATCGGAAACGCGATATTGTTAAGGATGCGGTTTAACGGAGGGCGCGATATAACCGGGAGCGCGATTTAAACACAGACGATAAAACCGGTTTGCAGGTGATCTAAGTCGCGGCAGAATGTTAAATAAAAACTATCAATAAAAAATCCTTTCATTAAAATGTCGACTGCCTTAGGTGGGGAAACGAACCCACTAGTCACAATAAATTTAACCGAATGAAAATTATGATCTAGTCGTAATTTTTTTTTTAAATTATTTGTTTAAAAATACAACTCCCGAATGAAAATTATGATCTAGTCGTAATTTTTATTCAGCGCATTGTATTTTCTATTCGATGAACCTTTCCGAAAGCTATGTAAAACAAAATGTTACATCCAACAAGTTATTTACTACTTTCCCCATAATTAGTGTCAGCTCAAAGAACGTCTCGGCAAGAAATAGTGTAGGTATTAATCAAGTCCTCTGAAGATGGCAGGAACTTACCTACAAGGCGATAGAGAAATATTAGTGATAAGGAAACATTTTGTAGCTCGTTTATTTAGTTCAGTCTAAATACTTTGATTTACAAGATAGGTAGGTATTTAAAATTATGTTGAACTTACATTTCTTGTGTAAAAAAAAATATTTTTGTCAAGTATAAATATAGTTAAGCCGTAAGCAAATAAAACTTGTAAGGGTCCTAGTATATACTTACTTCTTACTAATATTATTTATGCGAAAAATTGGTAGTACGTCCGTTACTCAATCACGCGAGAACGGCTAATTGAAGCGATCTGAATAAATAAGAATTTTGGCACTAGGATACCTACATTAGAGATAGGAATGACGCAAAAAGCTCCTTTTGAACAGCTTTTGAGTTTACAATATAAGTACTTTGTACTTTTATAATTATCAACTTTGTAAAATTATTGTTACTTTGACAACAAGATGCAATGTATCGTTACAAGAAAGCTAGATAAAACAAAATGAACCGTGTACTATTATTGTTCACGAATAGAAAAGAGAAATATCTTCAGGTATCAAATAACAAGAAACTTTGGTTATTTTCTCGGATAATGCAATGTAAACTCGGGTTGAATGCAAATTTTGTCACGTGTATGCTTTCATGAAATGTCTTCGGTTTCATACTATGAATATACTTTTTTGTTGGAAATATTAAAATTTTGAACGGAATTTTACAAAGCTTATATTATTATGTTGCTCTCGTGATATTATTGTAATTTTATAGACAACGTTAATGATCTAGAGTGTAATACGATCATGATCAGTGTTTAAAAATATAATACCACCTCTTCTCACCTTCAAAAATCAAAAATTCAATATTCAAATTCATTTATTGTGAATCACAGGTAATAAAGGTCTTAAATATAGCAAGTCAGATCTTCTGTGTCTCGCCACAGAGACACAGAAGATCTGACTTGCTATATTTAAAACCTTTATTACCTGTGATTCACAATAAATTCATTTATTGTGAATCACAGGTAATAAAGGTTTTAAATATAGCAAGTCAGATCTTCTGTGTCTCGCCAATGGGCATACAATATTAGTTATAGTTCTACACAATTTAATAATGTTTCAACAATAATACTATGCGTCTTTATTAATAAATCGGACAGAGATTTAAATACTGCGGTCTGTCAAAAAATCAATTATTTTATAGTACAATTTCGCTAAAAGGAACTCATGAAGCTTTCGCTTAAAATGATTCAGACCTTATGTCGAAAGAAGCGACTAAATGAGTACCTACTGCTAAAAGACGTCTTTCCGACGACCATTTGGATCAGCGGTAGTAAAAACTGCTTCTGAGCCATGGGTCGCGGGTTCGATCCCCGCACAGTACAAATATTTGTGTGCATGAACATGTCTGTTTGTACTGGTCTGGGGTGTTTTCTATATATTATAAGTATATATTTACAAAAAAAAAAGTATATAAGTAAGTTTATCGGTTGTCTAGTACCCCATACGACAGGGTACTTAATAGTAGCTTAATTTGGGACTAGATGGCTCTGTGTGGCCCAGTGAGGCATGTCTTAAATATTTATTTATTTTATTTTATTTTTCCATCGCTGGCCAAACCGCGATGACCAAATCCTAGTGTAGGCTGATAATACATTTTACTAAAGACATTTTACCAGTACCAGAGTCCTGAACTAACACTAGTACAATGCCAGTATATAAACTTGAAAAATTTTGTCTCAGGCGGGACTCGAACCCGCATCTCCTCGCATGCCGGGCGGGCGCCGGTTCGAGTCCCGCCTGAGACAAAATTTTTCAAGTTTATATACTGGTATTATAAGTGCAATTAAGTTGCTAAAATATCAAATAAACTAGTACAATGGTAAAGAAATACCAAATAATAAAGTTCCTATACCTATTTAAAAACCATTACCTTTTTTGCAAAACTATCGTAAAGTGTATCGTATTTTTTTATTAACAACTAGCTGACCCGGCAAACGTTGTTTTGCCATAAAAATGATTAAATTACTAAAATGGCTAACAAAAAATAGGGGTTGGTGGTAAAAGGCTAAAAATTTAGGGTTGTATATATTTTATAAAATTTTAATATTTTACTACCCTACCCCTACCCTACTCCTACCCTACCCCTACCCTACTCCTACCCTACTCCTACCCTACCCCTACCCTACCCCTACCCTACCCCTAACCCTACCCCTACCCTACCCCTACCCTACCCCTACCCTACCCCTACCCTACCCCTACCCTACCCCTACCCTACCCCTACCCTACCCCTACCCTACCCCTACCCTACCCAACCCTACCCTACCCTACCCCTACCCTACCCTACCCCTACTCTACACCTACCCTACCCCTACCCTACCCCTACCCTACCCCTACCCCTACCCTACCCTACCCTACCCTACACATACCCTACCCCTACCCTACCCCCACCCCTACCCTAAACCCTTCCCTACCCCTACCCTACATTATCCCCGACAAAATTATGAATCTAAACCATTCCCAGATCCCCTTGAACACACACAAAAAAATTCATCAAAATCGGTCCAGTCGTTTGAGAGAAGTTCAGTGACATACACACTCACAGAAGATAGCCAACCAGCCTGTCAAGCGAGGCGATTATGACAATATCCTCCTTTTGAAAGAGCGCATGTGATCTTACTACCTACACATCAAAGTCTCTTTTGGTAAAATGGCTGAAAAATTTGATGTAGAACATTTTATATGGGAAAATAAAATTGTTGTTTTTCCTATCTTCCTCTCAATTTTCCTATATTTGCTCACCATTTAAACCTTCCGACTACTACAAACATTTCAGAACCAAAATCAGCTAAATCAGCCCAGCCGTTCTCGAGTTTTAGCGAGACTAACGAACAGCAATTGATTTTTATATATATAGATAGATACCGTTGAAAAGTTCTGGTGCCGATTGAAATATTTTGTACACTTTTTACTACTTTCACCCGCTACATATTGTTATGTTCTTGGAAGCTATATATTAGGGGTTGAAGTATGAAATCGCCGTTTTGTATGGACGAAATCGAGAAAAGTCACTTTTCCATACTAACAATTTTTTAGTTTTTTTAAATACGCCTGAACCGTTTTCGATGCAATTAAAGGTGAAAGATAGATGGTTATAAAGCTACGCATTATAGTATTTAAATTTCTGAAAATTAAAGTATATAATACAAATATACTTAATTGAAGCAAGAAGGTCAGCTGACACATTGTAAGGGGTCTTTTCAACGACTTCCTTTGAAGTAATAGGCACTAGTATTGCATTTTTTTTTAGTCAAAAGTTATTTTATTTAGTTTTTGATACAATACAAAAAGAATTACGCAATAATATGACTATACTTAAGAGCTATAAACAAAATAAAAATTTGGAAAATAATCGGCAATTTATACTTTAACCCCTATTATATGTATTCTAAAAAAACAGGACTTAGCGACATTTAAAATTCTAAAACACACTTCCTTCCAATTTGAAATTTCAATTTCTCGACCTAATATAGGAATATACGTAACATACGATTTCTTAAAAGTAGAGAGTTTTCCAAAATATCGCGTTAAGGCGACACAACGCTAAGCGAGATTGGAGTTGAAGTAGCAACTTGAATCTACAGCACCTGGTGGGTGTTTCGACTAGTCGTGCCCCATGGACTTGTTTGGGTAACTGGAATAATATGATCACGCATAACTTTCTACAAAGCGTGAATTTTAGATACCTTTAAAAAGTAGTTATAATATTATTCTATTTTATCACAGACTAATGTAAACAAAACGAAATATTGTTTTTTATCAACAAAGTCAGAGCCGCCCATTTAACATTAGGTTCTGTAGGTTAAAATTCGCAAACATATCTTTCATTTTAGTATATGGTGTTCGCGTAAACACAAGAAAACAATATTAAAATTACTGTAGAAAGTTTGCAGCATGTACGTCGTAACACGTATTTTGTTAGCTTTATTTCACTAATTTCATAGTAGTAGTGTGCTTATTTATCGATTCAAAGTTTGATTAAAAAATACAACATTTACAAAATTTGAACTTTTATGATTCAAATTTTGTAAATTGATGTTTTAAGTTATATTATGTGCTTTGCGTTTTTTAACCTTTCAAAGTCTCTATCAAAAGAGTTTGTTGTTTTTGGATTTCTAACATGTTTCTAACACCTTATTATTAACGAGTTTCCGATATTTTAACTCGTTCTTCATTCATTGTAGTATCTACTATCGTACTTATAGATATACAGCATAATAAATTGCAAAAGAAATATTTGAAAATTTTAACTTCTCAACATAAGAGAATTAAATTATTTGTGTAACAAAGAGACAAACAACTTTTATTTTATTACTATCGTAACGCTATTTCCTAATGCCTCTCGGAGTACTTGAAAAAATTACCTCCCACCTCGAAGTTACGACCAAATTGATTTGCCTCTACCGCGTGCGGGGCTGCCCTTAATTTTATTTGCCGAGTGTGTAATTACCTTTGTCAATAGAAAGGTGTTTTCCTTATTCGGTGATTGGCAATATCTAAAAAGCTTCGATTTGACACAGAAGCTTGACTTATAGCGTGATTAGTATTTGAGAAAAACTGGATAAAAATACTGTAAGTGAACTAAAAATATCAAATTTTGGAATTGTAGTGCCACTTGATCATTTTTAATATTAGCTTTAAACGGATCATAAAGTCAAATGAAAACCAAACGTCTCACCATCGGAACAGTTTTCGACGGTGTTTTAACTTTAATATTTTTTTATATGTGCCGTTTTTCTTTATTTTAATTTTGAGTTATGAAAACGGAACTGAAAGTTTTATATATTGTCTAACCGGTGCATATGCACTGCCACTTAAATCAGTAGATTTGACGTGCCATAATGGGCCACACAGTCATATAGTTCTAATGTAAGCAATTACTAAACTTTTACTTGCTACTAGCAACTAAGCTTAAAATACCGATAAACTGGCTTATATATTATTTTCAGGGTTCCGTAGCCGAATGGCAAAAAACGGAACCCTTATAGTTTCTTCAAGTCTGTCTGTCTGTCTGTCCGTCCGTATGTCACAACTCACAGCCACTTAATTCTGAAAGTATTAGCATTACACAGTTGAAACTTGGTAGGTAGGTGTATCCTGTTGACCGCTTTACGATTCTCAAACAAAAAATAAAAATAATGATATTAAGGGGGATAATTAATATTGATATTTATTTTATTTATTCCCATACATAGAACTTAAACAAAACATTTTTTTTTTACTTAAATCTATGCGTAATGGGGTATCTATGAATAGGCCTTTTAAAATGACATAGAGGTTCCTAGAACCATTTTTTCAAAAAGACTAACATTTGGAAGATAGACGCTTCCAAAGTGGTAAAATGGGCATCTAACTTTTAAACTAAGCAAGTGAAAATTTTGAATAAAATACATAATGTTGATCTTAACAAATACTTTCAACGAAAATTGGTTTGAAAAAGAGATCAAACCGGTAGTTTTTGAGAAATAGCACATTTTTAACAACCGCAAATATAAACAATTTGAAAAACAAAGTTATTTTTTGCAGTCAATTAAATATTGTGGTATTTTTGCCAAGTGCCAAGTGCCAAGTGGAAGTAAGTGGACCCCTAATTCAGTTAAAGTTGGTACGGAACCCTCAGTGCGCGAGTCTGACTCGCACTTGGCAGGCTTTTTTTAATAAATAAAAATGTTACGTGAAAAGTATAATAATAGTGATTCGAATTATTTCGAATGAAATAGTACCTTCGCTCCTTTTATTTTAATGTTAGTCAAAAATCGAAACGTTATTGAACTGTTGAGTTTTAATTAGATTCCAACAGCCGATGAATAAGGTGAAGCAGTATAGCTATGCCTATGAGGGTTTATTTTTAATCCGCTCTCAGTCGAGCCACATCGTTAATCCGGTTCGCCGCTCACTTTGACGCGTACAACTTCGATGTTTTCCTGCGTCACCTACTAATGCTCATTTAATTACTTTTCTTCTTACTTAATTGTGTGCAATGTCCCTTTTTGCCTTGTTTCTTTTGTGATTAAAAAGGGACAGTTATTGAATTTTAGTCTGAACTTCTACAAGATTTCGGTAGTTAGAGGCCTTTATTGTGTTTAGTCTTCCTATAAGACGCTTATGGCATTTATTTTTAAGTTAAATGTCGTATTGTCTTAGCACATTGAAAAAATAGCACCACCTCTACTCTTACTATGGGTGTGCATGGAATGTGTGGACATGGTGTGGATCCAATGTTAGCTGAAGTACACTTCTTCAAAGCAACCCTATTTAAAGCAAACGGTAGCTTAAATTGATTAAATTCTTTTACGAAACAAGATGCTAAAATTTTGAACTACTTATACGCCTGGACAATATATTAATAATGCTGTCACATCTTCTAACTTAGACCTAAGACATAACTAACGCCTAACTTGCCTAACCTGTATCAAACTTGAGGCTGGCGGTCATGAACATCGTGATTATCTGGACCAAACATTCTTAAACGATACCGTCACAAAGTTGAGTAAGATATTTACTATCTGAATGTATTTAACTTGTCTGAAATATAGTACTAGTGCTCCTCCCGTGTCTTCGTCTATTTGGAATTCACTATCATTTACGTGATTACATTCTGTCCCTGGTTATACCACGAGGGCTGTTATATTGTGGCCTTTAAAAATAATTTTCAATTTTTGCAACCGCTGTCTTTTTACTAAATTGAGAATGCATCTAAAGTTTATATAATGATATTATAATTGCAATTGAATTGCTAAAATATCAAATAAATATATCAAATATATCTAAAGTGTTCCTCTACACTCCTACAGGATCATAAGACCGCCGGCGGTCGCGATAACAATTGATTTTAATTGTGTCTGGAATAACATAGAATCAAGGGGTAAAGAAATTACCGCCTCCCAATACAAAGTTCTATCTCTTTTCAGTTTAGTGGAATTTTGAAATTTAAATTACCTTACAAGAACTATATTTTTTGTCGGATTAAAACCTATATATCTATTTTGGCATGTAGTTTATCTCTGTGCCAAATTTTACATCCTTCCAAACTTTTCCATTTATAATATTAGCAATTAGTACGATTATTTATTTATTTATTTATAATAGGCACACAAACAGAATACTGTCAGGGCATGATCCCATATACATGGTTTAAAAAATATATATAAGCTGGACAGTAACCTATGGATAGTGTACACAACAGAATACTGTCAGGGCATGATCCCATATACATGGTTTAAAAAATATATATAAGCTGGACAGTAACCTATGGATAGTGTACACAACATGACTAATTAAACATCCTTAAATAAACAAAAACAGAACTTGAACAATTATAAATTTAGAAAAAAATATATATAAATTTAAATTTAGCAGTAGGCTTAGTGTCAAAATTATTTGGTGAAGTCATCGTTGAGGATTTGCGATATGGCTTTCTTGAATATTGCGAAATTGTCGTTAAAAATGTCAACGACTCTGCCAGTGCGAACCAACTCGTTGTATGCGCGGCACATTCTAACCAGAGGGTTATAATAAGATGTGTTGTTCCTGTATACCTGTATTGAGAACACGTTGGGTCGACGCGATCTGTACAATGTGTTGATATTGAGTGATGATAGAAGGTTTGGTGCGTTTATGATAAAGTGAAGAATTTTGTGCAGACATAGAAAGTCGTATCTTCTGCGACGGGCGTATAAGGGGACAACATCGAACTTTGACATCCGTTCGCTGTAATCTGCAAGTGAACGACCAAAATTATGCTTACGGGATAGGTATCTAAGGCATCTTTTCTGTATCCTCTCTATATTATTTATATGGACATTATAATATGGGGACCAAATTGGGCTGCAGTATTCTAAAACACTTCTGACCAGACTATTGAAGAGGTAAAGTGTGCTATGAGGTTTTTCGAGGTGTTTTGTAGTTTTGATTATAAATCCTAGTATCCTGTTACCTCTCTTAATAATTTTCTCGTAATGAGAACGGAAAGTTAACTGGTCATCAAATAGCACACCTAGATCTCGAACTATGTCCTTTCTGCTAATTTGTCTATCGTGTATAAAGTATGAGTGCTTTATTTTGTTTTTCTTTTTAGTGAATGTAATGACACAGCACTTATCTATATTGAGGTACATTTTATTGGATGAGCACCACTCAGCAACAACCTTCAGGTCATTTTGAAGAGTCAAGCAGTTTCTTTCATCCTTGATGTTCGTGAAGATTTTGAGGTCGTCAGCATATAGGAGGGCAGGGGAAGACAATCAAGATCTGACAGGTCATTTATGAAAATGACAAACAAGAGATGGCCTAAATGTGACCCCTGTGGTACTCCTGAAGTGACCAAGATAGCTGGATACTTATTATGACAAAGTCTGCCTTGTGCCAGCAGAACTCCTTCTAGTTCTATGTAAGTGCCAATAGCAGCTTCTTATCTCCACCGTTAGTCACTGCTTTCGCCAACCCGCCTACCGAATGTGGCAATTAAATCTCTAAATCCACTTGGACCGATTCATGACCAGCTGTAGACTGATAGATAATTTGAAAATAAACTTAAAAATACTTGCTATGGAAAAGAACCTTTCTTATTCGGTAAAAAAACAGCATTTTACCTTACCTGAGATGATGATAATATATTTAAAAAGTTTTACATAAAATCGAAACGCCAACAAAATATCACAGATTATTTCAGATTAATAAGAACTGTCACACTGACAACGCGTTTGAAACCATCCGTGCGATGTACACAAAGAAAATTGTATAATTCTACACAGCTTTTGTATTGTTTATTTTGATAAATATTTTTGTGAGCTACCATGGCGATGGCTGAAAAGAAAAACGAGTATCCGCCTAGTGTGGAGGCGGACCGCCGCCTGCTGCCCTTTGATACATGGGAAGAGTATCTGGACTCACTTATAGAAATTGCCGATCTGAGGAACCTCAGGAGTATTGCTTCTGCTAGGACTATAGCTGCTCTTGGTTATAGGTAATTTTCATTCTGTAAGTTCTTATCATAACTTGTGTAGTGCTGACTTACAATAAAATAGCTCTGTTGGGTGTCTTTATGAATAATGAGATGAAGCATCTTTTTCTTTCACTGGCAGGCCGAAAAATCATCTTTTCAAAGATACCTCACTCCAGCAGTAGACTGGTAAAGGCTGGTACTGGCTTTGCATTTTAAACTGAAGGCAAATCATTTTATTTTGACCATTTCAGCTATTCATTCATTGAAATATGTTATGCCATCAAATTAACGGTTTGTAATATCTTACCAATGCCAGAGCCAACGGCGACACACTAACCGAAAAGGAATTTTACACGCGCCGGGCAGTTATACACGAGGTAGTCTACCTATCAGCCAAAGCGTATGTCCTGGTCAGCGAGGGAGCTAATGTGGAAGACTCCTTCAATAGAGAACTGGCTGTTAGGGAACGAGCCAATAGGGTTGGAATTCTGCAGGTATGTGTAATGCTGAGTGCAGTGTTAGCGATAAAAACAGTGAAAGCTATCTGCCTCCATTTTATAAGCTGAGGATCCTACTGGTGTATTGTATATTCGTAAGGTAGGCTGTTGGTTTGCGAGGAAGTTTTACGTAACCTACTGTTAGCCTCATGGTATGAAACCTTTCATCATAGGGCAAATATTTAAATTAGAAATGCAAATCAGCTTCTGCATCATGGTCAAGTCGCTACACTAACAATGACTTTTGCTATAGTAGACTAAGAGGTAATAAGTCTTTGTAACAATGAAACAGAAAAATAATTTAACACAACCAAAATTATAAACGTAGTTCTGTAGAACTTGGCTGTTTCATGCATTTTCATTAGAATGATTGGTAGAATATTTCGGAAAAATTTTTTTAACGATTATGCCCTTCCATTAAATTCAGTGTTGATAATACTAGCTAGTCACTACATTTACCAAATCTTTATTTTTTACAGTCTATTATTTTCATCCGCCACTTCACAAAAGGTGGTTTCGAGATATCAGGATATATAGACTACGCGCATCGCCTTATCACGGAAAACTGGGCTCCGTTCTTTAGATCTAACAAAATGCTTTGGCCGAGAGAGACCGACCTTGGATATTACCACTGGCGACATGGCACAGTGAGGAGCAATATGAGCAGAAATTATAAGGTAAGTGGTGTAGGAAAAGTTAAGCGTTGACATGGGTACCAAAAATACTTGTAGAATCCATTTATAAAAATCTATATTTTGAGAACACTCTTAAGAATCAGTATACCACAGAAAATGACCCCATTTAATGATTTATTGAAGTCTCTTAGGTCTTCAGATAACCCTAAAAAATCTCAGCGTAACTTAAGTACTTCGACGTCAGTTACATTGAGGTAAATTTGTCGTAATCTTCATGCTTAAAAAACGCCGTTGGCGTTTTGGTGACGCAGTTTAGTGTTCGTAGACAGACACATAAGAAGCACATACATAAAAAGCAACACACATAAGAATAGGTGCTATTGAGAACAAAAACGCTGCTCAAACATATCGAATCACATCAATAATTTGTACCAAGACGGGAAAAGTTACTACGTTATTTAGAATCAACATTATTGACGCTTTAGTCCCCAATTACATAATTCATATATATCCAATATCAGTTACAATATGCAAAGACACCCAATTGTAAGAAAAAACAAAGTTATATTTTTATATGGGAAAAATTCCAATCGTCTCTGAAAAATATGAACAAAATGTTTAATAAAACGCGGTATCACAAGGTTCTCGAAACATGATATTATTTGGGAACGAAACAGATATCGACTGAGTCGGTTTCCTCGAAATTCAGACATAGTTTCAGAGGTCCCGAAGTGTCAAGTAATGTCGTTGCAATGTTATAGCGCATACTTCAGCAGCGCACTGAGTACTTTGGCATTGCTTCGGCGGTTTGAAGAATTTGTATGACTTTATTGTCTTCAACGCTTCTAGACAAGAATTTGTCTAGGCTGCGCTATAGATTTTATTTTGTAAATATATTGCTTGACTTAGGACTTTATTTTTTATTTGGCTAGACAAAAAGTTTATCACAATATACATTACCCTATATATTTCACGTTTGTTTATCTGTAGTAATTTCGACGGCTTTATTCTTGTTAATTCTTGATTAGAATTATTTTGTGACGATAGCTCAAACACTCAACAATATCATGATTCTAACTTCAAATCTTACCAACTTTCAAACAAATTTTAATTTACCTTATCTGTTAGTCATGATTGAATGAATGAATGAATGATGAATGATATCGTTTATTTGCATAAATTTTGAGTACAAGATATGGTGATATAATATAAAATTTTCCGTCAAAATCTACTTAAAATTAAGCATGCAAATATTTATATAAAATTTTACAGTTTGTCATATTAGTAGGTATACATATTAAATGAGCAGATGAAAGATAAACACCACATAAAATTGCTTTGCGTAGGTACGCTATTATTGTCTATTTAGGTATTCTTGAATTGAGTAAAAGCAATTTTCAATGAGATGTGTCGATATGCCGTATTCAAGCTAAGTCCGACCAATGGTTTGAAAAAGTTCAACGGCATCGAATCCAATTCATGCAGAGTTATTATTATCATTAAATTAATTAGTAAAAGAGTTTTGTAAATTCAAATCAATAAAACGTGCTCAAGCAACGAGTCTCAAAAGCCGCGAAATTAAGGAAGTTAAATTGTTCAATTCATAATAAAGAATTTTCTTACTTTTTTAATAATAATTAGATACATTTTTTATATACATATTATTTGCTACCTAAAGTTGCTTCTAGATCATTACCTTTTATTTGGCTTGTACTTTATGCTGCACCTATTACATATAGCTAAATAAATATTGTTCTATCAGTATATAAACTTGAAAAATTTTGTCTCAGGCGGGACATATTCTGATATTATAAGTGCAATTAAGTTGCTAAAATATCAAATAAAGTATATGTTGTTCTTATGGTATGACTATATGCTTTAGGAATAGTATAATGACGGGGCATCTGACGTGATTGTATTACGGGACTTAAAAGGGACGATTTCTAATATAAGCCGACCGGTAACTCAGGACTAATTTGTAGTTGGCGGACTATCGCACCACTACACCAATATGATTTAGTGCCTTTTTCAAGTTGTCTCTTTCGCATCATAGAACGATGAACTGATGCATTGCTTACTTATAGCTCCAAAACAAGTCATGTATTTGCGTTTCCTTATTTCTGATAATTTCTAGCCCGTGATGGATCCAGAAAGAGGTCTATTGTTTCAAAACCGGCACGACCACAAAATTATATGTCCCGACCCTCAGCAAGACCCAGGTCAGAACACTTCGAAGCAGAGATTGTACTCACCAAAATACACGCAGATTGAAATTTATGACCACGTCGTCAGAAGAAAGAGTTGAAGATCGTGCAGACTATACTTCTCTTATAACTAGACGTTCAGAAGGTCCAGATGAAAGCCAAAGAAAAGATAAGCAATAATGGTTTGAAAAACAAATCAATAACAAGTTAAAAATTTGTTGTATTATGTGTACTTATATACCTAATTGTTTTTTGCGGAAAGCCTTACCAATTACCAAAGTTATTTGTAAAAATGAAAAGTTTTAAATAGGGAACACAAATAAAAGTATTGAATATAATCAAAAAGTATGTCTTTTATTCAAATTGAAGGTATATTAAAATTTACTAATGAAATAAGACTTCAAAAATATATTATTCTTAACTAACTTTATAATACTTGAAGAACCGTTCAATTTCAGATCAGAACAAACAATTTTGTTTTTGCGGTCGCATATTTTTAAAGTTTATATGATTTACCTAATATAGGTAGTGTATTTTTAAGTTTGTCTCTGTATAGTCAGCAATAGAAAGAGTTTGACAATTTACCATGTCAAAATCATTCAAGTCTTTAATTAAACGTGATAAACTATTAAAATAGTTACTTTGGTTTTCGACTGCATAAGTGAGACTTAAAATATTTCTGCTATATTAGATATAAAATGGGTACAGAAAACAAAAGCACTTAATTTTTTAAGTCAATTCAAATAGTACTATAACAAAATAAATTATTGAATGTTGCCAAAAAGGGTCTCTTGTGAAAATCATGGATCACAATGCAAAAAGAAAGAAACGGCATTAAACAGTGTTGCAGAGATACAGTTAGGTATGTATTAGAATTATAAAACATTTTATTAGAACCTATATTCTAGCACAACTATAAAGAATAACGATGTTTTAAAGCTATTTGGATTAATAACCCTTGTTGTGCTTATTGATATGATTTAAATTTCAGAAGTTTAGACATAGTAAAATATCTGTGACATATTGCATACACACGGAGAGACCAGACTATCAGAGTCATAGATATTTTAAATGCAACTTTTCTCGATAGTAAATGTATACTATACTTATAATGCTTAATCACTATCAGATCTAAAAAATCTATTACCATAAGTACGGACTGAGTCGTTTTCTAATCATAATTGCAGGTTTAGATGACTTATAGTAATTAATTTCGTCATATTATTGTAGCTAGGCGCTTTAAGGTACTATCGCATAATCAAGATTGTCTCAAAATTTTAGAAACATTAGTACATGCATTTTGCATAATAGTTCCAGTTTCAGCATACTTTAGGAGTTCTCATTCAATAAAACGCGATGTTCATTAGTTTCTTGATTAAGATTGAGATATTGTTGAACTCAGACGAGTCTTTTTTGCAAATTCCCTCGACGCGCTCTGAACTTCAGCTGTGCGGAGAGTAATGCCGAATATATCTTCGTGATATCTGTTTTCGTCCTGAAAAAAGGAGAAAATATAAACTTTAATTATTGATACCTACAGATCCAAGTAGATATTCGTTTCTACAGTTTTTACAGCATTGAGAAATCCTACTAATAGTATTAACCCGAAAGTAGCTGTATGTGTCTTGTTACCCTTTACGAGCTTGAACCGGCAAACCGATTTATATAACATTTAATTTCTAGTTTAAAACACTAAAGAGGACAAAAATATTATTTATCCCTTATATCATCCCTTCTAAGTTTTTGTGGAATCAATAAAACTTAATTTAGGGAAGTCAATGGTTTTAAGTAATTTGTAAAATAAATTTGAATGTACCATCATTTCTAAAATAAAGTCTTCAACTTCTCGATCAGTCATACAGGCATGTTTCTTTACGATTGACTTTAACTTCTGTTGTACCTCTTCTGCCATTTTACAATCTCCACACACGTAAAAATGTCCATCTTCGTCTACTAGCATACGAGTGATTTCAGCTCCTTCATCTTCTAGGATTGTTTGAACATATTTCTGTAAAATTAAAAATTTAATTGAAATGAAGACGCCTAATTTGAAAATTTACTTAAAATTAGTGTCTAGTTCTATTAAACGGTCAAGGCAATATCGGCTGTTTTTAACCATTAATTTTACTTAATTTAAGAATACCCATCAAATCTTAAATATAGAATAGTAGGTGCTTAAACCTAAATAATTTCTGGTTTACATGCAATAACTACCTTATCACTACACTGTTCCCTAGAGAGGGCCAAAAAGACTTTATGGAGAACACCATCCTTGATTGCTGTTTCTTTTTCTTGTTTGTACAAGTCCATGCCTCTATTTCGGCAACCAAAAAACAGCCACATTGGTCCAGGTTTCTCGGTGTCTGGTCTGAGATTCTTGATTTGCTCTCTTCTGTGGTGCCAAAATCCTCTAAATGGTGCTATGCCAGAACCAGGGCCGACGAGAACGAGAGGTGCTGATGTGTTCTTAGGCATGTGGAAGTTAGGTGCGCTGTAAAGATTTATTATTTTAGTAATTGTTTCCAAAATCATACTCATCGATGTATACCACCTCTCTTACATGTGTACTTCAAACTTACCGTCTTGTGAATAATAAGATTTCGTCTCCCGGTTTTGAGTTTTGTAAATACGTGGAACATACACCATAATGTGTTGGGCCCTTTCCAGCTAAAAGATTGAATATAAAAGGCATCATAAAGATTTAACACTCATGTTTTGTATTTGTTATATTAAGTAAGGTTATTTTACTTACATTGTGTTTTATAAATAACGATGGCGACTGTCAAATGTATCCTTTGTTGGTGCGCCAGAGGTGATGAAGATATTGAATAGAATCTAGGCTGAAGTGGAGGTAATAATGCTGCCAGTAGTGATCCTTGGGGTTGACACGATGGGAACTGTTCCAATACTTCTGCTAAATGAGGAAAGTATAAGTGTTTCCAATCATCATATTTATTCGAATCCTGTAAGAAAAAAATACAAATCCTATATGAACTAGATAAAATAAGAATTTAGAAATAAATATATCAGATAAAATGGACAATCTTACCGTAGCAAGCTCTTTTATTTGGTTAGCTTCGTTTTGATCAGTACATCTGCAGGCTAGGTATTTCAACACTGTCGTTGTGGGAGGAGTTGTTATGTCCAAGAACCTTGTAAATATTTCTCTGACTGTTACAGTTGGTATTCGTTCATGTTTTTCCCATGTCTTGAAAGTTCCTAGAGAGAAACGGTAACTTAAGTATTTAATCATGCGAATAAATAAGATTTAAAATACAATTTAAATACGAAAGTTTGATACTTACCAGTTGGAGTTAAAGTTTCTTTCATAACTTGCAATTGTACTGGCTGATCATATTGGTCTACGTCTTTCAGTCTTTTTAATACAGCGTCTACTATTTCTTTCCTATTACAGGCCATCACTCCAACGTGATCTCCTGGTTCATATTTCACATCATGCTGGAGAAAGCAAAAAAAAAAAAACAAAACAATTAATCCAGCAAAGTAATGTAACTGGGATTTAAAAGAATTTCTATTGATTTTCATTATATAAATAAATAATAATTTCAGGAACTTACTTGAGGTTCCATGTCAATGAATATTGTAGCTCTATCTGCTGTAAAGTCACCTAGCATTTTGTTTTCTTTTGCTATGCAAGGAATCAGTTGTTTTCTGAAACTAGTCTCAAGAGCTGTTTTCAATGTTATTGTTCCGGTAGATTTCCCAAATCTTACTGTCTCTTCAGTTAAAGGCATTGTGCCTAAAGCTTTTTTCGCATCTTTGACCATGTCGTTTTCATCTAAACAGAAGGATTCACAGGCCACCTACAAAGAATTTGCAAGTTTAGACTAATTAAGTAAAACCTTTAGCAAATAGTCATAATAAAATTTTTATTATTTTTTGTTAAAACCTACTTACTTGGAAAATATTTGATGACCAGCTTCTGAACTGTTGTTCTTGGCCATACATCTCATCCCCACAAGCAACTTCTAGCAATCTTTCTCCCCCTAAATCGCCTAATATTTTGTCTACCGTTTTACCGAAGTTGCAAAACTTCGGGTAAGCACTCGATCCCAGTGCAAATACTGCAAAACAAACGTTGCTAAGTGGTCCAATTTGTTCAACTGACGATGTTCCTCCGATACTACCTGTGATGACAAAATAAAAGTAAATAAGATTTTTACAATATAAGTGTAGGGCTTACGGATGGACAGCTTCAGTGTGGTATATTCTCTCTCTTATTGGCACGTGAACGGCTGATGATTGTTTTAAATATTGTGAGTAATGAAATCAACATACTTTTGTTTGATTCTAATCTCGTCAGTTGTCTTTTATATTCAATGCTCGGTGTCATCACGCTGTTTGTTCTCATTAACGATTTTGGTGTAGGCACTTTTATGTTTCTGTAATAAAAAAGAATAACTATCATCTTTGTTTATCGGTTAAAATTTTAAGACACATCTTGACTCTAAATGTTTTCTGAAAAAATTGTTGAAGAGTAAACTTTAAAAAATGTAGGAAACTAGAATAAAATAGTCGCTTATGTTATTATTGTTCGTCTCGATTGTTTATTTCTTTTTGAAAACCATGATACAGTAACAGCTATCAACCGACTAAGTATAGAACTTAATTGTCGTTATATAGAAAAATAACCAATGTGGATATTTGTTGTTTATTTTGCTATAGCTACTCGTATTATTGTCTGTGAATATATTGTAATTCACTTACGATGAATTTGTGTCCCCTGTTTGGTCTCCAATATTTTTAGCCTCATTATAAAACATTTCAAAAAGATGATCAGCAAAGTCCTGCAAACGAAAAGATATAATTTTTTTTTTACCTACTACCATAGTTGTTGACATCGTTCTATTACCATCATATTACATGATGTTTATAGAGACAGATTAAAATCTACTCATTGCTATATTTTTTCTTACCATTCCATTTGCAGGTGGTTCACCATTTCCAAAAGTTGATGTGACAATCAAAAGTAGCGTCTCGTGTTCTATTGAGAACATGTCGTAGTCTGCCATACAATGGACCTATTTAAACAAGAATTTCAGTTAAATTTTCTACTACCTTCATTATCATTTTTTGTTTTAAACCATAACATAATAATAATATTAATCCCTCGATCGTGAGTTATTCCAGACACAATTGAAATCAATTGTTATCGCGGCAGGCGCCTGCCGCCTGGGCGTTGAGGGATTAATTAACAAAATTTTAAAATATCATGTTTTAAGTTTTCCATTGAGTAGGTATTATTAACGGAAGCATATTTATGTAATGCCTGTAAAAAGCCAGCTACGAGATAACTCGTAGTGCGGGTCTTTATCATAGTGCCGACTACGATATATTCGTAGTAGATTTTGTGGGGCCTTCTATACAAATATTTATTTATTGGCACCACAGGTAAGGTCTGATTTTGACTGTTGGGAATTAGCAAAGAAAACACATGATAAAATTAAAGATCACACTTTAAATGGAAAAAAGATATGACATGACAAACATGAGGTACTTAGTAGTAGTACAAACTAACAAAGGAAGACATGATTCCGTCTTTTCTGCAATAGGCCTAGAAAATTTAGCTGTGATAAGCTTTAAAAAAATCAACGACACATAACGCTGGAGTTTTTGGACTTAAGGGATAAAAATTTATTGTTTCTTTGCGAGTCTTATTTTTGGTACACACGACATAGTATAAGGTTTAGTTGGCTTGCTTTTTTTTTCTGTAGGTGGTATATATTCCAAATAATGTTGCAACAATACTTAGACACTTTGATTGTCTCTTTGGACTGCCCTGGTCTTATTCACCCTGTAATCTTTATTTAAGTAATCATCTTATAAATATGTTAAAAATTTTATAGTTTGTCCACCTTCCTGGCCATCTGACTTGCCTGTATAAAGTTTTATAAAGTAAATTGTATCTTAATGCCATATCCCATGTTTTTTTATTTTTTATGTGAACTCTAAAAAAAAGCCTTCCTGTCCATGACAATACACATTCATCTATGCCTAAATCTTTAGATGGAGCATAAATATCTTGCATCAATTTGTTTAAACGTTCTATCAAAAATCTTATTTTGTAAATACGGTTACTCTCATCAACGTTTTCGTTGTTAAAAAAATGAAACAGATCTGAATAGTATCTGGAATCTATTACGGCTTATCAAACTACTAAAAACCGGAATGTCATACAATTTATGCTTACTCCAATACAGTGGTTTTTAGAGTAATTGCAAGATACCCATTTGTAAAACAATGACAATAAATACCTTCATCGCGGCTTTATTGGTTTCTCTCCATTCTTTAAATTTTGAAGAACGTTGCAAACGATGCGTTGAAGTACTTGGGTGGCAAAGCAGTTAGTTTCCGTAACTAAATTTGCAAGAAAACGTATACGGCTGTACTCGTAGTCGGCATAGTCTAAGGGATTTATATTCTACTTTGCCAGGTACGATTTATCTCGTAGCTGATAATATGTATGACGGCATACAGCAAAAAAATATTAAAATATTCTGGCGCTGAAAGGGTTAACTTGATATGTTAAAAATCCAGGAAGATTCTTTAAATCTGAGCAACGATTGGTTACTCGTAAAAATTTTATTTACAATTTCACACCCTTCAAGTTTTGTATAGCCAATGCTTATAATCAGGGTTTCATTTCTACATTTTTAAAACAAAATACACCAAAGTTAGTTATTAAAAGGTACTATTAATAAATGCTTTCACATTTAAATGTGATGGTTTTATTTCATTATTAGATTTAGTATGACTAACGAAATACCTTTATTAGCTCAGACGTTCAACAAGTTTATGGAGCGAGTATTTGAACTAACCTGTGCGTTGAATGCGTGTCCAAAAATGGTTCCTAGTTCTTTGGCATACTGTTCAGATTTGCCTGTTTCAGTGGCGTAGAGTATAGTTGCCTTGATGCGCTTGGAGAGAGCCCTACCAAACAGTTTCGAAGTGAACTTGACGGCGCGCGCGATCTGCTTGAAGTGAAACTTTCTGTGTCCGGTCTTGTTGCCAACTGACTTTGTCCACTGATGGGTCTTCCAAGCCGGGTCCTGTGTGGGTAACACGTACACACACACACTTAGTAGTAAAGAGTAATTTCAGTAATTATTTGTTCTTGGGAACGTAAAAAATGCAAGATAAAAACGACAAATGACTTGGATGTATTGCTTTGCGCTTAACTTTCTATGCAGATTAAACAATAATAATAAAAAAGTCTATTTAAAATAAAACCACAATAAATCAGTCTTTGCCAGTGTATTTGCTTGCTCTTCGTATGATGTAAAAAAAAATTAAAAGAAATATTTTGAACTTTGCTTTCATAAGAATTAAATTTTTTTTTCAAACCCAATAAAAATATAGTCCAATCCGTGTATTATTTTATTCGTATTTTAAAATATTTAGATTATAATTTCAAATGTCGTACTTTCCGATGGATGGCAAAACACTAGCTTAGTGTTTGATTTTCTTTTTGTCGATTAATTTCATTCAAATTAATTTTGAGGTTAACTGTTCTAAAATAAATGTATGTATAACTTAATTTATAAGGTTTGCATCCTTGAATCTTACCTGATAGTCGTAAGAAGGCCTTAAGTAATACAAAGCCATTTCCTGATGAAACACAGACGTGAGCGACCCTGACATTGGCGGAACGATCCAGATCCAATCCGAGGGACACCCTCCCCTAAAATAAAAACGCTGATTCATACAAAGTTCACTGCGGGATAGGTACACTACCTTCGAAGCTGTAGGGTCACGCAATAAAATCTTACAATTTTGTTATTTTCTCCTGTACAGTATTAGACATTGGGAAACAGGACTTATTGGAGTATTATAGGAGTACTGCAGGGATCGGTATTTTATTTAATTAGGCGTAGAAGGCAGGGAAGGCAGTGCTTAATGGCATGTAAGGTGTGCCCCCACTGACAGGAGTAGAGGTAATGAAATAAAATGTGGGCAACTTAATTTACCTAGACCCTAAATAGATTTTGCATTTAAAAAAAAACCTTTTTCTATTTTCGTCGTTCTATTCTCCTTAAATTTTGTGAAATTTTGTGAAACCTTTATAGTAAAATTTTCTAAAGTAAAGAAGTTCTATATCAGTTTTTATCATTTCAAATGCAACGAGATCTCTTTTCTGACTGTGACGTTTATATTAAGGACGGAAGTCGTGCCCGGCACTTCCCTGAATTAATTTTAACAATAATCTCGCTAAGAATGTAGTTACAGTTATTTGGCATAGTGGTTGTCCTATCACAGGGTATTTAACTTGTAATGATATCCTTGTTGGCAGTGAGGGTCCCGGCCTAAAATAAAATAGCTGATGCTACTCCCCTCCTCATCCATGGGTGTCATAACTTAAGAGGTCATTATACAAGTATGGAAGTAAAGAAGCTGGTCAGTAGCGTTTTCTCTACACTATTTGCCAACGTTGTCCCCTCTTATCCTCTTATGGTATTGAAAGAGACGTAATTATTTCCAAGAAGAGGGCACATTCTCAAATTTTTTTTTAATTCATTAATTTACGGATTTCTACACCTGGATTTCTTTTGTGTATATACCTTAGTAAAAACAGTTAATTATAGTGAAGGTAAATACTTCAGTATCTTGAACTATTATGAAAGGAATTTCAATTTTGCGTCTAGTATAAAGGTTTACTACTAAAGAACCAGATAAGGCAACAAAGATGAGGCTGAAAAGAAAAAGACTGACCTGCTTTTATTCTCATTGTCCAAATGTTTGATGAATTGCTCTGACGCGGAATGATGGTCTACTATGGATGCGTTGTCTCTGTGGAAGCTGTGCAGCACAGCTATGTTTACCTCCACTAGAGCTTGGTCACGCCACAATGATACGTATGAACTTGTGTCTAGACCCATTTTAGTGGCTACAGTCTGAAAACATAGGAATATGTTTTTATGGTGCCTTTAAAATAGGTTGAAAAGTGATATACCTACCTAAATATAATAAAAGCACATAAACAGATGATTTATTTTTCATTATTCTTTGTGATCTCCTGCAAATAGAATACATTCGTCTTGGACGAATAAAGACATTCGTATAATAACATTTTGCCAATTAGTGTCATTATACAATGTTTTGTGTTTGGTGTCATTTACAGCTTCTTTTATATTCTCTTTATTCTAACGCAGAGTGCGGGACGAATTCGATACTAGATTTTGAAGCATATAGAGTGAGCGCAAGAAAGAGAGGTCATTGCCCAGCAGTGAGGTGGTTAGATAGAAAATATTTCTAAAAGCCCAAAAGCACAATAGTGTAATACTGGACATAAGTCAAAAAGGAGGATTGACAGGTAAAATTAAACGCTGCTGCCCATCTTCATCTGGGAGTACACCCTTAGTCGCTTTTTACGACACCCATAGAAGGATAAGGGGCACTCTAAGACAAAAGCACTGATCAATGATGATGAAATTTTACCTCTATAATGTTCAGTCGATTAGCATCGCTAAGATTTCGACAGCCAATCTCTGTGCCCATGTACCATCCATTGAAAGCCGTCGCGGTAAACTCTAGGCCGCCACAATCCATTCTCATATTGGACACAGCTGGCAAGGCATACCATTTTAGACCCAATTCCTTGAACCATTCGTACCTAAAAGATATTGTCAAGTTAATGAAAAGCAAAAAATAACTATACGAATCATCTTAACACTTTTCGGGACATTCCACGCCTGTTGACGTAATAACAATAATATAGTAATAAACGTTCTGATTTTTTTATTCAAGTATATGTAGGTATTTTGATTTTACACAAACTCTTTAAATGTTTAAAAAACAGTTCTTTTCAAAACATCACAATGACTGTTATTGTGAGGCATTGTCCCTAAAATGTCAAAAAACAACGTCAACCATTTCTTACTTCGGATGCTCCATTCGAACCTCCATGACGATTTCTTTGGGGATTTCAAAGAATTCAGGATCTTTACCATCTGCTGATAAGACAAGTGGCAGAATGTCCCACGCCGTGTGTCCTGGTTTCCAACCGAGCTTTATACAAACCTGCAAGAATACAGGGCTTTTGAGATGACTAAATCTTGTATATATTTACTAACTCTTCTGTGAAGTTTCTGAATTATTGAACGCCAGTTATGAGTGGCAACCATTTTACTATACAGGGTCACATGAAACAGAGTTAAAATATTCTAATACTATTTTTGAGATAATACTATAACGGAGTAATAAAATAACCTTTCTATCACAATGACTGAACGACAGTAAACGATCGTCCTTTTTATTTGTAGATAATAGCACTATTTTTACTGTGTGTGCAATTTATTCCTTTTTTTTATTTAAACTAAAGTATTTTCTGTTTCAATTTAAAATTTACTAAGATTTACTATTCCAGAATATAGTGTCAGCAGTATCTACTTACCCTAGGGGGTTGTGTTATGCAAAGCGCTTCAATTGAGATGTCAGATACGAGTATTAATTAAAATGTTTATGCCATCCAAACTACACGATTCGATTTATACGGCAAATAATTGGTTTCTGTGGTGGTAATTGGTTTTGTAAGTAATTTTGCATTTCAGTGTTAATTGAACTCTTTGTGATGTTAAAATATTTTTAATTTTGTCTGCTGGAAACTATTGCAACTCCCACATGGGCTGTAGGTTTTTATAGTAGGTATTACAAAATTGAAAACGACGCAATATTTGTTAGGAGCTAAGCTTGGGGTTTTGAAAATTATGAAGGCAATTTTTTTTTGTATCAACGTTTAACATTTTTTAAACCTCCATTTTTATCCTTAGTTTTTTTATTTTTCCTTACGAATTAACTCTAGCCATTTATCTCTTTTACTAAATAAATAAATCATCAGAACAAGACAGCCCTAAAAAGGCCATAAATGCACTTGCTTAGTAAAGATTAAAAATTTACCAACATTTCTAAAAATATTCCTTTCCTTATCGTAGATTTCAAGAGTCCTTGTTCTGTTCCATCGAAAACGTTTCTCTACTAAAGCGCCCGTACTACTTCTTATGAAAGTTTTTCTAGCAAACCTGTATACTTAAAAAAAAATATCCAATTACCTCAGTAAACTCCACCTTTGCCGGATCGCCCAGTACGGACCCGTCCGGCTCAATGTACCCCGCGTAACTTATAAGCTGGGGGTTCCATATTCTGTAGTCGTGTTTGCCGTCTGTTCGTTGTGGAAATATTGTTATTGCTGATCTGTAAAAAAAACTTGATATTATTTAAGAAAATAAACGAGATGCGTTGATTGTAACTAATCAAAGGTATCGGAAAAATTCTCCTAGTGTCTGTCAATAGTTACCCAACTAAAAAAACACCTTCGTGAGAGTCAATTTTCAAACGATAAAAAGCCTAAGGCAATATTATAATTATGGTAATCTTTCCATTAAGGGAAAAGTTATTTTGTTAGAAGATAGTGAAAAGTCAATAACGCTTTACATGTTATAAATGTTCTAAGTTTGAATGGGGTATCACGTTAAAAACGAATATTAATTTCATTTGATACCTACTCATTTTTACTATGTATCAAAGATATTATACTAGAATAACATATTATACCGCAACACTCTCAACCTTTCGCTAGATAAGTGCTAGTGAAAGGTCATGGGTGTAAGCCCCAGTTACTGTGCTTTCAACTGATATACCGAGATATTCAATGGGTTCATGAAGTTAAGCTATTGGTTTAAAACTTTAAACTGATAAGTCGTGTTTTCTTGTTAATATTTTTGATTATAATATCGGTATTCTGTAACTTTCGAAAGAAATATAACTTTTTAATATATTAGAAACTTCCATTTCAAAGCTAACTAAAACGGGATGTTGACTGTACAAATAATACTTGCAATACAGTGTGTTGTTTTACCTGATGTTCCCTTTGTTGGTGGCGTACTTGATGTGATTGCAAAGCGCTTCAAACATCCCGCTGGCTGTTGTTACTTCTCTGCAATCGAATGTCTGCAATAAAACGTAGACATACTTTTATTTACTTACTTAATCTTTTATTTTGAACATGTGCGCCCTTTTTCTTCGCTTTGTTGCGGAACTGAGCTGAAGTTCTCACATGCTGGCACTGATATACGCACATATTATTATAGTTAGAAATCCTAAACACATTAGTAAATTGTATAATTTCATTCTTTTCTGTTACTTATTACTTCTAATACGATTGTATTAGGACTAAGTTTAAGATACCCATAGTAAAAGCACACAAGTTATTATTGAACGTAAAACACATTTTAAAAGTCTTTGACCGTATTCAGTGGGAGATGCAAGAAAGTTGGTATTTAAGATATGTAAACAAATCTTGGATGAAAAGTAAACCAGGCGGTCGTTTAAGCACTTCGTAACATTTTATTTACCTACTTAATTTCTAGATTGTAAGATTTATATAATGTACTTTACAAAGTTAAAAAAATAAGTTACTGACTACCTGGTTTCCATAATCTTAACCTTAACCTTCATTGTGATAGCAGTACATACTCGTAGTATTAAAAGTAAAAGTGTGTTGTTTATTGATTTTATGATCTGACTGTTCATTTATCTTTGATATGTCAGCGATCCTTCGAAAACTTTAAGGGTTGCATCTGTATTAATTTTATTTTCTTAATACGTTTATTTTTGCTTTGTTATTATTGTGTAGTGATTAAGCCAGTCCCTTCATTGCTGTGGTAACTTGAATTTAGTGATGGAGGCTTTTGCGCTGCTGTGGTATGATTATTATAGGTCATTACTTTTATTTTTTCCATTTTGTGATATTCTGTTGTTTGCTAAGCGTTAAAGTCTTATGCTGTTGAGATTCCAAATAAAGAAAATAAAGAATTGCAGAGTACTATACAAAAATGGCACTTTAAAATGTCGGCGATTGAATCTATGTAACTGTTGTTTACTGTTATATCTGCAATAACGGATATTCAAATTTACATAAAATAAAATTGAATGCTAACTAATTTGCGAGCATCCGAATGATCTAGTGGGCTATTATTTGGTAAGAATGTTTTGTAATAAAGTTTTCGAACGGTTCGTAACCAACTTGATTTAACCAAAAATCGCATAACTATATATACAATTGAATGCTAATTAATTTGCGAGCATCCGAATGATCTAGTGGGCTTTGTTATTTGGTAAGAATGTTTTGTTATAAAGTTTTCGAACGGTTCGTAACAAACTTGATTTAACCAAAAATCGCATAACTAATACCCGTGTGGTGTCTGTTCATCGAAAGATTGCACCACCCCTTGTCTTCGTGTGGGTGTCGTAGTAGGCATAGTTTTAATAGTTCTGCCAGAAGAAGACGGGCTGCCCTTGCATTCTCTTACATACGATTCGCCGCTGCGCTGGCTATAATCATGGATGTCTCAGCCGTCACATCGACCGGTGTCACGACTTTTTGACAGCTTGTTATTTGGTAGCCATGCGGCGCTAGTGTCGATCAGCGTTAAAGAAGCGTTCATTGCTGTTACAAAGCAGCTGTAACCAAAGCTGTTATGACATTTGCACCAAGAGAATCGCACTATTGCAGCGTCTTCTCTTCGCCACTGCGATCGCCAGCCGGTCTACCAAGCGTGGCAATTTTATCAAGGTCCTCTCTTTGGAGAGGCTCGCGTTCAGCAATGAATTCAAATAGGCTGGTTATGATCATGATATTAATGATAATGCATTATTTGAATGTGATGCATCCCATAAAACATTCTCAGGTCATTTACCTGTTTCGGTTAAAGCGTAACATCTGTATCGTAGGAAAGTGGCTAATGACATTTCGTTTGAGGTACGTTATAAGTCGTGAGCGTGCCAATTAAAAGTTTCCTCGCTGCGGTAAACGTGAGTAAACATATTACGAATACGTGGACATAATGGACCTTAACTTTAACTTCATAGATATTTTTAATACCATGTAATACGGGCCAAGGTTTTGTTATAAATGTGACGCTAGAGTTAAGATTGAAGTGAGAGACATTATGATTTCTAAGAATTTACGAAAACACTAGATACATTGAAATGAATGATTTATTTATATACTCAACTAGGATAGTGTATATAGGATTTTAGATCGTATTTTGTTTTATCCCGTCATTTCGACCACTTTACAGCATCTATGGTCACGTCAACGTCGAGATAAAAACATGGAATCGACAATCCCAATAAAAAAATATGTACCATTTCATTTTAATACATAAACATTTCTTAAAATAGTTCGATAAATTATTGTTCCAAGTAAAGTATTAGTTACTAACTCACGCATAGGTGCATTTGACCCCTGCAGGATTTGAACCCGCGACCGGCTTTGTAGTCTGGATCATTAAAAAATCAATAGCAAATAGCAGAACGAGTTTTCCGTTACAAACGTCATCATAAGGTTTCTTGTGTAGACAAGGCATTAGTAACGTACGAATTAACTTACATACATCTATAAGTAACGTAAAATCACAATACATGTGATATCCTATTAAAGCATCGTCGATTAAATTTACATCACTAGTAACTAGAAATATAATAAAACGACTGATTTAGAAGCCATAATTTTTGTTCTTCACCCGAGTTCACCAATTCTTAAATAGCCGGTAAACATAGATTGACGATTAATTTGACACAATTCCCATACAAAATATGTCGAATAATATTTTAAACGCTGTTTAAAACTTAAACGTCTGTTGGTGAACTCTACCCCTATTAGTTTTTACTCCTTTAAATGTCTTGTTTGACGTAAGGTGTGCCAATAGTTTTCCTACAATGATACTGGCGGAATAGTGTAACCACTGCAGAAAGTACAAGTTCATTGCCATTTATAAAAGAAAAACAAAGACGAACTTTTGCTAATTTCAAACGATGGACGTTTTAAGAATAGTTAAAGTTGGTCAAATAACTCGAGTCTAGACTGTAATTCGCAAAAACTTATTCCTAGACGAGATCCTAACGGGATTCTACCATCGGAAACCTAATTCTTTCGGGTATTCTGTATTCCCCAGTAATGAGATAACATTTTCTAATATCCCTTTTTGCAAGTCGGTAAACGAGTCCAGACACGCAACTCATTCCGGTCCGTTTTGGTTCAAATCTATCTAAATTCATCCGCGACTTGTCTTGGTCAGATGTATTTTCGCGAGTAACGTTCGGAATTATTGTGATTTGAAAAACGAACGCTGGTTTTTATGGGGTCAATGGTGACATTCGAGAAAAATAATATTGCGATTCAGCTAGTTCTGATTTACTACCGTGAATGGACTTGACTCGACGGAATTGTAAGTTTCGAGGATATTGGTGAAACAATGTAGTAAGGTCAAGTTAGTGTTTTTATCTTTAAAATTAAAAAAATGGAAATCCACGAAAAAAAAACCGCTTGACGTCTACAAAATGAAAATTGGCAGGTAGGTAGGTAGTTTAAATTAGTAAGTGACAACCACTAAAAACGGATTTTGGAGGACTGATTTAAGGAAGTCTAGGCATTTTCGCAAGTTTGGAGTTTATGATTTGGAGACGTTAGTTTACTTAAAAATAAATTTGAATATTGCTAAAAATATTTTGTGACACATGAGTAGGATGGGCCCTGGCCAAGTTACAAAGACAGTGATAACGAAACGGCTCGATCGATTTGTATGAAATATTTGTGTATATTTCATAGGTTTGAGAACATTTATAAAGAAAAAGATTCGGTTTTGGTGGGATATATTTCAAATTGAAAATTCCACGCTAACAAAGTCCAGGCCACCAGCCCCTTTAATAATTTTAGCATCAATGCTATTTTCTGCTTTCCAAAAATAGTTATTGGCTAGAAAGTCTTGGTTGTGTTGTATTAAGTTGAATATACCTAAAAATTTTGTTTCATCATGTAACGTAACTATGTAGGTAATTCATAACATCGTCTAACGTTTAAAGATACGTCTTTCCACTTATTTGTAAATAATAGGGGTTAAAGTATGAAATTGCCGATTATTTTCCCACTTTTTATTTTGTTTATAGCTCTTAAGTATAGTCATATTATTGCGTAATTATTTTTGTATTGTATCAAAAACTAAATAAAGTAACTTTTGACTAAAAAAAATGCAATACTAGTGCCTATTACTTCAAAGACCCCTTACAATGTGTCAGCTGACCTTCTTGCTTCAATTAAGTATATTTGTATTATATACTTTGATTTTCAGAAATTTAAATACTATAAAGCGTAGCTTTATAACCATCTAACTTTCACCTTTAATTGCATCGAAAACGGTTCAGGCGTTTTTAAAAAAACTAAAAAATTGTGAGTATGTAAAAATGACTTTTCTCGATTTCGTCCATACAAAACGGCAATTTCATACTTTAACCCCTAATATAACGATAGCTCATTGACGTTTCCGTAAAGAGCTCTCTTTTTATTTGCAGCTAATTTTCCGCTTTTCAAACAAAGATGTTGTTAACATAACTAATTTATCAGTTTTGTATGTAAGTGCCAACTACTTAACAGTATTTGATTGTGCAGCTTTGAAAGGATATTCAATACAAGCGTAAAAACCCATTTATGCAAGGACTAATAACTTGCATCCGCATAGGTATAAAATGTCAAATCACCTTAATTGATTATTAACTTTATCTGTAAATTGGAAACAGATTGCAATTAACTAAACAGACGTGCTTTTGATTGCTTGTTAAATCATAGGTCATAAACTACGTTCTTTTTATTCATATCCAAGTTCATTCCTTAAAATGTAAGTACGAAAGTGATTGAGGGGTATTTTCGGAAAAAAAACTGCCTCTTTTTAAAATATTCTAAACTATCTATCTCTTTTAAAAAAATACCAGAAGCATCTGAATTTTTTATTAGAGATATTTATGTAACATTGTCCAGGCTATTTACATATAGATTGTTTTGTATGTTGCTGCTCATTTCTATCGGTAATTCTAATATTTGATTTAACAACCGTCAAATACAATAAGTAAGAAATAACGACAATTTGAATCGTGAGTATGTTTCATAATGTGTACTTAGATTTCAGTTTAAGATAGAAACAATGAGGTGACGGATTTAACAGCAGGATCAAAATTTGTAAAATACTGAATCATAGGCATTCTCTGTGACGGCGAGGACCGACGCTCGGCTCGACCGACTTTCAGACTCTACCGGCTAAACCACCCTGCGTGTTCTCCTTTGCCATTTATTGAATAGGAACTACGGGTAGACGTCCCGGTAGTTGTTACCCCGGGCAAAAGTCCGCGGTGCTAACCTAGTTTAACCTATTTTAATCTGTTAAGGAAAAAAAATCTAAAAATACAAAAAAGATATGTATATATACTGTGTGAAACCATCGGGCAGTGGGGGTAAAGAAATCGGAATGACGATCACTCACAAACGTCCGAACGCAAATAAAATAAAGCCAATCGCTCACTTGCAACTTTTTCCACTGTATTCGCCCGATGCACCTGCTAGCGTTTCTCCACGCCAGCTTGGCTCCGAACACCAATTCCGAAGTTTTCAGTTGATATGTGCCTTTTTCTTTTAATTCAGTTTTAACTTGTTCTAACCGCGCGGTGTGCGCTTCTGTGTTTTCTCTGGAAAAAAACAATTGAGTTAATAAATGTTGAATCAGTAAAATTTATTGCAATAACAGTTAAAAATAAAGTAGAATCATCAGATATTTAAGATAGTATTGTTTAACCAAATTTTATTATAAGTAATAATAATAATAATCCCGGCCGTATTCGGCCACAGTGACTTGGGATCTCATTCTCATCAATGAAAGCGTCGCATGTGTGCTCTCTGGTGACTGACATACCCGATTTTTGCGGCGAATGTACGTCCGCATTCGCCACAAGTCAGCACCCCTCCAATATAATTATAATGAATAGCCGCAGGTATTAATAAGTAACTTGCTAATAAAGTAAAATAGAAAAATACGTAGTTTTTATCTTTTTAATTTTTTTTTGTTGTTGTGTCAATATGTCAAATTACACCTCATAAGTCTAGTAGTTTAAGTACCAGCTTGGCAAGCTTGGTGATTATGCCTGTACCCATCATTCCTGTGGTAACTTGAATTCAATGGTGGATGATTATAGGCAGGCTGTCACTTTACTATTTCCATAATTGAGATGAATCAAATATAATTTTAATTCTAATCATTTTGCTATAGAAGTACTCGTAGCACGAGTACAACACTTTTCAGGCCTTTTGTACAGACAACGGCAGGTCAAACTTCAACTTTAAGACCAACAGGTAGAGATCAATATCAATTAAGAAAATTTGACGTTATGTGGTAGGTTGATTTGCTGTCTGTACAAAGAAATTATTGTATTAGTACTTCCTTGTTTCTGATTTCCACAATTCGAGTCCTCTATATATATATATCTCTATATATATAGTTACTAAGTTTGGGAGTAAAACAATGTAGGTATATGATGTTGTCCATATTGCTTTACTGCATAAGCCTCTGCATAATAGGGAGTTTGCCTTAGTCGCCACGCTAGACATTAGGGTTGGCGATCGTAGTATAACAATAGTAGAGAACAGACACGTCTTGTTTGTTGTCTTTTAGTGGCCTTATACATCACCCATAAGAAGAGATAAACCAAGTGCTATTCTATATCAAATCATAATCCTATTATTGGATGTTTTATAAGAAAATCAAACTTCGAAATCATCATCATCATCATCATCAGACTACGGCAGTCCACTGCTGGACATAGGCTTCTCCCAAGGCACGCCATTTTTCTCGATCTTGAGCTTTGAGCATCCAGTTGCTACCAGCCACTTTGCGCAGATCGAAATGCGCACGCAACACAATTACTAGTATTATTAATTCGAAAGTTTGGATGGATGTTTGTCGATCAATCACGGCAAAACAGATGAACGAATCTAGATGAGAATTCTCATACTGTGAGTTTATAAGCTTTAATAGGCTTCAAGTGGTTTTATTTCAAAAAAATTGTGGTTCTCGAGGGATAAATACAAATTCAAAATTTAACGCCTACAAAGTCAGCTGGCTCACCTTCGTATTGAAGCGAAATACTGTTTTAGGAATGACTGGGCCTCTTGATACACCTCCTCTGACGTCCGCGGAGTGTTGCCCCGGTTCGGGATATCCATTATACTGGACTCGCAAACCTTTTCTGTGCATTTTGTGTTCTGTAAAAAGAAAATACGGTTAGATGAGCTTTTGTTATTGATACCTTCATCTTTTTGTCGTGTTATTATCCTTCGAGAATAAATAGTGTCAGAGTTTTCAATCCGCCTATTGCAGGCCTCTGAATTAGAGTGAAGAGTGTTTAGTACAACTTTTATTAGTCATAAAACCGGCCAAGTGCGATTTCGACTCGCGCACTGAGGGTTCTATACCAACTTTAACTAAATTGGGGGTCCACTTATTCCGCCTAGCCAAAATACCACAATATTTAATTGACTGCAAAAATAACTTGGTTTTTTATAGTGTTTGTATGAAGGACAAAGTTATATTTGCGGTTGTTAAAAATGTGTTATTTCTCAAAAACTACCGGTTTGATCTCGTTCAAACCAATTTTCGTTGAAAGTATTTGTTAAGATCTACATTATGTATTTTTTTCAATATTTTCACTTTCTTAGTTTAAAACTAGACACCTATTTTACCACTTTGGAAGCGTCTATCCTCCAAATGTTAGACTTTTGGAAAAAATGGTTCTAGGAACCGAACCTAAAATACTTATTACTACCCCATACGCATAGGTTTGAGTAAAAAATTTTTTTTTATTTCTAAGGGGGAAGCCCCCCTTAAAAATCATATTTTTTTATTTTATGTATGAGAATCGTAAAGCGGTCAACAGGATACACCTACCTACCACGTTTCAACTGTGTAATGCTAATACTTTCAGAATAAAGTGACTGTGATATACGGACGAACAGGCAGACAGACAGACAGACAGACTTGACGAAATTATAAGCGTTCCGTTTTTTGCCTTTTGCCTAAACAACCCTAAAAATGATCGATAACGGCTTTGGCACCGACATGTAAATTGTGGTTAAGTTATTTTAAGAGTTTAATATTTTGTTAAAATTTAGATCATAAATAACGCCCCGTCGCGTTGGTCTGGTGGTTTAAATACCGGGCCAAGATCTTGGGGTCCCGAGTTCGATCCCCGGGTCGGGCAACCAAAAGTTTTAAACTTACGAACATTGCTCGGGTTTGTGATCACCATCCCGCATTTGGCAAGCGTGGTTATTATGCCAGTACCCATCATTGCTGTGGTAACTTGAATTCAATGATGGAGGCCTTTTCCCTGCAGTGAGACGATGTTAATAGGCTGTTACTTTACTTTTTTTAGATAATAAAATAAACATTTAAAAAATGTACTCTGTATGATATTTAAGAAATAACGTCTTTCGTAAGGTATGTTTGTAAATAGTTCTAAACAAATATATATATTTTTTAAGTCTTAAATTGATTTTCATGCGCTAATAAGTGTATACACTCAGTAGTTATTATTATGTCGCAGCCATCTAGTTAAATTATCCAGCCAGTTAATTGAACTTGAGTCACTCATGTAGCCGATGACCTTGAGCAATGGATTCGCCCACAAATTTATTCGTCTTTGAATTTCTTTGCAACGCGCCGCAGCTATCACTGTCGATTCCCGTAGGAGTGACAGAGAAAAAGCGCATGGAATAGAAGGGCCTAAGTGCCAAACAACAAAATTCGTTGTGCAATTTAAAATAGCCATTTTATTAAAAATCTAAATCAGCCATTTGCTTAACCAACATGTAATATACAATAAAGCAAAATTTTATTATCATTGTTATACGGACTGCTGAGAAAAATGGTAATTTATGCATTTTCAGAGGCTACTTTGAGATTATTTTCTATCGAGAAAATTTTTAAGATTCGTGTTTTGGAAACAACCACCTGGTCAAAAATATGATCAATTACAACTACATTGAATTTGGCAACAATACGAGCCATAGGCTTAAAACAAAACAATCTTCATTAAGCTGAATTTGGCTTATGTCAGCGTCGTATTGAAAGTTAGCCTTTTAGAAATGACTGACTAAGACTCAGCCACGTGATTCAAATTTAGTTCAGTTTTTACTGTAGCACAGCAAAATGTATTATTTTTAAATTATATAAAGCATGGCGGTGAAAATTTTACTAGAAATTTAAGTCAAAATTTACAAAATATGAATTTCAACGTCAAGGTTGGTTCACTGTTATTATTTAACGTTTACTTAGTTTCGCGTTATTGTTAAAATTACGCATAGTAAACTAGTGTTATTAATTTAAGGATCTCAAAGAAAACCTGATTTAACTACATGAATACACAACGTTTAGTCATCTGGTTAAAAATTGCGGTTAATTAATTGGCTGGTTGATGTTCAGCTATTTAATTGAATACCGGCATGTAGTCGACGGCCCAGGCTGTTAACTAAATTCCTGATTAAGCTAGTTGGCTGCGACATACATGATCTTGTTCCTAACTATTCAATCACCACAGATTTACGATTAAAAGTACAACGTTGCGGCTTTTTATAGTTTTATAACTATAAAAAGCATCTAATAGACCACCAATTTATAGCTAATGCACGAGGATTGTCGGTGATGTCTTGCTCGGCACCGACTGAAATTGGTATCTTGCTCCACGCTTTTTGTGCTTTTAAGCTATTATAAAAAAAAAACAAGGATGTCTACTGGATTTTCTTTTTTACCTTTGGAGGTGTTTTTTTTTATCAAAATTAAATGTGATCAACTTAAATCGAAAAAAATACGTAATTGGTGCTGTCCATTTATATCAGTATAAGTACTGCAAATTTAATCTTACTCCCTCTACTGAATAGTATGCAACTTTAAGTCATGTAAGGCTGAATTTGCAATACGGTTAGTAGCATGAAACATGAAGTAAGAAAACAATTTTAAATGGGTGTCAAACGAACAAATAACACGGTCGACATGCGTCCTTACATAAATACTTATCAGTAAGTTAAAATTAAAAAAGACGTGTGGCACTCGGAGACTGCCGCGGTAAAGCTATTGCATAGCATTTTTATCAACTTATACAATTATAAAACTAAAAAGCTTAGCTAAAAAGTATCACCGCTGTGCCGGTCGGAATGGGGGGTGCTAGGTTATTTTCGTTACGGAATTTCTGGATTCGGTCTCCACGCTCAAGGCCCGCGATGGAAGCTATGCAATAGCTTAATTTTATAATTTTAACTTCTGTAATCAAATTTTTCTGTTATTTTGGCAGATATGGTTACCATAGGCAACCGTACTGTCAAAATCCTTATTTTCTTCTAAATTCTTTTAAATTTCGGAAATTCAAAATTGTTCGATCGTGCCTCGCCCCGAGTGTTAGGTTAGGTTATTTTCGTTACGGAATTTCTGGATTCGGTCTCCACGCTCAAGCCCCGATATGCAATAGCTTAAAAACTCTATCACATATTATCAAGCTGTTAGCTTAAGTTTGTTTCCTGGAATTATTAAGTTGTTTATAACGGCTTGTTGGACTATGATGTTGTCGATAAAATGTTGATATTTGCATACAAATGTTTCCAGTTACACAAGGATAGTTAAAATTTGTTTAAATATTTAAATTAATGTTTACTATCACGAACTAACGCTCCGTTGGTCTAGTGGTTTAGATACCTGGCCAAGATCTCGGGGACCCGGGTTCGATCCCCGGGTCGGGCAGCGAAAAGTTTGGAATTTTCGAACATTGCTCGGGTTTGTGATCACCAACCCGCATTTGGCAAGCGTGGTGATTGCCTATGTCAGAACCCATCATTGCTCTGGTAACTTGAATTCAATGATGGAGGCCTTTTCCCTTCATTGGGATGATTATAGGCTGTTACTGTTATAACAAAATAATAATTCTAAAAACTTTTGAAAAAGAAAAGTAACTGTAAAATTGATAAAACATTCAAAATTGTACAGTGAAAATTTTCTAAAAAAAATGTCTTTATTGTTTCTTATAAGAAAACTGACAGATGGCTTCGGTTCCTTGGTAGAAAAAGACACTCGAAGTTTTTTTTTTTACTTTTACATACAAGTAGGTAGGTATGCTTACTCGAATTTCGATTCATCTCAAATTAAAAGCTTTTTCTTTTTTCAACGGTAAATAATTAAAATGAAAATGTATGTGATGATCATACCCTTTCCTGGGAGCATTCCATCTTTAGATCCGTTACCTAGTAACAATGGCTAATTAGTATTATTTATTGCGAAATTATATGAATGGCTTCTGTGTAACTCGTTTGCGTTATAATTATTGAGTTCTGTCATTGTTTGCTCACGTCATTGGAAATAATCAAGGTGGTCATTGGCGCTTCGCTCAATTAGCATAGAGATATCACAGTGACACGGCAATTAACATGTCAGATAAACGGTGCTTGTATTACATGTTTGAATTTACTAAACAGTGTAAGTAAATTTTTTATTAAGGTGAATACGATAGCGCGTTGCAAAAATCCCAAAAAAGCTATCTCCTGTGATAGTGTTTGTGAGAGATCAAATTAGTTATTTATATGGATTGCCACTTAAACAATGACATGGCCCACAATGGCCATTGTAGTAAAGTCACCATAATAATATCTTCATTCTAAAACTTATGTTATTAATGGTAAAACCGAATACAATGAACTCATACGCGCTATCATATTGAAAGTGTATCACTGTCAAAAATGTGTCCTACTCGTATATTCTCTATTATGTTCTAGTTAGTATTGTCCCGGCTTGATTGACGCTACTTAAGCAACGCTAAACAGCGCTAAGTGCACAATACGGCATTAAGCACGGGTAATCTTGGCGGGTCACATTGTGAATACTAAACGGCCGTGTGCTCAGTCAGCTGGCGTATGATCCTGTGCTGATAGACCGCTATTAGATGTATTGACACGAGTGTTAGTGGTCGACCGGTTAATTCAAACATCTACATCAGATGTTCACCATCTTCATTAGTACATTGATTGTTAGTTAGTCAATGTGAATATTAAGAAAACCTGACGAAAATCAGAAATGTCATCTCATAGACCTAATAGCAAAGCCAACTTTCGGAATTCTAAAAAAATAAAAATAAATGGAAGACCCAATGAACATGAACCCCGACATGGCAAATTAACGACTGGTCAATTAATTAGTTTAAGCATTTACATTATCAATACCTATGGTAACAGGAATGAATTAAAAATATACGAGTGGTCCTCTTCGGCTTAAGTTATTAGTTTTGTTGTTCACTTTCCCTAAAGAACAAAATTATTAGAAGAGTGAAAAGCATCGAGTATCTATATGTTTGGTCATTTCGTCAAACAATATATCTTTTACCCGGCAAGTGATGATCGTCGTAGGTTTGTTATGGTTTCTTGGCACTGACTCAAGATTGATAATCATGCCATTCGGTCAGCAAGCTTATAGTCTTTAAAAATTAGTACCTACGTTTAAGGGATACTTATTTGCATTATGTTAGTCTAACATTTATTACTTTGGGCTTTATATTATACCATTTATCTTTTATTAGTTTCAGATATTTCAGCATTGTTGCAAGCGCAATGATCACGGAGGAACTATAAACCTCGAAGCAATAAACGTTGACTAAAATCTATAATATTTTAATTATGTACCTACTTATGAAATAGCTATGATATCATGCAAACATCACTCTGATGCAAAAAACAGAAATGATATAGAGAACAAACATATTTCGAACGATTGTTTTTTAGACGGTAATTGTTTAAGCCCACGCTCGTTGTGCTTGTAATTGTAAGTTTTTATTAGATCACGCTAAAATATGTTTTCATGTCACAAATCTATGTTTGCTCCGGAACTCCTAAATGAGTACAGTGAAAGAAACAAAAATCTGTTTTAGTAGAGTTGCGGCCTATAATATGCTCACTGTAGGGCAAAGGCCTCCATCATTGCATTCAAGTTGCCACAGCAATAATGATGGGTACGGGCGTGGTCTGTGCGCTTGCCAAATGCGGGTTGGTGATCACAAAATCGAAAAACATTCGATAATTCGAAACTTCGAAAGGTTTTTCCATGTTCTGTGCTTAAACCAATAGACCAATAAAAAGCAATATCCCTGAGTTTTGTTTGCTATTGTCATTATAGAATATAGTGTATCGATTGGTACTGGTATCATGTATTTATGTTTGAATATATCAGAAAACGGAATTACCTATTTCATGTGAGCCGCGTAAAAGCATTTGCGTCGTGACGTGACATCTTTATCTACAGCAAACAAATCGAAGCGATAATTGTGCTGATAAACCTAACACGATTACACCATAATGTCATATTTTACATAGATAACAATTCTATGACTAATAGGACCGTTCGCCCTACTTATTTCCTCCGTCAAATCATGTTATTAGGAAAGCTTTATCCTGGACTAGCTGTTGCCCGCGACTTCGTCCGCGTCAAATGATATGAATAATTTTCCCCGTTTTCGCAACATTTTTCACTGCTGCTTCGCTCCTATTGGTTGCAGCGTGATGTTATATAGCCTAAAGCCTTCCTCGATAAATGGACTATCCAACACAAAAAGAATTTTTCAAATCGAACCAGTACTTCCTGACATTAGTGCGTTCAAACAAACAAACAAACTCTTCAGCTTTATAATATTAGTATAGATGACTTCACAAGTTTCTTGAACGGGACATGAAGGGAAGATGTTTGGACTGATGACTGGACTGTCTGATATCAGACGGCATCTCTCTATCCAACGTTCGCCGTCGCATCATTATTGTGGGCCCATATCAGTCCACAATGCACAGGCCTCTCCAAAAAGAAGTGAATGACTAAATGAATACTCTTTATTGAACACCACATAGAAATTACAAAATTTTAATTCTTACATAAAAAACAACTTGGCGGTCTTATCGCCGTCAGTGATTTTTCCATACAACCTTTACAGGGAAAACTAATAAGAAAGTATTTGTCTTACTCGCAGAGATAATATTATGCGTGGTCTATTTCGTATCGTATCAGTATAAATTGGTATTAAAATCTTCTTTAAATTGGTCGGTAGAAAAACAAGTATTATTTATAAAAACTTATTCCAATATTTCGTTACTAAAATTACTTTGTTTTTGAGCATTGTAGTAAAAAAAAATAAACTGGTCACCGACATACTATTGGTAAGGGTGAATTTGCATTACGGTAGGTATGATATATGACATTGTTGTATCGGCCTATAATCATCCCATTGAAGATTGAATTTGAACATTGAATTCAAGTTACCACAGCAATGATGGGTACTGGCATAATCACCACGCTTGCCAAATGCGGGTTGGTGACAAACCCGAGCAATGTTCGAAAATGCGAAACTTTTTGTTGCCCGAACCTGGAATCGAACCCGGGACCCCGAGATCTTGGTCCGGTATTTAAACCAACGGGGCGTTGATACATGACATTAAAACTTGGACCGGACCGTTCGAAGTGACATTTTTGTATGGGACTATTTATCTAATTCTTATATTTAATCTCTGTTCAAACGTTAATTAAAATCAATTAACGATCATCAAAAAATATCACAGGTTGCATATTGATAGAAAAATTAAGCAAATGTCAAAAACCCCGTTGTTTACGTCTATATTCTATAGGTACTAGCGGCCCACCCAGGCTTCGTATGTGTAGAGGTATTTTTAAAGGAATTGAAAGTCTTTTTCTAGTTTGTCTTTCTTTCTTTCTTTCTTTCTTGTATCCTCAATGAAAATTTCCATAATTATTATACTATGGGAAAGGCCTATTGGGAATATTAAATTAAAGTCCGAGTTAAATAAATTATAGTCTTATTCCACAACACAGAGTTTCCACATATAAAAACATAAAGAAAAACAGTTAGACGCGCACAGAAGGTAATTTAATAAGATGGGGGACAGATATGCTAAGTACTGAGAATAATTAAATATTAAATAACGGAGCGATGTTGCCTACGCGCGCGTACGAGAGTAATGAGCGGTCAGAGATCGAGCGTGCATTCGCCGTCAGTTACAGAATCGAACTGTAGAAATTATCCGCTGTGGCTACGCGCAGGAGGCGAACAATAGGCTGCATTCCACAGGCGTCAGCAGTTTGTGAAACTAGGCTCGGGGCTAGACATTGCTACGGTTTGGTATTATACAAAGCAATAAATAGGATTTGAAATTAATACAATACAAATATGTGAATCGATATAAAATAATAATTAATAATAAAATAAACTTATATGAAGATAATACTAATGTAGTATATGTCACTACACTACACCCCTGCTGAGACCGAAGCTTACTGAGGTCGATAGTAGTCCGGGAAGCGAACTATCCTACCGCTCCTCGTCTTCCTTATGAGGTCATCTTGGATGAGAGGTGGATTTGCTGCTGCAATGCCACCTGGTGTGTCCTCTCTGCGGTTTAAGTTTTCTTCGGTGGGTGCTGAGTCGTCTTTCATGATGTAGGCTGGTTTCACTCTGTCAATTGACACCGTGACTTTCCTGTTTCGCACAGCTAATTGTAGGGTCTTTTCCTGCCGGCTTAGTACCTTGTACGGCCCTGTGTATGGAGGCTCCAGAGAGTGCCTAGATGCGTCTTGTCGTAGGAACACAAATTCTGCAGTAGCCAAGTCTTTGGGTACGTAGAAGGTCTTTTTGTCGTGATGGTTTACCGGTTTTGGGGTTAGCTGCGCCATGTGAAGTCGAAGTCTGGAAATGAAGCTCGTCGGGTCGTGGCCGACGTTCGATGCAGGGTGGAAGAATTCGCCAGGGAGTCGTAGTGGCTCTCCGTACACCAGTTCTGCCGCAGATGCTTGCACGTCATCCTTCCAGGCGCTGCGGATACCCAGCAGCACCAGGGGTAGAACTTCAGTCCAGGTCGGGGAGGAATGGCACATGATGGCTGCCTTTAATTGACGGTGGAAGCGCTCCACCATACCATTGCAGGCCGGGTGATATGCTGTTGTGGGGCGGTGCTGCGTACCGAGTATGGCAGTCATAGTGCGGAAGAGTTCGCACTCGAACTGGCTGCCTCTGTCAGTGGTGATCTTCACCGGACAGCCGAAGCGAGACACCCAGCCAGCGATGAAGGTGCGGGCGCATGTCTCTGCAGTGATGTCGGCCAGGGGGTATGCCTCCGGCCACCGGGTGAATCGGTCGATAGCTGTTAGGCAGTACCTGTAACCAGATGAAAATGGTAATGGCCCTACTATGTCCATATGGACATGAGAAAAGCGGTGGGAAGGAATAGGGAAGTGGGAGGTGGGAGAATGTGTATGCCGGCAAACTTTGCTTCTTTGGCAATCTGTGCATTCTCTGGCCCAATTTCGGCAATCTTTCTTCATTCCAGGCCATACGAATCTTTTCGACATCATTTTAACAGTAGCTTTGACACCAGGATGACTCAATCGGTGTAATGCGTCAAACATGGGTTTCCTAAAGGCGGTTGTTAAGTATGGTCGTGGATTCTTTAAGGTGTCACATACTATCTCTGTGTTAGAATCGGGTTGTCTGACTTTACTTAACCTGAGCGACGAGTTACCGGTTTGAAGTAGATCTTGCAGTTCCGGATCGACATTCTGAGCTCTTGCAAGGTCATCATAGTTTATTGGTACTGTAATGGTTTCTATTCTGGAGAAAGCGTCTGCGACAACGTTTTCCTTTCCTGTTACGTACCGGATGTCCGTGGTAAACTGTCCTATGTAGTCCAGGTAACGAAATTGTCTTGGAGAACATTTTTCACGGTTGTGCTCGAATACGTAGGTAAGTGGTTTATGGTCAGTATAAACGGTAAAGTTTCTGGCCTCGACCATGTGTCTGAAGTGCTTTATTGCGTCGTATATAGCCAGTAGTTCCCTGTCGTAAGGGCTATATTTGCGTTGAGCCGATGTTAAACGTCTGGAGAAGAATGCTAATGGTTTCCAGCTGTTATCAACTCGTTGTTGCAGTGTAGCTCCTATAGCAGTGTCGGAAGCGTCAGTGTGTATTGCTAGTTCGACATTAGATTCTGGGTGTGCTAACATAGCTGCTTCTGCAAGGCTAGTTTTGCAGCTGTTGAAGGCATCGAGCATTTCTTGTGTTAATGTGATGCTTTCCGTACCTTTTGACTGACGGCCTGAGATAAGAGCATACAATGGGCCTTGAATTCGTGCGGCGTCTGGCACAAAACGACGGTAAAAGTTGTACATACCCAGGAATCGACGCAGCTCTCTCACTGTTTTAGGTACTGGGTAGTCCTGCAATGCCTTTATCTTATCTGTAAGAGGTTTAACGCCGTTTGCCGTCACCTCATGTCCGAGAAAGGTAATGTGTGATTGCCCAAACTCACACTTAGCGGTATTTATGACCATACCGTACTCATTTAATCGCTGAAAAAGCTGCTGAAGATGCTGAAAGTGGACTTTTTCAGATTCTGAGTAGACCAAAATGTCATCAAGGAATCCGTAGCAAAAAGGTAGGCCTCTGAGTACTTCATCTATTAAACGTTGGAATGTCTGAGCTGCGTTTCGCAGACCAAACGTCATAAATGGAAACTCGAAGAGTCCAAACGGTGTTGTGATGGCTGTTTTCGTTATATCCTCTTGATTTATGGGAACCTGATTATATGCTTTCACGAGATCAATCTTAGAGTATATCTTACTACCCGCCAGTTGATGAGTGAAATCCTGAATGTGCCTAATTGGATATTTGTCTGGAATAGTGCGGGCATTCAGGCCACGATAATCTCCGCAGGGACGCCAGCCATTATCCTTCTTGGGCGCGAGGTGGAGAGGTGATGCCCAAGGACTTTCTGAACGACGTGCTGTACCGTTTGCTAACATATCTTCAAACTCGTTCTGTGCTATTTTCAGCTTATCAGGGGGTAGACGTCGGGGTCGATACGTGACTGGCGGACCTGGCGTCGTCCTAATGTAGTGGATGGTGTTATGTTTCACCGCTCGCTGAGTGCCGGCTGGCTTAGTAATATCTGGGTACTCACGTAACAGCTGGTGATATTTACTGTCTCCAGTAACAGCTTTGACCGAGGCGACGTCTGTAGCCGTTCCTTCCGCAGATTGGCCAATTGTAGATATTGTGGTAAGGCCGTCGACCAACCGGTGGTTCCTCAGATCTACAAGTAAATTGTAAAATCGGAGAAAATCTGCACCTATGATGGGTTTGGATACGTCAGCTACAACAAATCTCCACCTGAATACGCGGCGAAGACCTAGGTTGAGCTGAAGGTGGATCCAGCCGTATGTATGAATGCAGGATCCGTTGGCAGCAAATAACTCGTAGTCCTCTCTTGGGCGTGGTTCTCTAAGTGCTGACCGAGGGTATACGCAGAGATCCGATCCTGTGTCAACCAGAAAAGACATTTTAGATTCACTATCTACTACGAATAAGCGGCCTGGTCTATTGGGGCAGTCGTTAGCCGCTACTTCCGGCTGCCGTTTATGTTTAACGCTGCTGACGTATACGTGCATGGCAAAGTACATTTGTGCGCTTTCCCGCCGAATCGGTTATGGTACCAACAATGGCCGTTATTTTTCAAATTTGAATTTGACCGGTTGCGACTTCGATTCGGCGTTTCACTTCTTCTTCGGGGAAGCCTATCTCTTAAACTACAACGTACCTGCCCTTGTAATGAGGATACTTGCCGGGTTAGCTCTTCAATTTGTTTAGCCATTTCGCCGATGACGTCAGTGCTCGTACTTGGCCTAATGCTAGCCAAGACAGGGGTAGGTGGTGCAATTTCGTACACTTTGTCTGCCAGTTCTGCAATAGTTTCAAGCGCCGTGTCCGGTTGAGTTGCTATTACCGTTTGAATATTGTGCGGTAGTCGGCTTGACCAGAGTGTTCTTAAAAAAGTATCTGGGATATTTTGCCCTGCCAGCGTCTGTAGGTGTCGCAGGAATTGCGATGGCTTCCTGTCTCCTAGCTCTTCGTGAACTAATAGCTGTTTCACCTTCTTTTCTTGCGATTCCGATAAGCGTTTAATTAGTTCGAATTTAAGTCTCTCGTACTTGCCCTCTCTCGGCGGTGAAGTTATAATATCCTTAACTTCGGCAGCGTATTGGTGGTCGAGTTGCGCAATGACGTGGTAGAATTTCGTGCTATCGGTCGTTATTCCACTTATATGAAATTGCCCCTCAATTTGGGCAAACCATAGTGCTGGTTCTTGAGCCCAGAATGGAGGCATCTTTACGCCAACCTTGAATACTGCCTCAGGAATTGCTGGATTTCTAGCTTCTTCCATCGCGGTCTCGAACTTTCCAGAAAAAAATTGTTTTCTTATTTGAGGGTAGAATACGCCCGTCGCGGTAGGAATTTTCGCGTGCTTCTAATATCGGGGTCACCAGTATGGGAAAGGCCTATTGGGAATATTAAATTAAAGTCCGAGTTAAATAAATTATAGTCTTATTCCACAACACAGAGTTTCCACATATAAAAACATAAAGAAAAACAGTTAGACGCGCACAGAAGGTAATTTAATAAGATGGGGGACAGATATGCTAAGTACTGAGAATAATTAAATATTAAATAACGGAGCGATGTTGCCTACGCGCGCGTACGAGAGTAATGAGCGGTCAGAGATCGAGCGTGCATTCGCCGTCAGTTACAGAATCGAACTGTAGAAATTATCCGCTGTGGCTACGCGCAGGAGGCGAACAATAGGCTGCATTCCACAGGCGTCAGCAGTTTGTGAAACTAGGCTCGGGGCTAGACATTGCTACGGTTTGGTATTATACAAAGCAATAAATAGGATTTGAAATTAATACAATACAAATATGTGAATCGATATAAAATAATAATTAATAATAAAATAAACTTATATGAAGATAATACTAATGTAGTATATGTCACTACAATACTACTGAAATTTTCATACGGAATCCATAACTTTTTGAAATAAAATGTTACCTATGTTTAAAGGATAATGTGGGATTCTACGAGTAATGTTGAATATTTTTTACCGGCTTCATTTCACAGTAGTTTCAGAGCCAATTCAATGCAAGCAAACAAACAATCACGTCTTTCTTCTTTTTAATATAACGGTTAATAATATAGGGAATGGTAAATACGAGTATAATCAGAAAATTTCCTAATCAGAGTCGCTAACAGCGTCACGTAATAAAAACATCTAATTTGAATATTCCCACCATCAATTAACATTTTAATGTCTCATTCGGAGTTAAACCGAAGCTTCCTTAAGTAGATATAAATGGAAGCAATATAAAAATTGTAACATTTTAGTTAAATGTCGATGTCAACTAACGGCCGGTCCCAATAATTTATCTATCGCCAGTTTTGGCATATCGGAGATAGAAAACAACTTCTGTCTTTGTTTCTCTGGACGGCAAAATCAGAGATAGAAACTGTTTCCTATCTCTTAAATGTCAAAACTGGCGATAGATAGATTATTGGGACCGGTCGTTAAAGGTAGCCTTAGTAGAAAATATTCTTCTTGAGTCAAATTTATTTTCAAACTCACTTCTTCCAATATAAAAAAACAAGGAATAGACGGGCATCATCACTATATTTTTTTTATATTCAAAGTGATCAACATGATCTTTTGCATAGTAGTGGTTTGGGGGTCAGGGTATAGCATAGGCAAAATTTTATACGCAAACTTAGTAGCGGGCAACAGCTAGTAGAATAAAATGATTCACAATCTAATAGCACGTAACCATTTGTTGTTATTATTAGCCTATAAAAAAAATCTTATTTCTCTCTCATATCTAGGTATTTCAGTATAGGTACTTACCTACTACAACCTAATATTGATATCACCTGTTTTGGCCCTTTTACCTTAACTAATTAGGAACTTAAATTCAGGGCAGACCTTTCTCCAGTCGGCTGATAACTTAGGGTGACTAAAAATATCTTTGATCATCAATCGTCCCAGTTCAATCAAGCCACATAATAAGATTATTATTTTACACACTTTTAAAACGCAAAGTAAAGAAGGTTGTAAATTTGTCTTATAAATTGTTACTGCTTGTAATATAAATTGTTACGGCCGGTCCTAATAACCTATCTATCTTCAGTTTTGGCATATCGGAGATAGGAAACAACTTCTGTCTTTGTTTCTCTGGACGGCAAAATCAGAGACAGAAGATGTTTTCTATCACCGATAAGCTATAACTGAAGATAGATAGATTATTGGGACCGGCCGTTAGTGTAGTCAAGGAATTCGTTTAGCAAACTCAAATCGCTATAAATTGTGATGGATTATTAAACTGAGACTCCTGCAATTTGCTTGTTATCATTCGTGTGATCCTAGTGATATTTTAAAGATAGTTTTTGAGGATGTATGAATGTGTGTTACTCTTTCAAGCAAAAGCACCAGATTGGAGTCTGATCTTACTTTCCGGTTAAGTAGCATAAACATCAAAAGAAATATGGGCTACAATTTCTTAAAGTTCCGTGTAATAAAAATACACGAAAAGTTAAACTTCCATGGTCACTATGACTAGAGTTAATTGATATTTTATGACTGTGGCAAGCGCCATGATCACCATGATCATGGCGCTTGCAACAGTGCCGAAATATCGGAAACTCATAAAAACTAAGGTACATGGTATAAACCCCGTATCAATTAACTCTAACGAAAAGTTAAATCTTTAATTTTTCAGCTGAATTACATACAGTTTGATTAGATTTAAATGATTTTTAACTGCTAAAAATAAAATAATTGACGATTGATTGAATATTCTACTATACACAACATCGTACAATTGTAGCAGTAGGTATGGTAGTTGTACTTATACAACTAGTAAGAAGGCGCTCACCTTTGCGTCGAATAATCGGCATATTTAATGATAACTTTGTTGACTGTGACATATTTCATCTGTCTGAGGGTCAATTCAAACGTTATATCTGTAACATACTTAAGACTTTTTAAAAATAACTTAATTTTTATTTTTTCTCTTCTTCACTTAGTTGTTGTTTATTTTTACTAGCGATAGTGATTGTGAATTTCGAGTGATTGTGTAATGAATGCCTATACTTAGTGAACAAATGACAACAGATCCAAAACTATGCATATTCCATGTTAGGTAAATAACTTACTACTAGGTATTTATTATAGGTACATAAAGTAAGTACCTACAGTGTAGCATTATTGTTGCTTAGCTTTTAACCGCGTTCGATATTTTTTAATATGTTTAAACTCACATCTTTGTTAATATGTGAATAGTGTATTTGACTACATAGTTAATCTTTTTTTAAATCAAGACAATGTTATTTTGTGTAATTATTATTATTTAGTTGTTTGCTATTCCGAATAAAGTGAAAAAAAAAAAACTTAAAGTGACTACTTAGAGTCAAATAATTTAATACCAAATTAACGAAAATTGTATACTGCCGTATGTTCCGTGTTACAAGAGATCATCCGACTGATGACAAACAAGTAATACGAATGACTCATATTTTTCGTATACCGGTGATATCAAAGCAATTTGAATCTTAGCAATGAAATCATTTTACTGTACATTATGTAGTTTATTTAAGAAGGTTTTTAAGCTATTTCGATTAAGACTGGACGAGGTCACTGCCTTCGGTTACGAACGAATGCGAATCGATCAAGTCATCCACCGGTCACGTTTCCTAGAACTATTCCGTTTGATAAAGAGATAATTTGTATCGGTTTTTATCTTCATGTCGATCCGATGGCATTGTGTTTCAGTTATTGTTACCGGGATAGAACACCGTTGTTCCAAAACTTAAATCGACAGTCATTTATTTTAATAGCTGTCAGAAGATGTACTTAATATGTGTTAATGTAAGAATTAAATGATGTTTGTAGTTTTGATAAAATTCGATAACGGATTTGCGTAATTTTGATTTTGGAATATTTGTGGAAGTCTTAGGAATAAAATGCAGATAAATTGCTGGAGAATCGTTAAAAGAATTTTTTATTTTCCCAAACAAACTGTGCCTGTGCCCGTAGTTAAGTGGCTTTCTAATATGCTGACTGCAGCCGATGACCTTGAGCAATAAATACGCCCACAAATTTATTCGTCTTTGAATTTCTTTGCAACGCGCCGCAGCTGTCACTGTCGATTCCCGTAGGAGTGACAGAGAAAAAGCGCATGGAATAGAAGGGCCTAAGTGCCAAACAACAAAATTCGTTGTGCAATTTAAAATTGCCATTTTATTAAAAATCCTAATCAGCTATTTGCTTAAGCAACATGTAATATACAATATAGCAAAATTTTATTATCATTGTTATACGGACTGCTGAGAAAAATGGTAATTTATGTATTTTCAGAGGCTACTTTGAGATTATTTTCTATCGAGAAAAGTTTTTAGAATCGTGTTTTGGAAACAGCCACCTGGTCGAAAATATGATCAATTACAACTACATAGAATTCGGCAACAATACGAGCCATAGGCTTAAAGCAAAACAATCTTCATTGAGCTGAATTTGGCTCATGTCAGCGTCTTGGCATCTATTCGTCTAGCGTAAACAATATCAGAAAGTCACTTGTCTAACGGCCGGTCCTAATAACCTATCTATCTTCAGTTTTGGCATATCGAAGATGGAAAACAACTTGTCTTTGTTTCTCTGGATGGAAAAATCAGAGATAGAAACTGTTTCCTATCTCCGAAATGTCAAAACTGGCGATAGATAGATTATTGGGACCGGCCGTAAAGGCGCAGACCAACAATTTGATGTAAATTTTAGTTGGGTGCGGTTTTTTTGTGACATTTAAATATTGTTTTAATTAAAGATATAAGTTAGAATTTTCAATAATAATGCATTCGTGTTATATAAAAAGTGAAAAAAAAATACACCTTATTGTTTTCCATGCACAGTTTTAAGTAGTAAGTACCTAGAAAAAAAATCGAAAATACAATTCCTGAAACACGAATTCGATTGCCATAATTCGGTCTCGAAGTAAGTAAATTTTCGTTAATTCCTCCAAATTAAGTCTACCGGATATAGTTACAATTGAATTCAATAGTGGGACATTCCGCGTATTTCCCGCATCCGGTTCTTCAACCATGAGCAAAAAACTCTAATCTTGCCGTCATTTGCATGAGAAAAACCAGTTAACGTCTATCATTGCTCGTTTAATCGATGTTACTGTGAACTAAATCAAATAGACAATAGGTTTTTTTATTCATGTCTATGGAACTGTCTCGTGTTTCTATATTTTTAACCGACTTCCAAAAAAAGAAGGTGGTTCTCAATTCGACTGCATTTTTTTTATGTTTGTTACCTCAGAACTTTCGACTGGTTGAACGGATTTCTAAAATTATTTTTTTTGTTTGACAGCTGGTGCTTCTCATGTGGTCCCATTTTAACGAAGTCATGATCTGATGGTGGAATCCGGGGAAATCGAGGGAAACCCTTAAATTTTATAAGCACGTATCACGTTTTTGCATATATCTTTCCTAAGGCTTTTCAGTATTTGCGTCTGGTACTCATCATTTTATGTTGATGAGCTGATGATGGGAGGTACAACTCCTTAACGGTTAGGAGTAGGAGGATTATTCTTTAAATATCATAGGCGCGTATAGTCAGATAGTTGTCTTCCTTCAGGTTATTCACGTGAGCTGATGATGGAAGGTCAAACTCCTAAGCAGTTAGGAAATGGAGGATAATTCTTAAGATTTTATAGCAATGAGGGGGGAAGTTTCTTAAATAATTCATACATTTTCATCTAGAAGTCGTTATCACAATTTTTATGTAGGTACTGTTTCCGGTCAATAGAGGATTAATAATTGTTTAATTTATTTACCACTAAAAAGAGAAAAAAAAATTTTTTTTAACAATAAATTGAAGCGATTTAAAAAAAAACACTAAAATGTACAAAATAACACAAGAACAAGGTTTTATTTTAAAAACTATTTACCTACTTACAATATTATTGTAACTACTAACAACTAAACAGATTGAAGTCGGTGCCACAGTATACAGGGTGAAATTTTAAACACTTTTAAAAAAAAATTATAGGCGTTCAGTATCGTATTTAGAGCCTATTTATGATGTTAAAAATTTAAATCAAGTTGTCACCTGAAAATATTTTTCGCGATATAGTTTTCAATTTTTACGTTCCTAGACCTGTTAAGGCATAAAGGGAAAGTACAAAACTATTGCATAGTATAGTAATAAATGAATGAAATGCGCATCGCGTAAAAAAAGTGTTGCTAGGCGGCCGTATCAAAAATTTCAGATTTTTGGCGGATATTTTCTAAGTGCTATAACTTGACATTTTTGTACTAGGCTATATCAAAAGAAAAAATACGTCATTCGTTTTTTGTCTCGTAGATTCATATATTAAAATTTAGAAGGTGGTTAAAATTTCATCCTGTATTTAGGGAAAAGACATGGCCAAGTATTATATGAACATGTGCCCCAGATTGTACAGCTATGAAATATGTATTTTCGTATAGTATTAACTTTCTACAATATAAATCTCAAATGTTATTTTCCTTAGTAGTGGAGGTAAAAAGTTAGAAAGATTTAAAAGAGTTCATTTTGTCACTACGGCGAAGCTACTTTTAAGAATATTATTATTTAATGTGTTGATTTGTGTTGTTGTTTTCCTCAGGTATGTTCTACACACTTTAGATACGATTAGTGGAGCACTCTACGACACGACACATACAGAGTATACACGTATAAATACTAAATTAAACAAACGAAAACCGAGAGAAAACCGGCGCACACGATTCACAAATTGTTTGTTTTGTCGAGACTAAAATTGACTAAATGTCAAACGTCAGAGTGGTACGATTGTTTGACATGACTCTGGGACCTAAATGTTGCCAGTATAATTAAAGGGTTTCCTCATAAAACGTAATTATAATATTAATAAAATAAATTATTGCGAAAAGCATTAGTAAAAATACATTCTTGAATGTGAATTATTTATTATTTTAATATAAATGTATTTGATAGTGACCATGAAAGTTTAAATCAGTATAAATGTATTTTTCCAAATTGATAACATTGCAAGTATATTATTATTACAAAATGTTAGCTTCGTTCTGCTTTGCGTCTAGTGGGTAATTATTCCACCATTGAATGTGTAATGATATAATATGGCAACATTAAACATTGATTGTGACGAAATCAAACAAATAAAATACTTTTTAAGAGATTTTTTTCTACTGCTGCTACAGGAAAAATAAATAACTTGATAATTCTTTGCTATATTTATTAGAACTAATCATATTACTTTTGTTTGTGGACAATCTGGGGCACATATTGGCCATCTCTTTTGACAAAAAAAGTTTGCAGTCTTAACGACTGGAGTATCAATGCAGTTTTTTAAACTGTTAGTTAGTAGAAGTAGTAGAATTAGCTAATATTAGGGGTTAAAGTATGAAATTGCCGTTTTGTATGGACGAAATCGAGAAAAGTCATTTTTCCATACTAACAATATTTTAGTTTTTTTTAAAACGCCTGAACCGTTTTCGATGCAATTAAACGTGAAATTTAGATGGTTATAAAGCTACACATTATAGTATTAAAATTTCTGAAAATCAAAGTATATAATACAAATATACTTAATTGAAGCAAGGAGGTCAGATGACACATTGTAAGGGGTCTTTTCAACGACTTCCTTTGAAGTAATAGGCAGTAGTATTGCATTTTTTTTTAGTCAAAAGTTACTTTATTTAGTTTTTAATATAATACAAAAAGAATTACGCAATAATATGACTATACTTAAGAGCTATAAACAAAATAAAAAGTGGGAAAATAATCAGCAATTTCATACTTTAACCCCTATTATAATTAAATAAATATAGGTGCCTATAAATACATAGACACACCTCTTTTAATAGTTAATATTTTAAAAAGTAAGTTAAATTCCTATATTTGTTAATTTACGTTTACCAAATTGTTTATCTTTACGGTTTCAGTAATAGTTTTAAATAAAATTATACATTAGTTAGATGATACTTAGTTTAAGTTTAAATAATATAAAAGTTTACGCCACACCATGATCTCGGGGTTTGATCCCCGGGTTGGCAACAAAAAGTAATTAGTAAATACAGTACACAGAATATAAAAAAAAAATTGCAAAACGTATTGTAAAAAAATATACGTAAATTCAAATCAGTCTTTTTCCGTCGGTTAAATTATTATTCGACCAATATTCAACCAACCAATGGGTATTCGGAGGTAGAGATAACAAAAATATACACGCAATAATATGACCATACATTATGCAATGTCATGTGTTTATGTAGTTCATTAACCAAACCACTATTTAGCCTTACAAATCATCGCCGAAATAGCTCAGTTGGGAGAGCGTTAGACTGAAGATCTAAAGGTCCCCGGTTCAATCCCGGGTTTCGGCAATAAAATTTTTGTAATTATTATTTTTTTGGAAATTTACCATTTATTTATAAAATAATTGTACTTTTTATTTTTGTACTATTCTTTAAAAATTTCGTAGAGCAAAGATTATAATTGAATACTTTACATATAAGTATGGGGTTAACTTTAAAGTACACTCAAAACAATTAAAATTAAACGGAATTAAAAATTGAACCGGCCAAGTGCGAGTCGGACTTGCGCACGAAGGGATCTGTGCCATTGACTAGGTACCTACACAAATTTCATATTTCGAAAGCAAACATATAGTGCAAAAATAAGCAAAAAATGGCGTTTTCGGTTAGGAGCCCTATAGAACCCAAATATTTTATTTTATTTTAATTGTATTATTTATTATTAAAGTAAAAATGTAACTAAGTATTTTGTAAATATTCCAAGTGCCTACCTGTTTCCTTTATTGATATCAAGCAAACAAGGGCTAAAATCGCGTTTGTTTTGTGGTAGCCCCCCTAAATATTTATTTTATTTTATTTTTAGTATTCGTTGTTATAGCGGCAACAGAAATACATAATTTGTGATAATTTCAACTGTCTAGCTATCGCGGTTCCTGAGATACAGCCTGGTGACGGACGAACAGACGGACAGACAGCGAAGTCTTAGTAATAGGGTCCCGTTTTTACCCGGCAAAAACGCGGCAGGAACTTCAACGGAGGAATAAAAATATATCGTAATATTTTTATTCTTCCGTTGAAATTCCGGCTGTCTGACATTTAAAAGTTTAGTTAGGTATTCATTTTTTTTCAAGTACTAAACGATACTAAACGATATTAAACTTTATTGCAAAAGGTTTTGGTCTACTTTACTAAAACATAACTTCAAATTAGCACATGCGAGCCGGGCAGTGTTGTCACGGCTACAAACAATCCGAATCTCTTAAAACAGGTTTGCTTTTAATACCTGACGGACTGAATTTAAAGATTGATAACTAATGAATCCTGTCTGCAGCTAAACTTATGATACATCATTTGACGACCATTTGGATCAGCGGTAGTTAACGCTGCTTCTGACCCATGGGTCGCGGGTTCGATCCCCGCACAGTACAAATATTTGTGTGCATGAACATGTCTGTTTGTACTAGTCTGGGTATTTTCTATGTATTATAAGTGTAGGATCGGGGAAATAAATAAAATACACGTCTTCACTCGTTTAGGTTTTATCGTTTTAACACGTCTTTACATCTCTATATCTAAGTCTAAAATCGTAAGTACAAAATAAAATATTGAACACGACATCTTTCTTTCACCGCGATCCTCTCAGTCTGCCATTTTCATTCTTCTCATTTCAAAATCATCTACTCTTGTTCGTTCTTTCATTCTTTATTCAAACCATCGTTCAGTCATCGGTCATGCTTGCATCTTCATTCACATCTTCAAACCATGACGTATCATTTCACTGCTTCCTCGTTCATACCGATCAATCACTCCTCTTAATCATTCCTTCAAACTCACTCACAATCCCACATAAGTATGTATTTACAAATAAAAAAGTATATAAGTAAGTTTATCGGTTGTCTAGTACCCCATACGACAGGGTACTTAATAGTACCTTAATTTGGGACTAGATGGCTCTGTGTGGCCCAGTGAGGCATGTCTTAAATATTTATTTATTTTTTATTTATTTTTATCATTGTCTACCGACGAAAATAAAAGAAGTTTGTCAGGCCGAAGGCAAATATTTTATTCGTGTGCTTACATTAATATAACCGTAATTTGTCAAAATAGGCCCTATCAAATTAAATCAAATTCAAATCAAATCTTTTATTTACTCAGAGACACGGTACAATGGGATGGATAAATGTTTGAGATTAACGGCCATTTCCAATAACCTATCTATCTTCAGTTTTGGCATATCGGAGATAGGAAACAGGATCTATCTCTGTTTTCGCCGTCCAGAGAAACAAAGACAGAAGTTGTTTTCTATCTCCGATATGCCAAAACTGAAGATAGATAGGTTATTGGAAATGGCCGTAAATCGACATGTCTCGCCATTGTATGGCATGTAAAAATTTAAGATTATAAAACATTATTATTATTATTTTAGTGATATTATTCAGGCAATTGACTAACACTATAAAAATTACAGTCTTAAAGCCATTCAAACAATTTCTTTTGAAATAATATTGGTCTCAATGTTTTTATATTATTTGGTATTATACTGTAAATTGTAATACACCTATTCAAAACATTTTTCATGTAAATTGCAGTCCTGGGAGAAAAGTGCAGTACCAGTCGATCGAGATCGTAGTGAGCGTCGTTTGGTTGAGATGATTATTGGAATAAATCATTAGGTATTAATAAATTCAGGTAGGTTTTGACGTGACAACGTCTTAAATTAGGTTGCGGCTGGGAGTCACTTATGAAAAAGTGTAACGCTCGGTAACGTTACGATGAGTCACCGAACGAGAGAGAGGCCCGCCGAATGCCTTGCGTCTCTCTCCCACTCAACTATGATCGGTCTGCCGCGCGCGCAGCACTAGAGAATTAGGCGCATTGAATCGGCGCATGCTTGTGTCTCTGTCTTTGTCTTTCTCGAACGTTCTTGGCGTTGGAAAAAGACTTGACTTTCGCAAGACACATTACAGCAGAAACACTTCCTTTCATTTCATATTTCTCCTATCATCGTCCTATCCTCAACAAAATCACTCAAATAGGAATTAGTTAAGTTTAAGTTTACATGTACAATGTTTTAGTAAACAAAATATATTTCTATAGTTAAAATTTGTGCAATTCTTATTTTCATTCAATTCCTTGTTCCTATTGTGCAATTTAATTATATTCATATCAATAAATATTCTACCGAGAAAAAGACGTTGTCACGTAAAATCTTCGCCCGTAAAACCGACTTTACAGGCAACCATATTTTTTGGAACGAAGTTCCTTATCGCGCGTTGCGAAAGGGGGCTAGACGGAAAAAAAATTAACGACACTTTTTGAACGACACTTTTTGCTATAGTTGCAAGCCGTGCGGCGTGCGCGTGTTTCTCTGTCTCTCTCTATTATATATAGAGAGATAGAGAGAGAGAAAGATAGAGTGAGAGAGAGTTTATTTATTTAAAATAACATAAAATTTATTACATTTCACTAAAAAGGAACTTCGTTCCATCTGGGTGTCCCGTGACACCTCTCAAGTATTTTTTTGAAGTTGGTAGCTGTGTCTATACCACAGATATTATAATACTGTATAGGTACCTACCATTAAAACACTTAAAAAAAAAGTTTTGCTAAGAATTGCTATTTGGGTTTTTATTTGTTCCTCTTCTTACTAAATATATTTTATTAGATAATAGAATAATGATCATGTAAGTTTTATGTAAATTTACAACACTAAAACCCAGAATTAAAATGGGGAACTAAAAATTATTTCTTTACTATAAATAAGATGACAAAACACCATACCTACTATTACGTAAGTATTGAGATAAATTTTGTATCATTTGAGTGAAATGATTTTTATTGATTTAAATGTAAACAAAAAAAAACTAAACATTTATTAAGTTGATATTTTTGGAGTCTCGATTTTGATATGACAGTATCGTGTTAAGTATATTAACTTTAAAGATATACTGTGTTCAAGAAAAAAACAATCCATTAAGTAGGTATGTACCGAATCAGTTTAGTTAATTTTTGGTTTTAAATTGTGATAAATCAAATAAAAATAGTTAAATCTATATGAGATGTAAATTAAACATACGATTTCTTAAAAATAAATTTGACTGCCTTAAGTAGGACTCGAACCCACAACCTCAACATCAATAAGGTTGTATATTTTTTCATTTGTTAAAAGGTAGGCGAACGACTAGCCTTTTGAAAATATTCGTATCCCAATGAAACTGCTGATTCGATATTGACAGTTGAATGGGTGTTTCATAAACATTTCATTAACTGGTGTCGCTGTTTGACGCTAATTGACAGCTACAAGACGTTTTCTAATTATAGACTCAAATATTTGAAGTTTGAAACAATTAACGGGCGTGATTTGTATGCACACGTTGTAGTGCCGAATAGTTCTGGTCTAAATTTAAAAAGCACATCAAGCTATTTTATCTGTTAAGTCCCTTGATTACAAAAGCGTAAATAATAGCCATTCAAAAATCTCTAGAACGGATCCTAAACCATCCTAATCACAAGGGGTTATCTCTTCGTGTTCCACGTAATGACTGATTTTGTTCTTCAAATGTTTTAAAAGTTTGAAGTCATAATCATCTTCAGTCTTGCACAATGAGAGGGGTGATACTTTCGGGCATGGTTACCGTGACAATAATACATTTATTTCATGTATGATTAACATAATAATTTCGACTTTAACTGGTATTAAACGCGCTTAAATATTATATTAAATTGTCATGTAACGTTTAGATCGAGTTCTACTGACCCTAGTCATAGGCTGACTGTTGTATTGGTCTCGGACGTTGACACTCACTTATTGAGTTTTCCTCATGCCATAAAGTAAAAGAGATAGGTATTGATAAAAAAACCGCACTGCTTAAACCATCTCCCAAAGCTCGTCGTCTAAAGCATTACGACGTAAAACAGCACAACTTAACTAAAATATAATAAATAAATAAAAACTATTTCTGTTCAAGAAAATTGACTAACAAAATGTATTGTTGAATTCCTCTAATGGTATGGTGGTACTTGTGCCAGGGGACGACACTGTTATTTAGCTTAAATATTGAAACAAAGTAACAAAGTAGGTATATAAAACAAAACGTTTTGAACAAAATATGAACATAGACAAACGAAGTAGAAGGGGATAGGCAAATCTATGAATGGACAGTACAGCTACAGCTTAACAGAAATCGTTCTTAGAGAAGCAGTACCTACATTTTGTAAATCGTATGTCCATAGGTAAATTGGATGGGAATGCTTGTCTTATGTATATGATAATGAATCCTTTTGATAGCACAGATCGGTTTACGTACATAATTGATTCTGTTAGTTTAGGAAGTTTATCCTCTGATATTTGCATATTATCTTAAACGAACTCAAATAGAATTTGATTAGTTAATTTGTTTATTGAAGATGACGAACTGCAAAAAAAAAAACTAAACTATAAATTATCAATAATTTCAAAGATATAATTTAACTAGCTGTTGCCCGCGACTTCGTCCACGTCAATTTCTATTATTAATAATAGGGGTTAAAGTATGAAATTGCCGATTATTTTCCCACTTTTTATTTTGTTTATAGCTCTTAAGTATAGTCATATTATTGCGTAATTCTTTTTGTATTGTATCAAAAACTAAATAAAGTAACTTTTGACCAAAAAAAAAATGCAATACTAGTGCCTATTACTTCAAAGGAAGTCGTTGAAAAGACCCCTTACAATGTGTCAGCTGACCTTCTTGCTTCAATTAAGTATATTTGTATTATATACTTTGATTTTCAGAAATTTAAATACTATAATGCGTAGCTTTATAACCATCCAACTTTCACCTTTAATTGCATCGAAAACGGTTCAGGCGTTATTAAAAAAACTAAAAAATTGATAGTATGGAAAAATGACTTTTCTCGATTTCGTCCATACAAAACGGCAATTTCATACTTTAACCCCTAATATGATCGCGGCTATTTTTGCAACATATCCAACCAGATTAGTGCGTTCAAACAAACAAACAAACTTTTCAGCTTTATAATATTAGTATAGATAATTTATAAACGGTAAATGGTAATAATATTTATTATTGTGTTGGTAAGTAATGCAATTGATTTTTAAAGAAGTCTCTTTTTCACGTAATTGCAGTAGGTACCCATCAACCTTGTTATATTGGTCACCATATGACCTGTATAGCTTTACCCATCATCTACTATATCGTGTTACATAATGGTTACGTAAATTAATAAATAATGAAGTCGAATAATACAATAAGTAAATTTTTACTAGATGGAATTTCGATTATTTTTAATTGTTTGATAAAATTAAACCCCATACAAAATTTAAACTAAAATTCCATCTACCTAGGTAACACTGAAAATGTTTAGAAAATGAAAAACTGCTTAATGTAGAAAGTTGCCAATACTTTGATTGTTTTTCGAAATAATCTCCGTTCCTCTCTACACATCGTTGCATTCGATGGAACCACTGAGAAAAGCAGTGGGCCCAATCTTCCTTAGGGATCTCTTCTTTGGCATTTTCGTACGTTTTCACCGCATTTTTAGGGCTTGTAAAGCGAATACCTCGAATTCTTTAGTTCTTGGGAATAAATGAAAGTCGCAGGGCGCCAGGTCAGGACTGTATGGCGGATGACTCATTATCTCGACACATACCATAGTCTAATATTCAACAGTCCGTTTTGCGGAGTGCGCTGAAGCATTGTCGTGGTGCAGGAGGATCGAATTTTTTCCAAGATAACAGTCAAACAGCGATTGACATACCAGTCTGTAACTGTGGCAGTAACTGTCGTTCCATCTTCTAGCACAACTGTCACGAAATGACCTTTCTGACCAAAGAATAAGGCAATCACCTTTTTTCCTTGACTTCTTCCTTTCTTTACCTTAGTTGGCCGATCCTCGAAAGGAAACACCCACTGAGCTGATTGTCTTTCGGTTTCGGGTTCGTAGCTGTATATCCAGCTTTCATCACCTGTGACAATGTCAAATACAGCATTTGAGTCACCACCGTTGAACTTATCTAACATTTGGCGACACCAGTGCATGCGAAGGTGTCTCTGGTCGTCGGTTAAAGTATGGGGAATCCATCTGGTACAAAGCTTCCTGACGCCTAAATGTTCATGTAATATTTTTTGAACTTGACTCATACCAGTGCCTAGGCTTGCCCGTTTCTGCTGATAGGTCACTCTCCTTTCTTCCTCTATCATACGTCGCACAAGACTGATGTTATCTTCAGTAGTCGCTGTTAAAGGACGTCCCTCACGCGGATCATCATTGCGATTGCTACGAGTACGTCCATGCTTAAACTCGTTAAACCAATTGTAAATAGTGGCACGAGATAGGGCTTCATTAAAAAATGCTAATCGCAGCCTATCATAGCTTTATTGTTGAGTAAGCCCACAACGAAAGTCATAATAAATCACTGACCGAAAATTTTCTCGCGTTAGGTTCATTTTCACGTGTAACAAGAGTTTTAGATTTGCCGCCAATTCACAAAAACAAATGACAAATGAATGCAATACTACATCAGGTTACCAAAGAGTTCTAAAATTGAAATTCGAAAAAAGTTTTCATTAGCAATGTTTCTAACTGGCCAGTTCTAAACATTTTCAGTGTTACCCACGTATAAGGGTAGAAAAATCTATATGTATAAAAACGAATCCCTATTTCCCTTGGTCATCGCATCACGCGTGAACGGCTGGACCGATTTCGCTAATTCTTTTTTTGTTTTGTTTGTTATTGTCAGGAGAATGTTCTTATGAAAGAAAAAATAAGAAAATGGCGCGTAAAATTATAAATTTTAAGAAAACTTAATCACTAGACTAAATTATTTGTTATGTAACCTTATCGCTTTTGACAATTTTAACTTTTTTAATGTATGGTGTTTGACATACCATTGACAGAATGCGTGCTATATCGTCAAATAAGAGGTAAAAAAAATGAATGAATTTTTCACATGGCCAGTAATGTTACTGTGTAAATTTTTACTACTTTTTCTCACCTGTTACCGTGTTGGAATACCAACAAAACTATTTATATACCCGCCAGAAAAAAATACGACAAAGAATGTTGTATTTCATAAAGCATAATAATAATAATTAATGGGTAGCATTTCTTCTTTATTAAACCATTTCAATCAATATTCATAGTTAAGACAGGACAACGTCTGTCGGGTCCGCTTGTATAAAATAATGAAGTGAAAATCACCGACACCATGCACAAAATTTGTAGATTATTTAGTTTTTTCTTTGTTAAGAAAAAAGCCTCGTTATTTTGTCTCACGTGTTATTCAAGGACATGTTGTAGTGATGGTATCATTATAACAATGCGTTTAAAATACTCAATAAAAATAAAGGCCAACGTAATGTTGTATCTATAGATACTTAAACCATAGATTTGCGTGGGAAATGTTATTTTTAATGCTTGAGTGTGTATTTCGGTATGGCTCTGGATTGAGCTAATTTAGATAAAATTTGTTAAAATATGTTTATTATTTGAGAAATCATTGCTTACGGTTTGCTCGTGAAACAGTTAACTAACCGGTTTAAATAAAATTTCAGAAGGAGATAGTTTGAAAATTTGCAGATGACAAAGTACTTAATTATCTTTTACATCATTCCTTAAAGTGGCGAAATAGGAGGTGGAACTTCTTAATTGGTATAGGGATAGCAGTTACGAAAATTTTCAGTAACTTAACTATAAACTCAACATAAATAATTAAAATCCAATATAACTGAGTTCACACAGTCGGACTAGGTATAACGAGTCGATAAGTATTGCAAAAAACTACGCAATTGTTCCATTGTGTTTAAAGGGCCTGGTAAATTTCTGACAACAAATAATTATATCCTCTGGTGTATATTTTTATCATAAGTTATGATTATGTAATTATTTTGAATTAAAGTTATTTCATGCGTTGACTTGATAGTTGGCCGGAATATTTTCTTGAGACGTTCATTATAAAACCGCAAAAGTAATGATAGGTTTGATTTAACTTTTTAAGATAAAAATTACTATTGTGTCCAACTCTGTGTCCCGGACTGCATTGGTAAATATGGAAATCCTTAGGAAGGTCTAAATCCAGCAGTTGACGTCATATCGTCTTCTGAGATGATGTTAAGAATCGTAATAATAAATAAATAATAATAAAATAAAAAGCCTTTTATTTCTTGCTTTACAGTTTAGAGTAGTGATTGACAATATAAAATAGTGTACATGCATAATTAATTAAATGATTATTTTAAAGTACATCCATCAATTAATTAATCCAATTAATGAATTATTACAAATTCTCTTATTAATGTAGTATAGAAGTTTTTGTAGATGTAAATGTTTAACTGCTAGAACCCCTCTCAGTATAAGGTAAAGGCCTCCTCCAGAGATGACCAATGTTCTCTATCCTCTGCTACTCGCATCCAGTGTGCGCCTGCTATTTTTATTACATCGTCTGCCCAGAGCGCATTTGGTCTGCCCCTTTTTCTGTTGCCTGGTGGCCCTATCCAAGATGTTGTATTTGTGGTCCAGCGATGGTCCGTGAGTCTGGCTACATGTCCGGCCCATCTCCATTTTAGTTTCTGTGAGTAGCTAAGAGCGTCAATAGCTTTAGTTTTCTGCCTAATGGTAGTATGGCAAATTTTTTGACCTTTCTAGTTTTTAAAATGCTTCTTTCCATACTTCTTTGGCTAGTTAAGATCTTATTTTTTATTTTCCTTGTAAATTTCCATGTTAAGAATCGTAATACACACTTATAATTGTTTTCCTTTGCAATGAACATATTAAAGTCAAAACTAATACCATCAAACATAACTTATTGCTAGCTATTTTAGTGGAATTCAAATTGCCGTGCATTGCAGTACGTACGTGGAACAAACGCACTAAACAACAATATTTGAACAAGCCCAATTACATCAGGCAGCCAGCTCACGTGCGAATGCCAGCCAATAAATTAATAATGACCCACTAACCAGGCGTTCGGGAAACTCGTTCATTATTTCTCTACGTTCGATTCCACAAGTCGGCTCTGTTGCTAAATTAACACGTCACGCGCCCGACTACGGTTCTCACGACCGTAAAATCGTGAGAGTTTGAGTTTGCATATTAGCGTAGCCTGAAGAGATGAGACAGTCTATAAATAACTTTTTTGTTTAGGTGTTAAACGAAATATTTTTTGAATTGAACGCTGTAAAGTATTTGAAATGTCGGGTTTAATCAAAATTACTAAATCCGTAAATATATCTTTCATTTTAATGTAGGTATAGTGTTTTTTTTTTTAAATAAATGTGGACAACATCACATACATTGTTCTGACCCCAATTGAATAACTGGAAGAGGGTTCGTGTAAACTCAAAAAAACAGGAATATTTTTTGTTACTATTAATGGCATTTATGGATTTTCCTTTCGGTCATAATGTATAGAGAGCTTGTAACTTTTAGTGTTATTCACTCTTCTTTGTTTCGCATGACTTTCCTTCAAGGATATTTGGGTCTGAGAGTTCTCCAAGCAGCCTGTCACAGACCCCTCATTTGACTTATTTTAAGAGTTCCATTTTGTGTCAGAAACTAGGACCATAAGAAATGTACGTGCCTTTCAAAACACGACTGCAACCCCGCCTTCCAGACTCGAGCCAATATAGGATCGTATTTAGGTATCGGTATTTTTTTCTAAATTTGCCCGACCTAATCGAACCTAGAACTCTATCATAATGGGCATACTGCCACACTACTAGGCCAACCTGTTAACCGCTTAATGGGTTTAGTCAAAAGTTATAGCTGCTTCATTACTGCCGCTTCCATTTGTGGTCTACGTCGCTTTGTCTCGATGGTTTAAACGAAGTTTAAGTACTTATGTTGTTTTTTTGCTTTAACAATTAACAATGATAATGTGGGCCAATTATAGCTTATAGCCATGTATAAACAGAGTATAATGTAACTATAACATTCCAAACTCAAAATAAATAAGGTCAAATCCGGGTCTGACAATAAAAAAGACGTGTGGCACTCGGAGACTGCCGCGGTAAAGCTATTGCATAGCATTTTTTATCAACTTATGCATTATAAAACTAAAAAGTATCACCGCTGTGCCGGTCGGAGTGGGGGGTGTTAGGTTATTTTCGTTACGGAATTTCTGGATTCGGTCTCCACGCTCAAGGCCCGCGATAGAAGCTATGCAATAGCTTAATTTTATAATTTTATGTATTTTCTAATTTTGACTTTTGTAATTAAATTTTTCTGTTTTCTGTGATATACTGTCAAAATCCTTATTTTCTTCTAAATTCTTTAAAATTTCGGAAATTCAAAATTGTTCGATCGTGCCTCGCCCCAAGTGTTAGGTTAGGTTATTTTCGTTACGGAATTTCTGGATTCGGTCTCCACGCTCAAGGCCCGCGATAGAAGCTATGCAATAGCTTAAAACAAAATGACAAATGTTCCGTCTGCTCGCTTAAGAAAATTTTGAGAAGAAAAAAAATAAATCCGTGTTTACTAAATACCTACTACTGCTGAAATTAGATAAACAGAGCAATTGACACAACACAAATAACCCAAAGGGTACAAACCGGACCAAATAGGCTGTATCTCATGATCCGAGATAGCTAGACTGCTGACATTTTCACTGATGATTATTTCTGTTGCTGCTTAAAACAGACTAAAATTTATATTAAAGTCAACAACACACATGTTTTTTTTTTTGCTGTTCTTTGCTCGATTTAATTAACGGCAATAGGTAGACGATACAAATATTCACAGAATATTATTAATATAGTTTAAAAATGAATACTTAAATTTAAATAAAATAATATTATGAAGACTACTATCAACACACGTATTTTTTTTACCGTTTTTTGCTAATTATTAATAACTTGAATAACTAGAAATTTTAAATGTTTCATGAATGGAGTTGTATGCTAGCTTCAAAAATAAATAATTAAATTAAATTGTGGTACGTAATTCTTCATGCGTCGATTGGCAACTTGGCCGGATTTTATAAGTTTTATGTACGTAGGTAGGTACTCGTATTTTGCCAAACGTCTTGGGGTGCAAGTCTAGGACTGTACGGGCGCATCAGTACTTCCCAACCTGTGGCATGTAGATACCTCATCTCTCATAAACTTCTCATCCCATTTTCATTTTTACTAGTTTTACTCTCATTTTTTATAATTTGATGTATTTTCTAATTCTTTTAAATTATTTCTGTTTAGAAACTTTTTGGTTCACTGATTTTTATATTCTTATTTTGAAATTCAAAATTGTTCGATCGTGCCTCGCCCATGTCGGGCGAGCACGTCAATCAGCAGTCAGTTGACATTCGGCTTTCGGATCACTACTTCTTATTCTATTGTTGTGAACTAAAGATTATTATTGGGAGAATTATCTTGGACACTCCTATTTATTTATTACTCCTGGACCCTGGTACGGTCACGTAGACCGCAGGGCCTTCTCCACCTAGTGCTGTTGGATCCTGGCGGTCACGTAGACCGCCGGGCCATCTCCATCACTTCGGCTTGATCAGGCAGATCGCCGGACTACCTCCCCTCCGCTGCGCAGTTGGGTCCTGGCGTGGTCGACCGCCGGGCCACCTCTATTCATCAAACCTCTAATAAATTGGACTTTCACGTGTAAATTTAAGTTACGTATATATTTTATCATACTTTTAACTCTAATATATTTACTTTATATCGTGTCTTGTATTTTATTTAACTCTAAGGGAATAATTATAGGGAGGTAGGTTCTCATTAACTTCCCTCTTTCCAAATTTTCTTTTGTAGCGTAGCAGAACCTAGGTTTCTGAGGGTATTCCTCTTCAAGGGTACCCCAGATATTCTGCTACGTTATAAACCAAGCAAAAACGTTGGTGCCGGCACGTTAAAACCAAAATACTACCGCCACCATTATCATACCTTGTTAAAAAAATGTTAAGCTCAATTTATTACTCGTAATTTGTTGCTTGAAAGAGCTTATTTTAGCTTTTTGTTTGCAGTAAAGAGAGTTGGCTCTCGAAAAAAGCTCATTAAGCGATACTAAACCAGTCCCACAATAAAAACCCACAATACGTTTTTTGCTATTGTCCTATTTATTGATATATATGTATTTTTTATTCATCAAATATGGAAGCTCGACATGTCTACTAAATAAAATAGTACTTGAAAAAGACAACTAAATTCCACACATTAGGTCCTGTATGCCTAGGTCATCACAGAGTTTTTTTTTCTTGGTAAGCTAAGGGGAAGACCCGAATATTTAAAACCGGTTTAAATAACATTTTAATAGACTACGCGTAACTAAGGTACAATTATGAAATTGTTTGAATTCTAATATGCATTCACGTTACAAAACCACATATGTACCTAATCGTTGTATGTTAAAACAACAAGTTTGAACAAAAAGAGGACATCAAACGCCCCGTTGGTCTAGTGGTTTAAATACCGGGCCAAGATCTCGGGGTCCCAGGTTCGATCCCCGGGTCGGGCAACAACAAAGTTTCGAATTTTTGAACGTTGCTTGGGTTTGTGATCACCAACCCGCATTTGGCAAGCGTGGTGATTATGCCAGTACACCCATCATTGCTGTGGTACCTAACATGAATTCAATGATGGAGGCCTTTTCCCTGCAGTGGGATGATTATTCGCTGTTACTTTACTTTTTACTTTACACGGCTTGTAGTCACCGCTTAATTGGGCCGGGTTGATAAACCGCAAATTACCAAGGTATTAAAACCTAATTTGTGAATGAAATCTGTCTGTTGCATATTAATGTGGGTGTCCGCGCGAAACAAAGTAACTCTTTGTAAAATGAGAATTATACCCCCTTTATTACTTTCCCACCAATCTTTGCCGTTTGAGCTTATTTAACTTAATTAAGGAATTACAGCGAGCTTAATTAGAATAATTTAGCACTCAATAGGTATCCTTCACAAAAGTTTAGAAGATTAATTATCTGACTGATCATTGTGATTTTCGGGATAATTTTCACGGATACATTTCGGAATTTCATCAACTTTACCCGGGTATAATTAGCTGACGCTAATTACATTTAAACGTGCGGTGCTAATTGTTTTAATTTAATTTTAACCTAACAAAAGATATCATTCAGATGCAGAAAATTTGAATGAATTTTTAGGATAAGAACTTTTTTTTTATTTATTTTTTGTTTATTTTTCTAGATGTGTTTTGGAAATTTTGCTTATTTATTATTACATTGAATTACACAATTTAAAGGGAGTTAATCAGTATGAGGAAAACCATTGAAGAACTGCTTGTTTTGGTACATGAAACTAAAAACCTTCATACATAATTATAATCATTCCAGTAAGATCTGGAAAAGTTTTGAGCGATACGTACTTTTGTGATAGTTGTCAGCCAAGATATTCTTGCTTTTTTGGAAAGCTGTTATATAATAGCTAAGCACTATTATGGCTTTGTGTCTAGATATCTTTGGCACTTCAAGTGATACAATGGAAGGTGAGAGAGGTGCTTAACGGGCACTAACTTCCCAGTTATTGCTTGTGGACTCTTATCTTTAGGAAATTGTTTTCGAGATCCGATCCTTGGGAACCTTTTTCGGAGAAGGCTGATAAAATAACGGGGCTATTATGAGTATAGTAATAGTATAGTACACAAGGATTTTTAATATCAGTTACTCAATATTACTTTAGAAATTAATTGAGTTTTTAGTGAGCACAGTGATTTCAGAAAATTATGGAAAAAAATAGCACAACGAAGCTACATAGCGAATGCTATAACAATATATTGGGATACTTTAAAAAAAAGTTCAAAATATGAAAAAAGACAAAATTCTGTGTACAAAAATGTTAAAGCAATACAGGCTGACTTTGAAATCATTGCATTTATGTATAGTCGTTTTACAGTTTTTTTAATTATTTATACTTGTCTTATCCAACATGTTTGCGTTGAGTCGAACATACTGCTTTCATGCCGTGATTCGGAAAAAAGTGGCATCACTGATAGGCAGGTTGCAGAGGAGTGACAACAGCATTCTGAAAATGGTGGCAGAGGATCCGCATACGCCTATTATGAGGCACTTCTTGCGAACAATGACCGAGTTAGGTGGTGATGGCTCTACTAGGTATTGTCCGCGAGAGATGCCTCCCAGGTACATGATTAAATAAATAATTATAAAATTAAATTTGTATACTAACTCCTTCTTTAAGTTTTAACTCGTACTAACCTCTTGGATCTTTGTTGTCCGAAATAAATGAATTGAATTGAATTATCGTATGATTATCCTTCAGGGATACCTACTTAGTCTGGTGTCAGAATTTTCCAAGTCGCGTATTTTAAAGGTGAATTCTCCGATAGAATTAAGCCGAGATCATCAGCTTAGCTCTTCCGAAGCAAGACTATAACCCCCACCCTCTCCAGACCCAAGTCAATTTAGTAAAAATCATTTCCTAAACGGACTCGAACGGAATCGAACTCGGAATTCCTAATAGGAAGATCGTCAAGGTCTTTTAACATATAATTCTTTTAGTATTGTCAATAAAATTTTTACAACGTAAGTATCTCTCATTTGAATACATACAAGCATTAAATTTGTACATTGTCTATATGTTTTTGTCGTTTAAGCGTGTAACGTTGCGACGTCCAGCGCGGATAATCCGTCGTAATGTGCTAACAGACACGGTAATTAGGTGCCGTATTTATAAACCGAAACTTAAACATGCCTTAAGTAAGACAAATAATCAGCAAGAAAAAGATTTGCTCAAGATCAACTCATGGCTGCTGAGCTAAGTACCTTTTTGAAACTAGCTAACCTAAAAACGGTACTAGAAGAGTAACTTGTTGCCGGAACTATTAACTTTTCGCCGACGACCAGCGCAGATAATGTGGCGTTGTGTGATAACAGACATGGTTAAGTATTGGTGTCCGTTATTACAAACCAATTTAGCAGTTTATGAGACCGGCTCTAAACAGCTAACTCTAGACCAACCTAAGAAAAGTCTAGGATAGGCCATTTAGTATTATCGATTGGTCTTTATTCGTTTTATGAACAATATGTTTACAGACCAGCCTTAGAAAAATTACATTAAGGTAATCAAGTTACTTATTTGAGAAGAAAGAGTTTTGAAAAACAAATAAAAACACGTCTTGTTCTTTAATAAATGCTTGCGAAATCATGCTAAAAAAACTGTATCCAACACACTTGTCACTACTCTTCTGAAACACTACAATTACTTTAATCACCTGGTCTCCTATATAAGAGTGTTGTCAGATTATTTATGTAATAGTAACGTATCTATGGAATGAGTTCATGTACAAGTGTAGTTTTAGAATGCGTAATAATCTTCAGAAATGTTTATATTTTTGATAAATCGTACATACATTGGACTTGTTTATTAATACAAGCTCGGTCATTTGGTATTTTTGGGGACCGATTTACGTCACGTAATGGTCGTTACTGTAAACATGGTGACTTCGCAATTGAAATTTCACGGCTATTGTCTCGGGCTTATAAAAACATGATTAGATATGGTAAACAAATAGATTATTTGCTTCACTTGTAATAGAGGAACATAGGTACCTAACCAAGCCTGTATGAAATATATCATTTGTCTGATGGCCAATGTCTTTTTTTTAAAGTTAATGTCACACACAATCAGCATCTAAAAGTGTCTCAACTTAAAGTGTGGGTGTATTTTAAGTTGGGACTATCTATACTAATGTTATAAAGCTGAAAAGTTTGTTTGCTTGAACGCGCTGAGCTCAGAAAGTACCGGTTCGAATTGAAAAATATTTTTTGTGTTGGATAGTCCATTTATCGAGGAAGGCTTAAGGCTATATAACATCACGCTGTGACTAATAGAAGCGAAGCATCAGTGAAAACTGTTGCAAAAATAGTCGTGTTCACGCGCGGGGCGCGGGGGCCACCGGCGTAGGAACGAACGAAACGGCGAGCGGGAACGAACACCGAGTGAGGCGAATTCGGACGGTTTAAGGACCGAGCACTTGTGCACCGAGCGGCGCGCACGACACTCGCGTTCCATCCAATATTCTCTTGATGTACTTTTAACGTTGCAATACGATTAAACCTATTATATACAGTCCACACCTTTTATCATTCATCTACAAGACCCAAGGCTCACCCATGCTCAATCATTGGTCCATCTACCGTGAAAGAAGCACAGAAGCAAATTAAAAGTCATCGTGTCATCCAGTTGGACTTTGGACTCGACGTGTCGACCGCTAGTTGCAAGTCATCGTATCGTACTCATCAAGGACGGGCAAGGACATCCGTGAGTTCGTTCCAATTATTTCCTTTTCCCATCCAGTAGTCTTCTTAGATCTTACAAATCAGTTTTTCAAAGTATTCATTTTCCATTTCCACTATCCACACTATCGCATTTTTCGCTTCAATTTTGAACAGATAGTTGTAATAATTCGCCATTTCTGCATATACATTCATTTCAAATTAATTAGCAAAGTATTCTTATAAATAATTTGTATGCCTATTCATCTTTCCATGCATTGCTTACGTAATCGCTAGTTCAACGAACCGTCTTGCATTGCCTATACCTACGCACTCGAGTCGACCCTTTTTTTGCTGCGGTTCATAGTTATCAATCAGCTGTGTAGGTAGGCATTCATCATAACATCTCATTAAAATTTTATTACTTTATTGCAGTCAATATCTTTTGTGCACTTTTGCTTACTTTTACACCTGTTTCTTTCAAACATGTCTGTAGTTAAATTAATAAGACAGCGTTGTAGTATGAAGGCTAAACTTACAAACTTTGGAAATTTTATGAATGTGATCTTATCTTCCAAAGAACTATCGCAGCTACAACAAATCGATTTAGAAGCTCGCTTTAAAACTTTTGAAGCCTTATACGAGACTTACGACGCGTTACAGATCGAGATCGAGTTAGCATCGGAGAAGCCCGATGACGAGTATGCGGAGCGGGCTCAGTTCGAGGAGCGTTACTACTCCCTGCTTGCGCAGGCGCGCCAGGCGCTGGCGGCTTGCGCTGCTGAGCGTGCTGGCTCGGAGGTGGGCTCAGATGCGGGCTCCAAATCAGGTGCATCGTTTAAAAATAATTTTGTGCGCTTACCTAAAATTGATTTGCCACACTTTAATGGTAGTTATGAGTATTGGCTAGAATTTAGAGATACTTTTTCCTCACTAATACATAACAGTGATTGTATCGACGATATCAACAAGTTCCACTACCTCCGTGCGTCTCTTAAAGGCCAAGCAGCTGAGATCATTAAAAATATTGATTTTAAAGGTGATAGTTACGTAATGGCTTGGGACTTGTTGTGTGAACGATACAATAACAATCGCCTTTTAGTAAATAACCATGTACAGGCTTTATTTGACGTAGAACCGCTTATTAGAGAATCGTCTTTATCGTTGCGACGGCTTATTGATTCTATTAATAAAAATATACGGGCACTCAAAACATTAAAAGAACCTACAGAGCATTGGGATACTCTTATAATATTTATGATGTCTAGAAAACTTGATTCTTCTACTAGCAGGCACTGGGAAGAGTATCGTAATACGCTGCCTGGTTCTCCTAGTCTAACACAGTTTTCTACGTTCGTTTCTAACAAGGCTGATTTATTGGAAACATTGGAAAATAATCAAACTAAAGTAAACACGCATAGTCAAAATAGTAAACAAAAAAGCTTTATTGTGACTAATACTGGGGAAAATTTAAATAAAAATTATGTACAAAATAAAAACTTACAATGGAATAATTTACAAAATAAAAATAACTTAAATAAAAAAATAACTACTTGTCCTATGTGTTCTAATGATCATTTGCTATATATTTGCGAGTCATTTAGAGCTTTATCTGTTGAATCACGCATACAAAAGGCGAAAGACTTCAAGGTCTGTCTTAACTGCTTACGTACTAATCATACCACCAAAAAATGTAGACTATCTGGTTGTAAATATTGCAAGGCCAGACATAATACGCTTTTGCATATTGAATTAGCTGAGCAGACTTATCAAGACCCTATGCCATCAAATTCCACAAGTATCGCTTTATCAACAGATACAAAAAGACAGTCTATTAGTGCACCCAATGTTTTACTGTCCACAGCTATCGTGAAGGTGGTAAGCGGCAACGGTGAAAAGCTCAACGCTCGAGTACTGCTCGACAATGGCAGCACGGCGAACTTCATAACGGAGAGCCTCTGCACCAAACTGGGTTTGTCACGACGCAATTCCACCTCCACTGTGACAGGTATTAATCAACAGTCGTCTTATAGTACACAGTCTTGCCATCTCAACATTGAGTCTTCTAACGGTGACTATAGGATTGATTTGGACTGCCTAATTTTACCTGAAATTACAAAGGTTTTGCCCTCTTCATTTATCAATATAGAAAATATTCCTATTCCGTCAAGCCTTTGCTTAGCTGACCCTACTTTTAATATTCCTTCTGTAATTGATATCTTACTTGGGGCTGAAATATTTTGGAGTGTCGTAGGCTCCGCTTCTATTAACTTAGGTAAACAAATGCCAAAGTTATGTGAGACGAAATTTGGATGGATCATATCCGGTCCAGTCTTCAAAGGAAATTCATCCTCTTCTCTATCTCGTTCACATCTTTGTAATTTTGCCAATCCCACTGAAAAACCTGATTTGTCAAAATTTTGGGAGCTTGACTCAGTTTCTCCAAAGCACTCATTATCTCTGGAAGAAAAGGCTTGCGAGTTAAGCTTCTTCCAGAATACATTCAGAAATAAAGATGGCAAATTTATTGTTACGATGCCTTTAAAGGCCGATCCTTCAGTCTTAGGGGACTCTTACACTATGGCAAAGCACCGCTTCCTCTCTTTGGAACGGCGATTTCAACGCGATCCTGTCTTCAAGGCCAAATATGTTGAATTTTTGAATGAGTACCAACGCCTAGGTCACATGACAGAAAACATCAACAAACCAGCACCACATTCAGGTCACGTTGAATATTTCATCCCACATCACGGTGTAATTAGAGAGTCGAGTGCCACTACAAAATTGAGGAGTGTATTTGATGCATCGGCTCCATCTTCCTCAGGATTTTCCCTCAACGACCTTCAAATGGTAGGTCCTAAGGTACAAGATGACCTTCTGTCGATTTTGATGCGATTTCGCCAGCATAAATACGTTGTCTCTGGGGATGTGGAGAAGATGTATCGCTGCATTGAAATAGCACCCTCACAAAGGCCTCTTCTACAAATTATATTTCGTGGTAACCCAGAAGAGCCACTAAAAACATACAGTCTCAACACAGTCACGTATGGGACTGCGTCAGCTCCTTACTTAGCCACCAAATGTTTGGTGAGCCTGGCTGACTCAGCATCTACCGATGAAGTCAAGTTTGCAATATCGCGAGATTTTTATGTTGATGACTATTTAGGTGGGGGCCCTTCTATTTCTAAAACAATAGCACTCGTTAAAGAGGTTAACAAAATTCTATCCTCAGCACATTTTTTTTTAAGAAAGTGGCAATCTAATAGCCCTGAAATTTTAAAAATTATTGCAGGTAACTCACTTAATCAGAATAATCCTACTATTTTAGATTTTTCAGACCACAACTCATCTTCGAAAACCCTGGGTCTTAACTGGTCGTGTACTACTGATTCCTTGTCTTTTTCTATAAATATTGACCATGTAGAAAAGGTTACAAAACGACACATCTTGTCAGTAATTAGCCAAATATTTGATCCCTTAGGTTTAGTGGGTCCTTGCATTGTCGAAGCTAAATTAATTATGCAAAGGCTATGGGTAGATAAATGTGAGTGGGATGATAAAGTTTCTCAAGAAATTATCGATATGTGGTCAAGATTTGTTCTGACACTTCCCTCTTTAAATAATTTAAAAATACCTCGCTGGGTTTCATTCGATACGTGTGTGAAACACGAAATTCACGTTTTTTGTGACGCGTCTGAGAAGGCTTATGGCGCATGTGTTTATGTCCGTTCCATAAGTCAGACCGGCTCTATTAGTGTTTGTCTTCTCCTGTCCAAAAACCGAGTAGCACCGATAAAACCTGTAACTATTCCAAGGCTTGAACTTTGTGCCGCATTATTAGGGTCAAGACTATGTACAACCGTTCTCGAGTCATTGACTATTTCAATCAATGAATGCTTCTTTTGGTGTGATTCGATGATCGTACTCGGGTGGTTGAACATTCCTTCAAGTCAACTGAAACCTTTTGTGCGTAATCGAATCAATGAAATTATTGAAACTTCTACCAGTCACACGTGGAGGTATGTGCCGTCGAAAGACAATCCGGCGGACCTTGTTTCTCGCGGGGCGAAGGCCGATTCGATCGGTGATAATAACTTGTGGTGGTCAGGCCCAAGCTTTTTATCACCGATCGAATCGGCCTTCGCCCCGCGAGAAACAAGGTCCGCCGGATTGTCTTTCGACGGCACATACCTCCACGTGTGACTGGTAGAAGTTTCAATAATTTCATAACTCACTTAATCAGAATAATCCTACTATTTTAGATTTTTCAGACCACAACTCATCTTCGAAAACCCTGGGTCTTAACTGGTCGTGTACTACTGATTCCTTGTCTTTTTCTATAAATATTGACCATGTAGAAAAGGTTACAAAACGACACATCTTGTCAGTAATTAGCCAAATATTTGATCCCTTAGGTTTAGTGGGTCCTTGCATTGTCGAAGCTAAATTAATTATGCAAAGGCTATGGGTAGATAAATGTGAGTGGGATGATAAAGTTTCTCAAGAAATTATCGATATGTGGTCAAGATTTGTTCTGACACTTCCCTCTTTAAATAATTTAAAAATACCTCGCTGGGTTTCATTCGATACGTGTGTGAAACACGAAATTCACGTTTTTTGTGACGCGTCTGAGAAGGCTTATGGCGCATGTGTTTATGTCCGTTCCATAAGTCAGACCGGCTCTATTAGTGTTTGTCTTCTCCTGTCCAAAAACCGAGTAGCACCGATAAAACCTGTAACTATTCCAAGGCTTGAACTTTGTGCCGCATTATTAGGGTCAAGACTATGTACAACCGTTCTCGAGTCATTGACTATTTCAATCAATGAATGCTTCTTTTGGTGTGATTCGATGATCGTACTCGGGTGGTTGAACATTCCTTCAAGTCAACTGAAACCTTTTGTGCGTAATCGAATCAATGAAATTATTGAAACTTCTACCAGTCACACGTGGAGGTATGTGCCGTCGAAAGACAATCCGGCGGACCTTGTTTCTCGCGGGGCGAAGGCCGATTCGATCGGTGATAATAACTTGTGGTGGTCAGGCCCAAGCTTTTTACAAAGTCATGAACATGACTGGCCTACTATGCCTTCTAATAGCGTGAAACAGGATCTACCTGAAGTGATTTCTCATTTTATTTACAACAATAATAATTTAAATTCAAATCAATCACCAAATATTATACAATCATTAATTCATTATCATTCTAATTTCAATCGCTTGCAAAGAGTCTTAGCCTACATTAAAAGATTTATTTACAATATTAAAAATCCTAATTCTAAATTACAAGGCGCTCTTTCTAGTGATGAATTACATAATTCATTAATGTGTTTATTACGAAGCGCACAGAGAGAAATGTTTCCCGAGGAATTAATTTTATTACAGTCTGGAAAGTCGCTACCACGTAAAAATAGATTAATTTCACTAACGCCATTTCTAGATTCAGAAAAAATCGTACGAGTAGGTGGCCGACTCGATAACTCTCCTTACGATTACAATACAAAATATCCAATACTGCTTTGTAGTAAACATCATTTCACAAAAATATTATTTAGGATGCAGCATTTGAAAATGTTACATGCGGGACCTCAACTTTTATTAGCGCATTTGCGTCTTAATTATTGGCCGCTAGGTGGCAGAAATCTCGCAAAATCAACAGTTAGACAATGTATTAAATGTTTTAGATTCAAATGCCAAAATGTACAACCCATCATGGGACAATTGCCTTCATCTAGAACGACCTTAGAATACCCCTTTTTAAATTGTAGTGTTGATTACGCTGGTCCAGTACTCATAGCCGACCGTAAAGGCCGCGGCTGTAAGCTCACAAAATCGTATCTGTGCATCTTTGTTTGTCATGCAACCAGAGCAGTGCACCTAGAGCCCGTCACTGACCTCACAAAAGAGGGCTTTATTGCAGCGCTTAATCGCTTTATTGCTCGTCGTGGCAAACCGCAAAGCATCTTGTCTGACAATGGCACAAATTTTGTCGGTGCCAATAACGATTTACAAAGATTCTTGTCCGACTCATATTCTGATGTTGCGTGTGGGATGTCTCGTGAAGGCATCAAGTTTTCTTTCTCACCTCCATATTCACCTCACTTCAACTCTATGGCAGAGGCTGCAGTTCGCTCTACCAAATACTTTTTAAGGAGACTATTAAATCTTACCAATTTCACGTACGAAGAGTTAGCTACCTGTCTCTATCAAATTGAAGCTGTTTTGAACTCTCGTCCTCTAACCCCTCTATCCTCTGATCCTTCTGATTTTTCTGCTCTCACTCCTTCCCATTTTTTAATTGGACGACCGCTTACGTCTGTACCGTGTCCGCAGATTCCTGAGAAGAATATCAGCTGCTTCGACCGCTTCAAGAGAATCGAATGCATTCGACAGCACTTTTGGCAAAGATTCTCTCATGAGTACGTTTCCTTGCTTCAGCAGAAAACCAAATGGTCCACTTCTTCTGGCCAGCTTACTGAGGGGATGCTCGTGCTTCTTCGGGACAAGGTGCTACCACCACTAGTTTGGGCTTTGGGTCGCGTGGTGCGCACCTATCCTGGACCCGACGGCGTTACCAGAGTGGCAGAGCTACGGACGAAGAGAGGAACAATCACAAGAGGGTTCAATAATATTTGCCCTCTTCCCTTTGAAGAGGTCAAGGGGCGGGAGGATGTTCACGCGCGGGGCGCGGGGGCCACCGGCGTAGGAACGAACGAAACGGCGAGCGGGAACGAACACCGAGTGAGGCGAATTCGGACGGTTTAAGGACCGAGCACTTGTGCACCGAGCGGCGCGCACGACACTCGCGTTCCATCCAATATTCTCTTGATGTACTTTTAACGTTGCAATACGATTAAACCTATTATATACAGTCCACACCTTTTATCATTCATCTACAAGACCCAAGGCTCACCCATGCTCAATCAGTCGCGATCATAATAACAGAAATGACGCGGACGAAGTCGCGGGCAACAGCTAGTTTGATATAAGGGTGCACTTTTAGTACAACCTACATCAATCGAATAGTTACAACATGACCTAAATATCCATAATATTGCATGCCGACATATTTTAGCTGGTTATAACGTTGACGCTGACATCAAATCGACGTCAAACATTTCAATTTGGACCGTTTTAAGTGTCACTTTTGTACGGACTGTGTATCTAAGTAGTTCTTATTATTGTATTTAATTTACACTTACGATATCAACATAAAATAAAGTCGTACTGACTAGAAAAATGCACTGAAAACATTGTGTTATGCAAAAAATAAGTTTTCAAACGACAGTTTTTTAAAATATGAAAGTGCTAGCAGACTAATGTGGAACACTATTCAGAAAAAAAACAAGGTCGTCAATACAATTTTAATTAGTACAATAAGGTAGCTCCAGGGCCAACAAACCAGTCTATGAACACAATCGGCAAATCAGTGTATCACGGACATTTGCCCTGGCCTAAACAGATGGCAATACAGTTATGACAACTTGAAAATCCGATGTTTGTCAGCAGGCCGCCATCAAATAATAGGATTAAGCCCTTTGAGGTATCACAGAAATGACATTGATGACAGCACAAAGGGTCGGCCAAATGCGGGGATATTTCGAATGTTGTTGACTAATTAAAATGTAATTGTTTGTCCCGTCGGATGCAGGCGGCAGCAGTAACACTGCTGTAAATTATTGGTATTTAGTATCAGTGAAATATTTTTGATGAAGTAGAAATCTCTTCGGAGATTCTCCGCTTCAAGTACAATTACTCAAAAGATTCCTATATGCTCAGTGCAGGATTAGTACCTACATAGAGTCTGGCTAATGAAAGCTGAACCCAGGGTTTTTTGAAATAGCAACATTAACTATAATGACATTATGACAATGTCATTCAAACTGTTGTTTGTTGAGGATTGATTGATCAACATCAATCAATCTTCAGTATCAACATACTTGATTTCAGGGGAACATTTAAATCCAAGTATTTTTAAAAAAAACAAGTAACTAAAATGAACTTATCCAAATTTAACCGTGTAAGTGTGCGTGTAAAAAAAATTAAAAGTCAACCGACTCTATATAAAAAGCCTAAAGGCTTAATATTAAAATTAGTTAACATTTACCAAAAACAAGAAAACAGAAAAAGTATCAAAATTGTTTATTCCAAATATGGTAGGTGATGCCATTTAGATTTTTTGTAATTCCCGCCTTTTGCTAGGTTTAGCTTTCGTTGGCCAGACTATATCTTGCATTCTAAGTCATTATGAACATAAATAACTCACTATCAAAATGTCTAACAGTGAAGCCAAACGGATTATGGGAGTTATTATGATGATTTACAGATTATGGGGCCTACCCACAGATTCTCGTCCGTCGGTCGCCATTTCAGAACCTTTCTGCTGCAAGCTGCCATTTTTAAATTACCTACTTAAAACGGTTAATAACGAGAATCATTGCTATAGTAAATATTATTATTATAGTTTTAGGAAAAGATGTCTTATCTCAGTAAGGGCAGATGATAAGAATGACAACGCAAAAATATCAATCTTACGGTGACAAGATGTTGGTGGGCGTGACAGCGATGCTTGTTCAAGCATACAACAGTGGTTGTATGTTTTTTCGCTGACTATAATTAGTCATCCATCCTTAAAATATTATCACGTCAATGAAAAAGGCTACGTAGTAGGTACCTAGGTCTTTAGTTCGAATTTGAAACTCCAACAACAGTTAGTCATGGGCACAGAATTTTCCGTGTTTTGTGGTCATAAGTATATAAAAGTAAAATCTTGCACTGGTACGTTTTTATGACACATAATAAACAAATAATTGAATAAAAATTCTACTGGTACATAATAATAATAATAATATAATCTTTATTTTTCTCAACACAAACAAATTACAAATAACAGTAAGGATACATTTTATAATGGATACAGTTGGAGTTTGTGTGAGACTGACGCCTGTGAGAGAGATGAAAATACATATCTGTTGTACAGGTCATCAGGCTCCCACCTTCTCAGGTTGATTTACATGTTTACATATAAAATGCACGGAATACAGTGGTAAGGCGAAAAGTGATGAGAACAATGAGATAATACAAATATAAAGTAATAAATCTATAATAGGTTCAAACAAACGTGTCTGAGTATGTGGGAGTGTGCGTGTTGGTGTGTGTGTTGTCTGAATGTGTGAGTGTGTGTGCGTGTGTGTGTTAACTAAATATTAGTGTGCAGATACTTTTCAGTTTGGTCGTAACTTATATTTTGGAGGAAAAAATTCAAAGGAGGAAAACTTATAAAGTGGAATTTCAGCATTCATTTTATTATATAGATATGGACCCAGGAAGTAAAAGAACCTTTTAAGAAAAGAGTAGGAAGTCACCGGAACACTACAAATTTTATCTTTGCGCCTCCTTTTTACTTGTATATAGGGGGTTTTTTGGTGTTGTGAATGAATAACGTCTAGAATTTAAGGTTGACGTACTGTCAAAACGTTACACAACCTGTAGAGTTCGTTTGTGGGAAAACGTTTATGACGAAAAGTGGCCACCTTAAGTATTGCTCGTTGTGCTACTTCAAGAGGTTTCAGAAAGGTTTTAGGGACTCCTCCCCAGCAAGAGATGCAATACGTGAGTATTGAGCGACATAGTGCGTAGTATACATTTTGGATAACATAAGAGCTCGCAACATGTCTAAGGGTTTTAAAAACGTAAATAAGTTTACGCATTCGGCTAGTGAGAATATTTATGTGGCCTTTAAAGCTTAGGAATTTGTCCAAAGTTACACCTAGGTATTTTACATACATTATATCTATCTTATACAGGATAAAATTTTAACCACTTTCCAAAATTTTTAAAGGCGTTCAGTATCGTATTTAGAGCTTATTTAGGAAGTAAAAAATGTAAATCAAGTTGTCACCCGAAAATATTTTTCGCGATTTAGTTCGGTTTTAAACCTGTTAAGGTATAAAGGGAAAATAAAAAACTTATGAATAATATCATAATGAATGAATGAGATACGCAACGCGTAAAAAAGTGTTGCTAGGCGGCCGTATCAAAAATTTTTGATTTTTGTCGAACATTTTCTAAGTGATTTTTGTACTGGGCTATACCAACAGAAAAAAAACGTCATTTGTTTTTTGTCTTGTAGATTGATGTAATAAAATTTGGAAGGTGGTTAAAATTTCACCCTGCATAAATTAACTTCAGTAATCTCAACTTTTGCATTTCTTTATTAAACGAAGTTATGCTGGCTACCTACTTTTGGCCAAAAGAGCTTTCTTAATTTCAAAACGTATTTTTTATTCGATCTCGAATAATTAAGTAATTTTATTAGGGGTTGACCGATTTCTATAAACCTAAGTACCTAAGTTACGGTAAGCATAAGGCTGCGTTTAATCAAAATATAAGCGGATAGGAGATTTAAGGAACGAACCGTGAATGGACCAATTACAGTGTTAGAAATCAGTGATTTGTGGTTTTCAAACACATTTGTTTATAAATTCACATTTAAATTTAAAATTGATATAATTGAATCAATTGAATTAGATACATAGACAGACAGCGAGGTAATTGACAGGTTACATACAGATTTATACTTACTGTAAGATTTTTGTTTGATACAAAACGAAAAATGAAATAGGTAATTTTTTATCTTTTTATTTTGGATGGCAAAACCTAGTTTTTTTTATTCTTGACATAATGCGGGTGCATTTATCTTCATCATCAATGACGTAACCGCCACAAATTATCAATCTCGCGCTGTCAAAACGTCAGTGGGCGAGCCAGGGACATACGAAAGAACACGAACTATCTCACAGGTGCCCTCGACCTCGGTCGAGATGTGTGATCTAGCAAGTATTGTCTAATTAGATAATGGCTCATAAATTTTCCTGTTTCAAGTACACGTCAATCATATCATAATTAGGCCTAATAACGTCGATTTTTTTATTCAATGTGTACGTACTTATTGCTAAAGTCTTTTGCGTATTCTGTAAGATTTTGTAGGCATGTACACTGATGTAAAATAGTAGAGTTGAAATGATATGAATTTTCGTATTTATATTGTATATTTAGCAAAAGTTACCTGTTCTTGGGTTTGATTTTTGATTACTTTTTGTCCACGCAGGTGTTGTAAGTATAAACATTAAGATTTGAGCAATTTATTTAAATTCATTTACCAAATATTCTCACAAAAAAGTATATTCATCTTAAAAGATAGAAGAGTCGCATTGATGCGTTATATACAAACCGTTGCTCGCGACTTCGTTTGCGGATAAAATGCAGCCTATGATATACCCCGTCCCCTGAACCACCAATGTAAAAAACAATCATGTTTGTTTATCACCTCATTAGGAACTGTGAGTTTCAGAGATAAAAGGAGGTTTTGAGCCATTCCAAACCATCATCTATGTCTACGCCAAATCACAATCTCAGTTGTTAAAGAGTGATTAAGAAACGAACATAAATTAAAATTTTCGCATTTGAAGTATTATACAGGGTGTTAAATGAATTTTATAACAAGCTGAAACGAGCCTAGGTTAACATAATATGCATATAAATACTATGGTGAAGTCAGAAAATATTTTGAATGGTACATATCGTAATCAAAAATTTTTGATTTGTATGAAAATGATAAAAATTAAAATGTTGATATCAAATTTCTGACTCCATTATTACTATTTTTAAGCACATGTTTTAGCTTGTTACCCTTTACCTAACCAATACAACCAATACAGGGTATTGTACATACTTTTGTAGTGACAAATACAATATTGAATTTAAAAAAAATACATTTGTGAATCGGAGAATCGACGAAACGATGCACCGATTTCAAACTAATTATAAATACGATAATGTCTTCACCAATTTTGTTCCATCGCTGTTCATTAGATTCAATCATCACACATGGCAATCATAATCCATACCAACCATAATCGCGAGCTCATAATAGTCTCAATGTATTCAACTTTAATTAATCAGGTAATAAATTCATTGTGTTTTATTACCAGCTGACAAACGCCCGCGGCAATTTGCAGTCGGTAACCGATGATTGCAGTGTATTAATTAAAGCTACTGCACTTTGGTTTTAAGAATTTTTCGCAAGAAAGTTTATCTTGGTTGTGGTTTTTCCTAGACTTAAAGATTGCGGTTATGTTTACGTAGCCTAATGATTTTTTTGTGATTGCAGTGCAATAAATAATGGTTTGCCTCCAGGGGGCTAAATAATTATGTAACCGGCGGATTTTGAATACAGAATTTAATATGCGATCCCAATTCAAAACTGGTCTAAAACAAATTGAAGGTAAAAAAATCACATTTAAAAAATATACAAAACCTCTTACGGCCATTTCCAATAACCTATCTATCTTCAGTTTTGGTATATCGGAGATAGAAAACAACTTCTGTCTTTGTTTCTCTGGACGGCAAAAACAGAGATAGAAACTGTTTCCTATCTCCGATATGCCAAAACAGAAGATAGATAAGGTTATTGGAACCGGCCGTTAGTCGATTAATCGATGCATACCGGGCGCGGGTGGAGCATAGCGATGCCGGTTCGAATCCCACCTGAGAGATATTTTTTCACGCTTAAATACTGTTATTATAATTGCAATTAAATTGCTTAAGTATCATATCAAGTAAAACCTCTTAGGCTTACTATCCCATGGATTCACCGTAGTCATCTAATTCTTGGTGGACCAAGGTCTTTTAGTTGGTTAGAGAGGGATCGCTGGTATGTCTCTCGATTCGTCATATATATTTATACTCATTTTTAAGTTCGTATAAAAATTATCAATCTTTTATAATAAATAAATTGACCCAAACGGGAATCTAGAAATCACTTAATAAAAACTGCAATCTGTTCTAAGTATTTTTAACGCGTAGGTAAAGCAGAAGTCAACTATAACATCAGAACTAATTTATCAATAAAATAGTGTATAGAAAGTGATTTATGGGTTTGATGATATGATGATACCTATATTTTAAATTACCCTAATTTGTGCGCTAGCGTGATATTAGTAGGTCGTACTTGTGTAGGTAGGTCGTGTTTATTTTCGATACATTAAACATTCTGTTCACCTAAAAGGCAAACAGAAGCCTAATTTACCTTTGTCAAGTTATTTATACACGTAATTAAAAACATTTTAACAAATTTTGGACTTAATGCCTAGAAGTATTTCAGCAACAACTTGCTTCACTGTCGAGATAGATTTATTGTAGAAGGTAGAAGTTATATACCAATTATATAGGTACCAGATTAATTTGACATTTCCCTTGTAATTTTTAGTAAAAAATAAGAGGGAATTCTCTATTTAACGTGTATTTTTATATTTTTACCAGATGGTCAGACTTCGATGTCTTTTTTCTTCTATACGAGTAATATTTAGCTTAAGATTACTTTCATTTAAATCATATTAAAAACTATTATATAGTTAAAAAGTACTTGTAATTATTTTTTTTATAATGTTGATCCAACGAAAACCGTTAAATATAAATAAGCTACCAATTTGAGGCAGTTTCAAACAAGAAATCAGCGATGCATGATGATGCAGCTGATTATATTGAAAGCCACTAATTTTCACGCTTTTCACCGTAAAAACAGTTTTATTCACAAATTCAATTAATGTTTTTCCGTATTCAAAGGTACACACATGTGTTCATATATTTAAATATATGAACACATGTGTGTACATGACATGACATGTGCACATGAGGTTAATTATCAAGTGTATGCAAAATTTATTATAATAAATGCAAACACGATTTTTTAAATATTGATATATCATAATACAAAACTACCTTGACATTGTGTTGAAAGACGTGATCGAAGTACTCGTAGGCAGAGCTGTTTTCGGTGACAATTAATTTGCACAGAATTTTTATTTTGGTTATGATTTTAACTCCTACAGGATCATAAGACCGCCGGCGGTCGCAATAACAATTATTGATTTTAATTGTATCTGGATTAACATACAATCGAGGGGTTAACGACCATTTGGATCAGAGCGGTAGTAAACGCTGCTTCTGAGCCATGGGTCGCGGGTTCGATCCCCGCACAGTACAAATATTTGTTTGCATGAACATGTCTGTTTGTACTGGTCTGGGTGTTTTCTTTGTATTATAAGTATTTATTTACAAAAAAAAAGGATATAAGTAAGTTTATCGGTTGTCTAGTACCCCATACGACAGGGTACTTAATAGTATAGCTTAATTTGGGACTAGATGACTCTGTGTGGCCCAGTGAGACATGTTTTAAATATTTATTATTATTATTATTAACTAACGAGAAATGAAAAATGTTTAAGTAGTAATGGTGGCTTCACGATGTCTGTCTTTTATTGTTTAATTATATCTATCATCAAATCATGAATGCATAATGTTCCGGAGCCAGGCCAGTAAGCGAATAGTAGTTCAGAAATACAAACTTCTTGATAATTTAATCCCAGCGATCGGGGGCAGTCTAAATAAACATTACTAGGTATATGCTTGAGGTCATTAGTCTAAAATAGTTAATCCTGATCAACTGTTATGAATCATCACAAAGACCAATGATCATAAGGAAACAGCACATTTCAATTTTTGTCGATATTTTCCAAAGTGGTGTGTTAAAATTTTATGACATGAGTTGGTCTAAATAAAAAAAAATATAATTACCAAACTTGTATACTCCTCGATCCTAGAATGTAGAGTGTCGAAGTTCTCTTCCTGCACGAGGTGGTTCTTCAGTCTTAACGGTTGCGGAACTTTTATTCTAAGGTTTGGCTTCACTTGTTTATGATTTTCCACTTTTGTTTCACTTTCACCACTGAACGGACAGGAGGCGGGCACGAAATGACCGTTCATTTCCTCCATTTTCGTCAGACCATCCTTAACCCCCTCGGGATCCTTCACGCAGCAAAAGTTAAATATGTTTGACATAACAAATATTATCCCTTAACATATAATTATTGAGCAGCCTAAAACTATGTATTTTATCAAATTTTTTTCAAGTTTTAGACAACAAAAACGTATTTAATAGTACGATTGTTTGTTGAAATCGCGCGCGGGAGTTGCTTAGACTGAACGCGGTGTTACTTCCACTGTGGTTTATATGTATACTGGAGCTAGCAAGAAGAAACAAAAGTAAGCCCGACTAGCCGGCACATTAAACGTTTCTACAGTTATGCGCGTGAGAGTCACGCTTATTATAGCTTATTATCTGAACAATATGAAGATTGAAAACGTTAGATTGAGTAGGTATTTGTGTTTAGAATGTAGAAACATTAGAGATAACGAATAAAACGTAATCAGAAGCCGGTACCTGATAAAACTGGTTTGTGGAAACGGGTAAAGGTGTACACAAAAAATATCAACAAAATTTTATCGAGAACCGAAGCCGGAGCAACAGCGCGTGTTGACGATTGGACGCGAACTAAATAGGTACATAGAGCACGGATATTATCACTGATCAAGGTAAGAGGTCTAAATGATAAGTTGGACAAAATAATAGCGCAGAACAAACAGTGATAAGTCATAAATATGAATGGGTTGTACGTTTGTCAATTGATTTCGATGAATGTTGTTTAACAAGATCCTGGCTATTAATTTATCATACATATAATCTTTTATCAGTTTTTCTGAGGAGTACTAAAAAACTTTTTTTTTGTTCTCAAAGAAAGTACTACATAGAGCTATTAGAACATTAGTTTTATTTATTGGAATCAGAAGAAAATCGGGGTAAATCAGTAGGAACAATGTAGGTAAGTGCTACAAACACCCAGATCCGAGAAAATATCGAAAACTTGTTTTCTACACTGTCCCGCCAGGGAACTGAAACCATAGAATTGTCGATCCCTTGAAAACCTGTACCTATTTAAGCCCATCTATCACGTATTTCGACACCCCGGAGAGTTTGTACTTGAGTCAAAAAAGTATTCAAAAAAAAAACCCTGGCATGATTTGAGTTTGAGACTAAATCGCTCATCCGGAGCGACAGTGACACATTTGCAAAAATACGCGAAAATGATTTATTAATGCCAAAATACTAAGCATAATCATCTGCATTGGCAGTGAAAACGCCTCAATTGTAAGTTCAAAAACCGTCTAATAGAGGGCAAAAAGTCTTTGTTGCATTATTCCATTTTGGCGCGAGAGTGCGGAGCAACGGCGACCGAAAAGTCAGTTGTGCGGGGCGCCCCCCAAAGAGTGGTCGTGTCAGGGAGCTACACAGACGCAAAGGTAAATGTGTCATATTTTTATTCAAAAATTCGGAGCAATAATGACTCATTTGTATTTTGTGTCGTTAGAGTTTTGTTTCACTTGTAATCGATATCACTTTTGAGGATACAATGACGTTTAATACAATTACGTCGCTGTTGCACCGAATACTTTCGTGGATTTGGTATTTACATTATCCCGAAAAGTTATACATTTTTTGCAATAATGTCTTATTGAAATCCGTTCTTACAAATCTTACATAAAGCATTACAATACATATTTATTTTTATTTTTAGCTGTAAAAATGGGAAGCCGTGCTCTTATGTTGGTAAAGCTTTGTGAGCAGCATGAATGTTCCGCGCCTAATAGCATTGGAGGCCGCTTGCCGCTTGATTCAAAAACATCTCCAATGATTAAAAGTCCAAATGGTAAATATAATACTTACTTTGTAAAGTCAGCGTCAAAAGAAGCTAGGTATGAGAATGTTTGAAAAAATTGCATTGCCAATAAAATGTTCCAAAAATTAATGAAATGAACACAAAATTGAACCTTTAAATTCATTTTGAAAATGTACATTTCATGTTATTGTCAAAGGACAAACTCGGTTCCCAAACAAACTTTGGCCTGAGTGTGTATGACTAGAAATTAGAACATTCAAAAAGGATTCATGACCCCCATTTTTATAACAATCAGCTATGCCCAAGTAGACAAAAACGTGCTCCAAAGTATTTTAGGTTATGTTGCATGTGTACACGAAAATCACTATTTATGAATATGGTTTTGACTCATTGCCCACGAGGATGAGGTGTACATTTCATTCATCAACATTCAGGCCTAGAATCAGTCATCTCCTTTAGAAGTTCAGTTATTATGCAAATTAGTTTTTGATCTACTTAGCTAGTTTTGACGCTTACTGTACATTCTTTTTTTTGTAAACTTAAATCTATTTTTTTTCTATTTTTATAATGGGAATGGTGAAGGCTTTGGCGTATGGCTAGTGTTATTATTATAACACTTTCTAAATTCTAACGTTAGTTGACCATGTTTTAGAATTACTTGATGAAGAAAAACAAGATACCAACTTTACCCAAAACAGTGATACGAATTGGTGTAATGAACGTAAGTCAGTTGTTTAATGATTGTTAACATTGATCTGCAGGGTTGGTTTTTCGTGAATCAGATTTATTTACACAGTCGCCTATTTTTTCAGCAACTACTTCGACTGGACACATCGTTTCACCTCAAAATAACGGTAATTTATCACCCAGTCTTCTTGAAAGCCACGAAAACCTCAGCGAAGGCAAAGACTTTTCACCAAATGATAGTGGCGATGAATATGTGCCAAAAAAACCCGTAAAGCGCCGCCACCGTGTTATTTCGAGGTCATCGAGCTCATCATCCTCTAGCTCATCTAATTCTTCCTCTAGTTCATCCAGTACTTCTACTAGCTCATTATCAGTAACTAACTTGACTACTCATGAGTCTCCCATTAATTCTGATTTGATGCATACAAGAGAAGCTTTGGCGTCACCTTTAGAAACAGTTGTTGCTAAAAAAGGTAAAAAAAGAGTTCGTAATGAATCGGCTTGGATAAAAAATGTTAGAAAACAACAAAGAAATTCAGGAAAGCAGTACGTATCTAGAAATGGAAAAACTATTGCCGAAAAATTAATTAAACCGCCTTGTCCAGAAAAATGTAGGCAAAAATGTCGTGATAAAATAACTGAAGAACAAAGAGAGGAAATATTTAAAAAACATTGGGATTTGGGATCATTACAGAGACAACGTGATTTTATAAACTCGTGTTTAACAACATTAAAAGTTCCTTACCGCGGACTGAAAGAAGGAAATGCTAAAACAAGAAACCAAAACTGTGTTTTTCATTTCACGGTGAATGGAGAAAGCAAACGGACATGCAAATTTTTTTTTATTAACACATTGGGCATATCAGAAAGAGTACTGTGAACAGTAATGCAAGGGAGACAAAAATGTTCTACAGGTGTGATTCCGACAGAAAAGAGAGGCAAACATTCTCATCATAATCAAGTTGATCAGGAAATCGTACAGTCAGTTCGCGATCACATTAATTCTGTGCCCCGAATAGAGAGTCACTACACTCGGGCTAACACAAGCCGTGAATTTATTGACGGTGGCCTAACTATTAAGGAATTGTATCGAAATTACGTATCAAATAGAGGAGTAATGCCAGTAGCATCCTATGACATGTATAGCAGAATTTTTAACACTGAATTTAACGTATCCTTTTTTGTCCCTAAGAAGGATCAATGCGATCTCTGCGAATCGTACAAAAATGCTATTGGACAAGACAAACTGAAATTAAAAGAACCTTATAAAGAACATCTTAGGCAAAAAGAATTAAGCAGAAAAGAGAAAGCCGGAGATATAGCATTAACTAAAACTGATTCTGAAACAGTCGTAGCAATATACGATTTACAAGCAGTCATGCCGGTTCCAACTGGGAATAGCTCGGCATTTTTTTATAAATCCAAGCTAAATTGCTTAAATTTTACAGTGAGTATTTTTCAAGTCATGAAAGTAAAAACTTTTGATGACTTTTTAATATTTTTTTTTGTTTTAGGTCACCGAATTAAAAGACAATACTACAAGTTGTTATTTCTGGCACGAAGGGCTTGGTAATAGAGGAGCTATTGAAATTGGATCCTGTGTACTAAAGTTTTTCAAAGAAATTTCAGAACGTCATCCTAATTGCAATATTATATTTTACTCTGATAATTGTTGTGGCCAGCAGAAGAATAGGTTCGTTAAATATCATTATGTTCTTATTTATTTTATTTTATTATTATGTTTTACTTCAGCTTAATAATAATAATTATGTTTTTCTTCAGGTTTCTCTTTGGCATGTACTACTATGCAGTTGAAACTCTTGCAATTGCATCAACCACGCACAAATTTTTAATTCGGGGCCACACCCAGAATGAGGGCGACAACGCCCACTCACTGATTGAAAAGGCAATTAAAAGAGCCAAAAAGTCTGGACCTATTTATAGTCCTCACCAGTACGTGCAAATTGTGAGGAATGCCAAGAAAACCGGTAATGCTTTTGTGGTTCACGAGCTAAACTATGACGATTTTTATGATTTAAAAAAGCTGTTTGAGGATATTGGTTTAAATATTAACAAAGATCTGAAAGGTGATCCGATAAAATTAACAGAAATAAAAACTATTCGATTTGTTAAAAGTATTGACACTTACTCTATAAAGTACTCTTACGCAGATGAATGGCAACAAGTAAGCACAAAATCCACAAAAAATGTGAGGAAAACACGGTCGGACGTTAATTTAGGAACCGCAGAAATTTGCCTAGATTTAGCTTATAATTCAAAGCTAGCAATTTCAGATCAAAAAAAGCGAGATTTGCGTATTTTGCTAGAAAAAAATATTGTTCCTAGATGTTATTCTGGATTTTACGAAAGCTTGTTTTAATTGTTATAGTAGTAGATATACTACATAATTGATTTTCTTTATAAAAGTATTTTTTCATTTACGTGATTGTTTTGTAACTGTGAGTCATTTACGTACCTAAAAAGGTAAAAGATTAAAACTGTTAAAAGCTTACTTTATTAATTAGGTATCTATTATTAGCAATCTAATATTAAGATAATTGTAGTAAATGACTGTGATTTAAACATGCCATATTAGTAACTGATAAGACTGTACTTGGTCTACAAAATGTTGATTAGTTCTTAAATGTAACTTAAGTTTAATGTGAGAGGCCCATTGTTATTATTGTGTGTTGGTTATTATTGGATACATAATAATGTCACCGATATCTCAAAATTAGTATTAACATAATAAAACCCGATTATGATTGAAAAAATGTTATTTTATTTGAGGATTCAAACGACTTAATTTCTTAAACTGTCTTCATCGAGGGAAACAACAACGCAATTGTAAGTATTGAAACAAAAAAAAAATTTTTGACCGTTTTTGGACTAGTTTATAATAAAAAAAAATATGGCTATGTATGAACTAAGGGTTCCAGCTATAATAAGACACTCTGAAAATTAAAATTAGCCGTAAGGATGCTCCAGAATCTTCTTTCGAACTAAGAAATAATCTTTATTTTGATCTGGTGTAAAGTTAACTAATTTGCATTTGTGGGGGCGTAAAGCATAGGTGTCGGCTAGCGAATTAGTCGCTCGCTAGCCGCGTTGTGAACTACACGAATACAGAGTGACACAATGAACCAACGTACTTTTATTTATGTCCTAAGTAGGGCCATTCCTACATTGGTGACCCCGACTGAGTGACTGTTTCCCCGACGTGAGTGACTGTTTCCTGCGTGAGTGACCGTTTATAACGAGGAGCAATAAGCGGGCTAAGACGATCGTAAAGCAGCCCCACGTGGGTGACGTGACGCGTCGCGACGCAGCATGTACAACCCGCCGCCACCATCGCAGCCCGCCATGAAGGAGGAGCAGCGCGAATCCTCTGAGGTCAGCCTGGCCACCATCAGCGTATCCTCCAAACTGCCAGAGTTCTGGGTCGACATGCCAAGACTGTGGTTTGCCCAGTTTGAGGCAGTCATGGCGCCACAAAAGCAAGGTGAGGAGGCCAAATTTAATATGGTCATCTCGAAGTTGGGCCGAGACTCCATCCAACAAGTCAGCGACTTATTGATGTCACCGCCTACGTCCAATAAGTACGCCGTGCTAAAGGACAGGCTGCTACAGGTGTATGAAGAGAGCGCTGAGAGGCAGTTCCAAAAACTGGTTTCGGAGCTTGAGCTGGGGGCGCAGAAACCTACGCAGCTGTTGCGTCGAATGAAAGACTTGGGGCGCACCACACAGGTCTCGGATCAGACGCTGAAGAGTCTGTGGCTGTCTAGGATGCCTTCCGCCGTTAGAGCTGTTATCGCGGTGTGCCAGGATCAAGCCTTAGACAGTCTTGCTGCGATAGCGGACAAAATTGTCGAGAACGGCAGGAACTTCGAGTTAGCGGCGATAGCGGATACCCCGGCACAGGTCGCGCCAGGATCGCTGACGGAGCTAGTTAGCCAGATGAACAAGCTCGTCATGGAGGTGGCTTCACTGCGCAGTGAGGTGCATGGACGTCGAGGCCGATCCAGAAGCAGGGGACAGAGGAGCTTCAGGAGCAGATCTTCTGGCTCGCGCAAGAGGAGGACGCCAGGAGACCCAGGATGGCTGTGCAGGTTCCATTACCGGTTCCGCAAGAACGCGAGGACCTGCGAGCAGCCATGTGCGTGGCGAGAGGAAGAGGCGGTAAACTGAAGGAAGTACATTCGGAGTCGGTGGACGGATGTGCTCAAGGTTTGTTGGATAGAAATCATCGATTGTTAATTAAGGATAGTATAACGAAGTTTACTTTTTTAATAGATACAGGAGCGAATATTTCTGTAATTCCAAAAAAGTTTGCCAAAAAATATGTAACACAACTTTGTGATTTTAAATTGTATGCGGCTAATAATAGCGAGATAAAGACTTACGGCATTTGTAATTTAGAAATTAGTTGTGGGCTAAGAAGAGTCTTTCAATGGCAGTTTATAGTATGCGACGTCAAGCAGCCGATAATCGGCGCAGACTTCCTAAGGCATTTTAGATTAGCGGTAGATTTATACAACAATAGATTAATAGATTTGGTAACTAACTTGTACGTTTGTGGGTCAAAAAGCGTCAATTTTGAGGGCACTATAAAAAGTATTAATAGTGACCACCCCTATGCCGATTTACTTGAGTCATTTCAGGAAATCACACAACCGCCTACATTTAAGGACATTCCAGAACATTCGGTGTATCACCATATACAGACCACGGGTCCCCCAGTGCATGCACGCGCAAGGAGATTGGCACCACACAATTATGATAAGGTAAGACGGGAATTCCAGCTTATGCAGGAGCTCGGTATATGCAGGCCGTCAAACAGCGCGTGGGCGAGTCCGTTACATGTTATACCTAAGAAAGGGGGGGATATTAGACCTTGTGGGGATTATAGGATGCTTAACTCGATTACAAAACCTGATCGTTATCCGATACCTAGGGTTCAGGATTTTACGTATGGTTTAAATGGCAAAAAATTTTTTTCCAAAATTGATATTTACAGGGCGTATCATTTTATAAAAATCAGACCGGAAGATATTGAAAAAACAGCTATTATTACACCGTTTGGGCTATACGAGTTTACTAGAATGACGTTTGGATTGCGCAATGCAGCGCAGACATTCCAAAGGTTCATAAACAACACAGTATTAGCAGGAATAGAACAGTTACATTTTAATACATCGGATAATGACAATAAGGATCAGAATACAACTACAGGGGAATCATTTTTGTTCGGGTATTTGGATGACGTAATCATAGGATCAGATAACGAGCAGGTACATAAGGAACACCTACGAATGTTGTTCGATCGTTTCAGGAAATATAAAATGTCAATTAATTTAGGTAAATGTGTTTTTGGTCAATCAAAGTTAGAATTTTTAGGTTACGAAGTTTCAGAAAATGGTATAAGTCCCTTAGCCGAAAAAGTTAAAGCTATCGAGAATTACCCGAAACCGGAGACGATCGAAGAACTTCGCAGGTTTTTAGGAATGCTTAATTTCTATAGGAATCATATACCGGGTGCAGCGAAAATTCAGGGAATTTTAGATCGTTATTTACACGGGTCTAGGAAAAAAGATAAGCGGTTAATAGAGTGGACAGAGGAAGCCAGTAGAGCGTTCGAGCAGTGTAAGGAAAATTTAAAAGAGGCTGCGACCTTGGCGCATCCTCTGGCGGATACACCATTAGCATTAATGACGGATGCATCTGATTATAGTTTAGGGGCAGTGTTGCAACAAAAGGAAAATGGTAAATGGAGACCCCTAGGTTATTATTCCAAGAGGCTTACGGAATCCCAAAAGAAGTACTGCACATATGATAAGGAACTTTTGGCGATTTATTCAGGTATAGCTTATTTTAGGGATATTATAGAGGGTAGGAATTTCACAGTCTTTACTGATCATAAACCGTTGACATACGCTTTTAGTAAAAAGTTGGGTTCGTCAAGTAAAGAGTTACCAAGAAGGGCTCGTCAGTTGTTGTACATTAGTGAATTTACTAGCGATATACAATACATACACGGCGATCAGAACACGGTTGCGGACGCGTTGTCGCGAATAGAGGCGATAACATGCCCGACCTCGATTCAATACGAAGAAATCGCGCAAGCGCAAGCGGCAGACGCTGAGCTTGCGAATTTATTGAAGCCAGGTAACAATAACAGTATTCATTTAAAGCGAGTTAATTTAACTACGTCGGATAATAAATTGTATTGCGATGTTTCAACACAGGATATTAGGCCTTACATTCCAAAGCAGTTTAGGAAAGTTATTTTCGATCAATTTCATGGTTTGTCACATCCGGGAATAAGGGCATCGAGAGCATTAATTTGTAAAAAAGTTTTTTGGCCGGGAATGTACAAAGACGTAGGCATATGGGTAAAAACATGTCTTAAGTGTCAGAAAAGTAAGGTAACACGTCACACGGTGTCTAAGCTCAATAGTTTCGAAGAGGGCGACCGTTTTGAACATGTGCATGTAGATTTGATCGGACCATTGCCAGTGACAGAGCAGGGTTATCGGTATTGCGTGACTATGGTTGATCGGCGTACACGATGGCCAGAAATTTGTCCAGTAGTAGATATGACGGCAGAAACGGTAGCAAAGGCAATCTACGAAACTTGGATCTGTAGATTTGGATGTCCGAGTAGGATCACGACAGATCAGGGCAGGCAATTCGAAAGCGAATTGTTTACGGATTTAATGAAGTTACTAGGCATTCACAAAACGCGAACTACCCCGTACCATCCCCAATGTAATGGCAAAGTGGAAAGGTGGCATAGGTCGCTTAAAACAGCATTAATGTCTAGACTAAATAATAATGTACTATGGTTAACAGAATTACCTACTGTTATGTTAGGGTTGAGAGCAGCGTGTCAAGTGGATAGCGATTTCATAAGCGCCGCGGAAATAACTTTAGGACATTGCCTACGATTACCAGGTGAATTTTGTAGAGATAACGTTACTAAGATAGATAACCCACAAGCGTACATAGTTAGATTAAGAGATACTTTAAGTAAATTTAGACCTAAAATTAGAGATTTAAATAAGAAAAATGTGTTTGTGCATGCTGATTTAAGTACTTGTTCTCACGTGTTTTTGAGAATCGATGCGGTTCGGAAACCTTTAACGCCGCCGTATAGCGGACCTTACAAGGTGATAGAGAGAGGTCCTAAAACTTTTAAAATCTTAGTAAATAACAAAATAAATACAATATCGGTGGACAGACTTAAACCAGCATACATATTAGAAGAGTTCCAAAATAATGATTTAATTCCGCAAGAGAGTGACAGTATAAACACACCCTTAAGAACAACTCGTTCTGGCAGAATTGTTAAAAAGCCGGTTAGGTTTAATGATTAATTAGTGATTAATATGTAACCTAGTTTAGATAAGTAGGTATAAGCTAAGTCAGCGCATCTCTAGTGAGACCTTGAGATCTTAATTACGTGATATTGACTACTGTCAGTTATAAAAATACGTGCGTTAAAATTTTTAGTGTCATTAGTACATCATTATTAGAGAGTAAATATTGAATTTGTGTAGTTGAATTAGCAACTGAAATAAATCATAATGGGCAAATCTTATTCTGTTGAAAAGAAAGAGGAGCAAGTAATAATCGCACAAAGCGGGGCTAATCAAGCCTCTACTTCGCATACAGAAGTCAAGCTGGAAATTATCGGGATTGTTGTCACTGTTCTGGGAGTAGTGGCACTCATAGGAATTTTGTGGGCAGTGCATAAAGTGTGTGTTAACAAAACCAGGCAATTGTTTCGCAGTGAGTTTAATATGTCACAAGATAGAAGTGGACCAAACATGATGCCTCAACAGGCGCCTAGAGCTGCAATTTATAGTGCGTAACAAAATAGTGTATGTACCTATACCAACAGTAAGAGTACAGCTTAATTAGGCTATACTGTGTAATTTTAAAAACATGTTTGCGATCTAACTACAGTGTATAATGTCCTATTAAGATTTTAATTACCGGAAATAATATAGCATAAATTATTGTTCTTATAATAAATATAGATTACCTAGTTACAGTTTGTCACAGCAAACATTTATTTTCGCTAAAATAATATATAAAAAAACAAGTGTTAAAATTCAGTAAAAAATTAAAGTATGACTTGTAAAAGATTAGTTTTTAATATAAATTAAGTAAATACTACGTCTGCGCACGTTATTTAGTTATACAATATATATTATGTTATTATTTTTATGTTGTGAGTGATATGGTTTGCATATACATTATGTAAAACATTTTTTTAGAAGGGGGTGTATGTGGGGGCGTAAAGCATAGGTGTCGGCTAGCGAATTAGTCGCTCGCTAGCCGCGTTGTGAACTACACGAATACAGAGTGACACAATGAACCAACGTACTTTTATTTATGTCCTAAGTAGGGCCATTCCTACACATTTGTGTCACTGTCGCTCCGGATGAGCGAAATGTTAATGAAGCCAACGTTACGATATTTAATTAATGTTAACTGCTAAATCAACAATACGAATATTGTCCACATTACACTAAACAGCATGTGGGCAGTAACTTGTAGCTGCTAAATGATTCTGATGTATTATTTACAATTATTATGTTTTTCCTACAGCAACCTCAAGCCGAGATGTACAGTCAGCATCCTAAATAGCTGAACACTTACTACCATTTCATTGTTACAAGTTTACATGTTTGCAGGATGTTTTTAAGGGGAATTTACAAGTGAATACTTCAACATAGTACTAAAGTTCGGGTACGTGCTCGCTTCTCAGGTTCCGCACTTTCATAAGTCATCACCACTTCCGTTAAGTTCAGGGTTTTTGGTGCTAGTCGAGCATGACTGGTTTTTACAATTAGACATAATCGGGTTTTATAAATAGACTAGCGGACCCGACAGACGTTGCCCTGTCTTAACTATGAATATTGATTTCAAATTATACTTAGGTATAATTAATTAAAAAAATATGTCATATACAAATTTATTTATCGACATTGCAAATACTAACCGCACTAGAAATTGTTATCGATATCAGCACGCATTCTGTCAATGTTATGTCAAACGCCATAAAATGTGACATTTAAAAAGTTCAAATTTTCAAAAACGATGAGGTTTCATAACAAATAATTTAGTATGATGATTAAGTTTTCTTAAATTTTCTAATTATCTGCGCAATTTTCTTTTTTTTTTATAAGAATATTCTCCTGACAATATAACAAACTAAACAAAAAAAGAATTAGCAAAATCGGTTCAGCCGTTTCGGCGTGATGCGATGACCAAGGAAAATAGGGATTCATTTTTATTTTATTATATATATAGATTTTAAATGTTGCCTACAGCATTCCTGTCCTAATTCGTTTTAAGTTAAAGCATCATTAATTAGTAAACCATTCACATATTTCAGTTTCTTAAATTAAGTTACGTAGACTGTCAATTAGCGATTGAGATAGAGCAATGATCTCCAATTTGACAACCCTGTTGGTGTAGTAGTGTGGTGGTCCACCCACTACGCAATGGTCCCGAATTCGATTCCAAGTCATGTCAATTAGGAAACAATGTTTTCTATGGCTTGGGACTCTTAGAGCATTAAACGAATTCTCTAAGTTGTGACTGGTAGGGGTAGGGTTATTCCCAAAGGTCCACGACTCTATTGTTCATCTTTTCCCACCGGGTCCATGAAATTTTAAAATACCTATATTTTAATATTTTCGTACATGGGTTCCATTTATTTATTCATATATAATATTATTCATATATTTATTCATTTGAGACTTATTCGAAGTACAATCAGCAGAAACAACACAAACTCTCTTGTATAGTTTGTGCTATTTGAATCGCCAGAACAACGTCTATTTTAGTTTATACAATGATTGTACCAAAACTGTGATTTTTAGGGTTCCGTACCCAAAGGGTTAAAACGGGACCCTATTACTAAGACTTCGCTGTCTGTCCGTCTGTCCGTCGCTCTGTCACCAGGCTGTATCTCAAGAGCCGCGATAGCTAGACACTTGAAATTTTCACAAATTATGTATTTCTGTTGCCGCAATAACAACAAATACTAAAAACAAAATAAAATAAATATTTAAGGGGGGCTCCCATACAACAAACCTGTTTTTTTGTTTTTTTTTAGTACGGAACCCTTCGTGCGCGAGTCCGACTCGCACTTGGCCTTTTATTTTATGTTTAAGTCTATTTTAGGGTAAGAAGAGATGACTTACAATGTTTTACCAAAACTGGGTTTTTTAATGCTTGTCTATTTTAGTGTTAGATCAGATGATTTACGGTAAAATTATTCTAAAACATTTTTTTATGTCTAGTCCAAATATGCCAAAATAAAGACTTCTTGTTCATCTAGTCACTTTCTCTTATTTCATAATAAATAATTGGAATTTCTATCCTTTCACTGTTGACTGTACCAAATATTCCCATGGAACATGGACCCGCTGGGAAAGAAAATGCTTTTTTATTTTTAATGTCGTGGACCCTTTAGGAATCAAAGTATGAACTTACGTTTTTTGGAAACAATAGAGCTGTTGACCTTTGGGACCGGAGCACCCCTAGGGTTTCTGTGTAGTGGCGCTTCGGAAGCACATTACTTATAAGTCGTTGGTCTCGGCTCACAGCACATCACATCACATGAAAATCGTTAAAACATGTCAAACATGTCTGAGGCCTGTAATTGGTGGTTTGGAGATTCTCACATTAAATTATTCTTAAAGGATAATCACACGATAAGAACGTAAGAAAATAAACGAGATTGATTGTCGCATCATCCTTTATTTTAATCAAAGCCTGAAACATTTTAATGGTTCTCTATCTTCATATCGCTAAAGGAAATATTTACTGCATTTCCTTGTAATATCTTAATTTTGTGCTGATAATTAGTGTATCGTCTACTCAGTTTCCACATTTATAATATTTGCGGGGCGTGTTGAATCATTAAAACTAATTATCTCTGTCTAGTGTTTTCCCAGCTACAGAGACAAACAGCACATGAAACAGAAATGAACAGAAAGCCCGATCTTAAAAATATGTGCTCTATTTTGATTAAGAGATAAGATCACATAACCAGTGTTTTAAATAAATTAATAATCATGTACATATTAACAAATAAAATAAAATTAACAAAAGTTCTTTAGTGAAAAGTCAGTGATTTTATATGGGTAAAAGTACGAGTAATCAATCAATCACAATTTCCAATGAGTTGTGGTTGTAGGCATAATCACAACGCCTAGAAAATATGAATCTAAGGTAAGTACATATATCATCAAAAATGTCGCTGTCTTCTTTCTTTATCATTTGAAGATCACACAGTCAACGTGGAAAGTAGGAAAAATTCTTCCTATATTGTACTCGTGTGTGAGAAAACTGTGTTTTTAATCTGTTCAATTAGGAAAAGCAAAATTGACCTTACACATGACTTGAGTCGCAGTTTTAAATCAGGATTCATAATACTGTTACTGATTAGGTAGGGTTGCGCAAGATAACTTAGGCCTTTCCAATACGATACATGTACTCGACTTACTCGAGTTAGATAAGATCGTTTGTTTGTCTACTCTTCCTTGCTACACTGTGGCGGATCTTCGCCTATAACTAACCTAGCACAACGCTAATAAATCATGCACGTCTTGCACTTATATCCTTTGTTATCTAAGCAATTGATTGTTAACTAATTGCTTCGTTTCTAAAGTTATACAGACACACATTTGAGTGAGTAACATTTTTCCTTTTTCTCGATCAGTGCGAAGTATTGTTCAAATAAACATCTACTTTCCGCGAAAGAAAAAGCTGCTCATGCGAAGGAGTACTAAACAGATGCAGAGCAATATTTGAGAGAGACAGATTGCATCTAATTTAAGACCAAAACAGTTTATGTAACACCCACCACCAATCACTGAATATAAACTTTCTCTCAGTTTTGTTATATTAATTCAAATGGTAAGTATTCTGATAATAAAACATGCATGTCATTTGTATTCAAAAATTATAAATTTTCGTAGCAAAAAATGTATCTTTACACCAAAAACATTATTTAAAACTAAAACTTATCATAATAAATAAATAAATAAATAAATATTTAAGACATGCCTCACTGGGCCACACTGAGTCATCTAGTCCCAAATTAAGGTACTATTAAGTACCCTGTCGTATGGGGTACCTATATACTTTTTTTTGTAAATACATACTTATAATACTCGTACATAGAAAACACCAAGACCAGTACAAACAGACAGACAGTTCATGCACACAAATATTTGTACTGTGCGGGGATCGAACCCGCGACCCATGGCTCAGAAGCAGCGTTAACTACCGCTGATCCAAATGATCGTATTACCATCTGAAACAGAATACGTCAGGCCCCGGCCACGGCATTTAATGCTTCGAACCCGATTAATCGAAGGGTTAAAGTAGGCAATAATTGAAAATTAAAATAAAATTAGGAATATAATCCAAAAGTTATTCTTTCTTTATCTAATCTGTAATTGAAAATATGAGACTCAAACATAAATTTATTACTATTATTCGTGGACTAAATGGATCCTGCAGACCAACTGTGTAAACAGTGTTGCAGGACACTGATATTGGTCTTGACTACAAACTTAACTATACAGTTAAGAAGAAGCCTAAGATGGAGCGAGCTTACCCAGAGGTACTGGTTCTCCCACACACCAGCGGAACACAGAAAAACTGTTTGGTGCTGGACTCCGGCAGGAGGGTGGTAGCATCCAGGCGGCCTCTTACGAAGCCTACCGCTGCACCGCAGAGGGATCTGTTAGCCGTCATCATCACTAGAAGCAGTATTGAGCCCAATATTCAGTTTTTCTGCCGCTAACTTTTTATACCTATCATAATAATATGTTACTGCAAAGACACTTTGCTGTTCTTTCATGTCAGATATTTCCGGTAAATTATAAATAAAAAAATCTACTATTTAAAACTAGAATAAAGTTACTTATTTCATCAGTCGAATCACAAAATAGCAATATCAACAAATAGCGAGTTTAAGGAGGAAAACAGAAACTAAAAATATTTACCTAAGACCGCCAGTTTGTGATAAATGTTTTAATGATAATTTATGACCTAAACAGCATAGTTAACACCCACCATCAATCAATAGAACATACTTAAGAGCTGTTGAAACGAATAAACAAGTCTAATTATTTTACAGATTTTCAGCTAGATCTGTTCAGCCGTTTATGGCGTGATTGAGTTAGTAAAATCAATCCAAACTTTCGCATTTATATTAGGGGTTAAAATATGAAATTGCCGTTTTATTGTAATAGGTTCTTTGAATTGACATAGAATCTTCATGGTTTGAGGTTTTCGAATGAAACTTTTTTCACATGGTTTGTGTGATGTTTGTCTTTTAAAAAATGTGAAACATTTGAATATCGACTTTCAATTGTTTTTGTTATTTTACTTGGACAAGAAAGATGGATACTGCGAAAATTCGAGTGATTTTTGAATACGAGTTCCGACGCGGAAGTAGCGCGGCAGAAACAGCCCGCAATATCAATGTTGCGTTTGGAGAGGGATCTGCTAATGAACGCACCGTGCGATTTTGGTTTAAACGCTTTCGTGATGGAAACTTCGACTTGAAGAACGAGCCACGAGGAAGACCGCCCACACAGGTGATTAACGATAAATTAAGAGAGATGGTGGAAGCCGATCCTAGTCAAACTACCCAGGAATTAGCGGCATGGTTTAACGTAATCATTTGCGTCAAATCCATAAAATAAAAAAATACGAAAAATGGGTGCCTCATGATTTGACTGATGTGCAGAAAGAAACGCACGGTGTTGAAACTTGTGTTGCCTTGTTGAATCGGTACAGAAATGAATGAATATTAAATCCAATTGTGACATGTGATGAAAAGTGGATTCTTTATGATAACCGTAAAAGAAAAATGCAATGGCTGACCCAGCTCAAACGCCACAACAGTGTCCTAAAGCAAAACTTGCCAATAAAAAGGTAATGGTAACTGTTTGGTGGTCTCAGCATGGTGTTATTCACTATAGTTTTCTCCGATCTGGTCAATCAATAACGGCAGATGTCTATTATGCCGAACTCCGAACAATGTTGGCAAAACTAGCAGTAAAACAGTCCCGACTCATGAATCGATCTTCACCATTATTGCTCCATGACAACGCGAGACCTTATACAGCACGAGAAACCGTTTTGACCCTTCAGGAACTGCAATTAGAAACCATTCGACATCCTCCGTATTCGCCAGACCTTGCTCCAACGGACTACCATTTTTTCGTGATTTGGACAATTATCTACGTGACAATAAGTTTTCTTCCCAGGAGGCAGTACAAAATGCTTTCACACAGTTTGTGCAGTCTAGATCCTCAGAGTTCTATCACAAAGGCATAAATGACCTTCCTATTAGATGGCAGCAATGTATAGATAATAATGGTAACTATTTTGATTAAATATATTTGTTAAAAATTAAAAAATAAACAATTTTGATTTTCAGTACAAATTGGCAATTTCATACTTTAACCCCTATTATTACTAGTGAAGTTACTTTTACTCACAATTGTGTGTTTTTTATAAATTCAAAGAATAAAGTTAAGCCGTTATTTAAAGAAAAAAAATGTGTCTATGTGTGTGACGCAGAGCTCTGACAAAGTCAAAGTATTTTAAAGTTATGTCTACCAAGAGTGGATAAAGGAACTATATAATTATAATTATAATAACTATAATTTAAAATACCGTTACTTTTATACGAATTTGTACTAATATACGTAATATTCCAATATCAGTATATAAACTTGAAAAAATTTTGTCTCAGGCGGGACTCGAACCCGCATCTCCTCGCAAGGAGATGCGGGTTCGAGTCCCGCCTGAGACAAAATTTTTCAAGTTTATATACTGATATTATAAGTGCAATTAAGTTGCTAAAATATCAAATAAAGTAATATTCCAATAATTCAAAAGTATACAAGGACATTTCCTGAACCCTCAATAATAATATATCTACGTTATCTCGCGTATTTGCGAAAGCTATTACGGATGCCGCAAATAATAAAACGTACAGTGCGAAAGTCAAACATTGGTTTAGTCATAAAAAGTACCGTTCCGCAGAATACTTATGAAGAATAAGGAAGACGCCCGAGGCGCGACCGTGGTCACGTACGTAGCAGAGTTTCGACGCAATACAAAACGTGGTTACAGAACAATTCGCTATTTTCAATTTCATTTTAAATCATCAATTTCGTTATAATTAAGGGAGAAAGATTGCCTGTTTCAAGTCAGTTGTAAATAAAGCAGGAAGAAAATTATGATTGTTGAGTTTGATCACTTGCATTCTCAACAACTGCGCCACACTTTCCTGCCTCTAGATAAAAGTTACAAACCTTGCATTATCGGTAAACTATTTTGTAAAGCGTAACGTTAGGGATAAAAAAAGACAAAAAACAAACGACAAAACTTTATTAAAAAAATATATTTCCCATTCAAATTAAACAATTTTATTGTGGGAGATACATCAAAATCACAAAGAATTGCAGGTATCTCGTCTGTAACAGTATGGTTCGTGGAAATAATAATGGTCCCAAAGAAATTATTTTCTATAGGACCATTAATATATATTTTTTAGTTTGGCCAATAAATATGGCGGAGAGAAGCCGCTGCTGCTGCCTTCATCTGCAAGCAATCCTTTAGTCATCTCATAGAATAGAACTGATAGAATGGATGGAGTAATTCTATTTTAGGCTCACACACAAATTGTACACAACTACAATAACGTAGTAGGTAGTTGAAGTAGGACTTTATATTATTTGCATAAAGTTTCCTTATGTGTGTCAAAAATACCTCGAAATACGTGAAACGAATCCACTGCAAACTACCAAATAATTGTTTATAGACCTAATAGGTTATAGGTATCAAATAATAAATCATTAACACAAAATATTTCATGTCGTTTTCACTTATCAAATTCATATCTGTGTCTCCATAGAATAGTAACTTGTCTTAGGTTATTTTGCTATGATATAATTTTGAACGACACTACAGGAACTGTACATAATACAATTTTAAGCTAGTAACGCAAGTCAGAATCACACATAAATAAAATTACATTACTAATTATTTAGGTGTTCTCATGCATGAAGATATGCTCTTTAATAATAAATAAAAATATTGGATATTTTAAAAATTTGTAAATACACTCTTACTAATTTAATGCTTACTTAAGTTACTGCAGCGATCCCATGCACTGTGAACATGAATCATAAATAATTCAGTGGCCCAGGAAATTTGTGTATATTTTGAAAGTTATATCCTTGTTTATTTCCTAATACAGCCCATATTGGAATTTATTGTGCACGATCGAACTTTGTTCTTTAAACGTCAGTTGTGTACTGAGAAAATTAAGTAGGTATGATAATGTTTTGAGATTTCTTGTTGCGATAACTGTAACATTTGCGTCAACCTAATGGTTATAAATGCAAGTAACGAGAATGGTTAGATTTATGCTCTACTTACTAATTAAATAAAACTAGTATGTACTTTATACCTGCCTAGATGCAATCAGTAAAGATTTTTTGTTTTTATTTACTGCTTGAACGCTGATTCTATTTTTGCGTGACTAATTTGAAGGTTAACATTGATATACTTAGATATTTTTTCAAGAGGTACTTCCGTGATACCATTTATAACTGTTCCAAAGTTCTGTGCAATGACATCATTGCAATTTAATCTTGGAGGGACGTCATTGAACATTGCGTTTCTAAGAAGGTTCCCATAACTTACTGAAAGCTGACACACACACGTGAGAGGAAATACACTCCTTACTTCGCCTTCCAATCCATGTCGTTTCTTCATTGCGAAAAAAACCCTCACTACGTCACTTGTGTTAGGAATTTAATAGAAACTAGAGCTTAATATTAAAACAGGACTCGTATTTTTATGTAGAAAATGGTAGTATATTTCTTCCTAAAATTACATATTAATTGAAAACTCTTGTAAGTATCATAATCAGACTCATTTTCTTCGTAAATTCCGTTCGTCATGACCCTTGCAGTCCCTGTTCGTCATCATGTATTTACTATCTCTTTTCCGCAATTACGATAAGATTACAATAGGAAGGTAATTAAGGTGTGAAAACGCTACTAAATATTTTGTATTCGAATAAGCATTCAATTATTTAACATGATAATATTAAATATGGTGAAAGATAGTGTAAGTAATATAATTATTCCCATGATTCTCATAACCACAAATGTTATAGTTGATTAGTTTCGAAACTACATCAAAATTATTTCCAAAAAGTTCGACAGATGACATGTCATTAGCGTGACGGATTATTTAGTAAGGGAGTACAGACGGCAGATGATGAAGCGAAACTCGTGCAATCATGTCGGTATTTTATTTGGTGCTATCTGTCACTGTTTGATATATTCTGAGCGCCTTTGGACCGTAAAATGATATCAAGCTCCTAATGTCGAACGAGAGTGGAAATGTGCCACCGATAATAGGTATTATGTTTATGTACCTACGAAACACTTTTTGCACGCGTGAACTACACGTCCTATCGGCGTGCAAAAACTTATGCCCAGCTTTGGGATACGAAAAAGTCTATGTCCTTCTCAATATATGTACATTTCATGATGATCGTTTAAGTAATTTCTGCGTGAAAGCGTAACAATGAAACTCATATTCACATTTATAATATTAGTAGGGAAAGAATTCCATAAATTGATTGTTTGTGACCAACGTTCCCATTAATTATTCCTGCTTATCCTCTTTCCCTGCGTCGATAAATTTTAATATAGGTAGGTATGTATTAAGGTAGGTAATAAAAAAACTTCAGTTTCCATTTTCGAATATGAAGGAACTTTATTTGATCTTTAACCGACAAATGTAGAATCCAAATTTATATTTTTGTTCCATAAACATTTCAAACAGTTTTCGATTAGATGAAACGGTGCGTCCTTAAATATATTTTGCGTGATATGAATGCAATAATAAATTACATTATTTTTGATTCACAATGTGTGCATTTGATTAAATTTAGAAGATATGAAATTCCATAATTTAAAGTTTGTAAATATTCGGTAAAGACAGTTAATAAATGTATGATAATACATTATTATTATAGAAATATTAGGTTTCAGAAAAGACTCTTGTATAGTAAATTCTTGTAACATGAATAATAGAAAATATGAATACATTTCTTATAACTAGCAATTACACTCACAAATTCACACTCACGCTAATAAAAAAAAATATAGTTAAAGTCACAAAAATAAAATGTTTTATTGAATGCAAATTCATTTTGAAACGTTATACATTTGAGTTTTATAAACTTTATCAATATACAACTGATATAAATAAGTATCTAAATAATAGACAACGATATAAATGATTTGAAGAATATGCAACACGTAAAAAGATATATCAATTAAAATATCGAAATAAACCTAAAAATACTAACATAGCCTACTATAACTTATAGTTAAATGTTTATTTACAATAAAATACCTCAAAATCATTTAAATGTAGGTTCCACATTCTGTACAGGATTTGGCAATAGTAGACGTTTTCACATAAAATATCGTCGTTGTTATTACCAATCTAATGAATAATAAAATGCTTCATAAGTAACAAATTATAAATAGCAACTCTTTTTAATTTCAAAAATATTAACAAAACTAGTAAGTACAATATTTATTTCGTTAATACTAAAGTGGACAAGATTCAATTATAGTATGACATCGATGATTTTTTAAATTTCATTTCGTAATAGTAAATAGTAATTTAAATTGAATAAAGTTACACTTAACCCTATCAAGTATTATAATGTAAGGAAGCGGTAAATTCTTTTATTTTTTAGTATTCCCAATACATCAAGATTATAGAAGCTGTTGAAGAAAAGTACCCATACGTTGAAATGCATTTGTGCGTTATCATTTATCAATATTAATTTCACCCTGCTTCAAATCCCTTTTTTAAATAAATATCTTATTTGTTTATATAGCTGCTCTTGAAGGAAGTACTCCAAAGGAATGTCTTTAGTAACTGTTTCGAGTTTGCTAAAGTTCAAGCTATGTACAAAGTCAGGACCCACTTTATGCACAACCTCTGTATCAATCATTTGGCCTATGACCAAAGCTAAAATAAATTGACTTATCCAAGTATACAATTTAAACGAACTGCAGGAGTAAAATATATAAGCCAACAATTTGAAAACAGTAAAATTTTTACTAAAACCAAATGTTTTCACTATAAATTAAAATACATTTTAAGCCATATACGGCAATCAATGTCCTCTATGCATATTTTGATTCCATGAAAATCACAGTAAATGATAGTGAACTCGGCATTCATTTGCGGCAGGTATGAAGCAATGCAGTAAGACACGCAAACGTTATTAGTTTTAAAACATTTAGTGTGTTTGTGTACTGACTAACTGATCAACAGTATGCAGCAAGGATGCTTTATGAACATTTTCTGTCTGTTTAGTATCGATAACATGGACCTTTCATTGCAAATCATTGTTTATTAGCAAGATGCTTTTATCAATATTTAACTATTTGCGGTAAAATTTTTGTAACATTTATATTTGGAACACTGTAATTTTCTACAGAATTTTATCTTCGTTATATTCCATCATTATTTGCATCAAACATGCTATAAATAGTTATTCGTTACATTTTTATCACATGTTAGGCTACAGAACGAAGAAATAGAAGATATAATACTCATAGAATACAATGTTGTTAGGTGTTATCAGAAGTTAGTCCGATTTCATCGCACGCGATATGATTTTAAATTGATTAACTGATTTTTCATTATGAATGTTAGTTGATCAGTTTGACTTTTATAGCATTTCTAGTTAAGAATACATAACTGTTTAACTTTAACTCAGGTGAACCTATTTCAGTTTTTCAAACATAAGCATCTAATCTTAAACTAACTTTGTTGTATTGTAATGTAGATGATGTACATAATTAGTTTTGGCAAACATATTTAATTTACATTTAAATCTGTACAGACTTTGACTGCAATTCTAAACACTACTCGTATAATGTATTATGAAATACCAGATTGGCTTTGAGCTGGAGGAAAACATTGATCAAACATCAATTCCTACTGGTTAGCTACAATATAAATTTTTCAAAGAACAAAATGATCATGATTAGTTGGACACTGGAATTTGTTAGTCCCTGTAACATCGGTATCAAATACAAGTTCTTTAATAGCTTTAATATTATTTATTGGTTGGCCGAAAATATTTTTAAATTGCAATATTATCATCAGTATGGTGATCGCTAGTTGGTATTCATACAATGGTAGCACTTACTATTTGGCTAGGTTAGCGTAAGTGGGACCCTGGATGACCGGCGTCAGGGCTGGGCCGCGACTCGGTTGCGGCGAGCTGACTCGCGAGACGCGCTGTGCACTTCAGCAGTGCGGAGTGTGATGCCGAATATGTCTTCGTGGTAGCGATTTTCTTCCTAAGATCGAAAAATAGGAAAAAATGAATAATTCCATAAGACTATGTAATTCTGATTGGATTCGTTTTTACTATTGAAAATTGAAGGTTACTAATTATTCAGATTACAGATCTGGAAGATAAACATTTGGGAGTACAGAAATATTTTCTGGAAATAAGCTGGTAATGCTTCAATGGGAAAAGGGGACATCACAAACCTTGAGCATATACATGAAATTCTGCACTTGGTCATCGGTCATACTTCCGTGTTTCTTGATAATGCCTTTCAGTTTCTGGTGCACATCTTCAGCCATCTTACAGTCTCCGCACACATAAAAGTGGGCGCCACGGTTTATCAGTAAATCGTGAATTTCTTGGCCTTCTTTCTCAGCAACTTCTTGCACGTACATCTGAAATATTCGCGCTTTAGTGAAAATCATCTTTTAGATCTATAATTATAAGTCACGAATTAAGATATCTGTAGGTATAATAATGGCACTAATGATTACTCAAAAATGTTCAACCATAATTATAATCTTACCTTAGGCACAGTCTTCTCCCTCGATAAAGCAAGGAAGACCTTTGACAGGACGCCTTCCCTAAGAGCCTGTTCCTTTTCTTCTCTATACAAGTCCATGGTCGTTGTTCTGCATCCGAAAAATAGCCAGACTGGTCCCACGTTGGGACCAGGGCGGCTGTTAATTAAGGCTCTGCGATGATGCCAGAATCCTCTGAAGGGAGCGATGCCTGTGCCAGGTCCAATCAGTATAAGAGGAACTGATAAATCTTGAGGCAAATGGAAGTTTGGAGCGCTGAAACGTTGATTTAGCTGTTAGTGTAGTTTAAATTAGGACATAAAAAAAAACACAGCGTGGGTAGTAAGTAGTCAATATGATAATTTTTGACAACAGACATAAAGGATATAATAAGTGAATTTCTATAAATAACATAATTCGCAGTGAACATTTTAATATTATAGTACACACATATTATATATTATAGACAGTTCACACTTATACTTTTAGGTTAAATAAATGAATAATACTCATTGACAGCAATTATGGTATAATAAATATATGTGAACAATATTACATGCATTTTAATCCACTGATGCATTATATCCAATTTCATCTTGATCTGTTTTTGCGGAAATAAAAAGGTACAACAAATGCCCGGACCCGATACAATACATCAAATATTATCTTCCCGGTTTGAGAAACGAGCGCGGGGTCTCGGAATTGGCAACAACTTCAAAATCGGTGTGTTCGCCACTCCACCATAACTTAACCATATCAATTAGCAGTTGATATGTAAACAGTTAAGGGACTTCGTAATTGCTAAGACCTTTAAATTTAAAAACATCTATAACTAACAACACAAGCATAACAAACATAGACCGCTAATAATGTTAAAGTTGTGTACCTTCTAATAAACAAGTAAACCTCATCTCCTGGTTTACGATCCATGAGATAATTTGAGCAAACGCCATAGTGGACAGGACCTTCGCCATCTGTTTGAACATGACATCACCTATGTAACCCAGATATAAAAATGATCTATTGTTCGTTTACGTTATTAATAGTAGTCGCATTTCTGATTATGCGCGGCGATGGATCTTCAAAATAGATTCATGTAATTTTCTCTGAAATCGCGTATTAATACGTATGCTTCTACGATAATAAACTGTGATTCATTAGATTTCTAATTTCAATGTTAGGATATTATGTTCTTTGAAAGTCATTCAGACGTTTGATTGATGACTTAAAAGATACAAAAATAGAAAACTACATAAACTATATTTAGTGATTTACTTTATTTTAGACTCTGATGACTTACCTTGGGTTCTATATGTAACAACAGCTACAGTCAAATGCAATCGCTTGGGATGAGCGATCGGCGATGAGGAGATAGAGTAAAATCTCGGCTGTAGTGGTGACAGCAAAGCAACGATCAGGGAAGCACTTGGCCTCGCTGATGGGAACTGATCCAGAACTTCAGGCAAGGTAGGGAAGTTGAAGTGACGCCAGTCTTCATACGCACCGGGATCCTAGTATGCAAACAAATGCTTTATACTCGTTAATTCAAACAAAATATACCTACCAACATTCTAAAGATAATTCAGTGAAGTGTTCATGCCGGACACATAATCTGCTACACTACACACTATTATTTCATTGTTACATACGAATATTAAGTTTTTATTTAACAAAAGTTTCAGTTTTTATTTAACAAAAGTTTCATGCACATTTTTTTACTTAGTATAACTTTTATGGGCTTTATTCAATTATGAATTTACTAACCGTGGCCAGAAGGTTCAACTGCTTCCTTTCTTCTTCGTCTTCACAGGTCTTGGCCAAGTATTGCAGGAGTATCGTTGTCGGTGGTGTAGTGATATCCAGGAATCGCGTGAAAAGATCCCGGACACTCAATACAGGGAGTCTTTCATGTGGCTCCCATGACTTAACCGGACCTTTTTAGAAAAACATTAAAGGTTTACTATCTTTAAAACATATTATCCATCAAACGCCGGACATTCGGTTGACCAAAAGGAAGATTTAAACATTATCAGCATCTTCATTTGATATTTTAGCAACTTAATTGCACTTATAATATCAGTATATAAACTTGAAAAATTTTGTCTCAGGTGGGACTCGAACCCGCATCGCCCGGCATCCGAGGAGATGCGGGTTCGAGTCCCGCCTGAGACAAAATTTTTCATATACTGATATTATCAGCATCGTATGGGTTGGCCATTGCAGTTCGGCCAATAGTATACTGTATACTGGCATAGCTCTTTTAGTTGCCTCTTTCGACACCCATAAGATTAGAAGGAGTGGTGCTATTTTGTTTGGAGGCCATCAAACACACGGCTTGTATAACCCTGTACAGTTCATAAAATGTTAAATCGTTGAAAAGACCCCTTACAAAGTGTCAGCTGACCTTCTTGCTTCAATCAAGTATATTTGTATTATATACTTTGATTTTCAGAAATTTAAATACTATAATGCGTAGCTTTATAACCATCTAACCTTCACCTTTAATTGCATCGAAAACGGTTCAGGCGTTTTTAAAAAAAACTAAAAAATTGTTAGTATGGAAAAATGACTTTTCTCGATTTCGTCCATACAAAACGGCAATTTCATACTTTAACCCCTAATAGTATTATAAAAATAGATTGAATATTCCTGACTCATCGATTTATTATGAGTATGATAAAAGTAGGCGTAAAAAATAACATTTGTGACACGTTGTGAAAAGTAAACTTCGCGTTTACAACATCCATAATACTGGTTGTAAATACTTTACGAGTGTAGATCGAATCAAAAATTCTGAACACACGGTGAACAAGAGAGACGACGCGACTTACCGCTAGACGTGTGTGTTTCCTTCATCAACTGTAATTGTAAGGGCTCGTCGAAGTCTTCAATGTCCTTTAGACGAGCAAGTAAACCGTCCACTAACTCTTTGCGATTGCAAGCAATAATTCCAACATGATCACCAGGATCGTATTTGATTTCATCCTTTAAATAAAACAATTGATGTTTAATACTAGTTAGCGGTTCAAATCAAATATGATTGAATTTAAGGAACGGTTTTTCTTCCCTACCTTGGGTTCCATGTCAATGAAAATCGTGGATCTCTCAGCCGAAGCGTCGCCTAAGTCCTTGTTGGCTCTTACTATACATGTTACGAACTGTTTGTTCAGAGCGGATTGCAAAGCTGCCGGGAGTGACGGTGCTCGCCCAACCGCATGAGCAAACCTCACTGTCTCTTCACTGAGAGCCACAGTGCCCAATGCCCTCTTCGCCTCTTGCAAGGTCTCGTCGTCATCCAAACAGAAAGTTTCACACGCCACCTAAACCAAAACGAACCTTTTCAAAGACGAAAATCTAATTTCCACAGAATAATCAAATAGAACCTGTTTCAATTAAGCATAATAAACTTTGTACAATCGTGTCTATTTTAGATTTGGGATTCTGATTGATTAGCGTGAGTACTACCGGAACGAAATAAAGCCCATTTTACCTTGATACGATTTGGGTAAAAGTTTTGGGATAAATACGATTAGGGGCTTAACAACTTGCTTTAAACTTACCATTTATCTAAACTAATTGCTATCATTTGTATTCCCCTGAGAATAAAATCGAAAGGTATATACTTAGGGTAATTAATTGACTCGTATGGATGCTCTTTTTTTGTTGTCTTGTTTGTTTTAAATAAATAATAAATAAATATTGAAGACACGCCACACTGGGCCACACAGAGCCATCTAGTCCCAAATTAAGGTACTATTAAGTACCCTGTCGTATGGGGTACTAGACAACCGATAAACTTATTTATATATTTTTTTTTGTAAATACATACTTATAATACATAGAAAACACCCAGACCAGTACAAACAGACATGTTCATACACACAAATATTTGTACTGTGCGGGGATCGAACCCGCGACCCATGGCTCAGAAGCAGCGTTTACTACCGCTGATCCAAATGGTCGTCTAAGCATTTCATTTACGTGGATTTTTATCCACTACAATAAAAAGATGCAATACTGAGACTATAAGATTTACAGTATTTTAATAAAGTCGTCGTTGTCATCACCGGCCTGTATGAAGCTCACTGTTGGACACGGGTCTCTCAGAATGGAGAGTTTTTCCTAATCTAAGTCTACTGTACGTCACGTCATGTGTATGAAAATAATGTAACGTCGGAGCATTACCGCTTGTCGCCAGAATTTTAAGTATTATGTACAAGAAATAACAGTTTAACTTTAACGCGTTAACGCGTAGGTTACCTGAATCAATACGACTTGGTTGAATTAGGACTTATAAAAACTATTAAGAAGTACTTTAGATTTAAGCTTTTATAGAATTTTCTTTTCATAGAGTTGTTGCGGATAAGCAAGCTGAAGTGGCAGTGGGCTGGCCATATTAGCTGAGAACCGACAACCGCTAGGGTAAACGACTTCTTGAACGGGAGACCGCGTCTCGGCAAACGTAGTGTAGGACGGCCTCAGGCTAGGTGGAGTGATGATTTGCGCAAGATGGCTGGCAGGAGCTGGATGCGAGAAGCCGAGGATCGACCTAAGCGACGTGCAACTGGAGAGGCTTATGTCCAGCAGTGGACTGCGATAGGCTGATGATGATAGTTGTTGCTACCATGTGATAAGTAGATTTTTGTGAGTATCCGATTTTGGCACTAATATGGAAAAAATAATTAAAATGATTAATTTAAATATTGAACTTGCTGCCTGCGATATCCTCTGCGTAGAATATTTAACAAAAAAAAATTACAGGAACCATTAATTTTTCCTAGAAAGTAGCCTATTTGTTTTTCCAGCCTATAATGTTAATATGCCAGATCTGTTCAGATCTGATAAAAATTACCAAATTTGAAACGGCTAAGCAGCAGTTCTGGTGTGATTGGGTAACAAATATTCATACCTACATTTCATAATATTAGTAGGATTGGTAAGAAGTAAGAAAACAAATTATACTTATTTTTATTGTATGCTGGATATATTTTACAATTTTTAGCAACTGTTCTGACCGCTACGCTATAAGGCTGCAATAACAAATATCAGCAGTAAGATCTATCATCTGGAAAGTGATACAAAGAAGATAGTGGTCCCTATAATCCAAGGTCGATTTTCTAAATTTGTATCTAAGGTATCAAGGTACAAATCCACGTTATTAGGAGTTAAAAGATTATTATTAAAGTTATACTCGTTACTCACATTAAATACACCCGAAGCCCACTTTCTAAAAGCTTGGTCCTGCCCACACATCTCATCTCCAGTAGCTATATCATGAATCCTCTCGCCACCCAAGTCTCCCAGTAATTTGTCCACATACTTTCCAAAATTACAAAAATTAGGATATGCACTGGATCCAAGAGCAAACACAGCAAAACGAACGTTGCTGAGGGGACCGAAACTATCTATGGAGGTTGCATCTGTTGCGCTTCCTGTAATAGTTCAAAATATCTTAATCATCGTTATCAGCAAATATCAGTACACTGGACATATATCTCTCTTAAAAGAGAATTTTTACTAATCGTCACGCTTGGCATACGTGTTACGATCGCAGTTTGGCCGATCGTAAAGAGAGTGCACCTGCTGTACGTCCTATTCTGGCAGACCCCTCGTTTAGTCGCTTCTCACGATACCCACTAGACGAGAAGGTTTGTTATTTTTTTAGGACAGCACTACACAGCTCTACTACTTTTAACTTATGTTGATTAAAAATAATCCATTGTTGGTTGTTGAAACCTCATCCATGAGAGGAAATAGCCGTGACTTTTACGCTTTATAGAGTATGAGAACACAGTAATAAAAAAAACTAACAGAAAACGTCACTCGCTTTTAATTGTCTACGGGGAGGTTTGACGTGTATTAGTTTATTTATCGCATTTGAATAATATCTAAACATTATTAAGATTTACGACTATAAATTCTGCTGTATACCACAGGGGGATGTACCAGGTAAAGTTCACTACCATATATTTATTTACCTCTAAATCCAATTTGGTTACATGTTACGTTACTGTCTTAGAACATTTAATGCTCTAAGGTTACTGTAGATAATTAATTAAGCGAATCTTTACCTTTGAGTGACTCTAACCGGCCCAACTTTTTCGGATTGCTGGCGGCGTATCTTTGTAATTCCATCTGACTGTTTGCTTTTATAAAGGACTTCGGTGTCAGCATTTGATTCCTAGAATTTTGAAAGTATAGCAAATAACAATCTTACTACTTATTTTGCAGAAAATACATCTTAGTCTAAATCTTACCCGGACATTTCTTCACCAACTTGATCTGTGTACAGGATCTCGCATAGATGTTCACCGAATGCCTTAAAATATAGCATGATTTATATTCTTGGTATTTGTATTGTTATTTATTTAAATAGACGTTATGTTATTATCAACTATACTTACAACGCCATTCTCCGGTGGGTCTCCATTACCAAAGGTTGATGTCACTACAAGCAATAGAGCTTCATGCTCTATTGAAGTGATATCATAATCAGCCATGCAGTGAACCTATAAAAAAATCATTACCATCTAGCAGTTTTCTTATACCTTCAGGTAACGTTAGCATCATTAATACACGTACATAAAATAATACATAGAATAAGACAGGATTCCGTTTTGGAATTTAAGATTGAAAAAGAGTACTTATATGAATAAAATTAAAGAAAATAATAACTAAACTATATAAATAATAAAGAAAAAAGAAACGTTATTTATGAATAAAACGAATAGGAAAGACTTATCAGCAGAGAGTACCATAGGTTAAGAAAAAATACCTACATAATGATTCGGGCAATGAATTAATTTTTTAAGCAGTTTATAATATTTTAACGGCCAATCAAAACAAATATACCTATATTAATAGGTTAATCTTTCTGATTATGTAATATCCTGTATTTCATTTTACATCTCACTAACCTGAGCGTTGAAAGCGTGTCCAAAGATGACTCCCAGTTCTTTTGCGTAATGTTCCGACTTGCCAGTTTCAGTGGCGTACAAGACTGTAGCCTTGATTCTCTTGGATAGGGCCCTTCCGAAGAGTTTGGAGGTGAACTTGACAGCGCGCGCGATCTGCTTGAAGTGAAACTTTCTGTTGATAGGCCTCTTGCCGGTGATTGGTTTAGATTTCTGCCACTGATGCGTCTTCCAGGCTGGTTCCTACGTTTCGAAGAATATTTTGTTAGCGGGTATTGGTTCTCAACTTTACCCTCTAACCGTGCACCAAGTAAATGGTTCTTCAATATATTGGTTTTCGTTATCTAACAATTACTTATTCAAGTATTCATGTTTATTTAACCCCTTGAAACATTAAACAATAAAATACTTCTTTTACCAAGTTCTAATAAGTTTGTGAAAAATATGTATCTAAAATAATGAAAAATCATTCGAATATACGTACTATTTCATTTTAACTTGATATTATGTTTTAAGTAATAGGTAACACAAATTCTGAATAAAAAGCACTAACTAACTTTCGAGAAGACGAAATTTGTAAAATAAAAGTTATAATTACAGTTAGACTTGGACACACTTTGAGAATACATTCATTAAAGACTTTTAATTAACAAATCGTCAAACGACAAGGTGACTCATTAAAATTTATTAGGTTCTAATTAAAATCTTCGGACGATATACTTAAAGATGCTAACCTGATATTCGTAAGACGGCCTCAAGTAGTACAGAGCCATCTCTTGGTGAAACACTGGAGTTATAGACGAAGACATTGGTGGCACTATCCATATCCAGTCAGCTGGGCAGCCAGACCTATTTGATAATTTAAATACCAATGAAGTTTTTGGTTGGTAGACCTTTTTTTTTACTGTGACTTTTAAGTGACAATTTTGTTATTAAATTAAGAACATTGATGTACTACAAAAAAATTGATAAACAATTAGCGTCAAAAAATGTACCAACTAAAAGTGCACCCATTTGATATAAGGGTACACTTTTAGTACAATCTATACCAATCAAATAGTTACAATATGACATAAAAATCTATACTATTGCATGCCGACATAATTTGACCGGGTTATAAAGTTGACACTGGCATAGGATCAACGTCAGTCATTTAGAGCTAGTTCAGACACGGCGGAATTCGCGCGGATGTGAACTGAGCGGTTCCAATCCGCGAGGATTGAAAAGTGTGCATACACGCGCGGTAAGTTTGAGGAGTAGGGTAGGGTGACAGCCGCTTCATTTCAACAATGAAAGTCGAAGAAGCAATATGTGTGTGCTTCAACCAAAAAAAACGAAAGTATTGGATGCATACAATTTTGCGTGATCTCATACGGTTCACCCATGGCCAGTTTAAGTTGAGGAATTTTGAGCCCAAATTTTTTAACTATTTATGAATGTCTCTGAAGATGTTTGATGAATTACTTCAATAAACAAATTGCATTTTCTGATACTCATATGAGGTTGAGTGTGTTACCAGAAGAAAAAACGATCCTTTGTCACCGTCCAATACGAGCGGCTTCCACGGAGCATCTGAACGCCTTTAGGCACATCAAGAAAATAGCACCGCGCGGCGGCGCCCGCACGATTTTATTTTCTAGCGGTCGAGTGGCGGTAGCCGCGCGGGTTATGAATCCGCGCGGACAGGTACGAGTCTGAACGAATGATAGGCGCTAATGTAATAGACTACATGCCCTTGGAAAAAAATAGCCTGTGAAATGAACCAACGTGAATAACGCTTAGAAGGCTGTTACTATATCTGAAAATAACTCTGAGCACTATGCCGTCATTTCTGAGCGGTACATCATCACCTATATGCTAATTTTAAAAGGGTTGCGACCCTTGGCTTTCGACCCCTGCGCTGGAAATATGTACGGCGTTTACGGGTAAAGTATCTGTGTATGTGTACAAAAGAAATTACACAAATGTCCTACAATAATAAATGACCTATATTGCTTCTGCAATTATCGGCGAATTAAAAATTTGCACTGAATTCGGACACCACAACTTTAGTACGGCGCTAGGTTTTTCGACATTTATTTTTAATCATCTATACACTATAACAAAGCCGTACATTAATAATTAGTAGTAATTCTACATTTCTACCTGAGAAATTCCATTCCTCACGTAGGTACTCACTTGTACCGCTCAGAAATAACGGCATAGTGCTCAGAGTTATTTTCTGATATAGTAACAGCCTTCTTAGCGTTGTTCACGTTGGTTCATTTCACAGGTAATTTTTTTCCAAGGGCTTGTAGTCTATAATTTATTTTATTTATTTATTCATTTGATTCAGGCAACAGATTATGAAATACAGGCCCATAAAATAAATACCTTACAGACTAATATAAGTACAAATAATAACACATGAATTATATCACTAGACACTATAAATAAGATCCGTGCAGTCAAACCGGGTGATTCCGCCGTGTCTAAACTAGCTCTCAATCGAGGACATTTTTGCGTGTCATTTTTGTATCGTATTGTGTATGTGTATCTAGTACTTTAAACTAAATCAATGATTCAGAAAATTAGATTGTCCTCCTGACATATTTTTGTGCGCTATTTTAGAAGAACGCCTCTTGAATCGGTTTATAGCGAGAAGAGATTGAAAATTGGTTAATTCATATCAATTATGACAAGCTGTTTACAGTCATAACTTCCCATAAATCTTTCTTGAATATTAAGTTAGTACTTAGTAGTACCTAATTCCTAAGTAAACATTACATTACAGAAGTATTTTGATTTTACAAGCAAAATGTTATCTTTGTTATTTTAAAAGGATCGCAATCTTATCTTGGCGGCGACAATTCTTTGATCTATGTAAGTGGATATGAATCTTGAAGATAGTAAAAGTGATTTTACGATACTACTTACTTACAAGCATTGTGTTTATTTAGAATTAAGAGGATATGAGTCAACTGATTCAGGTAAATCTCGCGATTATCTTTACTTAAAATCAACCGTCAAAACAGATGTTCTTAATTCTAATATTTTTTTTTTAATTTCCCATTTTATTTCTTGGGGATTATCGTTTTTAATGTAGTATGTACAAAAAATATTGAAATGCAGTATGTACGCCCATAACTTAGATAGGAGACTGCACAAAGTTTCATAAATCTTTTATTGTTCTATTTGTGATGGTTAGGAGAAGGTTTTTGAGGAAGAAAGTATTCGATAATTGTATGAAAAAATAACTGTTTCAATGAAAGTGTGTAAAAGGTAATCATTGGTCTTTTACAAATTATTTGCTGGCAATATATTCATTCGCAAACCCGTGCGATGCCGGGACGGATAGATGGTAAGATAGCTCATAAATAGTCCCGTTTAAATTTAAAAAGACAAAATTCTTCCTAAGAATAGAAAAATAGAGCTGATTGTTGACAGACAACTAGTGATAAAAAATTCTTAGCAAAAAAAGAACACCGACATACAGCACGGAAAAGCCATCAATATTGAGTCGGTGGCGAGCAAACACGCACGATCACAGTACATACGTGTATTGACGCCGATTCAAAGTTGCGAGCTTACTTCTTGTTTAAGATTAAAAAATATATTTACCAACACGGTAGGTATATCAGAAGATTTTTCCCAAAACATATGTTATAAGTGCCATAATCGACAAAGTAATCGAGTGAAGCGTAAGATCAAAACAATCACACGGAACAATGTTTGCGTATCCTTCACAACATGTGTGCGATTTGTAAAGCTTGTAAAAACAAATCGTAAGGACTCGACGACGGTTTAATAGCCGGCGTCGCCGGATTGTTTGTTCGCAATTATATACATTTTACCATCAAGTTAGTTATATGTTATACTGACCGTATTTTGGGCTTGACTTTGATCGATATTTTCGATAAATACATGTAAAGAAATATTGGAGAGAAAGAAGTACGAAAGTGAGTTATTGTTTTTGGTATATCCTGTACCTAATGTTGCAATGTTGAAGTGAATAAATTAACAGAAAATTTCAAAGTAAAGTCAATTTATTCGGGCTAATTTATCACGGAAGTGAATTGCAACAGTGCCGAAATATTGAATACCCATAAAAAATCTAACATGGTAGAATAAAAGGGGAGATGCTATTCTTTCAATGTGCTGTCACCACGCGACAATTATTATTATACTAAATCAAATATCTACCTTAGCCTGTTCTCATTGTCAAGATGCTTGATGAAACTCTCGGAGGCGGTGTGGTGGTCGACAATAGTGGCGTTATGCTGTTGAAAGCTGTGGAGGACGGCTACGTTGACCTCAACTAAGGCTTTATCCCGCCACAAGTTTACTGGCGTTCTCGTGTCCAAGCCCATCTTTTGTGCAACTTTCTGTTAAGTAAAAAATACTTAATTTTTTTATTTTGTTTTATTTAGTACTTAAAACAACGGGAATGTTAATAATATTAAATATGAAATGTAGTTTCGGTGCCTTGAATATGTTATTATAACGAAAAGTGACAAAATTAGATTTATCGTACTACTAAATACGAAGTTGTTCGGAATCAAAGTGTGAATGAGGATCTTTAAGTTTTCATACATAAAAAAAACAGTCGAATTGAGAACCTCCTCCTTATTGGAAGTCGGTTGAAAATGATATTCTTATATCACCTCATAGTCTTCTCTGTATAATATAAAAACTGGCCAAGTGCGAGTCTGACTCGCGCACGATGGGTTCCGTACCAAAAAGGCCAAAAAAACGGGTTTGTTGTATGGGAGCCCCCCTTAAATATTAATTTTATTTTGCTTTTAGTATTTGTTGTTATTGCGGTAACAGAAATACATAATTTGTGAAAATTTCAACGGTCTAGCTATCGCGGTTTTTGAGATACAGCCTGGTGACAGAGCGACGGACAGACGGACAGACGGACAGATGGACAGACGGACAGACAGCGAAGTCTTAGTAATAGGGTCCCGTTTTTACCCTTTGGGTACGGAACCCTAAAAAGTAAGTGATATTGCTAAAACAAGTGGGCATAGTCAAATGTTAGTCTATTTTTGATATGTTATTACGAATTAATGTTATTATTCATTTCCACAAATTTATTCAAGACAGTTTTAAAAATATTCTTTGGAAAAATATATATTTTGTAAATGTATATAATTGTTAGTATAATATCAAACTGATATCTTTGTATATTTGAAAAATTAATTGAGGGGAACAGACGAAGCGTTACTTTAACATACCAAAAAAATTGATGACACTCCGCTGGCTTACAGCATAAAGTCTTAATAAATACGACATAACAATGTCTTGGTGAATATTATTGAAGCAGTCGCCCGAAAAGCGGATTGTATTATGATGTTGATTCTTTACTCCAAACCATAATACTGCTATATTGTGCCTAAAGCATAAGTACATAAAAATGTGTCTGGTTCATACCTCCATAATGTTCAACCTATTTGTGTCACAGAAGTTTCTGCATCCGATCTCTGTGCTCATGTACCACCCGTTGAAGGCATTCGCGGTGAACTCGATGCCGCCGCAGTCGAATCGCATGCTGGACACTGCTGGGAGAGCGTACCAGCGAAGATTGAGCTCTTCGAACCAGTCGTACCTGTGGTATAAATAACAGTGTGGTATACCTACTGATGATAAAATAATAAGATCAGTAACATGACCATGAATGTCAAAAATTAGGTACGTGAACAATACAGGTTTTATGTGTAAGTCTATACAGAAAAAGTAGAAAATTGTGACCATAATGATATACCGTTTGTAAATCGAATTAATAGAAACCAACAACATGCAGAATATGCTGGGATTAATAGAAAGAAAATGTGAAATCTTAGAAACCGCGAGTTAAATCTGTATTTTTTTTTTCATTTTATCACCATATTGCATGTTTTAGCGATATAATTGTCAGCTGAAATAAATTATATTTTATTTCACTGCCTACGTACCTACATTTACATTTACTTAAAAAAAAAGTCTCGTAGAAAAAAAGCGGCACCATTTTATATTGTACCCTATTATTTGTGTTAATTTAGAACCAGAAGACTACAAGAGAAAACAGGAACATGAATGGAGATTAATCCCGAAACACATTTAGGGTCAAACTAATGAGGTCATAAGTTCGCGCAAACTACACAGTTTGTTACGGAACGCCACCAACTTGTGGAACGTACTGTGGGATATTATCCGACCATCTTAAAAGTTGACCCCAAGTGGACACTTTACTTTTACAACTTGTAAGAATCGGGTGAAGCTGTCGCGTTTAAACATTGCCTTAGGCTCCAACACGTAATTACATTTATCACGCCATTTTATATACCATTATAGCCTGTTAACTTTATCAATTGCGATACACTTATTGAATGGCTGAAGACTTATGGGCGATAAACGCAGATTGGAGATCACTGGACCACACTTTTACGATAAGCAATTTAGTCGGCATGTGTGGACGTCCGCCTATTTGCCCGCGATTACCTCAGCTCACAATATGCATTCCCGTCTTTTTATGTCGCATAAATCTGTGATGGAAAGGTGCTGGTATGTCGACACTCGTATATTGATGTAAGAGTGTATCCCCGTTGGTTTACCTAAGTAGTACGCGGTTAGAATTGCACACAAATTCACAATTTTGAAACGTAGCAACAGCTACTGGAAATGGTAAACATACATTACGAGTATATATAATATCTAACGAAAGCGTAATTCACTGATTAAAAACTTTCATGGTCACTATCACTAGAGTTATTTAATTCGAGATTTATACCATGTACCTACCTTATTTATTATGAGTTTCCGATATTTCGGCACTGTTGCAAGCGCAATGATCACGGGAGAACTCCCGTGATCATGGCGCTTGTAACAGTGCCGAATTAAATAACTCTAGTGAAAGTGTAATTTTCATTTATTGTTACAAACCACACATGACAAGAGGGGTCTCTGATACCTGACTACTACCCTTGAAGGATAGTCAGTAATTTTATGATTCGGTTTTTAACTGTATCCTACATACATACTTATCTACTACCTTATTTCTTTGTCTATGATTGGTCTACTTGTTTTAAATTGATTTTGTCTTAAAGGATACTACTATTGGATGAATGACTGGATGGAATCGATGAAATAAATAATTCCGGTACCTAAATCGTGTGCATTAGAAATACATTGTGAACGCATCCTAAAAATAAAGATCTCGACCTTTCGGGGGTTCAAAGTTTTGGAACGCGATTGTTGCTATTCCGTTCTTCTGTTTATGTGTTGCCCAAAGATTTTTTCAGTTACCTTTTTACACCTACCTAAATCTTTTGTTGGGCAAAACTTTAAACGATAGCTTTTGTTGAAAGCAACCTGATATTTTCTGCTCTTTATTGAATATTTACTTATTCATGTTACTTTAAAATCTTCAAAGGTCTACGAAGACGAAAAACATTCGATCGAAGACACAATTATAAAAAAGAAAGAGAAGATATAAGCAAACAACAATGTAAGATCAGTATATAAACTTGAAAAATTTTGTCTCAGGCGGGACAAAATTTTTCAAGTTTATATACTGATCTTACGAGACAAAATTTTTCAAGTTTATATACTGATATTATAAGTGCAATTAAGTTGCTAAAATATCAAATAAAGTAAACAATGTAAGAATTATACTTACATGATCGTTTATGTCGTGAAGTCGTTGTTTATAATTAAAATATTTTGTACGTAAATGATTCACGCTAAATCATCACAATTTGTATAAAAATATAAGGTTTTTACGATCATCAACAAACTTTAGGAAAAACAATCGCTTACGAAGGGTGGGTCATATGTATCTCCATGACGAGCTCCCGTGGGATCTCGAAGTAGTCTGGATCCTTCCCGTTGGCTGAGAGGACTAGTGGTAGAATATCCCAGGCTGTACGTGGTGGTTTCCATCCCAGTTTCAGGCAAAGCTGCAAGAAATATCACAACTATTTTCAGTTCAGGATATTAATTAGCCAGAGTGGGTCACGTCTCAGAGAATAACCATTTGATTAGATGTGAAACAGAAAAAATATGGCTTTTCTACTTTACATACCCAAGTAATGCATTGTTTTCTGCAGAATTTATTTTTAAACTTGTAAAATTTTCTTGCCAAATTGACGAATACAAGATTCAAAGTTTGAAGGTACTTAATTTTAGCGACTTCCCGTTTGGTAAACTTCCCACTTGGTAAACCTCAAACTATACCTACAAAAAAGTAATGTAATATAGTTTACGAAATGGGATTAAATGTATCAAGAAACGAAATGTTTACCAAACGCAACTTTTTTGTGGGTATAGTTTGAGGTTTACCAAGTGGGAAGTTTACCACATGGCAAGTCACCTTAATTTTTAATTCAAAATGGTGTTGTAATATGAAGTGATATTTTTCTATGCAACTTCATGATTTTGCTAAAATAAATTGTGTCATTTGAATATCAGAGTCTATTGTTAATTTAGATGATAATTTAAACAAACTGTCCAATTCCAACATCATTAACATTCCTTATTGCAAGTATAGAAATCAAAGCAAAACCCAATTTATATAATAATTTAACGTGTAAGTAAGTTGATTTATAAGTTATTTTAAACTAAAATAATTTTGGAACAACATCATATCGTTCGAAATGCTAACCTATTCGATTTTAAATATCTACTAAAAGAATAATTTTGCTGTCGACTGTAATTGCAATGAGAATTTATGCACTTGCTTTGAATCAGTTACTATGACAGCTGATAAAGGGGCAAAAAAGTATATTGCTTTCATTATTTATTCACAATGCTGTGGCTGGAAAAGCTGGCAGGTGCTATTGGAGCCAGGAAACGTCAGATGTAGAATGATTTATTTGGAAAACCACTATGAATTTGATATAGCTATTTTGCGCCATTCATTACGGACTCTGTCAAAAAAATAGGGAAAATATTTCTTTCCCTATGGATATACTAAATAATTTGACAATATGACTTTTTATCATGTGACATAAAATGCTGTGTTAGTGTTAAGATATTGCAATTTTTACTTTTAATATAAATATTTAAATTTGAAAAATTATGTCTCAGACGGGACTCGAACCCGCATCTCCTCGCATGCCGGGCGCGGCGCTTTAACCATTTAGCCACCGAGACACTACGTCATAAGCGTCAATTTTTCAAGCATATTCTTATCGTTGTCAGCTCAGATCATATAAAAAAATATCTGAGGTTTGTTTGGGGATTGGATTGTCTGAGGAACCAGCGTTGTTTCATTAAATGTTAGGAGTTTGCACCCTTAACACCCGAAAGAAACATCTTTGCAGATGTTTGACAGTCAGTTAAGATGAAACAGCTATATAATTACTTTATATGATATTTTAAGCAATTAAATTGCAACTATAATATCAGTATTTAAACTTAAAAAATTATGTCTCAGGCAAGCCTCGAACCCGCATCTCCTGGCATGCCGGGCGCGGCGCTTTAACCATTTAACCACATCAGAACAGTTTATTAAACCTTTCTGGTAGTTCACTTACTGCCATTTTTTAGTTAACTGTTATTGCTTTTTACAAAATAACGAAAGCAAAAAAAATTTTTTGATCGAATACCAGACACACACGGACATCTTCACGGACACCATTGTGACAAGTAACACTAATATGGTCTCAATAAACCAAAATCAAATTGAATGAGATACAACGATAGCACATGAAGTTATACACCGGGACACCTTACGTTGTTGACATAGGTGCTAGTTTGCAATAACAAAGCCTGATTTGCAGACCACTGTACATGAAGATTACCTCAGTGAACTCGCAGTGCATCGGGTCTCCCAGCACTGTGCCATCTGGTTGCCTGTACCCTGCGTAGCTGATCAGCTGGCTGTTCCATATTCTGTAGTCGTGTTTGCCATCTGTACGTTGAGGAAACACTGTTATCGCTGACCTGTGGGAATTGAACACTGTTATGCTACTAAAAATCTTAAGACAAATAGAAAAAAGTATTCTGATTTAGTCATAAATAAAGCTGATTAAGTATGACGAGGGCAGTATCAGTCTATAAAAATCCGTAAGTTTTAGAAAAAAAAAACTAAGAAATAAAAACAACGGCACAATGTTTATAATCTAACTCAAATAAACATTTTTTACACTCCTTACATTTTATGTTTATCATAAAATAAATGTTTCAATTTTTCTAATAGGTAATTTTATTTCAGTGCTAAATTTTGTGCTATTTTTGTTTGGCACATACCTGATGTTTCCTTTATTTGTGCTGTATTTGATATGGTTGCAGAGCGCTTCAAACATGCCACTGGTTGTTGTTACTTGTCTGCAGTCGAAAACCTGCCAAATAGGACAACCTTTAGACAATTGGTTTGGTTTAAGAAATTATTTCACTATAATGGCGCTAGTCAGTGTTAAAATATCGGGAAACTCTTTTAAACAAGGTAAAGTCAATAAATTGTATTGTTTGGCCGATTCAAGTCGTTTCAGTTTTGCCAAGTTATGAAATTGGTGAATTATTTATGACATTCGCTTGTCATCGGTCGTATGACTTCTTATTCCGGCGAAATTGACTTACGAGTATAAAAACTGCAAACAAAATATTGTTTTTGACTTTATAACTAACACACTCCTACAAATTTGATGTTTTGAGAAAACAGCGAAATTATGTTCGATGTAGTGTTATTAAAAAAAGGTGTATGTTTTTAAAAGAGAAGAATCAAAATTCGTGAGTGTTTTCTTTGTGAAGTGTTAGTACTTCTGACCAATGATTTTTTTAGCATTTTCAATATTTAACACTTACGGGGTTTAATAATGCAACGAACCGTTATTTAAAGGTAAATAGTAATTTACCTTTCGTAAGGTAAATAGTAAGTGTTAAGTGTTAAGAAAGATGCAGCAAGAAAGTTTACAATCCTATACTTTCAATATTGCACCCATAGTGCAAATTTAAAAACAAAATCTAGAGGCAACTTTAGAAAAAGAGTTTGTGAACAGATAAAAACTTGAAACCATATTGCTGCATTATTTTATATTGAGCTCATGCCAATCAATTCATTATCAGCCCACACGTGAGCGTTTGCTAAGATGTTGATGATGATGGGATTTAAGTTAAGATTTATTTTTATTTTAGTTCAGTTCAGAAATCAAAGTTATAAACTAAACAGAACAATATATTATTTAATCCTCTTACAAGTTGTTTATGAATTGCAAAAAGATTTAGACACCTAATAACAAATTTGAAACACCTAAAATAAACATGGCGATAACAAAATAATATGACATACACATTACTACATCCTACAAAGCGCTGAAATCGTGTAAATACACATCCACCCCTCTCGTAATCGTTTTAATAAAAATCCCCTTTCCACCGCATCGTAATAATATAAGGGAAAATTGGGTGAACTCTTCGTCAGTCACGATTTCCATAACAGCCCGAAGTGTGTCCTTATAGCTTCTCGGGCTTAACGCTTGACCTCTGCCTTAAAAATCTGCGGTAACCCAAGTAGGGTTAGTACCGTAATCATCTTTATGATTGTCAATGACAAATAACTTGGGAATATGAGAATATTTTACTGCAAAGAGAAATGGTTTATCCAACTATAATAATGAGTTATTTGTGGACAATTCCTGTGGTCGTCAAAACTCATAGAGTTGTACTTAATACAATGATGGAAGCCTTTGCACTGCAGTGAGATGATTAAAGGCTGTGACTTTACTTTACATATAAGTATTTTAAAACTTATTACAATAACTAATATATATTGGTAAAAAATAACTCTTTTTTCATTCAAAAGTCTAAGCGTTCGATCAAAATGTATGCTCGTTTGCTATAGTGTAAGTTGATTATACTCAAAATCAGTAGGTATGATCAACTTAAGACAATTCAAAATTTCTAATGTAGAAGAAAAAAATAAACTATCAATCACAGAAGCTGTTGTTTAAAGTATGTACTTACCTACTGCTGATCTACATGATTGAAAAATAAAGTTTCTTAATTCTATATTCTATATAAACTTACCCCCGTATTTATAAACAAGTAAAAGTAATTACTTGACTAAAAGTAATTACTTGAGAGAAAATTTGTATGCCTTAATCAAGAAATTACTAGAAGTTATAACTACCAAAAGTTAGCATTTTCAGCCAAATAATATGACTATTAATGGTGACCAATTTCTTTAACTTAAGGACTAGGTATGAACACTTTAAGTTTTGACTTGAGTAATTACTTCTTTATATATACGGGGGTTAGACTTTATATGAGTAAAACGTTACAATACTTACTATCATTCAAATTTTAAATTAGGTCTTATAACCCTAATACTCGTAAATGCTGCTCCATACAGAGGAAAAAATACACATGTGAAGAATCCCTGCGCAATTCTCCACGTTCCGCGTCACAGAATACTCACTAGTCTAATACAATTCTCCCTTCAAATAAATGATGCCAATCTTTTACCTGTGTATAGCATGTACTCGTTCTTACTAATTGCATACAATTCCTATTTGTCAGTAATGGCCTACATTTGAGCGTTGAATCACACTATGATAATAAATTAGGTGTGACTTGCTTTGATGTGGCATGGTGGAGTTAATTACATCAGGCGTTATTTTGTAGAATTTTGTTTAGCATGGCTGTTCTAATTAATTTGTGCTGTTGTACAACTGTTCGTACCTATATGTTTGCCGTTTTGTCAGATTTCTGTTTAGTTACTTAGTTTATTGTTTCGCGAGTGACTTCGTCTCAAACAAATTTTAATAAAATCTAAAAGAGTGCATTTTATATGCCGATAAAAAGCCTTTAGCTATCGATTTATTCTTAAAGAAAGATTCTTGGCTACATACTAATAGTGTAGCAGTTTTGAATAAAACGTATTTGTAATAATAAGACAAGTTATGTAGAAAGTGGGCGAGACAAATCGTTACACAAAACTGCAGAGATATGGCATGATGTCAAGCACACAGTTAACAATGTGTGCTTGAGGGTATGTCATCCCATAATGGCAGCAGTTGTGCTACTGGATGTTGACATACTTATTTCTAGCATTACTTATAACTTATTCATAATAAGTTAAGCGTTTTCTAAACGTACAAGGCGTCGGTCACTACTGTAGTCAATGAGCTTAAAGACAAAATGCAAAACTTTTCCCGCCCAAATCGAATCGACCCGCAGGTAACTGAGCTGTAAACTCCCAAACGAAGCCGTCTGATAAGGGAATCCTCGATTCATTACTTATTCAAATAAACAAATGTTCACTGCGGCCGAGGTGATCGTCGTCTTGAGGTTACATCGCTCACTGTCGGAGTAACGAGCTGCTAACTAATTGCATAAAAAGATATCACTCAGCCCTAACTAGAGGGGTAATTGGAACAGTATTTTTCGACCATCGAAAAAAAGAGGATATTAACTTTGAAGCGGCTTTTGAAAGGATTTTATTGGTACGAACAAACAAAATCAACTTTGATTTTGTTTCTTTCGGTAACGAAAGTAAATACAATACTTAAATAAAATTCTAATCAATATACCTAGTATACGAAAACAAATACACATCTTAATTCTTATGTGATACTAGACAAGATATAACCAACGATTGCAACGTTTCCGACTCTATTTTGGTTAAAATACTCGTACCTACCTACTTCATTATTGGTCAATAAAAATACTTCGCTGGTCATTCATTGTTCATTGACCACACCAAAAAGATGGATGAGGATTTGTCATTTAATTGCCACGCTTGATAAAAAACAAACGCTGCTGCCCGTTATCTTGAGGCATACTCTACAATCGTCTCTTGCGACCATAGATTTAATATACTGCTGTATTAAATCTATGCTTGCGACATGCAAAGGCTTCGGGAAAGAGTGGTGCTGTCTTTGATTATAGATACTCAAAGGATGCTTTATTTTTTTTGTTTTATCTCCACATGGTATTAAGTTCAAACTTTTACTTCAAAGATTATAACAAAATAGTCTGATACATTCATACTACTTATGTAAATATTGTCTGATGCCTAAAGTGTCAATGTCAAGTCATTTTAAATCTAAAGTAGCTGCGTTCCAATTCATGATTATGTTTTTAAACACTTCTCTGGTTGATCCGATTTTGAATCCCAAGCAATCTGGTAAAGCCGAGTAATTACAAAGTGTATTCGCGAACATCCCCGGCCATCAACCGTAAAGACCTAAGGACTTATTACGTAAGGCCATTTAAATTTTAGTCGTCAAGAGATAGTTATTATTTTTCTTCTGCTATTGAAACAGTCCAAGTTACTCGTATACGAGTAACAAATTAGAATGAATTATAACGCTCAAATCACTCTGGTTATGTTCTTTTAAAGTTAGTAAATTATTTGCTATAGTTCATCCAATCGCCTTAATCTTTTCTAATAGAACTCCGGTAATACCAACTTAAGTCGCTCCGCACCGCGAACGAGGAAAACTGAATGGAAACGAGCGAATAAATGAATCAGTGACGTCACTCTGCCACAGTTTGAAGAATCGATTCGATCGGGTCGTCTAATTATAAAAAATATCAATTGATGGGTTGGCGGCTTTTCGATCGGGTCGTCTAATTATAAAAAATATCAATTGATGGGTTGGCGGCTTTAAGTCTAGTGTTAAAACCAGTGAGAAACTGAGTTAAACTCCTAGTTTATGAAAATAGTAACTATAGGTTAATACATCCACATTCAAACAAAAAAACTATGCCCTCCACTTCTTTCAAAGAAGTAGAGAAAGCACACCTACATCCAGAGAGATGAAATTCAAAAACAAAAATTTTGTTAATATCATCATTACTTTTCGGCAGAAAATAATATAGAAGGGGGGGGGGATGATAAGTACTTTCCGGGATAAAATTAATTTTATTTTTCGACACTCCGTGAACCTCTATGCACTTATTCCATCTTCGTTCTAAAGCAGTAATGCCTTCCATAAAATGATTTCTTTCGAGGCCTGCAAAATACTCCTCAACAGCGGCTATGACTTCATCATTTGTGGCAAATTTCTGTCCGCCCAAAAAAGTTCTGAGCTTAGGGAATAAGTGGAAGTCTGATGGCGCTAGATCAGGCGAATAAGGTGGGTGGGGCAGCAAATCATACTTCAATTTGTTGATTTTTGCCATAGCTTTTACACATGTGTGAACCCTAGCGTTGTCTTGGTGGAAGATGTTTTTTTTCTCGCCAAAACTGGTCGTTTTTGCTGAATACATTGATGAAGCTTATCTAGAAGATTAGCGTAGTATTTTCCATTAATTGTTTGACCTTTAGATCTATCATCAAGTTCTCATCTGCATCCCAAAAGACGGAAGCCATCACTTTTCCAGCCGACTTTACAGCCATGGCTTTTTTTGGAGCCGGGCATCCCAATTGAGTCCACTGTTTTGATTGAATTTTTGATTCTGGCGTGTAATAATGAACCCTTAAATTAACCCATGTTTCATCTGTTGTTACAAATCGACGTAAAAAATCGGCCTTATTAGTGTGAAAACGGTCCAGACATTCTTTTGAGTTTTGCACCCGAATCCTTTTTTGATCGTGCGTAAGCAATCGCGGCACCCAACGGGCCGATAACTTCTTCTCATTTGATTCCTCACTTAGGATATGATGTACCCGTTCTTTTGAAATACCTGCAGTGTCAGCTATTTCAGACATAGATTTAATATACTGCTGATTAAATCTATGATTTCAGATAATTTCAATCGTCGATCTGCTAAAACCATATCATGTACTTTCACGACCATTTCCGGAGTCGTGACGCTTTTTGGACGTCCGGGGCGGGCTTCATCTTGGACACAATGTCGTACATGTCATGTACGACCGCGTTTAAACTCAGCCACCCAGTTTTTTACTATGTCATAAGAAGGAGCACATTCACCCAAAACATTAAAGAATGTTTTGGGTGAATGTGCTCGTCATAGATATCTTTCCCCTTCATGCCCTTCATATGAAGAAACTTTATCACCGCTCTTTGTTAAATTTTATCCATTTTGAAAACAGTTGACGAAATATATTTTTGAATGACTAAAAATCGATAAAATTTTCACGCCACCAAATTCAAATTTAGAATACAGGTGGCTAGAGATACGAATTTAAAAATGACATGTATATTTTTGTAATTTTAACTTTTTAAATATCAGTGGCTAGTTACTTATCATCCCGCCCTCGTAATTTGTCTTGTCATAATTATTGTATTATTATTAGATGTAGTAAAAGATTTTGATGATTTCAAAAAAAGCAGCGCTTTGTGTTTTGATCCATAGGAGAAGTGTTTAATAAGCTGGTTTTTATATTCAGCTATAAAAATTGTTGTATTGAATAGTGTATTAGATAAACAGACTCAGGTATTGTCTTGCAATACCACAAAAGCAGTGCTGTTATCAGAAATTTATTTATTCTAAATTATTATTAATCAATCTATTCTATACTAATATTATAAAGCTGAAGATTTTTTTTTTTTATTTGTTTGTTTGTTTGAACGCGCTAATCTCAGGAAGTACTGGTTCGAACTGAAAAATTATTTTTGTGTTGGATAGTCCATTTATCGAGGAAGGCTTTAGGCTATATAACATCACGCTGCGACTAATAGGAGCGAAGAATCTGTGAAAAATGTTGCCAAAATAATCGCGATCATAATAACAGAAATTGACGCGTACGAAGTCGCGGGCAACAGCTAGTGTAATATAAAAAACTAGAAAATACAATCAGAGTCAAAAAGTGTCCCAACTAAAACTGCACCCATTTAAACAGTGATTTGACATAAGGAAGCATTTTGAGTACGACCTTTAGCAATCGACTAGTTACAATATGACATAAATACCCTTATTATTGCATGCCGACATAATTTGGCCGGGTCATAAAGTTGACACGCGTAAAAATCAACGTCAATCTAAATGATTGATGAAATTAAAGACAGTTTGAGGTGTCTCTTTTATATTGGACTGTATATCAAAGTACCTAGTTAGTATTAAATATCGATGCAAATCTTGTAATTAATTGTTTTGATGCTAACTTTACTATTACTTGTCACTGAAGTATTAGTTAATCAAACGCAAGCATCTGTTTGTCATTTCAAATAACTATTACATTCTATTAAACATTTTTTATATAAATTAACTACTTCATACTAGCTCTAACTTAAGTAATCCTTGTAGAGATGAAAAAATTGTAACATAATAATATTATATTTTTATGTATCGTTCATTAAATATTCTAGGAGACACAAGACACTATAAATTAATTGACGCACAAAATTCACGCAGAAAAAGGCAAAAAATTACAGATTCTACCAGTTTACAAATGCTAACATAGAAAAAATACAAAGCTACTATACATTTAAATACTTTTTTTTATAAATAATGGGCTTGCTCTTGACTACATACTTAACTACATAGGTATACAGTTAAGAAGAAGCCTAAGATGGAGCGAGCTTACCCAGAGGTACTGGTTTGCCCACACACTAGCGGAACACAGAAGAAACTGTTTGGCACTGGACTCCGGCAGGAGGGTGGTAGTATCTAGGCGGCCTTTTACGAAGCCTACCACCTCAGAGGGATATGTTAGCCGTCATCATTGGTTAGAAAACCAAAGATGCCGTTGCCCAGGGTAGACCACTAGGATGTAGATCCCTCCACCCCTAAACACTACAGCCCCTAGGCTGTACGCTGCCTACAGCGTCCTGCCATTATTTGCTTGTGCTTGTTTTAATGTGATTCCTTTTAAATATTTTTCCCTTTACATGTGTTATTGTACACAATATTGTTATTTTAAAACTTGAAACCTGTACTATTTTAATCGATATTATGAAATCCGATTATTTTGGATAATTTCTTTAATGTGGTACTTTTACGAATTACTAAATCAATTAATGAGTGGTTTTATATAACGTTAATACCTTCGAGTTTGTTTTTTTTCCAAATTCCTGTATTGCGGTGTAAACTTTAAATTATTCATGTAAAGTCAGCAAATATTTAGGTGTAGGTTGTTCAACAAGATGACCTCAAGTCACATGACGAGTTTTAAAAGCAAACTAATGAGTTATCACGTGAAAAACATAAAAACTGATACGACGGTTGGTTCTTGTGTGTTTGTTTTAAATGTAATGATTTGTAAATTAACTACGTACCAAGGAAGATGACAAAAACACACCGTGTACGTCATACAACTATGTATTTCTTTAAAGCATCTAAAATAAGTTTGAAAATTTTTAGGAGATTTGTTAATTCAAAAGCTCCGGGTACGACGAACCACAACTTAAATTTTGATGATAAAGGTAAGCGACACTGAAGTCATTTGTTCTTCTCTGGGCGCATATTTTGTTTTGACAGCATTACTTACATGTCACAAACTGACGGACAGACAAAAATATACTAGGGTCATTTTATGAACGAACATTGTATTGTACCTACCTAATAAAAGCAGCTTTAATTTATTTAAACCTTTAAATTTTAACTTATTTGTCGGTATGATTGGAGATGTGTGTAATAATAAATTTTCTATATAAAAAATAACAAAAATTCTGATATGACTGATTAATGACTAATACGTTTGATGATATTAATGTTATGCATGTAATATGACCTTTGTGTTAATATAAATGAAAGGAGACAATTTTTTTTGGGCCCAGTAGCTACGGTACCGTATAAAGATGTCATTGTATCCTAAAATAATAACTTATTTTTTTAGACAATTAGACAAAAGATCGTGTTTAAATGAAACCGGAATCATAAAATCAATTTAAAAATGCTTTGTATTGACTTTTTTAATAACATTCCTCCATTTTAGAGTCAACAAGGCATAGAATAACTTATTGTGTCAAGGTCTTACAATTCCTGTAAAGGAACTTCAAGGTTGTTATAAAAACAAAATCAACCATTTTAATTAGGAAATAATATTTAGACCACATTTTATCTACTTTTATTTATTCTAAATAATTGGAAACTCAGTAAAAAATGTTTTAATTCAATTTTTAACACTTTTTCTAAAATGTTCATTCAGTAAAGCCGTGGAACGGAACGCAATTCCGTTTTGACGTTTGACAGCTGTTATCACTGACATTATACCTTCCGTTTGTTTCGAACTGAGTGTTTATGTTGCACGATTTTTCCTTATTTTTAACGAAAAAAAGAAGAAAATGGTATCAAGTACAGCTCCTATGCCACTGAACCGTTGTGTCAGTGTGCAGTGGGATTTCAACGGAATGTGCAAAGAAAATTACTTTCAGAAACGACTAAAAATATGCTTAAACTTATGGTGATCTGTTGCAATTGTCCGGTAGGCAGACGCACTATCGGTTGTTGTGCACATGTGATGTCCATTGTGTGGTTTTTATCTTGAGCACGCTACCAGGATCAGTTCAAAATACCTACATCTTTCTTGGACGAGGAAGTAGATACTGCTACTGAGAGACGATTTCGAAAATGATGATTCTCAGGAATAAACGTATTTTGGTTTGATTTTTCGGTGGTTTTATTTTTATACTTCTCCTTCTTCACGTTTAAGTGGTTAAACTGTAGGTACATAATATTATTGTTTGTTATTGATCGCAAATCACAATGAACCTGTTTGACCTCTGTTTAGAATATGGCTATATCTTTTTAAACTTGAAAAATATGATTAACCTTAGTCAGCTAAGGCCTGTGGGTTCGATTCCTAGCTAAGACATGTATATCTTTGATATAAATAGCATTGTGTATGCAAATAATCAAATAAAACTTGTAAAAAGTTTTAAGGTTATGTCATTTAAGGTCATTTAGTTAGGATTATTTTCTGAATATTCCCGTTAGATAAAGAAATACTAATTTGCTAATGTTTTCTAGACATTATAAGGAACAATTTGATATATGTTTCATTACTATACGTCACAATTTTTTAGTGGGCCCATTCGCCATACTAAAAAAAAATTGTCTCCTTTTAATTTTTTTTTTTTTATAAAGTTAGGATACCTATCTCTAGTAAAGATAGTGGGCAGCCGTTGAATGTATATGTCGCAGCCAACTAGCTTAGTCAGGAATCTAGTTAACAGCCTAGGCCGTTGACTAAATGCCGGCATCCAATTAAATAACTAACAACAACCAGACAATTAATTGACCGCAATGTTTAACCAGATGACTAAACGTTGTGTTAGTTGTGTAGTCATGTTAACTACATGGTTAAAATTAGGTTTTCTTTGAGATCCTTAAATTAATAACACTAGTTTACTATGCGTAATTATGACAATAACACGAAACAGAGTAAACCTTATTGAAACGCATAATTTAATTAATAATAAGTACCTAAACAGTAAATCAACCTTGACGTTGAAGTTCATATTCCGTTAAGTTCGACTAAAATTTCTAGTAAAAACTCGTATTATTTTCGACCTCCATGTTTTATATTATGAATTTCATCAATTTTACGTTAATTTTCATAACAAATGCAACGCAAACAAAAAATGATACACTTTACTCTGCTACAGTAAAAAAACTGAACTAAATTTGAATCACCTGGCTGAGTCTTGGTCAGTCAAGTTACTAAGCCTAGTGATTTAATTGAATGCCGGCGTTTAATGAACGGCCTAGGTTTCAAATCGACTGGCTAATTTAACTAGATGGCTGCGACATATACACCTCAAATAGTGGCGTTCTGGGGCCCGTCCAGCAAATAAATTAGAAGATTAATACATAGATTTAATATTAAATCTATGGATTAATATGATACTGAAATCCACGACTATAGTTTATATCAAAATGGTCGCTTCTATTAAGAACATATCAACACCTACATGTAGGTAGTAACAATTACTGTGAATGAATATCAAGGCAATTCCTTTTCACGGGCAAATTTGATTCACCCGATACAAAAGCGCTTTGACTACAAAGAATTCGGAAAGAATAGCGAACTTTATTATTCAGTTGATACGGAAGTAGACATAACATAGACCCTGAAGATTATACTTAGAAGCTATATTGGGAATTTGTGATGTTAAATGCGTATTTTTTAGAAACAGGATATAACGAAGCCGTATTGATGAAAAATGTATTAAGTGTAGATGCGACTTTTTATTTTTAAAGTCCTTTATGATTGATAAATTTAGGCTACGCTTTCCCATGTTTCAATTGCAAATCTTGAAATGTAAACATTGTCACTACTGTTAAGGTTTATCAATATTTTTCAGAAACTAGAAATGATGCTTACTCTTGTAAGTTCAATAGCAGGACAACATCACATACATGTGATGTTGTCCACATTTTTTTTAATATACGATTCATAGCACTATCATAATTTATTATCATTTACGAGCTGTTGCTTTGGTTTTCAATATGATTCCTTACTTCTTTCCTTCCTGGAAATAACCACAATAGGTTTTTACCAAATTTTTATCATAATTTTATCAGGTTTACGATCGTTTAGCAGACAAATATAAAATAATAACTTTAATTTGTAATTAAAAAAGTTAAGTTAGTTTTTCCTATCGAGGAAAATGGAAGTTCCTTCATCAGTGTTGGCAAATTTATTTAGTTCGTTTTCATCTCCGTCGACCACTTAACTAGTAGCAAAATGAGTTAATTGATTTCAGTCTCGACGATTTCCTTTTATAAACGACTAGATTGAATCATTTTGCAGGTTAGTTCTTTGTTAATTATTTCATCGTCACGTAGTTCGGTCACATTAACGTAAATTTAAAAAATGACGATAGTTTAAAAATATCGTAAATTAAAAACACAGTTCCTTAGAAATTGCAACTGCCAACGAAGCTTGCGTATTAAATCCTTGAACAAATTCGTCGATCAAACTATGTCTTAGTGGCTCAATTAGTCAGAGCTTTAGCCTGGTAGTGGAAGGTTGTAGGTTAAAATCTAAGGCAAACATACATTTTTCGAAAAAAAAAAATTGTATTTTTATTTACACCAGCAATTTTGTTGCTTAAAAGACTTAATTATTCAAGTGTATAAATGTATGGATTGAAAAAATAAATCGGTTTTCTCAATAAATACACAAAAGACATAGCTTTTCCATGATTTACGAAGTTTTTTGAAATAGGTTGCCATGATAGCGATAGTTCTAGGTTCTAAATCCTACCAAAGGCTTTCGAAAACTATACCAGCTTCGCAACTAAATACCTGATTCAAGCAATTATCTGCGGAAACCACAATAAATAAAAATGATCAAACTAAGATTACAACATACCTGAAGCTTAGACCACTGTATCCTTCCTATGCAGCGGCTGGCATTCCTCCAGGCCAGTTTGGCTCCGAAGACCAGCTCAGTGGTTGTGAGCTGGTACGTGCCAGTCTTAGCCACTTCATCCTGGACCGACTGCCAGCGGGCTTCATGAGCTGGTGTGTTGGCTCTGCGTGAAAAATAATAAGTACCTAAGTGTCTTAATTTATTTGGGTTAGTTGCAAATAGTAATGCCAAGCGGTGCTTTAAGACAATAATTAAAAAGCGCCTTATATTATAACCCAGCAAACCATTGATGATCATGTCTATTAATGATTTGACTTACTTACTTACTACTTAATATTAAATTTCCAACCATTTCATATTTAAATTATACATTTTCAAACATGGCATTATGTATTTAGGCTTTATAGTTTTTTTTTTTTACTTTTCAAAGATCGTTGAGATTTACATAAAACTTCCAATTTCCCCCATTGAATTAAAATTCAATCAATAATTAAAAAAACATTATAATTTCGACGCATAGGATCTGTAGATGTTTCAAAAGTAAGTACCTATAGTTAATAAAGAATTCTTTAAATTTTTATATCCTTTTAAATTGTAATTAAAATAAAACGAAATCTAAGTATAGAAAGATGACACGGCAAATGATGAATATGATAATTTTAGCTCAAGTGACTCATTATTCTGGCACAGTTCCCAAAAGCCTTGACTTGCGTTTTTTAAGCATTTTTTGAGGCATTACTTACGTAGGAGTAAATTTAATTCACAAGATTTAGATTGTATTTGGTAAATGCATTATTCTGCCACAAACTGAATAAAGCATAATGTTATACAAACTGCAAATACGCTAGGTATCCTACAAAGTATATTGCCACTCCGGAAAATTGAAATATTAACACAACAAGTGCTTGTGTTTTTCTTATAAAAATTTAAAAGAAAGATGTAGTAATTATTCTTCGTCGTATGTTTGCATTAGACTTGTATGTATTGCAGAATTAGGAAAAATGTTGAATATTTTGATGGTCACCTGAAACATTCTCTTTCAAAAATATCTGCATTGACTTAAATCATATATAGGTATAATTTATAGCTTTCGTCATACAGAGTAACTGCGAAGCAAGATGCCAAATCGAAAATAAAAGGGTCTGCTTTCAATCTCTTTATCTTCCTCTTCTGAAGATTATTTATTACCAAAAACCGTGAAACATATTTCCCCAGTAGCGATTACCTGAAACATAACGTCTCATTTTCGGCTTTATACATAAACGCATTGCATTACAATGTATTACATGTTTTGAGTCCATTAAAAAACGGTTATATGTTGTTTGCCCGAAAAATATATGCCATAATATTCATATGCCCGAATTTCATTTGCCCGAATTTCAATTGCCCGAATGTTTTATTTACCATAAAAGATATTTGACATACTCTTATTTGCCCGAACATTAGATGCCATAATGATACGAGTGCCATACGTATTGTTATCCATTTTATTAATTGCAATAATATTATTTAACAGAATATTTCAACGCCATACTTAATTTCGAATACTTATATCTAAGCTATGCATTTGCACATGAAATTCCTAAAGGTGCTCTAAAATTACTTAAAAACTTATTCTAAATACATTTGTAGGCAATATTTATTGACAATGGTTTTCTGCGCTGTTGAATTTGTGTTCAAAATTGATACAAATAATGTTTGACAGTTATTTAAAAAAACAAAAGGTGATGTAAAGCTCAATATAACCGATAATTTAAACCTGAGGCTTTCTGGCATTGTCTTTCATGTTCTAACCTTACCTAACCTAACCAAACCAAACCCAAACCTATTGACCGTTTAGTTTAAACCGATTTTGTGTTTTTTCTATAAATATATTATGATAATAATATTAAAATTGATTTTATTTCTGATATCTACTTATCACTATAATCAGTCCAAGTCGCTACCATACAAATTTAACCTAACGCCTTTGTCGTAAAAAGCGATTGGCTTTCTGGCACATCGACGGCCGCTGCCGCGGCACGCTCGCTTCGCTCGTTCGGCTTGTGCGTTGTCTTTCATGTTTCTAACCTAACCTAACCTATTTTTTTTTATAATTATTTTAACCTATTTTACAAGCAATTTCGGTGGGAAATGATGTTATGGCATGTGATAATTACGGCTTACAATGATCATAACAAACGATGTTATGGAAATTGATTTTATGGGAAACAATGATTATAACAAATGATGTTATGGAAATTAACTTTCTGGGAAACAAAGTTTTTAGCACGTGACTAATATAGTAAACAATGAGTATGACATATAAAATTATGAGAAACAATAATATGTCTGGTGACTATTATAGCAAATAAAATTCGGGCAAATGAAATTCTGGCAAGGAGGTATACCATTAAAAACATGTAATTTACATTCATTCCTTTTTATCATCTTACTTACATCGAATGCATTAAAACCATTAGATTCTATTATCACAATTCCTTAAAATAAACTATAATAAAAAAGCAACTTATTTAAAAATTAGGAATGATTTAGTTAGCGTTTATTGCTCATGGTAGGGTTTTCACGGTGCCTTCTGTTTATGCAATTCGATACTGACCTTCTTATCGACGCGAAGTATTGTCCGAAGAAATCTTTAGCATCGTTCAGAACTTCCTCAGGATCTCTCGGTTCTTCGCCTCGACCGGGGATGGCCATGAGACTGCCCAGACATGCCCGTTCGTTGCAAGGTGTTGGCTAAGGACAAAAGTTAAAAATCAATAAGATAGTCTGTGATGGATGATTTTTTTTCGACTTCCAAAAAAATGAGGAGATTCTCAATTCGACTGTATTTCATTTTTATGTTTGTTACCTCATTAGATTTGAAAAATAAGTATCAATAGAACTCATGGTAAAAAAATATGATTACCAATACAGTTGACACTACTGTTTATACAATTCGTTACCTTTTTTTAGGTTTTTTTAAAAAAAAAAGGCAAAGATGATAATCTACCCAATGATATTTAAAAAGTATAGATAGGTTATGCCCTTACAAAACTATCGAAATATATGTGCCGCTTGCGAACAACTGCACACATGCGTAATTCTTATTTTGTCCTTGTCATACTCGTGAAAAGAACAATTACTTTCTTTTTCATGGATTTGAAAAGACGTCACAATGGGGACTACCGTTTCTTTGCTCACCAGTTGGCGCCACTGTAGACTGAGGTCCGGAGGTATAGCTGTCAAAGGCGATTGGCGCCGAAACAAAGTGTTATATCTTGAATCTAATTAAGGTTATATGGTTTATAAATAACTATCTTTATATTAACAAACTAACTTCTGAAATAATTGCTCTTGAGGCCGCCTATTTTTTTATTTTCGCGCTTTTTCTTAATTCCGCTTTCAAAGCGTTCACATTAATCGCCAAATAATCCATATTTGCGATATTTTACGAAGGAGATCACTTTCCAGCAGGTAAATTAAAGAAATTATAATTTATGCAACAAATTCCGCTAAAACCAGTACAAAGTGAATGATATTGGACCTCACGCGACACTAGCGCCTCTAGTGGCAAATTTACTAGCGATAGCCCCCATTGTGACGTTTTAGGGACGCATATTGAGAGCGCATGTAACATATCTATTTACTTTTTAAATATCATTGAATGTACCTAAACGTAGGTACTGGTTTAGTATTAACTAAGACTTATCTTATTGTTGGCGTAAAGCTGCAGTTATACCCATATATTGTTGTTAGTCAATCAGACATTTTCTTTTTCGAAAGTTTACAGTTTGGGGCTATATTAAAAGTCCGTCAAGGCAAGTTATAAATTATTTTATCAGTATTTAAACTTGAAAACTTATGTCTCAGGCGGAACTCGAACCCGCATCTCCTCGCCAAAACTTATTGTTCATGTGCCATGGAATTTGAACCATAAAGTAAAGGTTGGGCACATGTGGATAAAAAAGTAGGTTGTAGGTAATTCCTGTAATGGCCTAGAAAAACTGCTATACTACAACATAGTATTATAGTCACCGGACATCCAGACAAAACATGTCCATTAAAACCAAAACAAATATTCACCGCAAAATATTATCGAAGGTGAAAGAAAACATTGTCTCAGCACTCACATTGTTCCACAAATTGTTAACAAACGAACTGGCGCCAAAATGGAACAAAAATAGACGTGTTTTCTTTTTTTGTGTCATCGTAAGTTTACTCCGTTACAACCAGCCAGTATTTCATGTAGCAGAATAAAAATTACATTACGGCCTCTTTACCCATTCTATGTAAAGCAATTTCTGAATTAAAATTATGTTATTATTATTATTATTATGTTGGTCTGTTTCCGATCACGGGACTATGAAGTCCCGGACATTTGGAAGGCGTACGAGGGGCCGAAGCCAACTCGCAGAGGCCCGTTAGACAACATTTATCTTTACGATGTGATGTGACACCGACTGACGATTATTCCTGTACGCACTATATAAATGCGTCCAAGGATAACCCCCGGTCAGTGCAGGACTATTGTAGAATGTGGATACAGGGGACATAAAGGATACTGGGGCTATGGGTTTGGGTGCTAGTGGACTGGGTAACTGGGACTATGGAAGGACTATGGCCCCTGCCTGACCTATGTTACTAACACGGATAAAATGGCAGGGGGTGACTCGCACACTCGTTTAATGGGCCCCCGAAAACGGCCGCTAGCACATAGTGACGTAGCGACAAGGGGGCAACATAGCCTGAGGTGCTTGAGGAGTGGAGAGGTATCACACGGCTCTCAGGACAATCCCGGTAATCCGTTCAAGATCCCTACAAGCATCTTACTGCAATACTTCCTTCCTCCGAGCATTTCTGCTCTAGCGACTCTCCACTCAAGCCGGCCAATGAAGGCAAGCAAGAGGTGGGTGATATGTTCCTCGTCAGTGTTCACTCCGTCCAACCAATGAAGGCAAGTCAGAGGTGAGGCACAGGGATACTCCCGGGAGCAATCAGGTTCGTGAGGTCGCTACTGCCCAACAGCTCGCCACAAGCTGCCCTGCGGGGTTATTATTATTATTATTATTATTTACTCCATTAACTTGTATCCTAAATCTATGCTTTACTCTTAAAAAAATTGCAGTACATAATCAGAATTCAATTTAAGTCCAAGGTACTCGTATTTCCAGCTACTATTAATTATTTTCAGATGTTTCTCATTTACTTTTATTCAACTGGTAGGTAACTTAAATAGTTCAACGGACACGTGTTAATAATAGGACTTTCAAACTGAAAATCGGTATTGTTATTTAGTTTCTGTACTAATGCGCTCGCTACCCAAACAGTTTTTACTGATGAAATACCTATTTAACTGAGCAATAATATAATGGAACTGTTTTTAACATTGGAAATGTTAAGTTTTTGGAGAACTGATTTTTTAACTTATTTGTATATCCTGACAATTGTCAGTGATTTCATATTTGGTAACGATTCAAAATTTATTAAGCGCCTACTTTATGCTTTTTCTGTACTCTAATTTTAATTCATTTCAAATTTAAATGGTCCCGTTTATCTAACTTTGAGTTTAACTTTTGTGTCAAATTTAAAATGTCCCCTCTTTTCGTCGGTTCATAAAGTGTCAATCCTACACATTTTATTCGAATAAGCTGCACGGGCCACAAGCAAATAAAACCTGCAGCCTCCCCACAACACAAGAGACGCGTATCAGTTCACGCCCTGGTTTGTAAGTGGGTTGGACCTAACACTCATTTCACGATTCAGTTCTACGCTCAAAAATAGCGAAACGTGAACGTGTCGTACATTGATAGAGTAAATTATTTAAATCACTTTAGAGAGTTCTATTAAATATTTGAAATAAGAACGACATGTTTTTTTTATGTTCTTACTAGCCCGTCCTGACTTTGAGAGCAAAGTAAACCACTGGGTTTACCGATGAAGATAATGGAAAAAAATGGTATGTCTATTGTTTTTAAAACCTTTTACACACATAAAAACCTTCTACTAACCATTACAAATTTATCAAAAAAATATTTATCTAAAACGTTGCAGAGATTCTGAAGTAATGTGCGTACAAACATTTCGGTAATTGAAAATACAATTCCTTGAATATTCTTAATTTATTCAAAGAGGTTAAATAGGGAGTTACAAACACAAATAGAAAGTTAGAATCACGATTTTGATTAATTAATCTTTATAGTCACAAAATATACTAATTAAAATCGAATCAGTAAATTATCTATAACTAAGTAGTTAAATTGTGATGGTCATCGAAGAATATGTTACGAATCAGAAAAAAACAGTGCCCCACATACGTGGAGCGAAGTTCCATCGCAGCAAGTTTGTTGGAGCCCGCGGCGTTTGTGAGTTCGCGCCGTACGAGCATAATGCGAAATAAATATTGGATCGGGTTGTGAATGCGAACGCCGCAGGCACGGTTGCTAGTGTTGTAAAGAGCTCGAGTCCTTGAGTCTTAATTCCACAGACTCAGCTCAATTTTACAAGACTCAGTGTACTGACTAAACTCGGAGTCTTGAATCAAAGCGAACTTCAGTCCTTTCACAAAGATTTGAGCGCTGAAATAGCACTCAAGTCCTAAAAAGGCTCGAATCTTAAAAGAGCTCGCTTTGAAACTCGAGTGTATAAGATTTAACTTGATAGTCGTTTTTGGAAAGTACTGCAGTAACCTGACCAGCAGAGGCGAGCTACACACTGTAGTGCGTTTAAGATTGATTTGAATGTGTGATGAGATTACGCATATAATATATAATTTTACTGCCTGTTAAAGGAAAGAGTGCGACTCGCCGCGTTAAAACGACTCAAGTGCTAAAAAAAGACTCAAGTCATTTTGCGATCAAGAGCTCATATAGACGTAAGTTCCTAGTCTTTGTTTCTTGTTGTAATGAGTCGAGTCGTGCAATTTGCTAGCCGTGTTTAAAATTTAGGACTCGAAGACTCGAATTCTTTACAACTCTAGCTGACACACAACGTCATGAAAACTTGAGCGGACAAAGCGTTCCTAAACTCGGGCGCCCTAAAAATGGTGATACGTGATCTCTTTAACAGCTCAAACTGATCTAAGGAAACATGTATTTAAAAGATATAATTTCTTGAATAAAATTTTCTACTGTCTTAGGAGGGACCCGAACCCATAACCCCCGTTTACCGGGGTCGCCCTGTATTGCTCTGACCAAAAGTAAAGTAAAGTAACAACCCATTTTCGGTCACTGTTGAGCACGGGTCTCTCTTCTTTTTTTTTTAAGGAGAGGGCTTAAGGCCTTAGTACGACCACGCTGGCCTAGTGCGGGTTGGTGGACGGCGAGGGCGACGCTGTGGCAACATCACCCCGCCGTTGGACGTTTTTTAAGCCGCCCGAAGGCTTCTAACAGGGCTTAACGACTCTCATGATAACAGCCGGGACTGAAAGCGCTCAAGGTGTGATGCCACAAACGGTCACCCATCCAATTAGTGACCGCTCCCATGCTTAACATTCGTGACAGAAACTGATCACGAAGAAGGGCTATGAATTTAATATTACAAGTCGAACATTTTTAATCAAGGAAGTGTATTTTGCAATATATTTGCTAAAAACAGTCTCAAAAAACACATAAAACCTATTTTATTTCGATACATTTAAAGGTACTAATAAACATTTTGATCACTTTAAACAATTAGGGCTAATACCCGACTTCGCACCAATATTAATGCTCTTGAAGTAAGATTATTTGTTTGAGCACCCAAATCACGGTCGATAAAAAAAAAAATGTTTACTGATTTGACAACAAACAGAAATCAAACTCATAAAATACTAGAAATTTAAAATATGCTATGTTGCTTCCAAAACTCCCCGAATTTGACTGAAACGATGCCTAAAGACATTATTGTGACTGAATTAGAAAAAAAAATTATTTATAGACAAGGGGACAAGTCACAAATTTCACGTTACTTTGATGCTATAAAATTAAGAATCGGGATATAATAAGTGTCTGTGGCCTAACTGAATTGAGATGCAGTAACTTAGTTTTTTTTAAGAGTCCTTTTAAGTTATTTTGTCTCGTTTATTTTTATAATGGACGGAAAATTAATAGCTAATCAGCCAAGTGACGCGTTTATATTTTTGCTGATATAAATATTTGTATTTTGTTTAATCGGCATGAACTAACAGAAAATACATAATATATAACTAATTATTAGATAATAATATAAAACATACAATACTTAAATAGACTTGATACTTTTCATAACGTTAACCAGTCATTTGTATCTCGCTATTCAAAGTTTTTTTTTTTTTCATTGCAAGTAACTGAGTAAAGTGTTTATTGCAAAACGAAACCAATCCATCGCTATGGAACAATAACAATAACCAACCGTGATAATATTCACCTTAATGACTTGCCATAACAAAGCAAACGGATCTTTTGTTTTTCTCCGAGTTACCTCGGGGGACCTGTGCAAACACGTTGATGTTCGGAACGCACCAAATCGCAGGCAATAAAATCAGAAACGCCATCTGAATGATATCAGTGTAAGGTAAACATTACGAGCACGGATCACAATTGCGCTGGAAATGACGATGTTAAAACGTCATTCGCACTTCACTGGCTTTAGTTACGAATTTTAAAATGACTTATATGGATATTTGGAACTTGTATAAGCGAAGTCTTTTGATTTTAATGATGTAAAAATTCAACAAAATATTGGTTTAATTAATTTAATTTCAAAATACTAATTTACACTGCTGAAACAGTTCTGTAAAGAACTAACGTTGCCATGTTATATTCCTAATTTCTTAATTCAATAAACGTCAATTAACAAATGACAAAAAAATTAGTTTCTTAAAAGATACCTGATTATAATTAACGTTATAAGCTGCGTATGTTAATAATATTTTTTAATTGTAACCATATTTTTCTGTATCTTATAATGTTGTATTATTTTTAAATGTGTTACTTGAAGCTTATAAATTTCTGGAACTGATAATCAATTAGATTTTTACGGGTTGGTTATACAGAATAGCATGCATCTATACTATTTCACATCTAGATTTGTATCTCTTTGTACATTATTTACTTAGTGGGCGCGTGCTTACAATGTATTGTAATTACAAAGCAGAACAAATATGAACAGATTATCTATATTTACATGTGTCTCTATTATTTATTACTCATTTATGTAACTTGAGATTTTATATAGTGATGTATTGAAGCACAAAACAAAGCATACGTGTTTCTGTTTATTTTGCAGGTCCTTGAAGTGGTTTTGTAATTAGATAAATACAAATTCAAAGTATGGGTATCTATTGGTTGACAGTACGTTTGCTAGGATCACAAAAGTGTTTTTATTTTCATATTATTGTATGAAATATGTTTAATAGGTAGTCCTAATGCCATAATCCTCCACCTGACAATTATTTGACTATCTAAACAGTTTGTCTTGTAGACGGTGCGACAGAAAAGAAACTAAAAATTGCAAAGTAAGAGTAATGAAAAGAAAATTGTTTACATTTAAAGGTTCGAAACCTTTCTTTATATTATAAGGGCAATTAAATTCATCGAGATTACTGAAAATAAACCTAAAAAACATCAAAGATTTTTCGAAGCACGATTTCGATGAAGTAGTTTAGATCACAAAGTTAATTATATTAATAAAAACACGCGTCTATTAGCAACTATTTTGGTTTATTTAAATAAATATTATCATAATATTTTCATGTTCGATGATCTAAGTCGATGATCCAAAAACAAAAAAATTACCAACATATTATTTGTCTGCCATTTGCACTATCGTTTTCTTTTGTAATAATATAAGTTAAGAAACTTCAACATTACCAAAGAGTTAATACATATAAAACGGTACTTACTACTCTCGGGCATGTGTCATCGTATAGGCGGTCATACAAATACTCGTGCGACTCGTGGTTCTTTAGGACTTTGGGTCTGATGACCCTACGGACCTGCTTTTTCACCTCCTTCGGTTTCTTAACTTTCACCTCACCGTCACCAGACCCATTTTGGGGGATGTCAAAGTGGTCAATAGGACAACTCTTCGTTGTTTCTCCAACTAACAACTGGTCCATAAATACTCCATTCTCGGTCGAGGAGATGGGTTCCAATGTATTGTTAATTATTGTCTCCGAGTTCTGAATCACACCGGGAGCCATTTTATATTTACGAAAAGTTTTAACGACCTTTTCTAGTGTAATTTATTTCACCGAACAACTGTTTGAAATATTAATAGGCGAGCGCGAATTAGCGAGCGCACTAGTAGCAATTAGGTGCGACTGTTGTATTTATAACAATTTTATCTTGAGACGTACTAACCTGTGACAAACCGTCTTTAATAGTCTAGGAGCTGACATCTGTGTAGAACTATTGATTTATGCGTTGGCTTCGTAACATATGATTTACTAACTGCAAGCCATTCTATTACTACTAACTCAATCATTGAATTTAAGTTACCATAGCAATGATGGATGCAGTCATTATCATAACACTTTGCGGGTACCAGTGTACGTCCGATCTGACGTATTCCGCTTAGAGCACCCGCCCGAATAGCACCTGCGCGAATAGCACCTGGCCTAGACCACGAAGAGCACCTATCGATATTTGGTGCTCTTCGTGGATTCAAGTTTCTTTTTTACATTTTTGTCCACGAACAGCACCTACAACACAGCAGCCTAGTGCTGGATGTTTGATAGACAGGACGCTATAAAAATCACTTGAACGTATATTAATACAAATACTTTCGTACATACGAATCTTTCATATAATAACGTCCTGCCTATCAAATACATATTAGGAGCCGACACTAGGCTGCTGCGTTGTAGGTGCTGTTTGCGGACAAAAATGTAGAAAAAAAACTTGAATACACGAAGAGCACCAAATATTGACAGGTGCTCTTCGTGGACTAGGCCAGGTGCTATTTGCACAGGTGCTATTCGGGCGGATGCTCTAAGTGTAATACGTCGAAAAACTTATTGCTCGACCCGGAGATCGAACCCTGGACCCTAAGAGTTTAGCCCAGTAGGTACTTAAGCCACTAGACCAACGGATCGTACCTACAGCACAATGACTAAATTTAATTTCAGTATATAAACTTAAAAAATTTTTTTTTTTTTTGCGAGGAGATGCGGGTTCGAGTCCCGCCTGAGACAAAATTTTTCAAGTTTATATTCTGATATTATAAGTGCAATTAAGGTGCTAAAATATCAAATAAAGTATAAATTTAATTTATCAATTTACAATTGCTTAGGTATTTTTAAATTATTTCAATCCATAACTGGAGGATCAAATGATTATACTTTGAGTAGGTAAGTATGTAATGACAATGTAAGTTTCGAATAACTTAATTGTTTATGAATAACAAAAGTTCCCTTAGCCCCTGGAACCTATCGCTTTACAAATACAATACTACGAGCCCGTCAGGTTTTATCAGCTGTCATTAATACTCTAGCTTCACACCTTAGATATAATCCTGAAATCAAAACACCTAAATAACCATGCTCATGCAATGACAGGGCCAAAGGTCCTATTACGATGTATATACGAGTAGAAGACAATAAAGTTCTACGTGAACTAGTTAAAACGATTTGTTTCGGATTGTCAGTAATCTTTGTTAAATTATTTTTCCATGTTAATAAGTAGATACGATAGGTATCATATTTTATTATTATTTTTATATTTTGCAAAATAAATTGGTAAACTATTTGGCATATTAATTAGCCTGGATATCTGTGTGTGCTTCTAATGGTATGCTTTTTTGGCAGCAGCGCCTTCTCTACCATTGGCCAAAATGAGATCGCCAATCTCAATGGCGTAAATCATAGCGATAATTGGTAAATCCTCCTTTGGAAAGGCCTGTACATGGGTTCTCTTATTTTCGAAAGTTATTGATTAGACTTTTACTATATCGAAGACGGTGTGCCGATAGTTCAGGTGCGAAGTTTTATTCTCGCGATACTTCATTGGTGCGATGTAACGTTTGTGCGGAAAACCCTACAACGATTGCTCATTAGTTCAGTAATTATTAGTTCAATAGTGTGAATGTTCGATATCCCTACTTTATTTAATTAATAACCTTATTTTGCATTATACTTAGACGTAAAGGAACTTTAATACTTTCATAAAAAAAAGTTATATCTTTTTTAAGAGCAATTTCAAATCACATAGAATTGTCCCTATATCCAGCAGTGGAATGAAGTGGGCTTACCTAAGATAGGTGGGTTGAAGTGTTATTAATGGAAGGAAATACGACACACTTCGGTCTTGTGAAAGTTCAACATGTTGAATGACAAGATATGTTGCAAATTCAAACAAATATTATTCCTTCAATGCGCTGTCCACGAGAGCAATATTGCAAGAAAGCTTGATTCAAATATAACATTATGACATTACCATTTGAAAGTGCAGCGTTGGAATTGCATTCCAAAGTTTAAAATTGTTTTCAACAATATTCGCCAGGGAGAGAAACACAATAATGTTTCCCGGTATTCTATATTCCTGTTTTGGAAAGACTATAAAGTTTGCAGTGAGGTTTTCAAAATCTTTCACGTACCAGAAATGAAATGAAAACATCAGGCAGTTGTTGTTTCTTTTTTATGTTCATCAAAATGAAAACTTCATCTTTTTCCATCGGCTAAAAATGAAGAGTTACCTACAGAAAATAATTAAAAGATAAAATAATAATTACATAAAGCAAATTTCCATGTCATTTAATTTTAAGAGAGCTTAATCATTATCGGATTGATATCAACTATCCGATAAGATCCATCCATGTAAAGAAGAAAAACGAATTTATTAGAGTATCCCAGAGGGTCAATGTAAAGAAAGGTGTTTGTGGACTTTCCTTGTTTTTGCATAAGTATTTTCAATAGTGTGTGTTTATTTTTTCTGTAATCAGAACAATCTATTTATCTTTTCCATATTTATTTGTTTTATTTTAATATTCATTCTAATGTTTTATTTCTTACAGTGATGAATATAAGAGGAGATTCTCAATTTTATGTGTATATATTTTAATATGAAAACGCATAAGTTACACGGACAATTTATCATGCCCAACTTGAAATCGGTGGCTCAGTTCACCTTTTTGCGTCAATTCCATTTATAGTAAAAAAAAATATTGCTTTCGTTGACATCTAAATCCTTCTGCCACAATCATATGTGCAAGTATTAGCGCAGCTACTCACGCGCCGACCCCAGGTATGAGGGTGTCATGTGATCCAACAATATTTGCACAGAACCATGCATGCGCGCGCGCAATCATTCTGTTTACATGTGATTCTTATGTTTCTATGTTTGGTGAATATTGAATTTCAGCACTATTTTAAATGGTTAATGAAAAATGGTACATCGAAAAAAAAATTTTTTTTGTGTTATTCAAATTAAATCGTCTATGAAATTAATGCTATACTAAACTATCAGTAAATCAGAAAATCAATAACTTTTTTGTTAAACAATTATAATTTATTTGACGGTAGTATTTTATTACATTTGCGTAAACAAAATATTTATTGAAGAAAGACTGTGGATCTGTAAAGTCCAGGATAGATAATTGTGGCGTAACAAGTAGGCCTACGTCTAACAGACGGACAATGGCTGTTGATCTGAAAAGAACAACTATCCCTGATAAATGCTAAAATTTTCTATAAAAAATATTTGTGCAATTTTGAAAAACACAAACAAAGAGCGAAATTGTAAAAAGCTGCATTGGCCCACACGGCGGGACGTTATAATCAACAACCACTTTCTAGCTAATATAATTAAAACTCCCCATTTCCATACAGTTTTGTTTGTATTACGAAACTATTTTTGTAATAATAATATAACAGCAGTTTGGCGAGTATCACATATTGGAAAGCGCAAAAAGTGTATTGGGGAGAACAATGAACTAGTTCTCATTTCGCCACCCGCTGCGAAAGGTCGACAAAGCGAAATTAAAATACGAATAATGTAAAAACATGGTCTAAAAGCTTTTACCCTAAATCACGGACCAAATATATTGCTGTACATCCCGCAAGTACATCTTACAGTCAACAACTAAGTACTGAGCAGTCCCATTACCAAATGAATATGTTTATCCAATTTCCAACTGAACTGAAATTCGACATGATTCGTTATCAATTGAAAGAAAAATGTGTTCTAGGTTAGTTGATCGACGGAACTGTAGACAAGAAGTTGCTACTTCATTATTTACATTTCTTTGACATAGCTTTATGGCTATATCGCACTCCCAGATACATATATCGCTCTTCTTAGAGATCAACAAAATTTATTGATACCAGCATCTGTTATTACTTTATACTCACTTCATCTCATTGATACCTCACACAATACCACGCGCCTCTTTACCTCTTTAAGGATACTAACTAAAATAAAAACTATATTTTGTCCTTTCCCAAAACTCAAACTTTTATACCAAATTTCATCTCTGTTCAGCAGCTTAAGCTTAAATGTATAGATACAGACACAGTTTTATATTTTTAATAATGTGAATTTAGCTGAATATGAATATGTTAGGCCGTGGTGTTAAATTATTCATCCTCCATCATAAGCACACCGCAGTGAAGGTTTTGGCCATGATCGCTAGGCTTGTCATGTTTGGCATCGTAGTTTGGCCAAATGGTGGGGAAAAGTCGCTGCTGCCCCTTTTTCTATTGGCTGTATAGGAAAGAGGGAAAGCTGAAAAGTAATCTGAGTATATATAAAAATACATAGATAAGTGAAAGGTTTATTTTTCTTTTTTTCATTAGCCCCTGCAAATAGAATACATTTATGTAATTACTGTCGTTTGGGAGTCAAAATGGTCATTTACAGTGTTTTTCATCGTTTAAGCGCAAAAATTTGTAAAAGATATATTCACCCAGTGTTTAAACTAGGTGTAGCACACTCCTAAATTAAACTGAAATATGAAAAAAAGAAACAGATTTTCAATTTCAGTTCTGATTTTCAGAAGTTTTAATTAGTTTCCTCTATTGCTCTTGATGCAGATTAAAAAAAAATTGTGACCAGTTATAATGTTTTGTTCTGAATATGAGATAGGAGACGATTTAATGAGCTGATTTAAATGTTCATTGTCACAAGAATGTACAGACGACGGCATGCAGCTCAACCTACCCAAAAAGTTAAAGGTCATTGAATTGATTTTCAACTTTAAGTCCATCGAGTAGAGATTAATAGCAATTGAGAAAATTTGACGTTTTGTGGTAGGTTGAAGTGCCTTGTCTGTACCTTGTTTTCAGAGTTCCCGATAGGTAGGCACTGTTACAAGTGCCATGATTACGGCATAACAGTTGTACATGGCAGAAATCTCGAAACAACTAACTCATATAATATAATAAGATCATCTTAACTGCGATTGACTAGGTAGGTATTATGATTATGTGATAATATAATAATATCTAGATTGCAATCATGGGCTCCGTTGCTCGCCAGTACAAGGTCTTTAATAGACTGATTAATATTAGTAAATTCTCTAATGCATTAAGTGCCTACATTAAGTACATGACACATGACATGATACATTGAATTAATCGCGGAAATTTTGAAGCGTCTTTTGAGGTTTTCTTTGATATTTTATAACCTCTAGTTCTTATTTTTTATCTTTGATTAGAACCCATATAACCGTGAGTTAAAATCTTGTATCTTTCATTTTGACTTCTGCTGGACTATTAATTCCTTGACTGTGCAACCTCAGAATAGTCAACCTATTGCATCATCCTATAAGTTTACTTAATATTGCCCTAAACAAAATAAAGCCTTTATATTATTCATGCCATGATATTTTTACGTCGTGTCTCCCAAAAAGATCCATAAAATTTCAGATTGGATTATCGGTTTTATCTCGGTCAGTCGTAATCCTCATCTTAAATTCCGAAAGAGAACTTTATATCCCCTCGAATTTATGTTAATTTATTTTGTTGGACAAATTTCATAGTGAAATTATGTTGTGTATTATACTCGTACCTACCTACTGTGAACTACTTCAAAAAATCTATACTTAATATTATAAAGCTGAAAAGTTTGTTTGTTTGTTTGTTTGTTTGTTTGTTTGAACGCGCTAATCTATGGAAGTACTGGTTCGATTTGAAATTTTATTTTTGTGTTGGATAGTCCATGTATCGAGGAAGGCTTTAGGCTATATAACATCACGCTGCGACTAATAGGAGCGAAGCCTCAGTAAAAAATGTTACAAAAATTATCGATCATAAAAACAAATTGACGCGTACGAAGTCGCGGGGAACAGCTAGTATAAAATAATTAATACAAAATTGTTTATTAACTTTTAAAAAGGTTAATTGATTTTAATTAGAAATATCTGAAAAGACAAAACAAAGGTACATTACGGCTTAAGAGTAGGTACATCTCACAAATTGATAAATTTGAAAGTTTAGGTAGATGTTGAATTCATCACGCCATCGCGCCATAACGGCGAAAGGTATCTAAATGAAATTTGGCGTGAAGACAGAATAAAGGCTGCAATTTACAGAAATAAAAAAGTGTATTTTACATCTGGGAAAAATTATGCATAATCCTTTTAAAGGTAAGCGAATAAAATTTGAGTGAAACAGTTTTGCTACGGATATCGTAGCAGCAGCGCGTAGCAAGTACGTACGTAGTCAAAAACTTAATAATATACAGTATAACTACAGACAAATCGTCGTGATTTAAACTAGTTAGCTAGATCTCTAGTATAAAACGAGCAATTTGAAATGTGTATCATATTGTTGAAATCACAAAATGAAACATTGGTATTCAAATCAGCCGTTTTGTAAGTTGAGACTTAACTTTTGTTTGCATATTTGTAGTAATATTGAAAAGGTCATACAGAAATCTTACCGTTCATTCCCTATGCACACTTTGTATTCGATGAATAAAATCAATGATGGTCGGAAAAAGTTCCGTGTTAAAGTAAGGTCATATTTAATTCATTTTTCGGCAAGGAAAATGGGTGTTTTGTAAATATGACAGATTCCGTTGTCGCGCGAGTTCAGTATACAAGAGTGAACTCTTAATGGGTTCCATGCAAAAAGTTATTGTACCGTACTTATTAGGGCAGTACAATTAAACGTAAAAAAATAATTACGTAGTAAAACCATTAAATTTTTTATATTTTTTTGTTTTTAAACTATTTTATAGAAATTGAATTACTGGTGAAAATCTAAAATACGATTGCTTGAATAAAATAACCTAAGTACAGTTTCTTTAGAACAGTTTCAAAACAAAAATATATATATTTTAATGATTTAAACAGTAGATTTTTCTTCCAAGGAATTGTTCTTTATTAAATTTATTCAATTTGTTAAACAGCGCCATCTGTACAACAGCAACGTAAGCTGTTTGCTTACGTTGCAGTTGTACAAATAGCTTGTTTCCAAATATAAATGTCGATAGTTTATGAACACAATAATTACTATTCAATAAAAATTTGTTATTATTAAAAATAAAACATTTTTTTCCATCAACGTCAGCTCTTTTTAACTTTCCCAATATATAATTCTACCACATCTTGTAAGCACGACTCAAGTATCCCTAAGTATATCGACGTGATGCCGTTCCACATCAATCTTTGTACCTCCCAAAACTTTATTATTTGAAACTTTGCTTTTAACTGCATATTTTACAATTCCGCCGATCCCTCGCACTTCCTGACGGCAAAGTTACCTATGTGGCATAAATTCTCGTTTTCGTTGAAATGTTATTAAAACTTCATTACCGCAAGGTAAGTAGGTGCAGCATCAGTTAGTCAACTAGCTACTCGTATTTTTAAAAAAGTTTAAAGTACCTAATGGATTTTCATGAGGTCTAAAAATATTAAGGTTCTTATTTGCAGAGATAATATTACAAAATTTTCTGTATGTATGTATGTATGTATAGGTATGTTACTTAATATAATCATTGTGATGGTGAATTATATTAAAATATGATCATACTGAATAGTTTACTGTCGATGTGAGTCTTAAACATGCTATTTCCAGAATAAGCTATTGTAGTGGTGCTATCCCAGACTATACTGTGCCTTTTATCCAGGGCCCCAATTCTGCTAATTTACAAATGGCTCAATAGAATCGCAATGCATCGCAATCGTATTTTTTTGACATTACTTTCATATTAAATGTGTCAAAATATACAGTTGCGATTCTATTGAGCCATTTGTAAATTAGCGGAATTGGGGGCCAGGTCTGATAAGCCTTTTTCCGTGTTTGAGTGACAAATAACCGTTTATTGGAACTAACGAAAGTAAGAATAACGGTAGTTGACGGTAGCTACCTATACCTACCGTCAACACTATCCCCCGTATTTATAAAGAAGTAATTACTTATTGCTTAAGAAAGTCAAAACTTAAAGTGTTCATACCTAGTGCTTAAGTGAAAGAAATTGATCATCATTAATAGTCATATTATTTGGCTGAAAATGCTAACTTTTGGTAGTTATAACTTCTTGTAATTTCTCAATTAAGGCATACAAATTGTCTCTCAAGTAATTACTTGTAGTCAAGTTTATAAATACGGGGGTATTTGTTATAGTAAAATTATCCTCCATAGCTCAGTGCAAAACTACAAAGTACCTGCAATTGACTTTATCCTATTTTGACCTACTTAGCATGTAGGTAATGAAAGAACAAAAAATCCATAGCAAGCATGGCTATTTGCCGTAAAGTCTAAATGAGTTTATCAGTTTCCGATTAAACGCGATCATCTCTTTGGCGCGCTGCGGCGAGTGTTAATAAAAAAGTTAATCGGCCGTGTGGACGCGTCAGATTGCCACAGACTTACAAATGTTCTTCTCGGCACTAGCCCATATTATTCTGAAGTAATAATAATAATAATAACAATATTTAGGACATGCCTCACTGGGCCACACAGAGCCATCTAGTCCCAAATTAAGCTACTATTAAGTACCCCGTCGTATGGGGTACTAGACAACCGATAAACTTACTTATATACTTTTTGTAAATACATACTTATAATACATAGAAAACACCCAGACCAGTACAAACAGACATGTTCATGCACACAAATATTTGTACTGTGCGGGGATCGAACCCGCGACCCATGGCTCAAAAGCAGCGTTTACTACCGCTGATCCAAATGGTCGTCGTAATGGTAGGCAATTGATGTTAATAAAAAACTAGATACACGATCAGCGTCAAAAAAGTGTCCCAACTAAATGTAAACTAAAAGTAACCCATTTGACATAAAGGCGCGACAGAACTATTTCCATACCATTGCATGTCGACATAATTTGGCCGGGTTATAAAGTTGACACATGACATAAAATCAACGTCAATATTAAATCGAGGACAGTTTTAGGTGTCATTTTTGTATTGGACTGTTCTTATTACATATCGATGGTGGTAGGTAAATATATTATGATTGAGCCATAGATATAAAAAATAACCGGCCAAGTGCGAGTTGGACTCGCGCACGAAGGGTTCCGTACCAAAAAGGCCAAAAAAACGGGTTTGTTGTATGGGAGCCCCCCATAATATATTTTTTATTTTGTTTTTAGTATTTGTTGTTATTGCGGCAACAGAAATACATAATTTGTGAAAATTTCAGCAGTCTAGCTATCGCGGCTCTAGAGATACAGCCTGGTGACAGAGCGACGGACAGACGGACAGACAGCGAAGTCTTAGTAATAGGGTCCCTTTGGGTACGGAACCCTAAAAACTATACATATTTTTCATCAGTGACAGAAAAACGACTTCACCAAATGAGCACGGATTGAACTTCTAAGTGCTCCATCAACTTAGTTGCATCCAGTTGTAAGTCTTGTGCGTAAGGTACAATTTGCATTAGAGTAATGACACATGACATTAGCTACTTTAAACTTGCTAAGTTCGAAGAGACAGTTATGTACAAAACTGTATTTTATTTTATATTTTAGCAACTTTATTGCACTTATAATATCAGTATATAAATATGAGAGCATGCCCGGCATGCGAGGAGATGCGGGTTCGAGTCCCGCCTGAGACAAAATTTTTCAAGTTTATATACTGATATTATAAGTGCAATAAAGTTGCTAAAATATAAAATAAAGTATATAAATAGCTGTTTCATCTTAACTGACTGTCAAACATCTGCAAAGATGTTTCTTTCGGGTGTTAAGGGTGCAAACTCCTAACATTTGATGAAACAACGCTGGCTTACAGCGTAAGAATATACTTGAAAAATTCGCGCCATGTCGCAGTGTCTCGGTGGCCTGATGGTATGGCGCCCGCCCGGCATGCGAGGAGATGCGGGTTCGAGTCCCGCCTGAGACAAAACTGTAATTTTAATTTTATCTATCGATAGAACTGATTATTTCTTCTATTTTTAGGGTTCCGTACCCAAAGGTTAAAAACGGGACCCTATTACTAAGACTTCGCTGTCTGTCAGTCTGCCTGTCATCAGGCTGTATCTCAAGAGCCGCGATAGATAGACAGTTGAAATTTTCACAAAATTGTATTGTTTTTCTGTTGCCGCAATAACAACAAGTAATAAAAACAAACAAACAAACCCGTTTTTTGGCCTTTTTGGTACGGAACCCATCGTGCGCGAGTCCGACTCGCACTTGGCCGGTTTTATTACTAACCTGCTTAAAGATAAATGAAAAAAATATTTTGAATATATTTTTTCAGTGTTTTTAGTTATTAAACTCGCCTCTATTTGTTTGCAAGGCACAGTGACGCAGTTTATACCGGGACTTATTTAAAGGTTACGGTATAAATATGCATCGATCCAGGCTCCTTGGAGATGCTCTGTCTAATAATGATCAAAAACTGTATTAAATACTAATAATATGGCAATTATGACTCCTATTTAAGAGAGATATTCATCCGCAGACTGAAGCGACTAATGAAGTTTAGGTATGTTGGGCTAAAGCATACATTTCAAAGTCAGTCTATAGGCTTCCAAATAACAAAAATTATTTTAAATCCGAATGCGATCATTAATTTGCTATTTATTGACAAACTCTTACAAAAAAATCCATAACTTTTGTTATTTTAGCTGTAAGTAAATGTATTATAGCAATATACATATACTGTAAATTTCGACCAAAAGACGAATAAAAATTAAATGCTATGTATATTTACAAACCTACTATGATAATAATGTTTTAAGACATATTTGCTATGCGGTGGCATCGGTATAGTTGAGTCATTATTCATATACTTACCTAACTATCAAACACAGTAGACGAGACTGAGTAAGTCATATGACAACGACTAGTACCTATTAAAATTTGGTCTGTGTTTTATTTTGTGATTTTTCATATTAAGAAAGTCAACGTTTGTACACTTTGATAAGATAATTTTATTTACAATCAATTTAGAAAAAATAACACTAATTATAATTGTAAGAAAAATATTTATTTAAATTTTTGTAATCATCATCATCATCATCATCATCATCATCATCAGCCTATCGCAGTCCACTGCTGGATATAGGCCTCTCCAGTTGCACGCCACTTAGGTCGATCCTCGGCTTCTCGCATCCAGCTCCTGCCAGCCACCTTTGCCAGCGTCCTACATTGCGTTTGCCAAGACGCGGTCTCCACACAAGAACTCGTTTACCCCAGCAGTTAGCGGTTCTGCGGCTAATATGGCCCGCCCACTGCCACTTCAGCTTGCTAATCCGGTGGGCTATGTCGGTAACTTTAATTCTCTACCGGATCACCTCATTTCTGATTTAATCCCTAAGAGAAACTCCGAGCATAGCTCTTTCCATAGCCCGCTGAGCGACTTTGAACTTGTGGACTAGCCATACCGTCAGAGTCCACGTTTCGGCTCCGTATGTCATGACGGGTAGGACGCACTGATTGAAGACTTTCGTCTTGAGGCATTGTGGGATCGACGATGAGAAGACTCGACGTAGTTTCCGAAATGCTGCCCAACCCAACTGAATTTTTCTGTTCATCTCATCCTCAAAGTTGTTTCTACCTAACTGCAATGTAAGCCCAAGGTACACGTATTTCTGAACAACTTCGAGGACGGTGCCGTGCATCGCAATCGGTTGCGGTAGTACATGTTCATTAAACATAACCTTGGGTTTATCCAGGTTCATCCGCAAGCCGATGCGTACAGAAGAGTCAGCCAGGTCATTCAGCATCTGTTGTAGGTCCTGCAGCGTTTCTGCCATAATGACGATGTCGTCTGCAAATCGCAAGCGAGAGATGTTTTCGCCATTGATGTTGATGCCTCGTCCTTTCCATTGCAGTGTCTTGAACATATCCTCCATTGCATTTGTGAACAATTTCGGGGAAATGACGTCCCCTTGTCTCACTCCTCGATGCAACGGTATAGGTTTTGTTTGCTAATTCTGTACTTGGACGGACACGGTGGCGGCTTCGTAGAGACATCTCATCACTTGCACGTACCGCCAATCTACTTGGCAACGCTGCAGGGACTCCAAAACGAACCAGATCTCTACCGAGTCAAAGGCTTTCTCATAGTCCACGAATGCTAGACACAAGGGCTGATTATACTCTTCGGTTTTTGTGCGTCTGCATAGGAGGTATGGCCATAATCGCCACGCTGGGCAGACGGGTTGGCAATCGCAGGGCGTAGCTTCTCGCACCGATGACGAAATAATAATAATAATTAAGTAAATAAATAAATGTGGACAACATCACATACATTGTTCGGATCCCAATTTGAGTAACTAAGTATCTTAAGCACTCGTAGGTTTTTTGGAAATCAGAAACAACGAAGATACCACAAACTCTCAGACCCAAGAAAATGTAGAAAAAACTTTTTTTCTGCATTGACCCTTCCGGAAAAAGAACCTGGGACCTCGGAGCAGGCGACATCTTGAAAACCGGTGTATACGCCACTCCGCCGCTCCGGAGGTCGTCAGAAATAAATTAAGCTCTTTAATTACACAAAAAATCTCTGCATAAATTCATTAACAAATTGGAAACTCACAAATCCTGTGAAAAATTAAATTTTTTATTTGGGTATTAAGACTTGAGCTATGGATTTAGCTAAATAAGGGACTGTAAATTCTAGTATTTCTTTATATAGAACTAGCTTTTGCAAGCGGCTTCGCTCGCGTTAAATTCGGGTAGCAATAAAATTTAACCCCCTCTTTTAAGGGGTTGGGGGCGGATTTCCAAAAAAAATAATGATGCGCTATTTTTTTATTAGTCACAAATAATCCCCGTACCAATTTTTAGCTTTCTACCTTGAAAATTGCAGAATGCTTCATAGAATCTTTCACCCGCCATTTTAAGGAAGTGGGGGGGGGTAGAAGGAGATAAAAAGTAGCCTATATCACTTTCCATCCCTTCAACTATCTCCACTTAAAAAATGACATCAATTTGTCGCTCCTTTTTGCCGTGAAAGACGGACAAACAAACAGACACACACACTTTCCTATTTATAATATCAGTTCTTCACATTTTCCAACTTCGGCTTTAGCCAAAGGAATGCTAATTTCTAAAAGAACCACACCCTTGGTCTGTGTTAGATTATACAGGGATTACGTAGAATTTAATCCCTATAGTGAGATGACGCTTTTAGTTCAAATGAAACCTTGATGCAGCAATATTTTACGTCGTAAAAAGATTGTTTTGGAATAATAAAAATATGCAATGCCCTCTGGGAACTATATTATTAAAACCGCATTCTTGTTTTGACTTGTAAATTTTTGTGTTCTGTAAAATGCACTACGACTTTTTTAAAGTCAAGTAACGTTGCTGTTAGGCCGCAACCTTGCCGCAACCAAAACCAATGTTATATTTTATATTCGTTAAAGATAACATTCTATGGGAAGTAAAGAAAAAATCAATATATTATTTTTCAACATTTTCAGTTTTTATAATAAATATTCCCTTGTGTTTAATTGATACTTTAAAATAAAAAGAAACATATTTTTACAAAGAAAGTCAAATAAAAACCTCAGTATCTCAGTATGTCAACTTGAAACTTTTTTGTCTCAGGCAGGACTCGAACGTTCTTCAAGTTTAAATAGTTGGAAGTAATTTGGCAAAATATTATGTAAGGACTATTATAACAAGAGTTGACAAAAGTCTTTTTTAACTAAAATATATTTTTAATTATGTTATGTTACATAAAATACATCACTTTACGATTTTCGTATATTGCTCCTACTTTCGAATTGGATTGTTACTGTGATAATAGATTTGTAAGGGATGTTCATAAAATACATAATAAGGTTACTATTGAGGGAAGCGCACTCGCACTGATCGTGGACTCCAATCCTGGTAAGGACAAGTGTTTGTATAAATAATGAACGGGAATAGAATGAATTTCGTTCTCTATATCCACAGTATTTTGCTTCGTTTGAGTTAACAGTTTTAACATTCAATCAAATCAACATAATGTTGCACTATGAATAAGAGATGTTTATTTTTAGTCATTTACTAAAAAATTAAAACATTATCAAGGTATCATGTGGTTTTGTTTTTAGCTTAATCACGTTCACATTTATTTAATGTAACCTAAATATTGACGTTTTTTTCTTCTTTGTTAATAATGATAAGATTCAGGTGATATTTGGTTTGAGCTTAGTGCTTTCTTGATAAACTTATTGGGTCAACTTTCTATATATTAACAGCCTCTAATCATCCCATAGCAAGAGCAAATATCTCCATCATTCAATTAAAGTTACTATATACGCAAACCCGCCAATAGTGGGAACAAGGCATGATCACCACGCTTGCCAAATGCAGGTTGGTGATCACAAACCCGAGCAATGTTCAAAATTCGAAACTCCTGTTGCCCGACCCGGAAATCAAAGTACCTAGTCATTTTCTTCTTTTAGATTGTGGCGAACCAAGTGTTTTGACATGTCTTACACGATTCCGCCAGTGTCTCGAATGGGAAAGTACCTAGTCTCTACGCTTGGCAAAGTAGACAGTAAACTGACTTGTTGCCGAAGACTTAACCGCCTTGCAGTGGGTCAATATAGGCTGTTACCTTACTTTGTTTTATTTGTCATGCACAAACATCCATACTAATATTATAAATGGGAAAGTGTGTGTGTATTTTTATTGCCGTCTTTCACGGCATAAAGGAGCAACGAATTGACGTGATTTATTAAGGAGCGATAGTTCAACTGAATGGGTGGAGAGTGACATAGACTACTTTTTATCTCTTTCTAACAACCCACTTTCCTAAAATGGGGGATGGAAGTTTGTATGGTGCTCCACCATCCTCCTTCCGCAATTTTCAAGGTAGAAAGCTAAAAAAATGGTATGCCGGCTGTTTGTGACTAACACAAAAATCGGGCATTATTTTTTGTTGGAAATCCGAACCCAACGCTTAAAAGAGGGGGTGAAATTTTATTGGTAGCCCGAATTTAATGCGAGAGAAGCCGCGGGCAAATGCTAGTTTTTTTTTAATAAAAAGTTCATTTACAAAATTATCACACAAGACGACCGTCGACATAAAAACAGTAAAACTTCTATTAAACTTCCTTATCGCAGATTTCATAACGATTTAATCAAATAGTCTCTTGGACCACTTTGCTATGGACGATTAGCAATTTTCCACAAAAGCAGATAAAATCAATATCTTAAACCTCTCGGGCAATTTCAGACGCAACAAGATGTTAGATAGAACACGCAGCGGAGTGAAACTGCGTCGTTATGTTATTCGATAAGGTTTGAGAGGATAGGTCAATGACTACAATTTTCTCTTCAGTTTTGATTGTTGTTAATAATACAAACTTTATATTTAACAACAAACAAAACTTCTGAGATCGTTTTCCTGTGAATTTTATATTTGAGTTAGGATTTTGGCTTGGATATAAAAATATAATTTATAAAGCTAGAATGAAATATAAGATTTCGGTTAGGATATATAGAATAAAATTATTTAGTTAGAATGAAATAAAATATTTCTTACTTTATCTATATGATATTTAAGCAATTTAATTGCATTCATAATATCAGTATTTAAACTTGAAAAACTATGTCTCAGGCGGGACTCGAACCCGCATCTTCTTTCATGCCGAGCGCGTATAGCTGTTTCATCTTAACTGACTGTCAAACATCTGCAAAGATGTTAAGGGTGTAAACTCCTAACATTAGATTAGACAACGCTGGCTTACAGCGATAAGATATGCTTCAAAAATTGTCTCGGTGGCTTAATGGTGCAGCGTCGCGCCCGGTTCGAGTCCCGTCTGAGACAAAGTTTTTCAAGTTTAAATACTTATGGAATATATCTTGTTTTTCGTAAAGGAGTTCTTTTAAAAGACGACAGGGGGCAGTGTAATTTCTCCATCATTGGCCAAACTTGGCCAAACTGCAGTCGCCGCAACCGGCCTTTCAAGAGATAAATAGCCCTCCTCATGGCAAAATCCTCCGTCTTGAAGAGACCTCTGTCCAGCGCTGGAGTTATATGAGCTGATGAATCATAACAATGATAAAAGTTCAAATCAGTAAAACGCAAAATCGTCGACGTCGTTCCGCGTTGCTACTGCTCTATGAATATTTATATGTAGGTTATTTAATAACACACAATTAGGTTGAATGCACTCGTTTCGATATAGGCCTTGTGACAGATAACAGAACTGCAATAAGATTTGTTATCATTTGTAGTTATGAAACAGAACAATAACGCTATAAACATTACCATTCGTAAACTCCGTGCACAATGGGGTAAAACAAATATCATGCTGATTTTGTGTTTAGACAACCTAAATATTATTTCTATGCATAGCAACATGCTTTATTCGCTTTAAGAACGAAATATTGTTTTTTTAATAGCATAGTTTATATCTAATCGTACGGCTATAAAGGCTCAGCTTGGCTTTTATTTACATGATAGTATATATGTATACATCGAGTTAATAAATGAGTAACAAATATTTAAGAGGTATTTATTAAATTTAAATAGGTAAAGAGAATTTAAGTAATTATTAGAAAATACAACTAATAATCGCCAGCCTATTATGTGATTATACCCACAGAACATGAAAAAGGTTAGAAAGGCGATGTAGGCGGGGCATTCGCACCACTGAGGTTATGAGCTTGTACTCGTAAGTGAACGCTGTGATTGGTTTCTTCTGACGTCGCGGGTCAAAAAAATTCGCATGATTGGCGTTCTTTAAACACGTTTATGTGTGCCCCACTACACATAAACGTGTTCAATGCGGCGACCCCGGCTCTCAATGTTCTCATACAAATGGCGCATGACAGCCTTTCTAACCTTTTTCCATGTTCTGTGATTATACCTCTAGAAAACGTCCTGCCTTTCGGGATTACCAAATTGTGTTTTTGCCGCGTTTAGTTAAGTCCCTAAAATCAAAATACTTAAACACATTGGGTGTTAGGATATAAAACTTAGTATCGATTGCTATACACTACTACTTCTTTGAATTTCGTTAAAAAATCACACAAACATATTTTACCAAATATTCAGTCTTGACATAACGAAACTAGGTTCACAATCAGCGTCACAAGAGTGTCCTAACCAAATGAGCACCCAAGTCATCTCTGTGCTATTTCAATGTCAATAAGCATGTCGCAATTTTCGCCTAAAGGTGTATAAATATCAAGATTCAGGACTAGAGGAATAATGGATTATAATGTTTATTCTTTGTGATGTTGAATAAAACAAATTTCTATCTCAAACGGCCCTAAAATATAGATATGTTTTTATACCACGTGAATCAAATTTGTCCACTTTATTTCGTTTGAAATAGAGTTTGGCCATATTAAAAGTCTGCACAAAAACCTATTTAGAATACTTTATTTGATATTTTAGCAACTTAATTGCACTTATAATTGTTGAGTATAAACTATTTAGAATGTTAATACTCAGCTGCATCAATAAATTGCCCAGAATTTAGAAGAAACCTTTTTAGCGATTCAGTAAGTCAATAAATTATTAGCAAACTATTTCGCTCTGATGAGTGATCAGCAACTTGTCGTACAACAGTAATATCTTCTAGATTTCTAAAATACTTCAAAAATCTTTAGCACCTCACTAAACTATGTTTATGTTATTTTCTGACAAAGGTAATGGAATAGATTGCTAAGTCCGCAGTTGCCCCCTTGAATTAAACTTGAAAGATCTTTGCAGTATTTGACTCAAACTCAATTACTACAAACCCTGAAAAGGGGTAAACAGTCTTTGTAAGTAGGTACCTATAACACGTTGTCTTGTTCTCTTTCAGTTCTTAAGTCTTAAAATGACCTATAAATGTGTGCAGGTAAACGACTAACTGAAAACTATGATTTGGTACTTTTAAAAGATAATCATATTCATGTAATAACGAAATATTTGCCAACGAATGAATAATGCATTAGTCCTCCGTTTCGAAGAATTAATTAAATATGAGCCAGTACCTCCACGGGCGACTTCTCTTTGGACCTCTAAACCCTTCAATGGATGTTAAACCTTAAGCAGAAACGTAAGATAAGGCCTAAAGCCAGTTGGATACGTAAAGCTACCAGCACATTGCAAGAAAAGCAGAATAACGATAGAATACTGCAATTTTAACAGTAAATATTTTGTTCCCTTTTTTTAAATTTCATTATTAGAATCATTAAAAAAAAATAGTGTGACATTTTCAATAGTCAAGTGACGGCATTAAAATATGCTCAGCGCCTTGTCAGATAGAGAAGATGTTATTATCTGTCACTTTTTGCTTTGTGTTCTGTGATTTTCAACAAACATTTTCCTATGTTAACATTGTTTATTTACTGCATAATTTGTAAATAGCGAATATTTAATCCTGTGCAGATTTTTTTTACATTTTATTTTATTCCGACGCTACAGTTATGTAAAAGCCACTCAATTTGGCAGGTAGTCAGACTGTCCTCATAATCATTTATTGTTTTGTTTGTCATAGTATATTAACTGAAAATGGCTAGGTTTTCAGTTAATATACGATGGCATACAGAAGTAGAACAGTAGACAGTTGAAGCAAATTTGAAACAATTAGATAGAAAGATTACAATTTAAATTTTGTTTTTCTATTAGTAATAACGAGTACGAGTACAATATATTACACACCTATATCATTCGCTATAGATTCAGTGTGCTACTGGCCTTAATGCTACGAAACGTTTTACAGTCGGGCGACACTTTCAGCATTAGACAATGTGAATATTTATGGACGACAAATTGAGAAAGCGTGAATCGTCTTAAAGAAGCACCCTCTATAATGCTACTGATTATTTAGAGGGTTTAGTCCAGTCTGCGGAAAGGAAGGCGACTAAACTATTTACAGTGTTGTTAACTAAAATAAAGCATGCATTTAAATCCTACAAGGAATTATTGTAAGTACTAACGGGTGCCCGTGGCTTTGGCTACGTGGAAATCGTGATCACGTAGAAATGATTTCTCTTTTTTTACGTTTTTGAGGTAGGTACTTATGTACAGAAACATTCAGGGAATTTAATTGCTTAAAATATTCATTTGATTTGCTCTAATTTTGTCGAGTTACAGAAGTCATTCGTCATTTGCTTTTTGTTCAGTGGTATGATCTTTTATAAGCCGGCAAAAGGAAATGGTGCTAATTGTCAACAGCACAAAATCCCAAAGTTAAAATATCAACACCAAAATCTGAACACTCCAGAATATCAGCAGTTAGGAAGTCAACAGTTCACAAGACCAAAGATAACGGATAGAAAGCAGTTATGAACGTTATGTAAGTGTGAAAAAAACATACATACATATTTTATTTACTATTTATTTGACGAGGATAACTACTTGCTGTTATTTATTTTATTATTTTCATTTAATTTGTAAACTGATAAAGTAGTGCATATCTATAATGCGACGCAGCTAGCAACTCTTTGCCGCGGGCTTTTAATTATGTATATGCGCAGACTCATGTTCCGGAATTGCATGAACTGTATTTACAAACAAGAAATCTAAGAAAGATATGACATTGTTTGATGAATGTAGAAAATGTATTTAAAGATGTCAATTTGACATAAATATCAAGCAACAATGTATATTTCTCTATACAAATTTGTTTTCACAGATTACTTACAAAGATGCAATAGTAATTATCATCCAAGCTTACACACACACCTAAAAGAAGGAGGATGAATGAAGTTGGAATTTTCTGTGTACATGATAAGGTCATTAGTAATTTCAGTTCTATTTCTGTACCTAAACAGGCCTTAGGAAGCACTAACACAGATCCCAATGCTTCAACCTATATAGTACCATTGCTTAAAGACAGCGTAGGCCCGAGAAGAAGCAGAACAAGTAACTCGGTCACTATTGTCAGTCACTTGTTCTTATATGTAAATGAAAATAAATAACTGAAAGTTATGCCCGGCGTACATAATGCGCATAACTCTTGATAGACTGCACCAAAATGTTTGTAATGTTTCAGGAGAAGGTTTGAATGGAAGAAAATTATTGATAACTGTTTGGAAAAGAAACTGTTCCAGAAAAATCCACATGATAAGTGTGTAAAGGGTGAACATGGTAAAAAAACAGACCATTTGGTTGCATTATCTTTATCGGTTAACCCGTGCAAAGCCAGGACGGACGGCTAATTTTAAATATCTGTATTTAAAATTTAAAAATGATGTCTCAGGCGGGATTCGAATCTGCATCTCTATGCATACCAGGCGCGGCGCTATCAAACTGCGTCACAGCGCGAATTTTTTAAGTATATTCTTATCGCTGTAAGTCAGATTCTGATATTCTGATATGATTGCAATTAAATTGCTAAAATATCATATAATGTAATTTCAAATAGTTCTGTTTACAAAAGAGATACATGTCAAAACAATCTAGGACAATTTAATACTGTTTCAGTCTAGATTTGTAACCTAATTCTACCATTAACTTAAAACACGTATCTCTGGTTCCCAAATTAAGCTGATTTGAATGTTTTCGCGTGAGCGCTGTTTTGTTGGGAAGATTACATCGTATTAGAGACGGAGACATGCCGCAGTGTAGGTACGCACATTATGTTTGGATCCGGCTATTGTTTTTGTCGGAACACTGCTTAGTAAGTCTGCATACCTCTTCGTGTATACAAAAACACTCTTGAAACTTATATTACACACGATTTGTCAATATAAAGGAGATAAATAAAAACTGTAATCACTTTTGTTAGTCATCAAATAAAATTTTTCATCGGATCCTATAATAAAATGGCAAAAATTAACTGTATCTGGTTTTTACGCCCCTTTGAGGGAGGATATACAAACTATGTCAGTCCTACAGTCTCATACTTATCTCCATACCAAATTTTATCCATATTAGTTACGTAAACTGATTTGAATAAAATTACAATTATAGTAGTATAAACACTAATTAAATACCAAATGCTTAAAAATTATTACACTTAACCACAAAGTACTACTATGGCCATGTTTCGTCAAATTGTTTGCGCGGCGTAATAAGGTCTGTCAGCGACTTGAAGTCCCTAAACCGCACGAGTGCAATTCCTTTAACTTAACTGACTCATACGTTTAGTTGGTTAAGAGTTTTGTCTGTAGTATTAACACTTATTTAATGCCAATAGCTAAATTTTCGTCTTGTAGTTACATTTAAGCCGGAAACTTGTACTACAGCCATGTCTCGTCAAATTAAATGTGCGTTTGCACGGCGTAAAAAGTTGTGCCCGCGACGTTAAGTCCCGGAACCGCACGTGTTCCGCTCGTTACCCGGAATGAGTTTACACTAAGGAAGTGTAAAAAAGTGAAAAGTAACGGCTTATGATAACGGCCCTGCAGTGTGGGCTAAGGCCTCCATCATTGAAATCAAGTTACTAAACTTGCCAAATGATCACAAACCCGAGCAATGTTCCAAGCTCAAGTTGCCCGATCCCGAGATCTGGACTCGGTAACCCATTAGACTAACGGGGCTTTACGCTTATTTAATGCCGATAGCGAAAATTTTCTCCTATCATTATACATATTCAAACCGAAAACTTGTACTACAGCCATGTCTCGTCAAATTAAGACGCTGACATGAGCCAAATTCAGCTCAATGAAGATTGTTTTGCTTTAAGCCTATGGCTCGTATTGTTGCCAAATTCTATGTAGTTGTAATTGATCATATTTTTGACCAGGTGGTTGTTTCCAAAACACGATTCTAAAAACTTTTCTCGATAGAAAATAATCTTTAAGTAGCCTCTGAAAATACATAAATTACCATTTTTCTCAGCAGTCCGTATAACAATGATAATAAAATTTTGCTATATTGTATATTACATGTTGCTTAAGCAAATGGCTGATTTAGATTTTTAATAAAATGGCAATTTTAGATTGCACAACGAATTTTGTTGTTTGGCACTTAGGCCCTTCTATTCCATGCGCTTTTTCTCTGTCACTCCTATGGGAATCGACAGTGATAGCTGCGGCGCGTTCCAAAGAAATTCAAAGACGAATAAATTTGTGGGCGTGTTTATTGCTCAAGGTCATCGGCTGCAGTCAGCGTCTTAAATGTGCGTTTGCGCGGCGTAACAACAAGTTCTGTCCGCGACGTGAAGTCCCTAAGGCCTCGACCTCGAATTTCGCGGGCAGCGGCGCGGGAGCGGCGCGGCACTGCAAATGTATGGACAAGTCGCGCGGACGAGCGGCGGGCGCCTACATTTGCAGTGCCCGCGCCGCTGCCCGCGAAATTCGAGGCTGAGGCCTTAACCGCACGAGTGCAATTCCTTTAACTTAAACTGACTTATACGTTTAGTTGGTTAAGAGTTTTGTCTGTAGTATTAACACTTAGTTAATGCCAATAGCAAAATTTTCGTCGTGTCGTTACATTTAAGCCGGAAACTTGTACTACAGCCATGTCTCGTCAAATTAAATGTGCGTTTGCACGGCGTAAAAAGTTGTGCCCGCGACGTTAAGTCCCGGAACCGCACGTGTTCCGCTCGTTACCCGGAATGAGTTTACACTTACGAAGTGAAACTGTTGCTAACAATTTCGTATGTCGAGGCATTTAAGTTAATTCCTTCAAAAGGGTTTGACGGCGAAGTTTGTAAACACAAAATTTGAAACTAGGTAATTAAGCTGAAACGAAATGATCCCAACTATTAACAATGACGCTTTGGCCTAGTGGTTTAAATACTGGGCCAAGATCATGAGGTCCTGGTTTCGAACCCAAGACGGGCAACAAGAGTTTCGAATTTTTGAATATTGCTCGGGTTCGTAATTACCAACTCGCATTTGGCAAGCATGGCGATTATGCCTGTACCCATCATTGCTGTAGTATCTCGAATTCAGTGAGGAGGTTGTAGTGAGATGAATATAGGCCGTTACTATTTACAACGACTGTCTAGTCGCAGTTTCTGATTTCGCTAATTGTTCATACGGGTGACAACCCTTTCATTTTATCATTTTATCGTCTAAAAAGGAAAATGTTATTTTACTCTTTATGCAATTTGATTCTTCAGTTAGCAATTCCCAAAGCATCTGATAAATTACTGAATAGCTTTTAACTTACCCTCATTTATGTTAATTACTCATGTAAGTGGCTGTATGGTTCATAAAGATAAAAGAAATATTTATTTAAATTTAAACGTGACTGTTTGGCTGATCAATGACAAAGCTCGAACCACCAGACGAATCGGGCTGAAGCTTAGCATCATCATCATCATTCCACTAGTGCTAAGAGAAGAGATGGTGCAATTACATGTTCGTGTCTACACAAAAAGGATCCTCCAATCCTCACTGTTTAATCGATCAATCACACAACCGAACAACCGAAAGGATCGGGCTAAAAGGGCAATGTTTATATTTGGCCTAGCTTAAACATGTCGCTATCAAAAAAATAATTTAACCAATATTTATTTTACTGAAGTTGACTATCTTAGCATCCGGTTTATAATTCAAGATTTTGTCCTGCCAAAACATAGTTTACCAACAATTTATTTCATAAAATTGATTCAAATCGATACTATGTCCCGCGCGAATGAAAAATATTACTCAATGTTAATTCGTTCTGATGATAAAAAATATGGTTTATTTAGTGTGACCAGCTAGCATTACATTAAAGTGTTCATAAACTAGTATTTTGCTAAAAAATATTGAAAATAATATGATGCAATCGATTATTTATCGATCATTCTCTAATTTGTGAATATGCGTGTGGACAGCACGAAGCAAAAAAAAAGTTAAATGTCAAACTGTCATTCGCTTTGTATTTTTATATCGTTAGCGTTGTTTTTGTTCTGTTAAGTTCTGTAATAAAGACTTTATTTCCTCAGTACGGGCTCTGATATATTTTCTACTTCCCACGACTTTGACGCACTTTCAGATATTAAACTCGCATCTTATAAACAAATCTCGGTAAAACGTTTACCAAGGCTCACCTTTGTTGTTGTAAGTAACCTTCTTTTAGCACATGTTAAAAAACAGTTTTTATGGATTCTGATACAAAATACAGTTTATATTTTGTATCTTATTATTACAAACTAACAATACAACTACAACAAAAACGCTCAATCGCTTGTCCACGCTAGGCCAAATTCACTATGGTAAGTGGGCAATGCCCTTTTTGTATACATATTTAAGCTTTAATTACTATGACTCTTTAAAATTTTTCATCTAGGAAAAATCATCAAGTTTCACTTTGTAAAATAGGCGAGGTCATACAAAAGAAATTTGCAGCGTTGAATTAAGAAATTAATTAATAAACAAAAAACAATTGCACCATTCTCGAACTCTGTCCTTCATTATCACAAAGGTAAGATTCATAGCAACATACCTTTCTAATTATACTTGACAAATTACCACTTACAGTTGAACATCTTGATAACCCTTCCTAATTCCACCTGGCTTCATCTAACAGCATTTCTATTCGAATCCTACGTTTGAGTAAACTTTAGTCCCACAGACCACGGATCAAGTCAGAATTCGTCCTTTATAGTAACACCGGCTGTTGAGGGTTGATTAAATTCCACGACTCGGGTTAACTGTTTCTAACTTGTGTGGCGACTTTACAACCTGCCGGTGACAATACGATTTTAATTCAGAATGAAATTGGATTGCTGAGATTTATTCCATTTTCAAACACAACTATCGTTTTATTGGTTTCGATCGAAGTAACTTTTTTGTACATTTATAGTTGGGTATTGGCGACCTCCGTAGCGGAGGAGCGTGCAAAGCGGTTTTCAAGGTGTCGCCTGCTCCGAGTTCCCGGGTTCGATTTCAGACGGGTCAAAGTAGAAAAACAGTGTTTTTGTACATTTTCTCGGAAATGGGTTTATACGGGTCAAAGTAGAAAAACAGTGTTTTTTGTACATTTTCTCGGAAATGGGTTTTTATGTACCTTAGTAGTTTCTGATTCCCAAAATACGAGTGTTGTTGTGAAATTTTTGAAATGTTTTTTACGTTTAAGTGATGTTTTTTACGTTTATTTATATTATTACTCAGAATCTTAGAATAATAACGCTTAGAACCCTAGTAGGCCCTAGCGTATTGATGCATTTTCAAGTCGGCCTTTTAAGGCTTAGTACGTTTGACGTGTTTGACGTCGCGTCAGTAACCCGCCCGGTGAAGCTGTAACGGCCTTCTGCCACAGCATAGGTCCTTTCAAAAAAAAAAAAAAAAAAAACGTCGCGTCAGACGTCATTATAAAGTTCCACTGTCAACAGCCCTCGTAATTTAATTTAAAAAGTGCATACTGCACAGTGAAAGGATGTCACAACGCGTCTCACAATAAGTATAGGGATACGAAGATCACATTTCACCCGTAACTACTGTTTTGCAACTTATAATTCTGAGTTAAACATTCATCAAAATTAGAAAGTAAAATGTAAACAAAACAGCCGCCATTGCAATGAAAATGTTGCCAGGTATAGGAAAAAATTCCCAGATTTTTCATTTTTGTTTTCTTCACATTTTTGTGTGGCATTAATTATGTACGATTTCATAAGTAAGTAGGTAATATTACGTACTGATAGTTTCAGTTCTGTCATTAAATATTTCTAATTTAATTCGTATTTGTTTCTACTTACATATACCATCCATGAAAACCTCTACCTATTGGCAGGTGATATAGTGTAGAGAAATATTATAAGAAAAGGAGTTGTCCCGTCGTGGATACGCCAACTGCACTTTTTCGTCGTGAGTTAAAAAAAACAGGAATAAAAGATAAATCATTAACGATTCTTAGACCTACCCGATAGGCACACAAAATTTCATGAAAACCGGTCCAGCCGTTTTGGAGTAGTTTGGTAACAAACACCGCGACACGAGAATTTTATATATTAGATTTTGAATCAGTCGATCGTATTTTTTTTATTAACTAAAATGAATAATAAATAAAATAAATAAAAATAAAAAAGCCTGTATTTCTTGCAAACAATTGAATATTACATATTTTGTTAGTAGTTAATGCTTAAAGTATGTACTTATTTCTATATTAATATTTACCCTAACCCTATTTATATAGTGTTAGTATTATTTAATTCTTATTATTATATTTTAATGAGATTAGTCTGCAAGAACCCTTTTGCAGGTAAAGGCCTCCTCCAAATTTTGCCAATTCTCTCTCGAGTTTGCAGTTTGCTTCCAATTTAGTCCAGCCGTGTTTATAATTTCGTCCTCCCATCTCTTACGAGGTCTTCCTTTTTTCCTTTTGCCCGCCGGACCTCTCCATGCTGTAATACTTTTAGTCCATCTCTGGTCTTGAAGGCGCGCCACGTGTCCAGCCCACTTCCATTTCAGTGATAGAGCTTTTTCTAGACCGTCTGTTGCTTTTGTAATATTTCTAATTTTCGTATGTCGTATTTTTTGATTTTTTTTGATACTTAACATACTTCGCTCCATCCCACGTTGGCATGTTATAATTTTATTTTTGACATTTTGGTTAAATTTCCATGTCTGGCAACTAAAATGAATAGGTATTGATAATTAATGTACAATGCTATTTTTTGACGATTTATTTCACGACACATTTTGAAAACAATTTGCATAAAGCTGAGGCGAAACGACCGTCATTTGATTGATTTGACCGTATTTTGAGTTGTGATTTTTGGTCCGAAGATATTCTGAGCCGCAGAAAACTCATTTTGCGTCGCCGTGTAGCACAAACATGACTTTTGTATGAAATCGAATGCAGCGTGAAGTAAGCTACTCATTTTAGGCCAGTCGGACAAAATTGGAACACTGCAACAATTTCCCCGCTTTTTAGGGAAATGTCATTTTACTTGCAACATTATATTAACGCTTGTGTGTGTGCCAACTGACGTAATTACGTGATGTTTGCGCACACAAAGATAAGTAAGTGGCTTCAATGTTTAGCGAAATTATGTGTGAAACTATCGTTCTAAATATGATCGAAGGTTCTAAGCGTTATTATTCTCAGCTCAGAATAGTATTTGATTTTGACGTCTTAAATGTCATTGTCATCAATTATGGCGTGATTGGAAAAAATTGTAATGAAATACATTTTATTGATCTATTTCTGACGTTATCTTTCCAACGTTTTTAATATTTATTATCGTATTCTTGGCAAAGACAAATCCATAACACCAAAATCGTAAAAATCGGTCCTACCGTTCTCGAGTTATAGTGGTGTAGCTAACTCGACTTTCTTTTATATATGTTACGCTCAAAGATCGAAAACGCTCATTGAGCGGGAAAATAGCTCACAACGCGTTGTGGTCACAGTAAAACATCCACATAGCGAAATTCGTGTTATGGCTCTAATGAAAACGCGCACGACGCGTTGTGGCAATCAAAGAAAGACCAAATAGCGAAATTCGTGTCGTGGCTTACATGCTATTAGATCTCAACGCGTTGTGGCAATGAAGAAAAGCCATGACGCGTATGGAATACTGTTTGATTACGACGCACACTACTTTCCGATATGGATCCTACTAGGCCTAGGCTGGAAACGTTTTGGTAGATGTCCTTAAGAAATATTTTTCATTTTATAAAATCACGGCATAACGTGTTTCTCGTTATCAAATATATTAAGTATATAATTATATACATTTAAATGAAACAATATTTATTATTTATTAAGATTACTTTATATTTCAACAAATCAACGTATTAAGTAATTAATCACTGAACACAAAATATTCATATCATTTGTAAATTAGTCATAATTCACATAAAATGATAAGGGTTTTAATTTTTTCATGACAATTAAAATTCTTTCTAAGATATGGTTAACACAATGAATGCTCAGAACGCGTCATGGCTTTTCTTCATTGCCACAACGCGTTGAGATCTAATAGCATGTAAGCCACGACACGAATTTCGCTATTTGGTCTTTCTTTGATTGCCACAACGCGTCGTGCGCGTTTTCATTAGAGCCATAACACGAATTTCGCTATGTGGATGTTTTATTGTGACCACAACGCGTTGTGAGCTTTTTTTTCCGCTACATACATACAACATATATATAAATAAAGATTGGTTCATAGAATTTCTTCGTGATGAGAAAAATATACCTAACGCCCCATTGGTTAAGTGGTTTTAGCACTAGACCAAGATTTTGAGGTCTTAAGTGCGATCACCTGGTCGGGCAACAAGTTTAGAATTTCTGAAGATCGCTCCAGTTCAGTTTGAGATCATCAACTAGCATTTATGTGTGTGAACGTAGTGATTATGCCTGTACCTATAATCGCTGTGGTAACTTCAATTTAATTAATGATAGAGCTGAGGTCTCTATCATATAAAGAATATAAAATGGGGGCGTGGCACGTGCGAACTCGATATGGGCAAACAGAACTATTGGACTCCGCGGCGGATTAGTTGCACTTCACCCGCGCCGACGCAAAGATCTCCTCATTTAGTTAAAATGCCGAGTTGTTCCGTGATTACTTGTAAAAATAGAAGTGTAACAAAAAACTACACTTATGATGGAGTCACGTACCATTTGTTAATATTACAATTTCATCATTTACTTGCTTATAAATCCATTAAACGAAATATTTAATGAAAACATCCATGTAACGATAATTGTATTGGCACAATATACATTGAAGGTTTGATACTAACTAGCTGTGTTGTGGGTACTATGCGACTGCGCAATGTATTGAGGTTTAATCGAAGCATTCACAGCCAGACGTGTGCGTCGCGACCACACTTTGTAGCCAGCTAATTAGGAATATAGTCCGATCCGAGTATTATCGATAGTTTTGTCGATGGACGTGACTGTTTCATGACTAATTTCGTGTATAAAATTTAAATTGTAAACCTGACTTGCCGTTATTATAAGCCTGATAATTAATTAAATAGAGGTAATATCGTACGTAACGTGGTAAACATGTAGTTTAAATAGATAGAGAGATTTGATTTTACTATACTTTGATTTAGCTTTCCAAATAATTATAATATAAAGGAAAAATTATAACTGGCAGAGGGCCTAATTGGTTTCTAGTGAAATTTTATAATTTGTCATTTAGATATTCACAGGCATAGTAGTGTTTATAAAAGAAAATCTCTTTTAATGTTAAAGTTTTCAAAAGTTGATTCCTGTCAATTTTTTTATCATGCTCCCTTATTAATAGAGCGCTTTGGATATATTTGAGGAGCTGGGAGACACCTTGTATAAGAAGAGAATTCTACTAGAAAAGTTTTACATTGTAGGTGCAGAAATAGTGAACCCAAAAAAATAACATCTCCTTTTCTTCGATAAACTGAAATGGCTACCATTTTATTATTATTCTATCTAAATAAGTTTTCTTTTTACGAAAGCTTTATATAAATGTACAACAGATTTTGGCAAACTTATTAGCAATGTCACCTAAGATTATCGATAGGCTCATTGACAGTCATTGTCGCTGCACTAATTTGCATACAGCAAATTACGTATTGTGTAAGTGAGTAAGCGGTAGCCGCTGTAATTGGGTCCATGTTTGTGTGCGCACCAATGAGCGGTGCAAATTGATTTACCCTTATGCTTACAACAGTGTTATTTTAGTTGCGTTGCACACATAAATAATTCGGAGACACGGGTTCGCTAAGGATTTACGAGTAATTTCATATCTCCTTCTTTATATGATCTGAGATAGAGACCTTTGCCCTGCAGTGAGATCCATATTTATAGGTCGTTACTTTACTCTACTTTATAAATATATCCGAAGAAAAATATGCAAAATTACAAACAGAAAGTTATATGGTTATAACAATCTGTTAAGTGAGTAGTCGTCTCAATCTTGAAAACGTTGACGTAAATTATGACGCCGAGTACGAGCAAGATAGGGGTAATGACGTCATAGAGATGTTTAGACTCGAAATGAAAGTAGTAAATCTGGATCCCTTAGTACGAAGGCACGCAATAAGTTGAAAAAGAAATCTGAAGTACTTGATGTTGTCTTGACTATTTTGAAAAAACCCCAGAATATTTCATATATTAACATTTAACTTGATTATGATAATATTGTTAATATTAACAATATTAATTACATATCAACTTATGGCAAGTTATATTCATGTCAAAATAGCCAAAGTGAATTTCAAAGATAAACTCTGACTTCAGTCACATCATTAATCTACCAACGGTCTACCCGTGACTTCGTGTGCGTGAAATTTGTATACAAGATGAATTTTAATTACAATCAAAATTTTAATACAATCTACAAGACAAAAAATAAAATTATGTTTTTTTTCCTATCTATTTTCTAGCTCAGTTGTGAAATGACAAGATGAAGCACCTAGAAAATGTCCGCCAAAAATCCATAATTTTGGATACGCCCTTGCAACTGACTTTTTTCGCGATGCGCAATCTCATACTTTCCAGGCTTAAGACCATAAACATTGAAAACTATCTTTCGAAAAATATTTTCGTGTGTAAACTTAACCTACATTCTTTAATTTATAAATGGGCTCAAAATACAATGCTTGACGCTTATAAAAAATATTGACGGTGATGAAAAGGTCAGCGTGTATGTATTGCGCTCCCGGTTATGCTGCGTTTTTGTTTATATTGTGTTCCTGGGTATAACACCTGCTAGATCACTTTGAATTATCGCAACCGCTAACCATAAACAATATTGGATACGTAATCCAACGTCCATCTAAGAAGATATCTAAAACAAAAACTATCCTTTGTCCTATCTCTGTACCAAATTCCATTTTAATCTGTTCAGCAGTTTAAGTGTAAATAGGTAAGAGATAGACAAACTTTCATATTTGTAATATTAGTGTGGATGTTAGCTTATTTGTTTATGTTTCGTCTTGGTTTTGTTTGGTTCTTATATACTCTTGTTGCATAGTTTACTTCTTAGTTTCCTTTAGTTTTACGAGGTGTTAAGACTTTTTTTTTATTACTAATGTTTTTGGCATATATTTTGATGTCGAAAAGTTCGAATAGAAAATAACAAGGCAATCTTTTCAATTTCAATTTAAAATAAATTTTAATAACAATGTATCATTCCGATGTGTAAAATATTAAGTTTTACTTAAGCTAGAGAGTGGCAAGGAGCAGACCGTGAATCTACCAATTCAATTTAGGTAATTCATATAATTTATTGCATTCTATAATGTTATAAACATTTTACTAAGTACGTACATCTAATATAGGCAGTACATAGATCACAGATATTGGTCAATACCGCTCCTTTTTTTTTAAAGTCTCCGTAGACACTTGTTCTGAATAGGTTCAGAACAATTGTCTACGGAGACATATTTATTTTATACAATCCCACCTGAATAACTGGATGAAAAGGGTCGCCTTCAAATAAACCTATATTTCAAGTCACCGTTCGCCGTTTCGAAATAACGACAGCGGGCCATAATGAAAAGTTTATTAAGCCCAAATAAAAAGAATGTTAACGATACAGTAACCCCTTAATTTTATTGTTGTACGACCCTGTGAGTAATTTTTCACACGTTAAAAAACGTGCGTTTATTGTTTTCATTGCCGTTTTTCAATTTTGGCGAATAAGTCTCTAGGGTTTTGTTTAATTTATTTGGGAATGAATGCAAGCAAATTAAATTGGACTGTTCCAATGCCAGAAACGTTTGTTTATAGACCCGACATTTTCTGAAACAACTATAAAATCCGCATCCTTCAATTTATCATAATGACGTTTTTGTTTGATATTTAACACGTTGACGCTTCGAATACTCTACAGCGTACGTGATAACGGGTAGATGCGAGTTAAATCCGAAGTTAATAAATATGAATAACATCATACACACACAAACATTAGTCTGATTCCAAATTAAGGAACACTTCATGCATTCGTTTAATTTAAATCGAAACAAAAATGGTACCTGTGTTGTTTTTTTTTCTACAATATGCCGACCGGAAATCAAACCCAAAACTTCAGAGCTGGAAACTGGCGAGTACGCTACTCCACCACAGAGGTTGACATATAAAAATTTCAATGTACAGACAACGGCAGGTTAACCTACCCAAAGGGTTAAAGGTCATTGAATTGATTTTCAACTTTAAGTCCAAAAAGTAGAGATCAATCTCAATTGAGAAAATTTGACGTTTTTTGGTAGGTTGACGTGCTTTTGTCTGTACCTATAGGTAATTCGCGAAATCAAAAAACCATAATGTACTTAATTTGGCAGTTCCGAAGTGAATTATAAGGAAATGTCATTCTCTAGTTACGAACATTTAATTTAGAAAAATTATAAATAACAGGCTCAATGTTTCATCTTGTTATCTGATACATCACAAAAAAACTGTCGTATGAGCATGACAGAACAAAAGAAAGACAGGTATTTTTGCAAACTTCGGATACAAATATCATGAATATTTTTAAGCTAAATACTGATTATACTAATTACTATAATTTATACAATATTTTGCACTTATTCTTGATAAAGTTACGTAGAATTCAAAATAATAAATAAACTTAAAAAAATATTTTTCCTTCTATTTTTCTTTCTAGCTTTAGATGTAAGAAACCTGTTTTTATATAATTTATGGATCTGGCTATCTGTCGTTATGTATGGCAAACACATAAACAAATAAATAAATAACATGCGCGCTTTCTATTGGACAATAGATTCAATTTTACGCTGTTAACCTTTTCAATAAAATGCTTTAAACTGTCTGGCTTGTTTGGTCTACGTAGGAAAGAAGAGTGAGTGAGTGTATACCGTAACGTCAAAACAGTCAGGTGACGGGTGTTATCTCTGAATGGATGCTCCATGTGTCAGGCCCAGCCGCGTGCCGGTACAAGGGTTAAATCAGCCCTCAACAAGTGTTAGCAAAAATTTATTTAAAACGCTCTTTTGAAAAAAGGTTAATTTAACATTTTATTTCAAGCATTGTTTGTTTTCAATTGTTAAAAGATCGTACCGTTAAAAGGTTAAAGGAAGCAATCACCTGTCACCTGTCACCTGTATACGTTAGAAAATAAATATGGATTTGATTACTAGAATAACGGATATTTTTACTCCCTGTGCCCAGTTGTGGGATACAAATTGACCTTGTCCTTGCTCAAGGTATAATCTGAAGAAAGAAAGAAAGAAAGAAACGTTTAATTGGCCACAAGCACATTACAGTAGACATAGACGAAATTATAGCTAGACAATAGAACGTAAGAGACAAAACAAAATATAAAAAAAAACAAATTGACAAGAAAATATGGCCAATTAGGTCCCACCTCAGCATGTGCTGCAACGAGCCAAGGGCCGCTGCAGCGCTGGTATTCTGGTGGGACCCATATGAGTGACATAACAGACACACAAAGAGGAAAAAAAAAGATACAATTGCTATTTGCTTAGCTTAGCTTGGCACGCTGTAACAGTGGGTTTTGTCTGTGGCGCTATCCATGTTCTGTGCCTAACTAAACCCATCCAGCTGGTGTAATGGATTTTTTATTTTTACTTTTTTTTATTGCAAATGTTGAAATGTTGATTCAAATTAATATGTCATTGTAAACTATTTAATTTTTGAATTTTGAATCATAACATAATATAACAGGATAATATAATTAATATTAATTTAATTATATCACATTATGTACATATTTCAATCAATTCTGTTATGTAAATATTGTTATATAATTATTATTATTATTTTTTCCCATCAATTACTTTTTTTTTGTTTTCTTTTTGATTTTTGATTTTTTAATTTTTATAAAATAATTTAATTTTAATTTTAATTTGTTTTGTATATATGTTTTTTTTTCCATTGCCTACTGGGCTCCCACTGAAAATCAGCGTCGCAGTATGCCTTAGGCTGTTGCGACTAATGCTGAGTGGGGGCCTTTTTGGCACATTCATTGTACCAATTTTTTCTGTAAACTTTTTTTCGAATTGCCAAATAAAAATTTATTCATTCATTCATTTGTATTCGTAACGTTATAATTACATAAAAAATAACGTTACTATATGTGAGGCAATTTTTTTGAGAAAAGTAAAATGGATGATAGAATAAAAAGAAATAAAAACTATCAGTATATGTATACATATAAATATCAAATATTAATTAGGTGACATAAAAGAATACATACATACAATAAAATTATATTTATAAATAATATTGTCGCTATGGGCTTTGAACGCGTATCGGAAGTATCCGAACGCAAATCACAGACAAATACAATCTATGGTCGGAAACGCGCCCCTCCTTACACGTCACTGCCACGCTGTGTCATGCTGGCAATTTAGAATATAATAACCAAAAAGAAAAAAAAAGGATTGAGCAAATGAATTCTTGTTCAAGTCTTTTTATGATGATATATTTCCGAACAAACCAACGCCAATCAAGAGAAGAAGGCCAGGAGCCACACAGTGTCCAGGAGCACGAAAACCAACCCAGGTAATCTGTCCTGGTATCAAATTGTAAAGGGAATTTTCATTCATTCAACCATTCATACATTCAAATCGGACTTCTAAGGTAACTCGGACCCTGTAAGCTACATTATTAACACATTCGAACCGTAAAATTCATGAATTTAGTAGCTTAAGCAATATCTAATTTTCCATCAGTTGTGATTAGTTCGCCAAGTACTCCATAAGTGGCTTCCTAAATCCCTTGGGAATGCAAATGAATTGAATTCCAGAGGGTAGAATCAGTCGCATTGGCACCTGTGCTTTGAAATTACTTATCTAATGAAATTTTGGAATTGATTCGGTTTGATTAGGTATATGACATAAGGCGCCTGTCGACGTGGCAACATACTTTTGTTCTGTTTGGCATTGTGTCCTGAAACTTGTTAAGAATATTTAATTTGTCTGTCAAAGACAATATGATGTCAGCGTTGTCCAAAGTAGCCTATTGTAGGCCTGAAACGTGACTTGTTTTTAAGACTTCTATAAATGAATGAACGAATGAGTGAATGAATAATCTTTACTGCACACAAATTCTATCTACCGACAAAAATCGGAACCTACGGCAGTAACTAGCTTAACTCAATTCAATTTAATTGTTTGTTGCATGTGACATTTACAAATTAAAGTGTTACATACATAAATACATAGGTATACATGTGACGCCCTGTAAGGGCATGGCAAAACATTAGGTTGAGGGCCAGTACCCTAAATAAATTTTTAGACATTCGTAATTTATGCGCATGTAAGGCAATATCAAAAATTTTACAAAGGATCAAACATTTGATCTAGTAGTTTAAATACCGTGCTAAGATACCGGTTTCCCGGGTTTGATGCCCAGGTCAGACAACAAAACGTAACTAATTAGAGGAAAAAATAAAGAAGTGTTTGGCAATCATTGAAGTTAAAACTTAAAATCTGAATGATTTTTTATCGAATTTAAACCACAAGGGGACCACTGGTTTTACTTACCAGCTAGGAAAGGCTGGCTACACTAAGGATCATTTTTAAACAGTGCCAGATGATTAAAATGAAATTACATTTAGCTGTGACAATCGAATTGTACAATGGCCTGCACATCACTACACGTTATTATTGCAAAACCAAACCTATATCAACTACATAAGGTACTGTGTTTAGCTTGATATGCTGTCGTCTGTACCAAGTGTTTTTGCTCTTAAGTCTGTGAGAAACTTGGCACTGTATCTTAAGTGGTTTGCTCTGTGAGCCAGCATAGTTTCATTAATGTTATTGGTTTGGTCCGAAATATGCTTCTTGGCCAAGTGTTACACAGATATTTATTGATTGTATCAATAAATATCTGTGTGATACCTTAGAACTCTAATACAAAGTTCGAATTCATAAGATTAGTAGCTGTTGCCCGGGAAATTTTGAATTTGAGGCTATCCCACGAGAATAGGATTTCTTTTTCGGGATAAAGCTTGGAAACGCACAGTTCTCAGACTTGTCAAATACACCCAAACATATACGAGTGTGTCATGAGGTTTTTGTACATAATGATACATTTGACAACCTGGTCGGTGACGTTAACCCACTGCACAAGAAGCCCAGGTGCGATTCCCACTCGGGAAAATGTAGAATATGATATGATATTGATATATTGGCTCAGGTCTAGAAGGGAACTGTAGCCGTTTTCTGTTCCGACATGGAGAGCTAAAAACAAGTCAAGAAAAACTCTACCAGACTATCTTTAAAAATGAAATTGTACGCAAAGAAAAGGAAGGTCTAAAATCAACAGACTCCGGAACGCGTCAAGGTTTTTCTTCTATCGGTTTTGGGTAGTAACTAATATTGTATTATAAAGGTTGAAATTTTAACCACTTTCCAAAATTTTTGTAGGCGTCCAGTATCGTATTAAGAGCCTATTTATGAAGTAAAAAATGTAAATCAAGTTGTCACGCAAAAATATTTTTCGCGATACAGTTTTCAATTTTTAAGGTCCTAGACCTGTTAAGGTATAAAGGGAAAATCAAAAACTTATGAATAGTATCGTAATGAATGAATGAGATGCGCAACGCGTGAAAAGAGTGTTGCTAGGCGGCCGAATCAAAAATTTTAGATTTTTGGCGGACATTTTCTAAGTGCTTTATCTTGACATTTTTGTACTGGGCTATACCAAAAGAAAAAATACGTCATTTGTTTTTGGTCTCGTAGATTGCTATATTAAAATTCGGAAGGTGGTTAAAATTTCATCCTGTATATAAGACATGCAATTTCTTGCATGTAATAGTGCTTGCTAACTCTATATCGTTACAGGTAGTGTGTAGTGTAGGTCGGTGTCTACCACAGAACATGTGTCGACAAGCGGAAATTTTAAGCAAGTGTAGTGTTGTAAGTGAAATTTTTCATATTTAGAACCACTATAATACAAAGAAAAACTGTCCACTCTCAATCGAAAAGTTATTTTAAATTAATGTAAACAGCCAGCGCTATCAAACTGACATAAAGTCAAAGAGTTGGCAATCAGGTTTCAATTGAAAAACCCGTTCAAGCTAACAATTTCCGGGTCTTAAATAGTTGGCAAGTGGCGTTCCATCGACGCGGACGCCTGAACTTGCCCCGTCTTCAATTAAACTTCGCTACCTGGCATTCTTCGAGAAGGCAATTTTTATTATTCATGGCAGTGAATTTTTGCGGCGCGGACTTCCGTAATCCCGGATATCGGGGTACTAGCCGAATAAATTCAAATGGAGAATTACGGTCTGTTTACATTTTCTTTTCACTTATTCCGATTCTATTGTTTCGACGCGGGCCATTTTTGGAGCTGATGCTAATTTTGTAAATCGGTGTAGTGTTTTATTTCAATGATGAAAATGTATGTTTATGTTATGTATATTTTATTGTGTTCAATAATATTGTTTTACCTTTTTACAGAGTTCATAGATTTCTATGTTTTTTAAATTTTTGATATTGGTAGTATAAAATACCCACAATAACAATTATTAATTGGCACTTGCAACAATTGCGACACTTGATAGGTTGTTTGGCGATCGCATTATGTTCAACGCTGGAGTGAAGTGAAGGTGCTGGGAAACACTGATGGGAAAAAAGGGGTTGTTATTTTTGGACCAGCACCACGCTGCCTAATTTAGAGACAATGAGTTTAGTTAATTAGATTAACCTGCCTACGGCTTGCTGGTAGAGAATTTTGTTCACATAATTATCTAAGTAAATCGTAAGTACGATCCCACCAAAAACATTCTGTAAAAAACTTGCCAAGTCTTGATGCCGCTGCTTGTTTATCTCTGAAAAGTAATGAAATCTAGACAAAGTCGTGCCAAGTCTAAGGTTCCTTACTGCGATTTCTTTATTATTATAGTTAATGTTGTGTGACTTGGCCGTTGAACATTCTTTATACACTTTATTTGATATTTTAGCAACTTAATTGCACTTATAATATCAGTATATAAACTAATTCTTTATACGTTAGTGGATACAAGTCAATTTTGTTTACACATAAAACATAATGTTATATCTGTTGTAACTTTCTGGCTCGCCTATACATAAGTATTATTGAAATACGCAGCTTTATCAAGCCTACAATTGACTGGTTATTTTCCATCGCCAATGGGTAGCGGTTCTGGCGACAGATTGGTGCAAAGGTGTCATGGAGCACCTGGTTTTGTACCCTTGTGTACCCTTCAAAGTATAAAAGCTAGTCTAGTCTTATCAAGAGTTTTCCTTTAAATTTATTTATATGCTTATTAAAAGCAGAAGGGGAGGCATTCACCCAGCAGTGGGATGCTATAGGCTAGATTAAATTAGAAGATGTGTCCCACTTCGCCGGATTTTTGCAATTACAGTCGATTTTTTTATGTACCAATAGTAGAAGGGGGCATCACCATATTTCTAATACAGCTAAGACCAGCTAAGGATTCTTCATCAGACACTTCAGACCTTCGATTTTTGACATCAAATGAAGCGGCCCACCAAGTTGAATATTTTTTGTAAAGGCGGTATGTCGATCTCTAATAGTTTGGTTGGGCTCTTTTGTTTTCTAATCAGGGTCACCAGGTACTCCAGATCTTCGTTTATTCTAGTTATTATGGTTTTCCCTTTATGTGGTCATTAAGCCCTAACTCTGTACCAAACTTCAGCTCTCTGATTTTTTGGAAGTGCTAGTTCTATTTTGATGATCATGAGTGAGTGAGTGAGTGAGTGTCATAAATGCGAAACTTTGATTTCGTTTAACTTCAGAACGAAATGACCTACAGACTTGAAATTTTGGATTTTAAGTATGTGATTATAGCTTACTGGATGACGAAAATTTCTGCGTTCTGGTCTTATCCAGAGGTTCTCAAATAGGGGCTTGAAAATGCGGCGAAATGGTTCCAGTAAAGGATGGTACGGCAGTGTTTGCTTCGCGCTCGGCTTGGCGGGGGCACTACCGTGTCCCCCGATTTAAGTAATGAGTCCACTTATAGATTCGGAACGAAGTTCCTTATCGCGCGTTGCAAAAGGGGGCTAGATGGAAAAAATAAGACCAAAAGTAGTAACGACACTTTTTGAAATTAAGACCAAAAGTTGTAACGACACTTTTTACACGCCGTGCGGCTTACAACTATAGCAAAAAGTGTCATTATATACAACTATAGTGTGCGTGTTTCTCTGTCGAGATGAGAAGAGAGAGAGAGAGAGAGGAAGAGGGATAGGGAGAGAGAGAGAACAGTTTATTTATTTGAAAATAAATTACAATTCCTTCACTAAAAAGGAACTTCGTTCCATCCCTTGACCCCTTTTTAAGTTTTTATAATTAGTTATTTATTTGTGTGATTATTTTTGAGTAATAGTATCTTCTGTTAATTGATAATACTTTTGTATCAATTCACGATCGCTTCAGTATCGATTTAGCACTACTAACTGACAGCTATTTCACAGTTTTATTCATACAAAATCGCTTAAGTAACGATGCATAATCCTGATTACGACTTAACAACTAGCAACACCATCGCAATTTAATCATGGCTGTACTGAATCTCTGCAAAAAGTCATCAAGGGTGGCTTTCCTTATACTTACAAAAACTATAGTGTGATTGATTGGCTTAATGGCTGACAATTATAGAACCTCACCTTATAGAACCCGCATATCCATGCTTATAGCGCTCGGTATGCATGGAGATGCCATCAAAACCAGGGTCTTGGCCCGGTACCTTAACTACTAACCCAAGGCCACAAATGTCACAAAACTGTGTTCGTAATTAAGTTAATGGAAGATCATGGATCGTGAATCATGGATTGTTTTCGATACACAAGTCAATTCCATAACAGTCCATCTTTAGGCAAATACGCATCTGAGTATCCGATTTCTACTTTCGAATTATGTTTTTGGTTTAGGTAAATCTTGTGTAAATAAATCTTGAGTGTGTAGACTATTTATAAGCTTAGGTAAACTTCTTTAGAACTGCGCTTCTTATTGGGAGCGCATTCCTTACATCAATGCAGCCAAAAAAGCGGAGAAAAAATGGTTGCCTGTAAAGTCGGTTTTACGGGCGAAGATTTTACGTGACAACGTCTTTTTCTCGGTAGAATATTTATTGATATGAATATAATTAAATTGCACAATAGGAACAAGGAATTGAATGAAAATAAGAATTGCACAAATTTTAAAATGCGCCTAATTCTCTAGTGCTGCGCCCGCGGCAGACCGATCATAGTTGAGTGGGAGAGAGACGCAAGGCATTCGGCGGGCCTCTCTCTCGTTCGGTGACTCATCGTAACGTTACCGAGCGTTACACTTTTTCATAAGTGACTCCCAGCCGCAACCTAATTTAAGACGTTGTCACGTCAAAAGATACGGTTACTAAAAATTTCGTTTATAGTTTCTGAGTAGGTATAATAACGCAACTTAAGTTAAATTTGAACATACAGATATTTTGTTGACCGACCCTTTCCGGATTTCTGTTGCCACTGTACAATAAGTGGAGACGTTATGGCGCCGTTCAAGGAAATCTGGTTCCGCTACACGGGTTTTAATACTCATGAATAATAAACCCAGAGTGGGCATTAAGCCGAGCTTGTGTGGGAACATTTCCTTTTTCATAACCTGCCCCAGGTACGTATTAACTAAAACGGTCTTAGTATCCCGCTGATTTATTGCTATTATATTCTTTTGTGATCGCCTCGCGTTCGCCATTTTGAATTTTATTCCTCTTTCGTTTGTCGTGGGATTGTTTGTCGACGCAAATTTTCCTGATGATGTGTACCTTAATATGCGGTAGGTAGATATGTAGATACAGATACAGGTCTCTTATAAAAGTGGATTTTGCTATAATCGCCATATACTTTGTAGGTGGGTTGGCGATCACAATAGGCAGTGGTGAAAAGAAGACGGGCTATTTTTGGCATTATAACTTTAATCGCCTCTTTCGATACCCATCAAAAGAAAAGATATGTTGTGTTTTTCTAGGTACAGACAACGGCAGGTCAATCTACCCAAAAAGTTAAAGGTCATTGAATGGATTTTCAACTTTAAGTCCAACTAGTAGAGATCAATATCGATTGATAAAATTTGACGTTTTGTGGTAGGTTGACGTTCTATTGTCTGTACCAGCACTACTACATTTATCTATAAGGAGATATGATTAGTTAACAATAAGTATTAACTTTGTTAAAGATTAAACTTTGTTATTTTTAAATAGAAAAAAGCAAGTTGTTATTGATACAAGTCACTCATAACAATTGAGATATATGTTCACAGTACGTATTAAGGGATTAAATATAAATTTACACCTCTTTTAAATAAGCATTGCGGTGAAAGCTTACGTGATAACACATCGGCTGATGTGGGTGTAAAAGCTACCCACCCAGCACCCGTAAACGAAGTATTAGACTCTTGTAGAAACGGAGCTTACATACTGTACAGCGAAAAGCTTCTGTAAGAACTGGGAGTATCCTGCTATTTAAATTAGGTTAAAAAGGCCATAAAGTAGATGTAGATATTTGTAGCATTTCAATACTTGATACTCAACAATATTTTACAATAAAATAATAATCATAGACAGATGTTACAAATGATATTATTTAGATTGGTGTTTGGGACCTGTTGGGTACGCAACTTGGGGCTAGCAAAGGGGAAGCATCCTAATTTGATGCTTTGATATTGTTGTCATTGCCATGAAAAAAAAAAACAAATACTTTTAAATAGCCCGAATTAAATAAGTCCAAGTAAGTTGACCGCATTGACGCGGGGTGCTGGGTCAGAGCTTTCCCTAAACATACTGTCAGTACTGATATTTTCAGTTCTCATGAAACAGATTATGTAAATATAGCGAACTAGTCAATTCGAGAAAAGTCAACTTAATAATTACCAAAATATAACGTTTTGTTAAAACTATACCTACTGTTAAAACAAATCAAACGTTCAATGAATTCGAATAATTTTAATTTAACATACGTTACCTTATGAGTATTCCTTAATAGACAAACACAAAAGCAAGGATACGGAAACCCTAAAAGCATGTAATCCAGCGTAAGCTATAAAATAATAGATCACTGGTGTGTGATAGGTGTACCGATTAATGCGTGACTGCCACATTATCTATGCTTACCGTGGTCTCATTAAACACACGCATTACTTCGTTGAGTGAATTAAGTTTAGAGTTTGATTGAGTTACAAATTTGTGTTTCGGCTTTCGTTGGATGTTTATATAAGGGTATGCTCCAAGTTTTTGTTTTATAGATAATAAACTATGTAATATTAATAAGAAACTAATCTAATTAGGTTCTTTTCTATAACCCTTGCATATTATGTTCTGGTTAAGATGGCGGCGAATCGCATCGTCTTCAACCCTTTTGTTTAATTTAAGGTATTAACTTCATAATTTTAGATTGTGACACATCATATATTATTGTTTGTGTATTTAAACCATTATGTCATTCATGTTTGAAATGGTTCCTGGAAGAGGTGTTGTCTGAATCGTTGCTATAGCATGTAGTAGCAGATATTTCACTGGTGCGCAAGCCTAATTGCGAGATTAACATTCTAATTATGAACGTGACGGCTAACCCACTCACGTCGAATGAAATTTGCGAATTCGTTTTCGAGGTATTAGTGACCGCCCTTAGCAAACAATAATGATTGCAAGGGCCCAGGACAGGAGATTAAATAAAAACGTATTGCGAGGACAATAGTATGATATATATATAGAAGAACAAATTACTCATTCGGTGTGTAAATAAACATAATATTTATTTTGCGTTTCATCGAGAATACCAATTTCCTACGTAACAGAATGGTACAGAGTAGATCCCACCAGGTTATACACTGGGGCATCTTGTGTAGTTAATATAGGTAGTTATTTAAATATTTGGTCTTTACCTATGAAATTGTATTTTTTTTTTGTATTTATCGAAGTAATCACCCATGCAATCAATGCATCTTTGATCATGCCAATTTGACGCAAATGGACCAATATTGTTTTGACGCTAACGTCGAAAGCTGCTGCTAATTCAGCCGTAGATTGTATCATCAGCTTCCACGATCGCCTTTAATTCGTCATTGTCGACCAAAGTCTTTGGACGACCGCGAGGTTCATTTTTCAGATCGAAATTTCCAGAACGGAAACGAGCAAACCAATAACAGGTGGTGCGTTGGTTTGTAGTGTTAGCTCCGTAAACGTCGTTGATGTAGCGTGCCGCTTGTGCCGCGTTGCTGCCACGACGGCTCATATTCCATAATTACTCGAATTTTTAACGTATCCATGATGACGAAAAAGATTGAAATGCGATGAAAATGTAACACTAATCAATAAACAAATGATTTTAACTGATTTTTAACTACTTTTGGAAATATAATTCCATGTTTTTAAAATAAAATTTATTTAAAATTAGAATTCTTAGCCAAACAAAAAATATTTTGATTTGAAATGGCCAGTATTGCAGAACGGCAATTTCATAGGTAAAAAGACCTATTATTTGAATCTGATGGATGCGTCGACTGATTGTCATGGGATTCTTTACATCTTTACGAATGTCTTTTGGCTAGGATGAGTTAATGATGTTGTTTTTAAAATTTGTGAACGTTTGCTTTTTCTGTCAAACAATATGTTTTGAAAATACCGAACACATTTCAGTTTGAAATTAAATGTTTTTCTATTATGTCCATAAATCTTGTTGTATATCTAAAAGTCACCCGAGAAACGGAAAGTTTTGGGTTCGAGTCTCACCCAAAGCAATCGTTGTTTATTCAAGATTTTGTTTTTAATAAATAAAATTGTAAATTGGTCAACACCGTAAAATGCTATGCAATTAAGAAAACCTTTTCTTTCAGTAGAAAGTATAAGATCACACTTTGATATTTATCATTGTAGTCTAATAGACCAAATGTTTTTACAAGTTTACCAACTATATCTCAATTACCGAAAAAAAATTTGATATAGCTAATTTTTGAATTGGTAATGTAAGTTAGTATACTCGTATACTCGTATTCATGTATTCAATATGGATGAAGTAATGGTTACTTAGAATACATTGCCATTGTCCATTCTTATCATTCGTAAATGATTTCGACCTGTCCAAATTCAAACTGAAGAAACTTTGATAATAACGGCCTATTTGAATATGAAAATCAAACGGAATATAATTAGGAGCTAAGGAAAATTATAATTAACTATGCCATCTGGGAGGTGCCGCCAAAAGACGGCGAATAACTAATGACGCTTTGGCATTTTGATAACAATTAGAAGTCGTCTAAATTATTTAACAATGACGCATTGTACATTATACATAACTTATTACATCCGATAACGTACAAATTAAAAAGGTGGTGCGGTGGTCTACCTACATGCAAGGGTCATAGTTCGAGTCCCGGTCGGTTCAGTTGAAGAATCGATCTCTTCTAAATTGTCTTGGGTGAGAGGTGGGGAGCTATAGCCACATGAATAAATATTCCCACCAGAATACAAGCTACCTATAAGCGGCCCGCTGTTGTTCCACTCACACATAGCGCGGCGATGTGCGCGTGACATCTCACCGACGCGTTCACCGACGCTTCGCCGGGGTAAGAACTGGTTTTCGCCAATTCAGTTGCGGTATAAATGACAGGGCTGCCGCCTGCACGTCGCGCGCATTAGACGACATTTATTTAAGTGATTTGGCTGACGAATTGTGATTGTACCATTTCTATGATTCAATTATTTATATAATATTGATTTAGGAAAATTGGTGTTAAATAAACAAAGGGTCAGTTACGCACTGCTATGGTTTGTTGCATGATAATTGTATAGGAAATGTCTGGATCGACACAAGTGCAAGAAATCGGAATTCTATCGGAAAATGCCTTAAATATAAGCAATGATGCCTTATTTATTCATCGTAAAGGCTTTAATGCAGGTAACATATTTACAGGCTGGGTTCCTTAAAATACTGCCAGGTCCAGATAATTATTATATTAATTTTATTGGTGAAATGAAAAAAAAAACATAAGTACCAAGATTATTTTAATAATGTGATAAGTATAAGAATAAAATTATAAATTAATTATCTTTTGACATGCCATGCGAATATTTTCCGATCACTTATTTAAGGAAACTGTAGGTATTAGATTTAGACTGTAACACACGTTATAAAGAAATAAGAAATATTTGAAGAAAAATAAATTATTTAGGGTTAGCCATTTATAAACTAATTTAACTTTAGTATTGTCAAATTACACTAAACCTTATATTATATACCTTTTGAAATACACTTTTTAGTATGTAGGTAGGTACTTACCGTATTTAATTTGTACTACCTATTTTTTTGACTTGCAACAGGTGTCAGCCCTATCAGAATAGTTTAAAAGTCAAGAAGCTTGTACTCTGTAGGGATTTTTACTCATGTGCTATAGCCATGCTTTAAGGAGCACAGGCACGTTCGACTCGTGAGCTTACGAATCGACTCGGGATGTGCTACTTTCTTCATCATCATCAGCCTTCATAAATCTACAGCTTCTCCAGAAGAATTTATTTTTCACTAGCGAACCCGACAGACGTTGTCCTATTATTGTCTTAACTATGAATATTGATATTGATTACAAAATGGTTAAACAAAAAAAAACAATTGTTTATTATTATTATGCTTTATGATATACAACATTCTTTGTTTTTTTTTCTAGCGGGTATAAAATAGTTTTGTTGGTATTCCGACATGGCCATGTGCAAAATTCAGTTTTTTTTTACACCCTATTTGACGATATTAGCAGCACGCCTTCTGTCAATGTTATGTCAAACGCCATATACTTACATTAAATAAGATTGTGAATAAGTTTTCTTAAATTTTCATATTTTCCGCGTAATTTTCTTATTTTTTTCTTTCATAAGAACATTAATTTAACAATAACAAACAAAACAAAAAAGATTTAGCGAAATCGGTCCTGCCGTTCACGCGTGATGCGATGACCAAGGGAAATAGGGATTCATTTTTATACATATATATAGTAGGTATTATAGTAGATTATCGCTATACTTGAAAAGAGGGTTAGCAATCGCATAGTTAACCAATAGCGGAAAGAAGACTCTGTTGCTCGTATTCTACTGGCACTACTTCTTCAGTATGCCTCGATGGTCTAGTTGTTTAAATACCGGGCAAAGATCTCGGGGTCCCGGGTTCGATCCCCGGGTCGGGCAACAAAAACTTTCGAATTTTCGAACATTGCTCGGCTTTGTGATCACCAACCCGCATTTGGCAAGCGTGGTGATTATGCCAGTACCCATTATTGCTGTGGTAACGTGAATTTCAATGATGGAGGCCTTTTCCCTGCAGAGTGGGATGATTATAGGCTGTTACTACTACTTCTGTAGTCGCCTCTTACGACTCCAAAGACGAAACGGCACGGTAATATACCTTCGTGATTCGAAATACTTTTAAAATAAAATATTGTAATCATCCAGTTGAAATTGTATTATACTCGTAGTTCTAAAAAAATTCAATCCAGTTAAAAGTACTAGTCAAATTCGAGTAAAAAGTACCTAGATAAAATTTTTGTCGTTCCATACTAGATAATCAAATTTATTGAGAAGATATGTTGTCGGGTGGTTTCGGTACATAAATATATTTATGGTACCACCACCACATCTTTTCCGATGGGTGTCGCAAGAGGTGAACAAAGGAGTACCTACCGCCAGAATGAGACGGGCAGCGTTTTCTCTTTACCATTGACCGAATCCTCCATGGCAAAGTCCTCCTTTTGGAAACGTCTGTGACCGGCAGTGGATTAATTTTGTCATACTCGTATAATAGGAATAAATGTTGTCAATGGTTCAAATACGAACCCACGCCTTTTGGCCATACACGTTTTAAATCGTAGCAGATTATGATTTTTTTGAGATAAAAGGAACTTTAGGTGTGGAACTTGATACTTTGATGCAAATCGTTTCATTTAATTTATACTCGTATTTAAAGTTTTTCTCTACAAGGTATTAAGAATTTAATTAAATAGGAATAGATCTTAGTCTAATCCGTTATTAAAATATATTTCAATAATGATCGTTGGTGTCTTTTGAAGCATCAAAGAAAACCGGTGTTTCGGTCCGGAACGATTTACAGAGAGATTCCTAATTTGATTAGAAGGGCTACATTTTTACAGTGACTGGTTCGGTGGCTGTGTAATGTGCACAGAGTAATATTAATATAAGGAGATACAGACAATTTATATCCTAAACATAAAGAGATTCGGTAAATAGTATTTAAGTCAAAACTCTACAAACCTACGCATGGAAATACAACGCACTCAGAAATATGATTTTAAAAGTAAATAGGTATTTTCTTACGAAATTCTTTAGTGAGTCATTCAGTATAGTATGGACGTATGACGACCATTTGGATCAGCGGTAGTAAACGCTGCTTCTGAGCCATGGGTCGCGGGTTCGATCCCCGCACAGTACAAATATTTGTGTGCATGAACATGTCTATTTGTACTGGTCTGGGTGTTTTCTATATATTATAAGTATTTATTTACAAAAAAAAGATAAGTAAGTTTATCGATTGTCTAGTACCCCATACGACAGGGTACTTAATAGTAGCTTAATTTGGGACTAGATGGCTCTGTGTGGCCCAGTGAGGCATGTCGTAAATATTTATTTATTTATTAGTATTCGCATAAATATGAATTGGTTGGCTTTGACTTGTTATACTACATATTACCTAATATTCCGTTTACTGTGTGAAACATACTCGTAATATACTTACAAAACGACGAAGGAAGTTCAGTCTCTCAGTTTGACGTAATATTTTTTTCTGTGTGGTCAATAATTTCTGTCAATTGCCTAATTAAAAACTTTATAATTTTATCCAAACCACAGATAATATAATACTACTAACTAACACTTTATTCCCCGACTGTTCTTTTATTTATCTGAATATAAAAACATTTATTTTAAATTGTACTTATAGATTTATAATCCAGAGACTATTAATGGTATCATTACTCTGTAAGTTCAGAAGTTAAGGGTCCTCTTTCGAGCGACTTGTAAATGTGCCTAACGAAAGGCAAACGCTTGGGGTTTCGTAACAAAATTCATGACAATTATTCTTTCGATCGACAGTAATTGTTTGCGTTCGCCAACTCACGCTTAGTCTTGTTTATTAAGTGTTTTATTAACGCTTGTGACATGAATTTGCTTTTAAATTTGGTGTAAGACCTCGCGAAGAAGTATGTCAGCAATAAGATGTTATTAGAAGTTTGGGCAATTTAGACTCTTTAAACCGACCTATGAATAGGGAGGCAAAATAGAAAAGCGGTGATTCTCTAAGAGATGCAGCAAGGTACACAATAAGCTATTAAAATTGGTAAATATATCAATAACCTTGGTCTGCAACATTTTGGGTCGCTTGTTATTGTTTACCGACATTGAACAACATTGTTTCACGTACCGTAGCATGCAAGATTTGAAATACAGGCACTATTTCTCACTGTAAATTATGCAAAACGGATCGAAAGTGCATCAGACATGGTCTAAGCCTGATGTTGGTTGACTGCCGAATCGCCCGGTCTGAGATTAGTGTTGGACCAATATTGCTAGATGGGTACTTAAGCTGTAGTGTTCCAGAGATTTGGGGACAATGTCTCGAGTCTCGACTATGTCACATAGTATTTCAATCTAATTTTAGTTAAATTGACTATTATATAAACATTGAACGTTATGAGAAAAGGGCGATCGGAAACATTAAAATAACATAAAAAATACCCGTATATTGGAGTTTTATAATTTATATTAATCAAAATAATTCACCAAAATGTATGTACGCGGAAAAAAATTGATAATTCCTTTTTCAGGTCAAGGTCTGTTTAAGAGAAGAGAAGAAGAAAAAAGTTCTAGAAATAACCACACTAAAAGTATGTAAAGAGTAAATGGTCATAAACTGTCCCCTAATTCGCGTAACCAAATCGTATCACAAGCGTAATTGAACGACAGGTTTTTGACAGTTCTAGTATGGGCTAAATGTCAAAATCGTCCAATTTAATCACGATCGAACTGCGATTCGGTTACGCGAATTAGGCCCCTGTAGTCTGTGCGCAAATATTTACTCGCGCAAATCCGGGACGGATAGTCAGTTTTTTTTTTCAAAGCTATTTCGGATAGTACTACGAATTCTTAGCAACGTTAAAATATACGGCCAAGAAGATCAAGAAGTATAAATATTACGATCTAAATCTATACTTATGTTTTTTTAATTTTTTGTGTGCAATATATCTATCTATCCAAATTTATGGTAATATTAAACTCGTTAAAAGTTCATCTAAATCCCACAAAGTAATCCTTTCAGTAATCCCGTTATTAGCCAATGATTAATACTCAATATTGGCTAACCATTAGATTGTATTTTAATAATTGGTAGTGTTTCTATTACAATTATAATAGGCTTAATGAAATTTCGTAATACCAGTTGTATTAGAGATACGCGTATAAAAGCCTCATTTGCACGGTTCAGGAGACTGTATTCACGCAGGCTTATTTCAGCAGAACACACCACTAACGAATTGCTGGATGGATTTTGGGAATAGACAATATTTATACTGACAATGTTTTAAATTATTATTTTTGCACTTACAATTTGTTCAACCTGTTTGCGTGATTTGTTATTTTAGCATTCATATTTTGATGTAAATTTATGTAAATTTTCAAACTTTGTTCTACTTCTCCTCGTTTTTTTGCCAAAAATTTTGCCAGATCAAGAACTACTTTAGTTCTTCTTTATTTGATGCCATCCCACTAGGTAAGCAAATTTCTCCTAGTCTCAAATTAATTGGTGCCGCGTTTCGCTACATCAATTTAATGAACCAATGATAGTAGTAGAGTCATATTATAGTAGTCGGAAGTGTATTTTAATTTCACCTTCATACGAAACGACATCCAAATTATTCTTCTTCTCGTCCTTATATGACTTTCTAGGCACTAGCTTTAGATTATAATGGTCAAGTAGCCCCTTGGGACAAGGGATTTGCAACAAGTAAAACCTTAGTAACAATATTATGTGTTCGAATCGCAAGAGTTTAAAATCATTTAAATAAAACCTTAAGACGCAAACCTATGTTGACTTAGCAATTTCACGTGATTAGGGAAGTAGGTACTACTTGTCAGAAAGAGACTGAAGACTTAACGATACGTAGGTAATATATATAAGTCTCAATATGTCTACATTTATCATGATATATTTAAGTACTCTTTTCGCGCAAGTATATTTACCAATATAAATTCAATATATATATATATATATATATATATATAATTATGATTGGTAGGTATTTGGTTGCTTCGGAGCTCCAGAATCAGCTCTTTATAGGTAATGCCTCATTTATATGATAACTTAAATGTTCATTATTAGTGAACATACGAGTTACTAGTGCCGTATTCAAGTTATCAAAAAGTTTACCACGTAAGTGAACTCTATTCGTTAGAACAGATTTTAATACGAGTATGTAAGCATATTAAAAACATGACCCTTTCACACATTTTTCTTTGACCAACTCATTATTTAGAATGAAGCGAGAAAAGTCTACGAAGTTTCACCAAAGCCGATTTGTGTTGCGCGAATTTAGAGAATTATAAATAAGTTTTCTAGAATGTATAGATGTTTAATAACACAGTTCTGATCTACTGTTAAGACTTGTCAAGTTTCAATATTCTCTGAAACTACCTTTACATATCAGATTGTTTCAAAGTAAGTTTTCCAAAGTTAATCAATGTAGCTATTGAAAGTTGTGAATGACTAAACATAAAGATACATGTTAGTTACGCATTATGAAAGCTGTAATACCGGTTGAACAATTTATTACGAAATTACCTTACCCTACCATAATAAGTTTCAAACATCTTTGTTTCGTAATATTCCCATTATTCACTATGATTTACCATCTGATTATTGCTACATTCATATAGTAATAGTTAACCATTATTTAACTTTCATATGAAATCGAGTCGTTCTGTTGAACATGAATAAGAAATGTAGCAATTTAGCATTTTCATTTCGGTACGAATCGTGCTATGAATTTACATTTTATTGGAACACTTTTTCTTCTATCGTTTTTGCTTCGTTTGCAACTAAGTAAGATGTATCTTGATTTCGTTTTTTTTGTTAGGTAAGTTATAGGGTAATAACAGAGTAAAGAATCATACTGCGAACATGATAATGAAATTATCACGGATACATTGTATCCATGAATATCAAAGTAAAGCTAGAAGTAGGGGAACTTTTTTTAGCTTAGTCAGATAAATTGGGCAGACAATTTTTTTTGAAGAACTTTGTTTTCTGTTTCATGTATATCAAAAGTTTAATACTAAGTATTATAAATACAGAATGAAATTTTAAACACCTTCTAAATTTTAGTATAACAATATACGATACCAAAAACAAATGTGTATTTTTTCATTTGATATAGGCCAGTACAAAAATGTCAAGATAAAGCACTTATAAATGTCCACCAAAAATCTAAAATTTTTGATACGGCCTCCTAGCAACACTTTTATTACGCAATGCACATCTCATTCTTTCATTACGATACTATTCACAAGTTTTTGATATTCCCCTCATACTATAACAGGCTTAGGACCGTAAAAATTTAAAGCTATGTTACGAAAAAAATTTTCAGCTGAAAACTTGATTTACATTTTTTACTTCATAAATGGGCTCTAAATACAATACTGAACGCCTATAAAAATTTTTGAAGATGATAAAAAAGTCATTCTGTATAAATGACAACCCAGTACGGTGCGGTGGTCAGCCTACTATGTAAGGGCGGTTTCGATTCCCGGTCGGGTTGAATTAAGAAACGATATTTTCTGACTTTACTTGGGAGTCTTGGGACGGGACTGGAACTGGAAGGCACGATTCCTTCTCGAGACGGAACGGGCCTCTGCCCTTCGGTGGGATGATTACAGGCTGTTACTTTACTTTATTGGATGTGACAATTAAATAAAATGAAAAAAAAATCAATTTTATATGCGACAATTAAATCCCATGGTAATAAAGCCATGTGTAAAGGCTAGTATACGATTAGCTTAAAGTTTCCTTTAAATCAATGAACAATTTTGCAAAGTTGACTCCGGTCATCTGGCCAATTAGTCACCGGTTCAGGGGATTACTACTAATTGTGCCCACTAATGATAGCTTAGGAGACCCGGGACTGCCTTTAAAGCTATTTCTCTAGTAATAATTGTCACACAAGACAAAGCTTTTACCTTTCTACTTATGACAAGCAAAAATATACATGATTTCCGTTTAATAAACATAATCTGCCTAAACCCAGTGTACAACCAATTAATTTCCTCCTACCTTCTTTGCTACAACCATCAAGCAGTGATTGATTTCGATATCAAAACACACGCAACCCCTCAGAAATATTGTTTTCGCGAAATTATTAGAAACGTGAGATGTCAAATTTTCTGGCTGATTTATGAAAGGTTCCTTTGACATTATTTGTTTTTGTAGATACGAACGGAAGGGCTCCCGTGGGACCACCGCTATCTTGTTTTGTACCTGATGCTTAAATCAATGTGTTTTTCAAACGTGACAAACTGGCTAATATCGGGAATTTCCTCTAGAGTAAGCAGTCTGCCAATAATTTATCTACCACTCACGCTGTGTAGTGTTCGAAATGGAATAAATTAAAATAAAATATAAAACCTTACCATGCGAGTTAAATCCGTAGACAAGTATTTAATTTCAATTATCCTAAAACATAAATCGCTTCTCGTGAGTATTCGTAATACCCGACCAATCAAATGGTAACTCATATTATTATTGACTATCAAATGAAGAACGACTTCATGTTCTTTATTGGATAGTCAATAATAATATATTTTTATCAAAAATCAATCTTCTTTCAAAAGTGAGACGTGCTTCATTAAAAATCAAAATTTTTCAGTAATAATACGAACTTTTTAGCAAGTTCAGATATGTCGTAGTAATCCGATTGGCGAGCATGCATGGCCGCCGACGCACGCCAACTCAATATTATGGCTAGAATGCCCAAATCGCTAGAAGCTCAAGGATAAAACAATTACAAACAAAAATACCTTAATTTTTTGTTCTTTTTGGGTATATCGAATCCTGTTTATATTTCAACTTGTGTGTGTTTCTTTCGTGCAAATTTATATGTCAACAGAAGAATATTGTTAACTAAGTTATGATATTTTTAATCTATTGGACTCTTTCGAACATAAAATCGTATTAGTGAGGCAAAGAGGTAAAGATATCTACGCTGATTGCTTGACTAGATCGTCGGTATATCGAGTTCCGCGCTTAGCAGACCTGCCTACCACAAATCAGACCATCGTAGGCTTAACGTATAACCGAAAATGTTTAACAGAATTTTTCTTGTAGTTCTTATTTACTAATTAATTTCGACAAATTTTTTTTTATGTTAAAATTATGTGAAAATTCGACTGTCCTGCTATTTTTCCAAAATCATACACAACGTAGTCGTCCCAACCAACTGCAATTGGTTTCACTTCCTATCGTTTTGCCAGCTTCATTTCCTTGATTAGGCTGTATTTGGCACCCAGTTTATTTTGTTTTACATCACTTGATAAGTTGATTTTAACAACGTTTTTTACAAAACTAGGTTGAGACCTTACTAATTTACTAACTTTGCATGCATCACTTTTAACGAACTAGTTACTTAGCTAGTACATAATTGTCAATATTATAAAAAATATATACGTAGTTTATACTAAGCAAATCTTATTAAGGCTGGTCACGTCTGCCGTAGAACCGAGAACCGTTAGAGCAGACGAATTCTGGAGTGAAGACCGCGTTTAGGCAAGCGAAGTGTAGGACGCCCGGCGACTCGATGGACTGATGACCCAGGAGAACTGTTGGCAGCGGCTGGATGCCCAGGATAGACAATTATGGCGTGACTTGAAGGAGGTCTACGTCCAGCAGTGGACGGACAATGGCTGTTGATTGAAAGCTTATCCGATGGCGGCCATTGTAATACACACACATGAGCCCTTCGTGGGATTCGTACCCACCACCGCTTAAAGTTCTGTCGCACCTTTCACATTAACATTTCAACTAGAAAAGCTTACCCAACCAAACAATGATTTATCAATTATTGGTTTTATGTTTTGACTTACTATTAAAACAGTTTTGTGTCAGCCGTTGACTTATTTTAGTACTTAGTCATTATATTATGACCAAATCAGCATTTTAAATGTTTTGGGGAAAAATGTTTTATTGTAGGTAACCTAATCAGCACAATAACGTTGTAATTTTTTTTGTTCAATTGCTTTTAACGAATCTGTTGTTGTTTTTAAAGAATTTTCTTTTAAATTTGTTTCTTTTATGTTAAACTTTTGAAATTTTTAATAACAGTAGAATGAATTGTGAGTTGGTCAGATACCACCATTATTTAGATAAAAGTGATAAAAGATAAAATAACCGTAAAGTAAGAAAGTTATGACATAACTTGGCAAAAAAGAAAGAAGTTTTTCTTTGAAAGAGCAATGGCAGAATGCCATGACCAGAGAAATTATTTTAGGTTGTTGTTGTGTTTCAACAATGAGGAGAATAAAAAAGGCGTCATTATAAGCGAATCCTAAATCAATTTTAAAATATGCATGTAAGTATGTGACATTTTGAACATGTTATAGATAGATAATATATATTTACTCATGTGCGGCTAGCACCCTTAAAGAAAACTTACCAATGTCTATCTTTTACGATTGACTCACTGTAACCTCTTTCATGGTAATCAAATTCCACTCAAAAGGTGTATTTTATACAAAGGTAGGTATTTTTGAGAACATGATATTAGTCCTTAGCTAAAGAAATAGTTAGTTATTTTATAAATATTAAATTATGACCATTTAATCCTTGACATTAATTGGTATAAAATAAAACTCCAAAAGAAAAAATATTACCGAGTGAAAGTTTTACATAAATGTACTTTAAAAGTATAGGCATATATTAGTAGATTTGTTTTCTAATTTTTACTAATTCTAGTTGGAAATTTGTAAGTTGGTTGGAAAAGTAAATAAATTTGAATTTTGAACTGTTAAGAGGAAACACTACGGTCTAAAGAGTTGAAAAATAGGTATTTGTAAAATCTATTGCTGACGCGCACTCCCGAACGCCTCCACCGCAGAGCGCGATAGAGACAACTGCATTTTGGACCGAAAATACTCGTACCTACTAATAGCACACAAAATCAACATTTCGTAGTCCCCCGATTTCTTTTCCAAAACTAGACCGATTTAAATACTTTTTTCATTAAAAATTAAATAAGTCTTTGGCCGTGTTCGTATATTTTGCTTTTTTCTAAAATTAAGCCAAATTTGTTTTCTGGATGTTTGAGCACAGCGAAAAATCTGGCGAATATTTTAGATATTTGGAGGCTCATATCTCTTATTTTATTTAATTTATAAAAAAAAGGAAAACATAGAAACGTGTTACTGTGGGCATAGATTTTTGTTATAAAAATTATTGCTCTACTGGCATTTTCCAGGGAGGAAACAGGGGACTACGTTTGTATGAAAAAACGGCCTTTGTGTTTTCTCTTAAGCTTTTCACAAAACAATGATTTTTAACCATCTTGTAAAAGAGTTTTAAGCTATGACGCATATTAGAGAACATGTAATTTTAACCATCCTGTATAGACTACTAGAAAAGTTTCTCCGTTCCTCCACCGTTATTTCTGGACGTGAAGCGCCTACATCTTGAACGTACAAATATTTGTAAACAAAAAACCTGCTCCGCTAAACGTATGAATGCGCATTATTCTGAAATCACGACGGATTTCCTTTAGATAAAAATAAAACGCCTTTCGCAGGGAACAGTCGTTCGTATAAATCTGTCTCGTGCCTGTCACGTTATCGCGAAATATGGACGTGCCTTTAGAATACACACTTGCTACTTCAAGTGTTTAGTTAATGGTACAGGAAAATTATTGTACTCGTTTTTTTTTAAACATTGTAAACTTTCGCATTATTATGAATGGGTTGCTTCAAGATTTCTACCATGTTGGTAGTAGGTGCCTTATTTTTGATAATTCCCAATATTTCGATATTCACAAATACTTATCTTTTATTTCAAAATGTTAAATGGCTCTGAAAAACCAGTAGAGCTCTGCACGATTCTAAACTAATGAATAAAAAAACGTTGAAACACAGATAACAGTAATTCATGAGCTGTTCATCTCGCGACATGATTTCATTAAGCCGCTAACATCTTTAGCTGTACCTACAATTGATTGCAGTTCAACCTAGACAGTTTCAATTCAGTTATGAAGCTTAAGTCGTCTAACTTCAGAACCGAAGGAAGTTCACACTGTCTAGCTTGACGTGCTCTACTTTACTTCAGCGAATATTCATCGAGGCAATCATATCTGCCGACTTGATTGGTGCAGATTAAAGCAGCTCCGACAGTACAAAATTATTAGTAAATGTATTTTTATTATAAAAAAATTTGCTACCATGCAAACCTTGTCCCGGCTGTTATACACTATTTATGACCATACCATGTTGACTCTTTACATACTTTTCATTTGAATAAATTTACAACAGGTTTTTTCCGTTCAGTAGTGAAACATTTTCTTCCATACAAACCTCATGACCATTACAAACACGACAAAAAAACAGAATAAATCAAATCGTTGCAGCCATTCTGAAGTTATGCGTAAACATAGGTACATTTTGGGTAATTAATTTTTACATAAGAGGACTACTATAAGAGCTATGTGCTGCCCCCAATTGATTTAATTTTATTACTTCTAAAAAAAATCAATTCTCAATAAACTGGAATAGAAACTTAGCAAATTACTTCTGGTATTTATTGAATCATACCCTTAAAAGATAAATTCTGAGATTAATAGTATCTATAACACTCACCTGGCATAATACTATATCTAAACCAAATTTCATCCAAATTGGTTCAACAGTTTAAGCGTGCAAAGACAGACCAACAGACGCATTTTTGCATTTATCTATGTATGTATACTAATATTACATAGCCGAAGAGTTTGTTTGTTTGAACGCGCTAATCTCAGAAAGTACTGGTTTGAATTGAAAAAAATATCTTTGTGTTGGATAGTCCATTTATTGAGGAGGCTTTAAGCTATTTAACATTACGCTGCGACTAATAGGAGCGAAACAGAAGTGAAAAATGTTAAAAAAACGGGAAAAAATATTCATATTTGAAGGCTTCCGTTGGGTGGGCTGCGTAAACGGTTCCTCTTGAAATAATTTTAAAAAAATGTACGCGACAGTATGTCTGTCTTTTAAAATTGACTCACTATAACCTTTTTTATGATAATCAGGTCGGAGTGTAGTGTAGGACGCCCTCAGGCTAGGTGGAGTGATGATTTGCGCAAGGTGGCTGGCAGAAGCTGAATGCGAGAAGCCGAGGATCGACCTAAGTGGCGTGCAATCATAGAGGCCTATGTCCAGCAGTGGACTGTGATAGGCTGATGATGGTGATGATGATGATGATGAGGTCGAAGTTAATGTATTATTGACAATTATTTCCCAAAGTGTTTTATCAACGTTATTAATTAAGAGTATTTAATTGTGAACATAATTTTAAAATATATTCTATATTATTTTAAAACTTTTTTATCGCGATCATAATAACAGAAACTGATGCGGACGGGGTATCTGGCAACAGCTTGTACGATATAAATGGTAAAATTTGGTATAAATCATTTGTACTGAAAGCACTACTTTTATCCCGCATAATTATTATTAATGAGCAAGCAAGCCAATTATGAGAAATAATAATAAGACTGGTTGAAAGTGAACTATGGTATATCTATATTCTGCAATTTGTCTTGCTCGGGCTCCGCGAAAAAGATTTATTATCGTCCTTACTCGCTTTTTCTAGCAAAGTAATTAATGATAACTAATTAGAGAAACTTAAAAAGCTTCCATTGAATACACAGTTCATCGATCATAATCTTTCTAAAACTTCCAAACCAATTGTTAATATCTGGGAAAGAATACAAAGTTTTCGGTACTTCTTAGTAAATATTAAGATTGTAATCTCTTTGGCCCTCTGCCAATAGTTACGTAGTGATCGTGATGGTATCTTGTCTTGCTAAGAACTTTTTCGCCCCTAAAATTAATGTCGGTCCTAAATGTTTGTACTAGATGATTGCCGCTTTGAACAAGGTAAAAACCAATCAGGGCCATATTTATTTGGTGCCACCATACTTATGTGAAAATGGGATATAAAAGCCTTTTATGACACGTACTTTACTGTTATGGGTATGGTTACTTAGTGATTAGTGCACATTAAAAAGATAAATAAAAAGGCAACAAACTACAGAATCACAACAAATAAACAATATGTTGTGAATTATTATAACAAAATTAAGAATCAACATTGCTTTGTACTGCATGCATTTATCAATTTTATCTCCCTAATTTTCAATTTACCTTTTTATTATGCAAAATAATGCCAAAACTGAAAAAAAAACAAGGCGGTAATAAAATGGGTTATTGATATTTATAAAGTACGGATCCTCCGAGACAATAAAACTGTCTGCCTACCATTTTATTGTAATTTTTAACAACAATTTGTTCAGATAGGTTTTTTGTTAAGTCTCAGAAAGTTCAAAAACATGGCAACATTACAGTAAGGATATTGGCAATTTTCTTATCGTCTCCTATTAATAAAACAAACACGGCTTCGTTTGTTTTCTCAATGAGAATCTGAAGACACGAAAGAACGCGAGATTCTTAAAATAATTTCTTGGAAGAAAACAAATGTTCAGTCACTGCGACTTCATTAGTAGGTCTACTTAAGGCTGCGTCTATACGCATAGACTACCAATGTTTTCGTTTTCTTGTTAAGAGATTACATGAAATGAATTATTAATGTATTTTTTAAGAAGCGTTGCATATTTTTGCTAGTAAATTGTAGAATATATTAATTTACTATATGACTAACCAGAACTTCAGCAGACCAACTAGGCAACAACGAGCTTTGATTCTAAGAATATTTCATGTGAAGTACTTAATACATTTTTTTTAAATACATTCAATATTATACTGATAAACCTTATGTAACATTGCAGTTGCTAATTTTATTAATTAATCTTTGCATCATTCTTTGCATTGATCTTTTTCAGGACGATGCTTCTTTCTAAATTGATGCTGTGTTTTAACAACATCTTGCAAGTCTAGTTGCCCTTTGATAGGATTCTACTTTTATTCCAAACTAGCAGTTTCCCGCGACATCGCATGGAATTTTCCATTTGAAAATATCCCATGGAAACCGTACATTCTACCGGGATAAAATTAGTGGTACTCCATAATCTATTTTTGTGCCAAATATCATTCAAGTTCTAGTTGGTGCAATATTAAAAGTAACATGGTATATCCTGATTAGAGTAGAGGTACAGCACATCAAGCCATACACTGGGGCGTCTTAACGTTCTATACATAAGTGCGAGCTTGCAACAAAAATCTATAGCCTGATTGCTGGCTCTTTACCTTATTATACTCGTACCTAGCCCTCAGTGAAGCTTTTATTGCAAGCGAGGGCAAATAGACCCATGATATACCCGTCTGCGGCTACTTACAATAAACTGCTAATGTAGTAATAAACGGGAGGAAACCATTGCTTTAGCTTTATATCCTCACGTCTCTATTTTTACACAGATTTTACATATTTCGATTCAAGTCATAATAAGTGTAGTCTAGGTACCAATATTACAGAAAGACATTATTCTGCTGATGTAAAATTAAAAAAATATATATTCATTGATACAACAAGCTTATTCAAAATATATAGAATTATAAAAGTAAAAAACATTCGTAGAAGAAATCAAGCGGCTTCTCTCTACCTTTAGCCAAATGTTGGCAAATTCACTTGCCAAACATGGCAAGATTTGTGAATAAATCAATTACTTATTCATTCCTACAAAAAATAAGCGTCAGTTAGCTATTAAAAAGTCAAGAAAAACCTCCAAGCAGATAGCAATATCAATACAAAAAAACTTCCAGTCAGTAATATTATTTAATTAAATATAAAAATTGTGCAGTAATTGTATATTACCTTTGCACAAAGACTACCTACTTACTTGTATATCAATCATTCATATTTCTATTGGTTTAATATCAAACGTGCAATCAAATCATGCATTCAAATGATTGCCATATTTGTACGTAAACGTTTTTAACAAAGTTCACTGACATTTAGCGATTACATTCTATCATGAACAAATGTAATTATGTATATTTATCATAAGATAACAAATAGAGCATTGAACTTGTGACACAGATGCAATATTATGTTATCATCAGAAAAAAATAATTTCCATATCCGATATAAGGATAAACTTGCCCTTCCAGGTTACAGACCACGTAAAGAGGTAAATTCGTTTATTTAAAATTACAAACTAACGCACTCTATAATTGCTGCACTGCGAGTATAGAAACTTCAATCGTATGTTGAAGTATTTTAATTGGAAAGGGTATATTTCTACAGGTGAAATAATCACCTTCCAAATTTTAATACGAGAATCTACGAGACAAAAAAACAAATGACATATATTTTCTTTTGGTTTAACCCAGTGAAAAATGTCAAGATAAAGCAATCACAGAAAATCAATCAATCAATCAATCAATCAATCAGCCTATTGCAGTCCACTGCTGAACGTAGGCCTCCCCAAGGGCACGCCACAGTGCACGATCCCCCGCTTTCCTCATCCAGCCACTACCAGCGACCTTCTTCAGGTCATCGGTCCATCTAGCAGGGGGGCGTCCTACACTACGTTTGCCGAGACGTGGTCTCCATTCGAGAACCCGTCTACTCCAACGCTCATCGGTTCTGCGACAAATATGGCCAGCCCACTGCCACTTTAGCTTGCTACACTTTTGGATAATGTCCATAACTTTGGTCCTCTACCGGATAATCTCGATCCGGATTTTATCCCGCAGCGAAATACCGAGCATAGATCTTTCCATAGCTCGCTGAGCGACATGCAGTCGGTGGGCCAGCCTGACTGTCATGTTCCACGTTTCGGCTCCGTATGTCATGACGGGTAGGACGCACTGATTAAACACCCTACTCTTCAGGCATTGCGGCAGTGACGACGAGAAGATATGACGCAACTTCCCAAACGCTGCCCAACCCAGCTGCACTCTTCTTGTGATTTCATGTTCAAAGTTGTCTCTACCTAACTGCAATATCTGCCCGAGGTAGACATATTCTTGGACAACTTCGAGCGCTTCACCGTTGATCAAGATTGGCTCCGGAGTGATAAAGTCGTTGAACATGACTTTGGTCTTGTCCAAATTCATCCGGAGACCGACCGATGTTGAAGCAGCATTAAGGCTTTGCAGCATTTTCTGCAAATCCTGCACTGATTCTGCCATCAATTTTATGTCGTCGGCAAAGCGAAGGTGGATGAGATATACGCCATTGATGTTGATGCCCAGTCCGTTCCAGTCAAGTGTTTTGAAGACATCCTCCAGTGCGTTGGAGAACAGTTTCGGAGAGATGACATCTCCCTGTCTCACCCCTTTGAGCAACTGAATGGGTTTCGTCTTGTGGTTCTGTACTTGGACGGACATCGACGCTGCTCTGTATAGGCTTCTCAGTACCTCCACATATCGCCAGTCAACTTGGCATCGCTGCAAGGATTCCAGAACAGCCCAGGTTTCTACCGAGTCGAATGCTTTCTCGTAGTCCACAAATGCTAGGCACAGCGGCTGATTATACTCTTGTGACTTCTGTATAATCTGCCTCACTGTGTGAATGTGGTCCACGGTGCTGAAACCTTTTCGAAACCCAGCCTGTTCCGGTGGCTGGAAGGCGTTAAATCTCGCGGCAAGACGGTTTGTGAGGACTCTCGAGAACAGCTTATAGACGTGACTTAAGAGCGCGATTGGTCTGTAGTTTTTTAGGAGGGCTTTGTCTCCTTTCTTGAAAAACAAAGACACCAAGCTCTCACTCCACGCCTTCGGGGTATTCCCATTGGCTATGACGGAATTAAATAGCTCCTTTAGCTTTCTCAGCACTGCAGTTCCTCCTGCTTTGAGAAGCTCAGAAGTAATTCCGTCTTCGCCGGGAGCCTTCCCATTCTGAAGCTGTTTGAGAGCCCCCTCAATTTCGTCTTCGTCCACTTCTGGGAGATCGTCGGAAAAGTGGCGCGTAAATATGGCTCTTGGGTCATTCGCGTCAGGCGGAGGCTTTGGAGCGTGCGAGGCATAAAGCTTCTGATAGAAGTTTTCAACTTCGGCGAGGATCTCTGGAACTGACGTGACGGTTTTGCCTATAGAGTTTTTGAGCTTCGTTAGGTGGCTCCTACCCAGTCTTTTAGCAAAGAGTTTTGACCCCCGATTTAGCTCAATCTCATCTCTTATGAGATCCGTATTGTAGCTCCGGAGGTCACGTCTCACCGACTTGCGGATTTCTTTGTTGAGACGGTGGGTATCCGACGAAGCTCCCTCCGGCATCTCGCGTCGAATCTTCATCAGTTCCAGAGTCCCCGCCGAAAGTTAAGACTTACGGCTAGCTCGCTTGCCCTTGAAGTTCCTGACTCCTACTTCGCAAAGCACCCTGGTCACACCTTCGAGGTCCTTGTCAACATCTGCAGTGGTTTCCAGCGTGGCGAAGCGATTGTGTAGTTCCAACTGGAACGCTTCAGAGCCATTCACGGTCTGGATCGGTGTTGGACGAAGAACGGATCTCACCATACGACTTCTCTCAACCTTGAAGTCAATATTTAGGGTGCCTCTTACCAGTCGGTGGTCACTTCCGGTGTTAAACCTATTGACCACAGAGACATCCCTAAATATGTTCTTCTTGTTCGTCAGGATGAAGTCGATCTCATTCTTTGTCTTACCGTCGGGGCTTTGCCAGGTCCACTTCCTATGGGGCTTCTTCTTAAAGAAGGTGTTCATACAGAACAGCCCCTGCATGTCCAGGAAGTTGACAAGCATTTGCCCTCTATGGTTCCTTAATCCAATTCCGTGAGGCCCGATAGGATATTCGTCGTATTCTCGCACTCCCACTTTGGCATTAAAGTCTCCCATGACAACGGTGAAGTAGGTGTTGGTGGTGTTATTTATGGCCTTTGCGATATCTTCGTACATAGCCTCGACCTCTGTATCCAGGTGTGTCGATGTCGGCGCATATACCTGTACAACCTTGAGGGTATACCTCTCGGTCAGTTTCAGTACAAGGTACGCTACCCGGGTTGACACACTGGACACCTCCAACACGCTGTCCCGGAGAACTTTGTTGACAAGGAAGCCTACGCCACCCTGTGACTGCTGGTCACCCTCACGGAAGTAGAACAGATGGCCGGATTCTAGGGTTGTCGTGTCCTCCCCCTGTCTTCGGACTTCAGACAGCCCCAAAATGTGCCACTTGATATTTCCTAGTTCTACCTCCAGTTGTTGTAGGCTTTCGTCCAGCCGTAGACTGCGTCCATTGAACGTAGCCAAGGTCAAGTTGTGGCAGCCGTGATCCCTCGCCCGGGGATTCTTCGCACCCCCTGCCCCACCGAGATCAAGGCCGCTGCCGTGGCCCGGAACCGTGGAGCTGCCGGGCACTGGGGGCCGTTTATGCCCATACTCACCACGCTGGGCAGGCGGGTTGGTGAGCGCAGGGCCGAGTCTCGCACCGACGGCGCTGCTGCCCGCCGCCGGCCTGGGTATTTAGGCTCGGCCTATTTGATGGTTATACCGCCATCGGTTCAGTGATCGGCTGATTGGCAGGGTGCACCGCGTGCAGGTGAGGTTGGCTTGGGACATAAAGATAGCAGGCTGTCCCCTTACACCCTGCATCACAGAAAATGTCCGCCAAAAATCTAAAATTTTTGATGCAGCTTGTTAGCAACTCATTCCTTCATTACGATTTGTTTTTCCCTAGGACCGTAAAAATTGATAACTATGTTGCGAAAAATATTTTAGGGTGAAAACTTGATACGATACTGAACGCCTATAAATGTTTTTAATGGTGATGAAAAAGTCATCACCTTAAAAAATTTTATTTTACATGGGTATGATAGAAGTCGTTTTCTCTACCCTACGCAATTCTTCAAACGTTCAAACGTTCTGTGTATCTAAATATTTTTTTATATAAAAAAAATACAGTAGCATTATACTATGAAGAATAAAAAATGTTGTACAATGGCCTGCACATACGGTTATACATTTCTGTTGCAATCTCGCACCTATGTTAACGTAATTAAGAGCTTGTCCAGGAGGCACACAATAGCAAAGGGAATCTGGCGTAGTGCACGCGATTTACCTGCGTATTTTGAATTCGCGCGATACTTGTGAACCCGGTATATTGGTGCCAAGTATCTCACTAACACGTGAATGATTTCGCACGAAATGGACATGCTCTAAGATGCCCCATTAAATAACCTGATGTGCTGTCGTCTGTACCATGTATTGTATCAGCAATAATATAATTTAATGATCTTTAAAATTAATTAACGCAACGCCTCTCGAGTGAGACATTACCATATCAATTTCATTTGCGTAAGCGTAACGAATAACGATACGCCTTAAATACTGCAGCGCTGAGTCGAGGCACAAAACAGTTAGGTGCAGAAGTTAATCTCATGTGTGTATCTCACTCTTCATACCTTCAATCGGCGATCGTGCTCGGGTCGTTGACTTATGCACAAAAAACTATCATAGTAGTGGCACTCGTATCTAATCGTTTTAAACCCATATCACAAATGTGTCACAGAAAATATCTATCCACGAATTCACGATTCTACATTGGCAAAATGCACTTTTTTTTAAAGTAAGTTTTTCTTGTTTAGCTATTGATTGCTGTAAGCTAATAGAAAACACTTATAAAGCACTAGCTGTTCCCTGCCACGCTTCGCTGTGGCACATTGTGATTGAATGGTTTTTTTTTTCGCGGATTTCGCGAATAAATATAATAATAAATCGCGGATAAATCGATCGGTGCAGAACTTTTTGAGGTTTTGAAGCGTACACAAACCAACATAACATTTATATATTATAGATTGTGAAAGTTAGAGTCTGTACCTAATAGAAAACACTTGTAAGGTAGTAAAATTTAGATTCTGTGCCTCACAAAAAAAACAATTCAATGTTTAATGTTGAATTTACACAAGTTTTTTGTGCTACCGCAATTTTTACACAAACATGTTTACAGACGCGTATCTCAAGCAGATGACTGCGCTGTTATTTACCCCCGTATTTATAAAGAAGTAATTACTTATTGCTTAAGAAAGTCATAACTTAAAGTGTTCATACCTAGTGCTTAAGTGAAAGAAATTGGTCACCATTAATAGTCATATTATTTGGTTGAAAATGCAAACTTTTGGTAGTTATAACTTCTAGTAATTTCTTGATTGAGGCATACAAATTGTCTCTCAAGTAATTACTTATAGTCAAGTAATTGCTTTTACTTGTTTATAAATACGGGGGTTACAGTTGATACACACGCTAGCAATGGTTCGAACTGGTCCGAGATATTTTGGTCCGTGAGCCGAGAGCGGTGTATTTGTGTGCGTTGCTTGAACGCACTTTGTATGTGCAGACAACAGCAGGTCAACCTAAAACAAAACGTCAAATTTTCTCAATTGATATTGATCTCTACTTGTCGGACTTAAAGTTGAAAATCAATTCAATGACCTTTAACTTTTTGGGTAGGTTGACCTGCCGTTGTCTTTACATTGACTTCTGTACGTATCTGTATTTTGTGGCAAGCGCTGAGTCGAGGACTGCCGTCTACGTCTACTCGGGGCGACGGTAATGAGCGAGTAATTATCATGTCGCGTGACTGTTTAGAACTGAATATATGTCTCTAACTTGTAAACGATCTGATACAAGTGATTTAGTTGTAAGTATATACAGTTTGTTTGAATAAAATTGTCGGCAAAATCTTGATTGGGGAATTTTACCCCAGAACCTATTTCTTTGTAGCAAAGGAATGCCTTACGCATACGCTGCAACAGCGATGGCCACCGCAAAGTTACGTGGGACCCATTAAGTCTAAACGGACGCTCGCTACGCACCTATATAACCACCCTCCGTGTCCTCCAGTGCTAGTGATCGCCTCGGGCGTTATTACCCCGGGCAATCATCCGCAGTTTGAACCAAAAATCCTAAGTGCAGTTATAGTAACAATTAGGGTTTTCAAATCCTTAGCCGTTTTTTATTCAATGAATCTTATGTTTAATAATAATGGTAATGCAAAAAAAAGTTTTTATTTGATCCATTAATATAAAATTCATTTGGTTTAAACTTGGATGTAACTCAACTAAAAAAGATAATATTTAATCTTGCACCATTCCCACTCGGGGTACGACTAACATAGTTTTTTGCATACTTACTTAAAAAAAACACTTTTTTGTCGTTATTATTAGCTACCTAAGATCTATAAAGTTAAAATTTAGAGAATCTGACCAATGAAATTCGATTTCTACCGTCTAGTTAATTCTAATCGAGTACAAATTTAGTCTACAATGGACCAAATTATCGTAACGAGAGTAAATATCTTGGAATTTATTTCGTCAGTTTTATTAATTTACGCAAAGTATTCATAACACTCAAGCTAACTGTTATTTGCTCAACTAAACTTTTATTACCTGATGTAAAGTATATTTACGAAAAATACGCCATGGCTTTCAAAATCATTATAGGCGAAACTTCAATGTCCAAAATGTTATAATGTTTGCTTTTCTATGTTATTACAAATTTAGTTGATGTTATTTTTAGGTGGCCCTGCGCTGTAATTACTGGTTTAATTCAATCCATCAATATAAGTCCATGGATAGAAATCGAAATAGAATGAGTAAATGTTAGAAAATTGAGTAAATGTTAGAAAATTTTCAAAAATTAAGTATCAGCTTTTACTGTCGACTCTAAAATTCTACTTACAAATATTTTCGATATATAAATTTTAAAACTTAAAAATATATCTTTGATTATGGGATGTAGACCTTGAGAAAATGACCTCTTCAAAGAAGTCTAAATTACACTAAACCTTATAGTAAAAAATAAATTTTGTACACTTACAAATTTTCAAAAACAATGTACCTAACTCTCTTTAAAAAATCTAGGCCTAGTTAAGTAACATTGCATCAAAATGTTAAACAATTTTATTACAAAAAGTTCATCTTAATTAAATCCTGGATTTATTAAAGTATGTATGTACCTTCGGATCTATAAACACGAAATATTTAAAACATGCGATACTAAAATAAGATAAAGCAACATGTTTACAAAGCAATTCTAGAAAATCATATGATTCATTGACATGCTACTAACAATGGACTATTGCAATCAATCTCACAGGCTTAGGCAGACGCTTGGGAATCAATTTATAAATGGCATTTCTGCTGACATTAATCAGACGCTCAATATGTATTCTTTGAGGATCAGGACTTGTTAGTTGATGTTCTGTTATAGAATTGAAAAATTAGTGAATCCATTAGTAGCCTCCTGCTGGTCTGCTGCTGGGCACGGGCCACGTGCCACTGCTGGGAATGAGAGGATTTTCCACGCTTGTCAGGCAGGTTGGCGTAGTGTGACCATAGTAAAGAGAAGACTGCGTCGCCCGTCGATTTCTGCCATTACTCCTTTAGTACCTTAAATGATACGACACCATAAAAAGACAAGGTGTGGAACTATTATTTTAATGTACTGCCTCTACATGAAAGATATTTACCTGATTCAAGTAGCGTGAAATTGACTTTCGAGACTGATGAGTGGAAGTGATGAGATTATATCGCTTATTTTCGTCAGTCTAATTTTTTTAAATCTATACCTTACCGATAAAAACGGTAAAACTCGGTATTTTTTTTATAGTTGTGTCTTACATTGAGCTGTCCCGGCACGTCTCAGACACCTTGAATTTTTAAACGAGGTAACACACTCATCAAAGTAGAATCACTTTTTAAAACGTACGTACACCTTGCAACGTGTAGTGCCTAAACTGTAGCGGATCCAAGGGATGAAGGTGGGGGAGCAAGGTCTCAGGAGTCCTCTAATGGCAAATCAAATTCTGGTAACTTATCATACTACCTTGAATAAGTAACTTCTTCCTTGTTATAACCTACCCTACCCAGGTCAAGCCCCTCCTAACTCAGATTCTTGAGTCCGAAGTGCCTTAACAATGATTTTTACGTTTTTACTAGTACGTAAGCTATCGTCGAGGTAGATGACCGTTTAAAAAAACATTTACTAGTTTATTTAATACGAACCCTTGCATCCTTGTAAATAAAATACTTTGAGGAAATTCAAGCCGAAGCAAACGGTAAATGAACAAGTAAAGAGGAATGCTAAAGGAGTTAAGTAGTCCAACCCCGTTGTTATGAATCTAAATAATACTGAAGATATTTACACAAGAGTTCTTTGCAAGCTCGTTTAAGGATCACTTGTTTATAAAGCTTTAGTTAGAGTTATTCCTGCGAGAGTGGATCTCGTTAATCTAGGATGGTGTTCATTTGAATTCAAATTAAATTTGCAATTAAAAGGCCAACTTGGCATTGAAAAAGAAAAATGAATTTGCTTTAGAAAAAACCCAAAGAAAATAATTGAAAGGTACTTAAACAAAGTATGATGCGGAATTTGTTTTGCATTTACCTTTAAATAGTTTTTTATAAATTACCATTTATAAAAGTACTAGCTTTTGCCCGCGGCTTCGCTCACGTTAAATTCGGGGTAACAATAAAATTTCACCCCGGGTTGGGGTAGGATTTCCAAAAAAAAATTATGCACTATTTTTTTGTTAGTCCCAAATAGTCCGCATACCAATTTTTAGCTTTCTACCTTTGCAATTTTGTGGAATGCTCCATACAAACTTCCACCCCCCATTTTAGAGAAGTGGGGGGTTAGAAAGAGACAAAAAGTAGCCTATGTCTCCATTCTTTCAACCATCTCCATTTAAAAAAATCACGTCAATACGTCGCTCCATTTTTCCGTGAAAGACGGACAAACAAACAGACACACACACTTTCCCCATTTATAATATTAGTATGAATTAATCTACTAATACATAAAGTTTTCTAAATAGTTTCATAACCAATTTTTTTTCTCATACGAAGAAAAAGACGAGTTAAAGAGTGTCTTTAAAACATTATTTTCCGCACTTGTAACTGAGACGTCATATTTAAAATACTAAAAAACCTTTAGTTACTATGAAAAACAAAAAAGCATATAGCCATTAAAAAAAACTACACTTACTGTGTAGTAGTAGTATAGTGGTGTTATTATAATTAAAATTGAGTGAGACCCATATTAAAATCACGTTTAAAAAAACATTCATCAAAAGAATCACTCGCGATCAGTTTGATTGAACCAGGGACTCTTGCGTAATACGAAGACCGCAGCACCACTACATCAACCGGGTCAATATTATAAATGTGAAACTCTGTTTGTCTTTAAAGCTTTAACGTCTAAGCTACTAAAAGTTAGTTAAAGTTACAATGATAAAGTTGACCTTGAGAAAGGATATTGGCTATTTTTGTATCAACAATGTAGTTTACGCAGGCAGAGACGCAGGCAACCCTTAAGACCTATCAAACCCTAGTATTATATAAATGTCTCCGTCTAAAGGCGTGTAAAAGGTTCAACGCCGGTAATAACACTTTATTAACTTCGTTACTTGCACGTTTATGTCATTGTCCTTTACTAGAAGCACAGATGCTTGAGTAAGTGGATTAATTCCTTAAGAAAAGTCAACCGTTGGCACAATTGTGTTTGACGTAAAAGTATTGAAGACAGCTGCAAATAAGTAACAGGATCTTCGCTTAGATTACCATTGTATATGAAAGAGCTTTCAGAGCGGTAAATACTACTTCAGGAATATCCTATGCTGTTGACCATTTTTTGTAGTAAATATATCTTAATATTGTTTTGTCCCTTTTGGTATCAGAATGCTAGGTCCGTGGAGTCCAAACGCACTCTTATTTTTACAGAGATTGTCAAACGTTTATCTGAAAGCAGCGGTGACCCAAAAGCTGGCAGCTGGTGAAAAGCGTGTAAAACACCAATTCTGAGTACATTATAACTGACGGAATTTTTTTTTTCCTTGATTTAACTTCTCTTTCGGTATACTTTTTGTAAAAAAAAATACTATTCGTGGGGTGGGGTGGAGTCGTTTTTTACACTACATAACCATTTTGTTCCGATGTCCTTTACAAATATTAACTTCCGAAAATGTTCTAATGGAGCAATTAATTATTCTTTCAACGAAACAACCCTTTTTCATTGCAATCCAGTGCGGTCTTCCAACACAATCCCGTATGGTAATGCAGTTACAGCAGCTGAGAGCGCGGTTGTGGTCTGAGAATTGCCTCAGTTTACCTCGCTGGAACACAACATTCCTTAACTGTAGTCGTACATCATTCCAGGTTACTTAATTTCCATATCTTGGCTAACTAACATTTTGTGTTACTTCAAATTCCATCTCGCTTTCAAAGCGTATCAAACGAAAGGTTGAACAGAAAATGCTTTGTGCTTTAGAAGTTGGGCAGCTGAAATTGTTTGGTGACCTGCTCTTCATTAAGCTTTATTTAGTAAGTTTATGCTTTTTATCCTTAACGTGTCTTTTAAGGCTAATTTAGTGTTAGTTTTAGGTAGTATTAGGTTTCCAATCCGCCTATTACAGCCTCTTACGTGACTTGTTTTTCACGACTTCCACATTTCAAAAGAAGCGGGAACCATGAGCTGAACGTACAGACACCAGCAAGTTAACCTGCCACAAAACGTCAAATTTTCTCAATTGATATTGATCTTTACTTGTTGGACTAAAAGTTGAAAATCAATTCAATGACCTTTAACTTTTTTGGTAGGTTGACCTGCCGTTGTCTGTACCTTCCGAAGCACGACTGTAACCCATGTACCCCTTCTAGACTCAAACAAACTTTGGAAATATTTTTGCGGTCCACCACACCACTACACCAACCAGGTCATGCAGGATTACTAAGATCGTATTTAATTTATTGTTTGATTGCATAAATTACAGAAAAGCAACTGCGGCTGCGAAAATACAAAAAAATTATACTATTGTTTTTTTGTTGAGCTCTGACTTGAGTCTTACGTGACGTAATAAAAGTATTCGTGTTAAATATTGAATATCCAAAGAACTAATATTAAAATTATGAGTTATGCCCATTGATGTTCTTATTATAATAATATATCAATGGTTTCACCTGTACAAAATTTTATTTTATTTTTAAAATCATTGCACATATAGGTGCTAAGTCTATGTTATGTATGTTATGGACGAAAACTGCTAAGTCCTTTATTATACAGTACAAATATAGTGAGTAGAAAGCCCTTGTTTTCCTAAACTTTATCATGATATTGTCCCTAGTATAGCTGATAAAATGTTCTAGTTTTCGAACCAAACAATTACAGCATCAACACTGTTCTATACCTTAGGCATTCAAGAACAAGTTTTATTATTGTGTTTTGTGGTGTTTTGTAATAAGTTTAACATACCTTACTGACAGTCAATTTCGAATTCCCGTTATTCTTTGTTTCAGCATATTAAAACGATCCTTACTTTTCCCAACGGAAAAAGCGTTCCCGAAACAATTGTTTCACAGCCAAAGTTGCGTTGCACAAAAACTGCAACACAGCAGCTCTCTCAGTCATTTGTGCAAATAGTTTAAAACGCAGACTTTTTGCTTCGAAAACATCGTGCAATGTTGCTCAGTTCTCTTATGTAACCATAAAATGAACGTACTCGTATATTACAATAGAGACATACTTTCTGTGTTAATTCGCCATATTTTCAATTCCAGGGTATTTTTATTTCTATTCTTTCTTTAAATATATTTTAGAGCAACCTTTTTTAAGGTTCTTTTAAGTCGGAGCTTTAGTTTCAATGTGCCATGGCATTTTCTTCATTAAGAGCTTAATTTCAATGTGCCGTAGCATCTCTACAAAAACTCCAATCACAGTTAGCTCATATTGCGTGGATAGGAACATAACTGACGATAAAATATGGGGCTGGTAGTTTATTTTTTAAACTCCCTTCTGCGAAGAATATAACACTATAGTCTTCTCGCAACGACAAACCATGTATAGTGTCAAATTTTGTTTTAATATAATCAATAAAGCAGGGGGCTTTAGTAACTTTTTGTGCATTGCTGAAAAAACAGTTTGAAATTTCCACATTCGTATAAAATATCGATGATATCAAGGCATTACAAATTATTTACAAGAATACTTCCAATAAAGCATCCGCCACCTGTTTCATCCAGACTGAAGAACGCCATTTACATATACATTAAAGTAGCCGTGCAAGGCTAGCAATCTTGAGGATTCTCCTTTGGAGCACTTTTTCATAGCAAAGTTTGTGGTCAAACTAAATTAGCAACATATATTTCGTTTTGCACTATTTTCTAGAAAATTGATTCCATCTTTGAGAGTTTGCTGCTAAACTAAACGCAAAGGAGATAAAAAATGTGTTTAAACCCTCAAAATAAAAGCAGGCTTTTTTAAATAAACCTTTCGGACTTAACTCGGAAAATTTTAGGTTGTTTTTATCCCACCGTTTCGAACATTTTAAAGCGACTACACTAAACCAGTAGATAATAAGAAACGAACAGGTTTATTTGTTTTTGTAAGGTCTAGTTAGTTTTGAATGATTACATTTTTACTATTTACTATTTTCTTTAATTATTTCTTCTTTAAATATTTACTTTAAACTGTCGCGATATAATTATTTCAACGTAGTATAATTAACAACGGGAACTTAACATCAGAATTACACGAAAAAATTATTGAAATGATTGTTTTGGGATAGTACTTGACAAACAGAATTCTTTTCACACACTGTACTGTCGGATATTTTTATATGCAAAGAATAAATATGAGTGTATTGTCGCCAACGTTATGGCCTGACTAAGCAAACACATAGAAGTGGCAGGTTGAATTAAAAACTCGGTCGATGTTCCAATACACGCCGGTAAAGTAATGGTATGTAGTGAAGATATTATGGCCTCTATATTATGTGTTGAAGGAGGCAGACGTATAGACTCTGATAATGATTAAACAACACATATTCTCGGGCGTAAAATCTATTCCGATATTTATTCACAAATTTAATCTCAATATTTCAGACAAAGTTTGTAAGAGAATGTACCAAATTGCAAACATATCTCCAAAGTACCGAATGTTGGGAGAAGTGCATGTGTTATGCAATTTACTTCACCGATAAAGTATAAGATTTTAGTTTCGAACACATTGCATGTTCGGATACTACGAGAACTTTGCTATGCGGTAACTCGGCCACGAATAAAATAAAAAGGAAGTTCTGATTACTTTTATGAAACCAAAAAAAATTTTATAAGTATGTCCAAAGAAAATATTTTCTTTATTTTCTTTGGTATGTCCTAATATTAAGTAGATTGATCGATTTCGATGTGCTTAAAGTCGGTAGGTACTATTAATAAATTAGTAAAAAAACATAGCTTTATAGTCTGATAAAAGTTTGTTACAAATTCAAACTGATGAAAACCGTGACACCAATTTCGAGTCTGTGCCAAACAAGACATTACCAAATATCAACACCGTCTGTCCGTCCACAGACTGCTACTCTAGAAACCTTTAGTTTGTGGATATTAATCACACCGAGAAAGTGGCAATAAAATTCTGGAAAAATTTGCGATTTTTTTTTCACATGTAGTCATAGATATAAATATAAAATAAGAGCGAAAGAGAGAAGTGAGCACCCGCTAAATGTTGGCGTGCTCCTTAGACCTAGTTAGTGCATATACTTATATTTAAACTTGGAAACTTCATGGTGATTACTCGTTCTTATTACCTACCCAATCATGGACCGTGGTTTAATATGTACTTAAAAATGAAAATCGGTTCAGGGATCCTTTTGTGAAGTGTAATTTTATGTTCGAGCCGCGTCAATTTAAATGGTGCTGGCAAACAAAAACAAAAGATTTTACTAAAAAATCACAGAACGAATATAAAAATTTCACCATTTTTGACTTATTTGCAAACAATCAATATACGACCAAAGTAGACATTAGGTAAAGTAAGTTATTTTACTGAAGTTTGTTATCAAACAATTAAACCCAAGCAAAGTTTCTCTCAATTGCATTCTTCCTTCCGTTAACCAATCACAATATTTGAAGAGGCTTCTTGTATTCGCAGCGATAGATTAAACTAATCTCGAATTAATCTAACTTAATGAAATTGATAGCGTTGTTATAATCAAAATTGTCGTTAATCCCTCACCTGTCAAACAAGTTACTTTACTTAGAACATTCCATGTAACATGTCGACACAATGTATAATGCTGATTTAAAGCTTACGCTCTTAGCGCGTCTCTACCTACTAATAACTACGAGCTATTAATGCAAGAGTAAACTGTCTATCATGATTAGACCGATCGATTATTTATAAAAATACATGTTTGGGACCTTAGTAAATTGAATGATGAATTGAAACTTTGGGATCATTAAAGAAATAACGAGGACTTGGAGATTCGTGCTAAAAACGGGAGGGAAAATACTTTAAACTTTAGATTTCTTTTCTCTTCTGTTTTTTTTTTTATGGATATAAATTTCTGTGATCTTTTATAGTTTACCAAAGTAAATGACATGTAAAAATTCTTAAGTAAGATTTAAGTAAGCGTTGGAAGAGTATTCGTTTACCTATTACGATTAAAACTTAAAATTTGCTACTGCTTTCTTCAGGACAATAATATAAATCCAAAATGAATATGAACTCATCATACTTACATAATTGGAACCCTTAGGATCTTGGGTCTTACCTTGGTAAGTAAACAATAAAAAGTACTTGTTTTATGGAAATCAGTAACAACGAAGGTAACAGAAACCCGAGATAATATACAAAATTGTTTTTTCGTACCCGTCTGGGAATCGCACCCGGAGCCTCAGAGCTGGCTACACCTTAAAAACCGGTATGTACACCACTGCCACACGGAGGTGTTTGATAGTCGTTTTATTGTTTAGAAACAATATCGGATTTGGATTAGGTACACTGTTCCGGTCTTATGGCGTTGTTGCCTAACAAACACCCTTGGTGACATCAAACACGATACATGATTCAGTTACGTATTAACAGCGGGGTAAACATAACGGTGGTCTCGAGACTCGAGTCTTTGTCATTGCTAATATTTCATATTTGGGCTGAATAATTTTTATTCAAATGTTTATTAAACTAGATTTAGTAAACTTTAAGTAAGTCATTTTTATGTGTTGACAATTTATTTTAAGAAAAAAGTTACGTTCTTTTTTTTTAGTGTTCTTTATGCAAATAAATTGCTAGTGTAAATAGAATATAAGAAAAATATAAATTATCTTTTTTCATAGAAAAAATTTTTTTCATCTTCCTGTGGTGGGGCTCAAACCCAAAATCTTCTGCTTTCCGGGCGACTGCTCAGACAATTAAGCTACCCAGACATTTTTTTAGTAAACTAATTTATTTAAAGCTTTTCGCTTTAAGCCAGCGGAGTTTCATAAATGTTTTCAGTTATTACTTACCACAGAACATGGAAAAAGGTTAGAAAGGCGACGTAGGCGGGCAGGCGCGCCACAGAGGTTAGGAGCAAATGCTGTCCAAACGTGAGCGCTGAGATTGGTTTCTTTGAAATCGGTGAAATTCGCTTGATTGGCGTTCTTTGAACTTGTTTATGTGTAGTGAGTCGTAGGCGGCGACATCCGTTCTCATACATGACAGCCTTTCTAGCCTTTTGTCATGTTCTGTGATACTTACTATCCACCTTCAACATCCGAACGAAGGTTGTGGTCAAACTTTCGAAGTAAATCACTGAATGAAATAGGCATTAATTTTATGTAGTAGTTTTACATTGTTTTTATGAATTTGATACTGTAAAAATATTTATAGATTATTTTCCTTTTAGATAAGCAAATCACAACATTTCTAGCTTTACTTGAATCTGATTGACTCTACCAGACCTGAAGGATTTCAAAGCCGAATGCAGCACAAAATTTTTCAATGTAGGTACTAAATCAAATAAAAATTTTAGCTAATTTATTAGTATTACACAGGTGCCATTCATAACCTCTGGGCACGCCACAAATCAGGTATTTTCCCCTATTAAAGACTTTGTGGCTTTTTGAACATACAAGTACCTCATTTTAATTGACGTAGTCCACTATTCCAAAAAGGGTTAACTCTTCTAATTGGAAAAGGGATAAAACCGCACTCGTCCAAAACCTACAAAAGTAGGCTTATTTTCTATATATAATTTCACCCAGGTTAAAGTGTACCTTTGCAATGACGTTTCACCGTATCTGCCAATTAATCTTACGTTTGATTACTCCACGAAAAGGCCCGTCAGACCCGGATTGAGACACAACAAAGCGGTCCATAAAACAAATAATAAAACCCAAATAGCCAAACGATCGTCGTTAAATTGTACTTTATAGTCTAAGAGACCCGTGAAAGCCTCTGATACGGTTAATTTTCGTTTACACAAGGAGCAGAGTTTCAAGATTTCTTAGTTTAAGCTAAGTTATTTTTGCAACGGAACTGTTTATTGATAACCTGCATAGTAAAGTACCTAGCACCTACATATTTTGTATTTGTATCTTGTATTAGTTCCTGCCTCCTTTGCTGTGCAGTTTCATCTGACCAGCAACAAATTAAATAGTTCTTTAGGCGTGAGTTGGTTCATTATAATTAAACCTTCGAGCGTGGGTTATTCTAGACACAATTAAAATCAATTGTTATCGCGACAACCGGCCATCGCGCGGGGTGCAAAGCGCTACTCAATGCTTGTGATTCAACTTTTTTAAACGAGTTAACCAATTCTTAAACAACCGGTAAACATAGATTGACGATTAATTTGACACAATTCCCATACAAAATATGTCAAATAATATTTTAATCGCTGTTTAAAACTTAAACGTCTGTTGGTTAACTCTACCCTAAAGGCATTCAGTTAAACAGATACCCAAAACATTGTTTAAATCTTAATGTTTTCAACCTTTAAACATCAATACGAGACTGTTCATGTTTTTGATAAATTTTGTAAAAACATATTGCTCTTCGTCTCTAGAATGTACCAAATATGGAGTTAATTCCATATGGCATTGTTAGCTCGAAATGTTTTTATGATTTCTTAGCCTATTACAGAGATTTCTGGTGCACATCTTGTGAAATTTAAAACCAAAAACGTTTTACCATAAATTTTAAACCTTACTCAAAGTTTATAAATCAAGTATCTGTTTTTTTCGTTACAGTGATAACTCAGCCTGATGATCTTTTAATGTCATCTTCACTCGTGGCCATTGTAAAATCTGTGTAAAACAGAGACTCTTGCGTTTTAAGTACTAATCCATAAAAATTAATGTACATAAAGAAGTACTATGCTGTTGTTACTTCCATCTTTGTTGGCTTTAAAAACGGAATACGGCTTCAGACATTTTATAAGGGTTATTCTGTCGACAATCAACTTTAACATTCCTCTTAAAACTTTGGCCTTGTTCGATAGATTTTTAATTGCTTGTACCTAAATTTGTTTGTTATGACATCGCTTATTTAATTTTTACTAACATTTGCACTCTTCAGATAACTCTGCCTGTTTAGACATTAAGATCAATAATTTGTTCTATGTTTTGCACTCCTGTGTCTATACAGGATGAAATTTTAATCACCTTCCAAATTTTAATACAACAATTTACGAGACAAAAAATGACGTATTTTTTCTTTTGGTATAGGCCAGTACAAAAATGTCAAGACAAGGTACTTAGAAAATGTCCGCCAAAAATATAACATATTTTTGCCAAGTATTTTTGATATGGCCGCCTAGCGACACTTTTTTTACGCTATGCGCATTTATTCATTCATGACGATACTATTCCTTAGTTTTTGATTTTCCCTTCATAGCTTAACAGGCATCATCATCATCATCATCATCATCATCAGCCTATCACAGTCCACTGCTGGCCATAGGCCTCTCCAGTTGCACGCCATTTAGGTCGATCCTCGGCTTCTCGCATCCAGCTCCTGCCAGCCACCTTGCGCAAATCATCACTCCACCTGACCTGAGGGCGTCCTACATTACGTTTGCCGAGACGCGGTCTCAATTCAAGAACTCGTTTACCCCAGCGGTTGTCGGTTCTGCGGCTAATATGGCCAGCCCACTGCCACTTCAGCTTGCTTATCCGGTGGGCTATGTCGGTAACTTTAGTTCTCTGCCGGATCACCTCATTTCTGATTTAATCCCTAAGAGAAACTCTGAGCATAGCTCTTTCCATAGCCCGCTGAGCGCTTTGAACTTGTGACTAGCCGCATCGTCAGTGTCCACGTTTCGGCTCCGTATGTCATGACGGGTAGGACGCACTGATTGAAGACTTTCGTCTTGAGGCATTGTGAGATCGACGATGAGAAGACTCGACGTAGTTTCCCAAATGCTGCCCAACCCAACTGAATTTTTCTGTTCACCTCATCCTCAAAGTTGTTTCTACCTAACTGCAATGTCTGCCTGAGGTACACATATTTCTGAACAACTTCGAGGAAGGTAACGTGCATCGCAATCGGTTGCGGTAGTACATGTTCATTGAACATAACCTTGGTTTTATCCAGATTCATCCGCAAACCGATGCGCACAGAAGAGTCAGCCAGGTCATTCAGCATCTGTGGTAGGTCCTGCAGCGTTTCTGCCATAATGACGATGTCGTCTGCAAATCGCAAGCGAGAGATGTTTTCGCCATTGATGTTGATGCCTCGTCCTTTCCATTGCAGTGTCTTGAACATATCCTCCATTGCATTTGTGAACAATTTCGGGGAAATGACGTCCCCTTGTCTCACTCCTCGATGCAACGGTATAGGTTTTGTTTGCTAATTCTGTACTTGGATGGACACGGTGGCGGCTTCGTAGAGACATCTCATCACTTGCACGTACCGCCAATCTACTTGGCAACGCTGCAGGGACTCCAAAACGGACCAGATCTCTATCGAGTCGAAGGCTTTCTCATAGTCCACGAATGCTAGACACAAGAGCTGATTTTACTCTTCGGTCTTCTGCATAATCTGCCGCACTGTGTGGATGTGGTCTATGGTGCCGTATCCGCTCCGAAATCCAGCCTGTTCCGGTGGTTGGAATTCGTCAAGTCTTTGCGCAAGGCGGTTCGTGACGACTCTTGAAAACAATTCCTTCGTGACAATGATTTGCATTTTTGCAATTTGGAGGTTTCGTTCGAGGATTTCATTTGATTGATTTCATTCTGGTATTCATGGAACTTCTATAAATAATTTTTGAAGGTGATTAAAAAGTTATCCTGTATGTATGTATGTGTTTTATGTTTGTTATAGGTAGGTACGCTTTTTTTTGCACGTCGCCTGTATTCCACTTAAACATAGTTTATTTCTTCTACACGAAGTTTATCTGCAAAATATTGCTTTAACAATAAAGCCGCCTTATTGTACACATTACAGAGAACAAATACGGATTTGTCACTGTAAAAGTATTATATTCATCTATCAATTAACTTATGTTCTAGACAAATCCACTACCGAAAACTATTCAGAATAACGAAGAAGAATCGACGGTAGATTGTAAGCCCAAATCCAAAGACCCTGAATGGTGTATTTCTGCCCGAAACTTCCCAACTTCGACAACTTGAATTCGCTCATTACAGACTTCAACCGCACTTTCATAACGTTAATATACTTAAGACAGAGAAAAGTGTATTTATTAGCTAAAGTCAGGTGTACAAACACGGACCACAAACAGTGGGCAGCTATGTTCGCTCTCAAACGTTTATTTAGGACTCCGAACAAACGCGACAATACGTTATTTACTGTGGAATACGGTGGAATAAATCAAAAGCTATGTTTTGCATTGTTTTAGGTTCCCTTTGACAAGTTGTAACAACAAAAATCTGTTAACAGTCACACCGATTAGCTTTGCAAACTAAGTGGTACAGTCGACTTAGATAACGTCACAATACCTCAATTGAGATAAAACTCTAAATGGGATTAAAAAAACTTTAATAATTATCATTGTACAGTCGCCTATCCTTAAATGTAAAAAAGAAATCGATTTTCAACTTTAAGTATTATGCATAAATATCAGTTTCCACAATTAATATAATATATCATTTTGTAGTAGGTTATTCTGCTCTCGTGTTTATAAGTCATTTTACACGTTAGTTTTACAGTTAAAGTTGAGACTTATTTCGTAGATTTACGTTGTTTTAAGAAATCTATAGAAATGCGCGTCAAATTAAACTATAATCTCTAATAGTTTTTTGTGATAAGAATATAGTCTTTTTATTTCATAATATTTGTGATCGACAACCCGCCTGCTAAGGGTGGCGATTGTGGCAAAATGCTTTTTTATAGCGATTTGTGTCCAGCAGTAAGTTGATATAGGCTTGTGATGATGATGTTGATGAAATATATTCGACATCGAAAATGGATTAGAATCAAGAGTACCTAAGCCTGCAAGTCAACTTACAACATTTTAAATTTTGCTAAGATCAATTCGCTCGAAGGATGTTTTTTTTTATTATCTACTTAATAGAGATATACTATTAAGTAAATAATAAATGTAAATCTCATGCAGATATACACAAACCAGTCTGGAATCAATCACATATACAGATTGGCAGGTCTGAGTTGATCCTACGAGGAATTTCAATATGCTGTCATGAATCGTCGCGTTCGCAATAATACGTTGAAAAAGCTCTCAAAGGAATATCTTTCTACTAAAACAGCATATTTATTTATAATAAAGTTTTTTTTTTCTATTTATCGTGGGCAATAAAGTTGCCGATGAAAAAGAAAAGGTTTTTAATTAGATGCGTATCCTTTTCTATGTAATACTTCGCAAAAAAAATTGTGGGATTGACTGATCTTGATAACTTTTTAGTAACGTAGTAGCATCAAAGTATCACTAAAAATGTTAAATGGTTTTCACCTCTTAAGGTAGGAATAGATCTAATAAGTAGTCTAAGTAAACAAAGAAAAACTTTCGGTTAATCAAATTTTTTTTAAAATAACCTACGCGACGTAAAACGTGTGATAACATAACTTATAAATTTTATGTCGATGTAGAATAGTGTAGATAATTGTCAGCGATTTCTCGTTTGACATCGACTCAAAATTGCTGGCTGGAAAAAGAGCATGAAATACATGCTCTTTTTCTCTTGATTCTCGACTTAATTTTTTGTGAAAAAATAGTAAATGTTTTTGTGATCGATTGAGTGTTTTTATTTTATTTAAATGGGACCAACTAAAAATATAATCTTACTTGAAAAAATCGAAATCGGGCTTTCTGTTAAATAGTTAATATTAGTCCATTTAAAGGGAATCCTTGTTGTTCTTCGGTTAAAGGAGATGTCCCGTAACAGGCCCAGACATTGTACAGTATTCTAAAAAATCAAGAAAAATCTACTGACTTTGGGAAAAATACGAATAACTGTATATAACATATAATGTAGCGGCTCAAAAATAAAAACAATCTATTAAATATCCCTCTCAATTAGGCATACAAGATGGCGCATGACGAAAAAAAAAGATAAACCATAAACTCTAAATGTCAGTAGCTGTCAGATTTCCTTTGTCATAAATTGACATAACCACTCGTCATAATCTCACGTAAAAAGGTTATACTATATAATCGCAAATATTATATATCCTTTAAGCATAACATAAGTTAAAACTCTTCGTTTTGTTTGTTATTATTACAACATGCACAAGTTATCAAACAATATCACTTGTTCGAATAGGTAATTATGGTAAGCAATTTTGAAATTGGCAAAACTGACAGATGTCAGAAGTTTTTGTTGCTTAGTATTGCTATTCTAATAAGTTTATTTTTGTTTAAGCCATTAAACGAAGCAATTTTAAAGATTTTGTATAATAACAAAGTGTCGTAGGTATATTTCCCTAACTTTTGGTAATGTGTACAGGTTCTGGGCCTAGCCTCAATACAATTTGGGACATCTCCTTTAAACCAACAAAAAGCATTAGCACACCGCAAAGGACATTGCTCACTTACCATAGTGGCTTTGGCCTGGCGTGGACAAGCAATTGAGCGTTTTTGTTGTAGTTGTATTGTTAGTTTATAATAAGAAGATACAAAATATAAACTTTATTTTGTATCACAATCCTTAAAAACTGTTTTTTAACATTTGCTAAAAGAAGGTTACTTACAACAACAAAGGTGAGCCTCGGTCAACGTTTTAGCGAGATTTGTTAACAAAATGCGAGTTCAATATCTGAAAGTGCGTCAGTCGTTGGAAGTAGAAATATCAGAGCCCGTACTGAGAAAACTAAGTCTTCGATACAGAATTTACAAAAAAAACACTCACGATATAAAAATACAAAGCGAATGACAGTTTGATATTTAACTTTTTTTTTGCTTTGTGCTGTCCACACACATATTCATAAAACAGAGAATTAACGATGAAGAATCGATTGCATAATCTTATTATTAATATTTTTTTGCAAAATGCTAGTTTATGAACATTGAAATGAAAGATAGTTTACGGATTTAGAACGCGTTTATTTTTGATTTAACCCGACGTTTCGAACCCTTTACAGCGTTCATGGTCACGGGTAGACTAAGGTGTTATTCGTCTTTAAGATGGTAATTTGAAAAAATGTTTAACTACCGCCTCTAATTTTTATCGTCAGTGATGTTCCTTTTCACACAAAATGAGCTAACTGTGTCCGGAGTCTTCGCAGTGTTGCCATGGTTTGTGGACTTCAATGATGATAAGACAGGGTCCCAAGCAGCTGGTAAATTCCAACCATCTTCTCTATTGAAATTAGGATGTTTTTTAATTTCTATTGCTTCGCGTATCATTCTAGGTACATATCGGTTTTCCTTAGCAAGAACTTTAGGTTTATCAAATCTAATGAAATGGTTGGGCTTATCAAACGCATGACTACAGACTGCAGATTTCGTTATACGCATGTTTTTCATATCGGCTATGTGTTCTTTTACCCGAGTACCTATACTGCGTTTAGTTTGACCTATGTAAGAGAGCCCACATTCACAGTCGAGTTTGTATACGCCTGGTACTTGAAGGGGAATGTTACACTTGACTGGTCGTAAGAATTGGTTGATCTTCTTCGGCGGCTTGAAGTAGGTCTTGATAGAAGCGCGCTTCAAGATGTTCCCAATTTTGTCTGTGACACCCTTCATGTATGGGAGTACCGCTGGTAGACGCTCAACTGTGGATGGTTTTTGACGGTCCGTGAAGCGGAGACGCGGTACTTGGAGTTTATTGAATTTAAGTGCTCGCTTGACATGCTGGAGTTCAGCATGCCGGTGGTGGTCATCACAGATCCGCTGGGCTCTCTGAAACAAAGTTTTTCCAACAGTAGCTAACTGTGAAGGGGGATGGTGAGAGTCACCGTTTAGGTACCTATCAGTATGAGTTGCTTTCCGATACACTGTGGTGCTCAAACTATGATCCGGATTCCTGATAATCAACACATCCAAAAAAGCTAACCTATTATTGGCCTCCAACTCCATTGTGAATTGAATCTTAGGATGAACAGAGTTGAGATGTTCTAATCAGTTCAGTTTTATTTCTGCAAATAGGCCCCTGGAGGCGCTTTTACACGTCCCAATATTTAACCTACCACTGCTTCGGGACAAATGTGGGCTAGTGCCGAGAAGAAGCAGCGCAAGAAACTCGGTCACTATTGTCAGCCTCTTTTTAAATAAACATGTTTACATAAGATATATGCCAGTGCGAGCTGATACAATTTAAAGCCAAACGTTCCTATCATTTATATAATCATCAATAGTGTAATAGCCCTTTTTCATTAAAACAACTTTGATATATGATTTGAATTTATGTACAGGGAGGTCAGCAATTGATAGTGGTAATTTGTTGAAAATACGGATACAATTTCCCATGAACGAATTACCTATTTTTCGCAGTCTGAATCCTGGAACGGCAAGTTTATCTTTATTTCGGGTATTGAAATTGTGTACGTCACTATTTTTGACAAAAAATTCGAGGTTTTTGCGGACGTACATAATGTTTTCGAAAATGTATTGAGATGCAACTGTTAGTATGTTGATCTCTTTGAATAGCTCTCTTAGAGAGTCACGGGGTCTAAGGCCGTAAATAGCCCGCACAGCACGTTTTTGCAATATAAAAATAGACTCAATATCTGCCGCTGAGCCCCATAACAAAATACCGTATGACATTATACTGTGAAAGTAGCTAAAATATACTAATCTTGCCGTTCCAACATCAGTCAATTGTCTTATCTTTCGCACAGCATAAGCAGCAGAACTAAGTCTTCCAGACAGAGACCTGATATGAGCACCCCATTGCAGTCGAGAGTCTACAGTTATACCTAAAAAGGTAGAGGAGTCTACTGTGTCTAATGGCTCATCTTTTACAATAACATTTGTGGCGGAAAACCTTACATTAGGCAAAGTAAATTTAACACATTTTGTTTTTCTTGCATTAAGCAAAAGATTATTCGTAGCAAACCAATGCAATAATTTAGAGAGGGTATTGTTAACATCGTCAAATGATAATTTGCCCCTCTTAATTTTAAAAATTATTGAAGTGTCATCTGCAAACAATACCATCTCACAAAGATTATACATATAATATGGAAGGTCGTTAATGTATATTAAAAATAGCAAGGGTCCTAATACTGATCCCTGAGGGACACCCATGATAAGGGCCGACCCTGAAGACTCAGTTCCATCAATGCAAACTTTTTGTGTTCTACCTGTGAGATATGAGTTAATTAAATCTAACGAATCATTCGAAACACCATAATGTCTGAGTTTTTTAATTAACGTTTTATGGTCCACACAATCAAATGCCTTTGACAGGTCACAAAAAACACCTATAGCATCTAACCTACTCTCCCAAGCATCGAATACGTGTTTAAGAAGTGCTACTCCCGCATCAGTGGTATTTCTACCTTTCCTGAATCCATATTGATTGTGATGTAATAATTTATTCAAATTAAAGTGCGATATAAGTTGACTAAACATAATTTTTTCAAATATTTTACTTAGTACTGGCAAGATAGATATTGGTCGAAAATTAGCGGGATCGCATTTCTCGCCGGATTTAAATAATGGAATAATTTTGCTAAACTTCATTAAAGTTGGAAACTGTCTATCATCAATACATTTGTTGAAAATTATTGCGAGATGAGGGGCTATTGAATTTATAATTGTATTGATAATATGAACGGAAATTCCCCAAAGATCTTCAGTTTTTTTCATATTCAATTCTCTAAAAGTTTTTATAATTAAATCAGGGTTTATATGTCTAAAATTAAATGAAAATTTGCACTCATCGACAGCCGACTTGAGAAGGGATTCAGCTAGATCAGCGGAAGAAGCAAGCCCTTCAGTAGTGGAGGAAGCTATGTTTGAAAAAAAATTCTCAAATGTATTCGCAACCTCTGTGCTCGTGTTTATTAACTTATCCCCTAATTTGAGAGAGTAAGCAGGATTGCTTGGTTTTAGTCTACATGTTTCTTTATTTATAATATTCCAAGTAGTTTTCGCTTTATTTTTGGAAGCCGAAATTAAATTATGAAGATAAATTGACTTTGCTTTGGCGCATACTATTTTAAATAATTTGGAGTATTTTTTAACATGGTCTATAATGTTGTGGTTTTGAGATTCAGCTTTTAGACTATACAAATCATATAATGTTTTTCTACTTTTGTAAATACCAGGTGTAGCCCATTCATTAAACTTACAATTCTGTTTGTTAATTTTTACTTTTTTCTGCTTAAAATGATTATCAAATTCATTTTTTACCAAACCAAAAAGGCCCTCATATAATTGATCAACATTCTGACTACCAGGCTTTAGTAAATTAACACCATTTTCAATTTTTGCTTTAAATCTGTCTATTTTATTAATAGTAACCGGCCTATACACATAATCTACTATGTTTGGGACACGATGGTGCTCAAATGATGCTTCCTGTCCACTATGGTCTGAAGTTAGACAATTCAATATGGTTTTTTTTATCACTTTACCATTACAAAAAATATTATCTAAGCAAGTAGCCGACGTGGGCGTTACCCTGGTAGGTTCATTGAAAAGATTTATTAAATCATATGACTTGAAGAGATTAAGAAATTGAGTGGACGTTTGTGTGTCTTCTAATATATTAACGTTGAAATCACCGCATACAACTACTTTTTTACACGATTTTGATAGCCTTCTCAGAGCCTCATCCATAGTGGATTCAAAAATATGGTAATTAGATTTGGGGGGGCTATACACGCTAATTATTATAAATTGTTCCAGCTCAACACATGCTAGCTCAATAGTTCGCTCAACTGAAAGCGACACGATGTCTTTGCGTTCTTTACATTTGAATTCATTTTTAACAAGAATAAGTGATCCTCCTCTAGATGCAGACTCCCTTATGAGCGAACTACCGACTTTATAATTTTCAATGTTTAACATTAGTTCATGTTTTTTTATCCAATGTTCTGTGAGGCAAATTACATGAACATTAAAATCTTTTAAAAATAATCCTAAACCTAACTCTTTGCCGGCCAGGCCTTGAATGTTTTGATGAACAACATTAAAATACATATTCGGCCTAGCTTTTGTCTTCCCTCTTAGTTTAAAGCCTCAGAGGATGTCAAAGGAAAAATACTTGGATTAGTACATTTACTAATCGGTTCACTACAAAAAGTTTTTGTTTTAATAACAAAACTGTTAATATTGTAAGCTAGCAAACTTGCTATTTGTTTTTTCATTTTGTTAGGCAGGTGTATAGAGCTGCCAGTCATAACACAACAATTTTTTGTAAATTTGTTTGTGTCAAAAAACACAAATTTGTCATTATTTTGACAAATATTATATAGTAAAGTATTCAATATGTGAATACTGTTATTGTCATCGTTACTGTTATTTTTACAAAAGGGGAAGGCACAGAGGAGAATTTTTTCTATATTAATTTTTGACAAAATTGTACAATTTTTAATTAAATTTGATTTGCTAATTTTTTTACTATTTCCCACCATAAGAATGAGTGTTGAATTTGAATTTAAATTACTATTTTGTATGCAATCAATTATTTTATCAAATTTTGCATCTGGCATACAATTATTTATAATATTACATTTCAAATAATTATTTAATAAAGAACCGTAGCCAACTCCTAATCTATCTGAATACATAAAAACATCATTAACCTTTACTTGTACACAAGGTATTACCTGGCTTACATCATTAGAAATTACTTGTAAATTTGAATTTATTGATGACAACGGCCTGCTCACATCTCCCTGTTGGTAAGAACTTAATGTGGAATTTATTGTAATATTTGGCAATGATTTAAAACTAGTTCCCTCATTACCAAGATCCAGTAATTTGTTCGCAGCCAGAATGTGTTCGTTAATTTGTTCTTCTGCCGAGTTATATAAATGTGTCATTGATTCCAAAGACTTATGCAACTTAGAGATGTCAGCCTGCAATTGTCCTATATCCAAGTCATATTTTAATCTACTTTCATGTAGTTTTTGGTTATATATTTCTAAGCTATCAACTAAATCTAAGCGTTGCTTCCTTAGTAAAACATTATTATAAAAGCATTTTTGTTTTTTAATGAGTTTGTTTGTTTTAGATATGTATTTATTTAGTTTAATATATTTTTTAATGTGTTTTTTCTTGTTAAATCTAACTTGATTTCTATTGACCCCTGATTTTGTTCTATTACAAAAATCTAACTTTGCTGTAAAATCTTGATTACCCGGGGTGCCGATCAACTCCTCATACAGATTTTGAGTTTGAGAGTACTCTTGTTCCCTTTTATCTTCTTCCAAACGCAGTATTGTTTTATTGGCATCCCTCAGGTTATTTTCTAACTCATTATTGCGTATTAGGGTTTGTTCAAAGATATTGCCGCACTGGTCAAAGTTGCTAATTGTATTGAGTAACTCATCACGGTGTATCATGACCTCCTGGAGTTGGGCATGTATGGCAGCTAATTCTTTTTTTAATTGTGTGTTCTTAAATATGACAGCTTTTATTTCATCTTCACTATCATCTCTTTCCCTAAGTAGTTGGCTATAGTTTTCCCTACTGAGTTGTAATTCCTCTAGTGCCTTTTTTAATCTAATCTCAGCGTTCTGAGTGGTCATCTTCCGGGTCATAACACCAGTTTGGGAAGCCATTTTGAGTGGTAAAATTTGGTCTTAGTCTGTAATAATATAAAAAAAAGAGTGTACAACAAACAGCTAAAAACTTTTTCCAGATAAAACTTTCATTTGTATGTAATAAGAAAATTTGAATAAACTAGTTCTAATATGGTTGTTGTGGGCAGTTACTAGTTAATCGCTTAAGATTTAATAGAATGAATGTATTTTATTATATTGTAAGACTTATTTGTAAGACTATTTTTAAAAAGGAAGTATTTATTTATATAGAGGGTAGGTTATCTACTTTTAATTAAGTACAAAAAGATAGCTAGTGAATGTGTAATCTCACTTAAAACTACAAAGAATTATTTAAATTAATCACTAATCTACCTATCTAACTACTGCTAGGTATTATTGTTTAGTATATGGAGTAAATTGTCTGCGGCGTCAGGGTTGTTATCGTCAACTTTACTTCCACTATTACGTCAAGTAAAGAGAGGCACAACAGAGCCAAGGTGTGATGAATTATGGCGAATCTCACTTTCGTGAGGTCTGTGTAGTATCTGAAGTTCAGGTGATAGATAACAGTAGCCAAACAAGCTGCAATTAGCACCAAACAAGAGCCCGATAAAGTCTGTTTAATGTAAATATAACCTCAATTTTATAGATATGAGATTTACGGTTAATATTTACTTATTGACAGGTTTATCACAAATAATTATTATATAAAAATTGATTAAAAAACAGTACTCTCCTGGTTTTAGATAATCCGTTAAAGCTGCTTTCAAATTTATTTGTTAGCCGTCAAAGCCGGCCGGCGACTTAGTTTCAATTTCTTCACAATTTTGGGTCAAAACTAACACAATTTCAATTTGTGTTTGTGAATAACGCCTTAATCTTGTTATTAAAACTATGATTATCACTTAATTTTAATTAAAATTAAATAAATCTACAGCAGCTGATTTTATTACGTCTGACAGCTAGGGTTGCCAGGCAAAAAAAAAAAAAAAAAAGCAGAGCTAAAAATGCAGAAACTTTATTAGATGGTAATATTGTGAAAGTATCGTCGACATACCTCTTGTAAAATCTAGGTATTACTGGGGCTGTGCGCAGGGCCCTGTCCTCGAAATCCTCCATGAAGATGTCAGCTATCACGGGGGACACAGGAGAACCCATAGCTACGCCATCCAGTTGTTGGTAGAAACAATCATTCCACAATAAATAATTACTTGTAAGACAATGTTCAAGTAGTTCTGCATATTCTAGAGGCATGTCATTTTCAGTTAACTTCTTTGTCATGATCTGAATGCAGTCTTGTACTGGTAGCGATGTAAACAAAGAGATCATGACAAAGAAGTTAACTGAAAATGACATGCCTCTAGAATATGCAGAACTACTTGAACATTGTCTTACAAGTAATTATTTATTGTGGAATGATTGTTTCTACCAACAACTGGATGGCGTAGCTATGGGTTCTCCTGTGTCCCCCGTGATAGCTGACATCTTCATGGAGGATTTCGAGGACAGGGCCCTGCGCACAGCCCCAGTAATACCTAGATTTTACAAGAGGTATGTCGACGATACTTTCACAATATTACCATCTAATAAAGTTTCTGCATTTTTAGAACATCTCAACTCTGTTCATCCTAAGATTCAATTCACAATGGAGTTGGAGGCCAATAATAGGTTAGCTTTTTTGGATGTGTTGATTATCAGGAATCCGGATCATAGTTTGAGCACCACAGTGTATCGGAAAGCAACTCATACTGATAGGTACCTAAACGGTGACTCTCACCATCCCCCTTCACAGTTAGCTACTGTTGGAAAAACTTTGTTTCAGAGAGCCCAGCGGATCTGTGATGACCACCACCGGCATGCTGAACTCCAGCATGTCAAGCGAGCACTTAAATTCAATAAACTCCAAGTACCGCGTCTCCGCTTCACGGACCGTCAAAAACCATCCACAGTTGAGCGTCTACCAGCGGTACTCCCATACATGAAGGGTGTCACAGACAAAATTGGGAACATCTTGAAGCGCGCTTCTATCAAGACCTACTTCAAGCCGCCGAAGAAGATCAACCAATTCTTACGACCAGTCAAGTGTAACATTCCCCTTCAAGTACCAGGCGTATACAAACTCGACTGTGAATGTGGGCTCTCTTACATAGGTCAAACTAAACGCAGTATAGGTACTCGGGTAAAAGAACACATAGCCGATATGAAAAACATGCGTATAACGAAATCTGCAGTCTGTAGTCATGCGTTTGATAAGCCCAACCATTTCATTAGATTTGATAAACCTAAAGTTCTTGCTAAGGAAAACCGATATGTACCTAGAATGATACGCGAAGCAATAGAAATTAAAAAACATCCTAATTTCAATAGAGAAGATGGTTGGAATTTACCAGCTGCTTGGGACCCTGTCTTATCATCATTGAAGTCCACAAACCATGGCAACACTGCGAAGACTCCGGACACAGTTAGCTCATTTTGTGTGAAAAGGAACATCACTGACGATAAAAATTAGAGGCGGTAGTTAAACATTTTTTCAAATTACCATCTTAAAGACGAATAACACCTTAGTCTACCCGTGACCATGAACGCTGTAAAGGGTTCGAAACGTCGGGTTAAATCAAAAATAAACGCGTTCTAAATCCGTAAACTATCTTTCATTTCAATGTATAGTGTTCGCGTAAAATCAAGAAAACAGTATAGTTTATGAACACTTTAATGTAATGTTAGCTGACCACAGTAAATAAACCATATATTCGCGCGGGACACACATATCGATTTGAATCGATTTTATGGAATGAACTGTTGGTAAACTATGTTTTGGCAGCACTAAATCTTGAATTACAAACCGGATGCTGGGATAGTCAATTATTTGATTTTCTCTATGGATGATTGACATAAAAATAAAAAGAAGAAATGCCTGTTTAATTATAAAATAATTATTGGTTAAATTATTTTTTTGGTAGCGACATGTTCACGCTAGGCCAAATATGAACATTGACCTTTAAAGTCAGTGCAACACCTCCAAACGAGTATTTATGCCCTGATTTAAAATTGGTGGCTTATTTTTTGGCTTTTGTCAGTAAGATTAATATATTTTTGATACTAAGTAAGTATAATATATTAGATATTGATACAAGTATACGTGGTACAACGCAAGTCTGAAGCAAGTTGCCGAGCCCGCGGGCTGCTGTCACGGCTGCTCTAAAATGCATTATGTCGCCATACTTTTGCATTTTCAATGCATGACGCATTGTACAGAAAACAGCACATACAGCTGTACATTGGGTCATCTTAACGTCTTTGGAATAGGTGCGAGTTTGCAATAAAATTGTATAGCCTAAAATGCAGTCCTTGTACATGTATATTCTTGCAATGTACACTGCATTCTCTTATTGAAATAATGTTATTTTCTAGATCATTATATTATTTGATTTTCTAGATCGCAAATCAAATATGATGTGATAAATTTATTTCATTTAGTGTCAATATGTTTTTTATAAACACGGTTTTTACATTAATTAGGGTATACTCTCAAATTTGTATTTAAGGAATTGTGTTTTTAATTATTTTAGTTATAATTTTACAAGTAAGTTCAAAGTTCCAATTTAAAAGAAAATTCTAACGTTACCAGTCTATAAAAATGAAACCGACGAAAATAACAAAATAAACACAAATTTTGAGTTAGTGCTAAACAAAATAAAGTGCTTAATGTTCACAACGATCAACTACGCGCCATGCATCCAGCGCAGCGGCTTCCCGCCACCTTCACAACTCGCCGGTCCACCCACAGAGCGTAGTCCGATGCGCAGTCATAATTCCAAAAATTTTCCGACCCAACGGCCATGCATGGTCGCTAAGAAGAAGTTCCTGCTGTGTACCCCGCCACTGCAGCTCAGCAATTCGAGCGATATTGGTTATCTTAGTTGTCCTACGTATTTCTTTATATCCGATACTACAGCGCAGGTAAGCCAAGCATTGCTCCCTCCATTGCTGGCAATTTTATTACTTCTAAACAAAATGAGTTCTCAAAAAACTAGAACAGTATCATTTTAGCAAATTACCTCTAGTATTTATTGATTGAATCACAGTAAACTTTTCTTTTAGTTTTTTATAAAATCGTAGTATCGAAAAACGCCAGAAGCGGCCGCTTTTAGCAATAATGTACGATACGAAAGAATGCCAGAATGTAAAGCAGTTAACACTGATTCAATAAATACTAAAGGTAGTTTGCTAAAATGATACTGTTCTAGTTTTTTTAGAATTGATTTTGTTTAGAAGTAATAAAATTAAATCACTCGGGCCTTGGGGGCTGCACATAGTAGTCGCCTTAAGCGGCCACGTTTCAGTTCCATAGGTCACAGTTGTAGTTATCAAGTGACGAACATAAACACATTAATAGGTAAGACACATGCATATTTAATATGTCTATTTATTCAATTAAAAAAAATAAGTTAATAATCTACAAAATTCAGTATACAGTTTGTTCGATCTGTCCCAACTCCCAAGATTAGTTCCAGCAATGAGATTGAATCTTGGCTTGGCTACTGTTGCATTACGACGTCCTGAATACATGTCGATGCAATTTGTTGCGGTTCAGAAAAGTCAGGAGTACTCGTAGTATGTAGTAATGTATTGGTACTCGTACTTACAATATTCTGTGCTCTGTTGATCACACAAAGGTAAATAAATTAACTTTTCTGCCGTCATCCTGGATGATCAGGTTCAGACAAACTTTGAAATATCCTTGCACGTTTTTAGGATTTTATTACCAAAAATCCGTGGTAGGAATCCCTACCACGGAGTATATCGTCTGTTTGACTGGCAGCGAGTTTTATTATGACAGACAAAAATCTGTTAGTACAACTCTTATAATATAGATATTAAGAATTTAGTTAGAATTTGTTTTATAAAACCACACTAAAAATTAAATATAAAATAAATGCGCCTGTCTTTTATGGTCAGCTTAGATGGGAAATTTTAATAAAAAGTTGGGGAAAAAACATACAATTTTAACAAATATTTGGTGCCTGACTGTAAAATAAATTTAAGTAAATGGCTTAAACTTTATGTTCTATAAAACAGACACACACACACACACACAATTTATATACCTTTGTTCAAAAATGATTAGATTAATGTTACATCTTTTTCTGTCTTTTCTTATGTTTGCGTACTGCTGTAAATCAATATTATATTTTTATATAAGGAGGAGCGGTGTCCCTTAATACAGACATTTTTATGTTTAAAAGGGGACTCCAGACGAAAATTGTTACAGTTTAGTTTTTTTAAGGTAAACAAAGATTTTTGATTTTGATTTTGATTTTTGACTTAATTCCTAGATCGTTTAAAACTTGTGACAGAAGCCACGATTTTAAAATCGAACGATCCAAAGTGTCGAGGATTAGCGGTATTGTAAGCTTTCCCTAAACTTTCCAGCCTAAAACATTGTTGCGTTATAAAAGTTGTATAAAAAAATATATCCGCTCGTTAACTCCTAAATCCTTCGAGGGATCTTGCCTACACTTGGCAACTCCCATCTACTGTCCCAAACTTCAAATTGGTTTCATTACAAACTCAAACATAATTCCCAGGGCGTACTTACATAATTAATCGCACCTTTTTTCTTTGCGCAAAGGAGTGAGTAGATGTAAATTCATTTTATCCGCTTTATTACTTAATAGACAAAGGCAGGATTGAGGAAGGGATATTTAGACTGTAGTTATAACATTTTTAACCAATTTATAAACCATGTGTAAACCAATTCTTCGACCATGCGTCAATAAAACATAGTCAGGTTAGTAACACCATTTCTAACTCACTAAATGGTATGGAAGTTTTTCATCATCTGTGATTTGTTGAATTATCCGTACCTACTCATATTTATTGAATTAAATGTTTTAGGTGAAAAAAAAAAATAAAAAAATGATTATTTACGTTTTTCGTATGCCACACCATATTTAGTAACAAGATAGAAATAAAAAGAAAAATAATCACACATTATGACACTGGGGGAAAATCAGTAAATTATAGAGAGTAACATTCATACACATCCTAAGTTTTGGACAAACCTTTACAAGTAAAATAACCCTTATTAGTAAATTAAAACAATACTATTTGAAACTCGATCTAAAAATTCAGTTGTAAGAGTCAAACATCGACCACCAGATCCTCACTAAAAATTTACTTCACTTTAAAATCTGCTTAGCAGTCCTTATTTTTTGTTAAGTGCAGTTAAAAAAATATAGACTCATACAACATATCATAAGCTTTTTTAGAATCAACCTTATAAGTAATTCTAAAAAAAGCCATCAAGTCTATTCGCATCACTGACATCGCATGTCCCAGGGGGCACCTGGCTCTCTGAGACATGTTTGGTTTTTTTGAAAACCCAAAACTCATTAATGGCTATAAAAATAAATTGTCACTTAACAACCGAATCAGCTCCCGGACTAGTTAGTTCCGAATGAGTGATTTGAAGTTATATCTATATAAAACTCATATTTGTACTCCACACTAAAATCACTATTCGAAGCTTTATTAGAAATAAAAGATTTATTTATCGGCTTTAATTCGCGTCTGTTGAGTTTTTATCGTATATCCAGATGTTTCAAACACTTTGCAGCGTCCGTGGTATCAGGTTTGAACTACTATGCTTAGCTTATATTAGTACAAGTACTTACGAGCTTAATAATTCAACCGATAATTTTAACTATGTATCAAAATTAAAAGCATTGATTTAATATCATTTTGATATGTGAAAATTTCGATGTTTCTCTAAAATCCTCCGTATGATGCTGGCCTTAAATAAATGTTCATCATTCGGGTAGTGTACCCGTGGCCACGAACAATTTGTTTTATTTACACTTAATACTTATATAGCATACAAATTTTACTAAATAATATTGTACAATTAATCACTGGATGGTGCCTGCAGTCCTAGTAGCGGAAGTTCTGAATCAGTATAGGTATCTTATGAACAAGTATGTCTATTGAAGGTAAAGCTGTAAATTCTGAAGATTTAGAGCTGATACGAAACTACTTAGTTAAGTGAAACTTTTCTGAGCCTCGCTGGCGTTTCGTGTAAATAATTCATTTATAAACATCGGCTGATGAATATTGTAGACTTTAAAAAACTTATATATAACTTTTTGACGACCATTTGGATCAGCGGTAGTTAACGCTGCTTCTGAGCCATGGGTCGCGGGTTCGATCCCCGCGCAGTACAAATATTTGTGTGCATGAACATGTCTGTTTGTACTGGTCTGGGTGTTTTCTATGTATTATAAGTATGTATTTACAAAAAAAAAAGTATATAAGTAAGTTTATCGGTTGTCTAGTACCCCATACGACAGGGTACTTAATAGTACCTTAATTTGGGACTAGATGGCTCAGTGTGGCCTAGTGAGGCATGTCTTAAATATTTATTTATTATTTATTATTTATATAACTTAACATTAGGTTGTTTAGTGACAACAAGTACAGGGTGAAATTTTAACCACCTTCCAACTTTTACTATAGCAATCTACGAGACAAAAAACAAATGTCGTATTTTTTCTTTTGCTATTATAGCCCAGTACAAAAATGTCAAGATAAAGCATTTAAAAAGTATCCGCCAAAAATCTAAAATTTTTGATACGGCCGCCTAGCAACCCTTTTTTTACGCGATGCGCATCTTATTTATTCATAACAATAGTTTTTGATTTTTTTCTTTACACCTTAACAGGCCTAACTAACTAACTAGGATCGTGAAAATTGAAAACTGTAGGTATTGCAAAAAAATTTTCGGATAAAAACTTGATTTACATTTTTTACTTCATAAATGGGCTCTAAATACGACACTGAACGCTTTTAAAAATTTTGGAAGGCGGTTAATATTTCATCCTGCAGTATATTTTGTAATAAAACTATAATTTTCGTTTCACAATCTTAAAAGTAAGTAGGTAACGGCCAATAATCTACCCACTGAAGGGCAAAGGCCTCTATCATTGAATTCAAGTCACCATAGCAATGATGGGGTACATGCATAATCACCACGCTTGCATGCGGGTTGGTGATCACAAACTCGAGCAATGTTAGAAAATTCTGAACTTTTTGTTGCCCGACACAGGGATCGAACCTGGGACCCCGAGATCTTGGCCCGGTATTCAAACCACTAGACCAACGGTGCGTCAATAAATGCAAAAGTTTGTATGTATGTTTGATACTCAAACACGCCTGGGAGGCTGAAAGGATCTGGATCAAATTAGGCACAGAGATAGATTATAGACTAATAGCACATAGTTACTTTTATCCTGCAAGAAATTAAGGTTCCCTCGGGATAGTTTGTCCACGCGTACGCGAAGCTGCAGGCACCATCCAGTGATTAATTGTACAATATTATTTAGTAAAATTTGTATTATAAGTATTATTAAGTGTAAAAATAAAACAAATTGTTCGTGGTCACGGGTAGACTACCCGTATTATAAATGTTGGTTGGGATTAACCTGTGGATTAACCAATATAAAATATAAAATTCTTGTAAATACATGTTAAACCTGTAAATTTATCATTTTATTTCTATGTACATATAATGTTCGCGTAAACTCTAGAAACTAATATACGAGTATTAATGCTCAAAGATGTAAGGTCTTGGATTAGTGCGTAATATATCTTTGAATGACTATCACACTAAGCGAATGAGACCGCCTTGTCTTTGATTGCACTAATGGGTCTTTTGACGAACCAACCGTTGATATACTCTGGAATAACATAGACCATCACTTAGGATCAAGTCTCGAAAACGACATTGGGGACGATTACAAGTAGGGTTGCCACCCGTACTTTATAATAAATTATTGTACGTTATTTCAGGTAATTGTACTCTATACTTTACGAGAACAATAAAGTACACGAAAGTACTTTATTTGGCATGATTTGATATATTTGCGATTATGTCTTTAGGCATAAGTGGCATTTTTTTGTTTAACGACATTGGTGCTGAACCAATGTCACCTTTAGCATGTTCCATGCAATGTTTTGTCTGTGATGACTAGCAAATGGCGAGACTAAAGAAACAGCGTCTCTAAATTAGATAAAAAATTATGTTCCGCTTTAATTTCAAATATAGACTAAATACACTGTGCAATTGTATAGTAGAGATACTAATTTGATACATAAATAGCATAATTGCAAAAATTAATTGTACTTTATTTTGATTCTATGTACTTTTATTTTCAGACCTATACTAACCAAAGTACTTTAACGGCTTTAAAAAAAGGTGGCAACCCTAATTACAAATACCTACAACCATCGAGCAAATGAGGCAGATACTATGGAGCATTCCTTATGATACATTGCAAAACTTCATTGATGTAGCATTCTCTTTTTATTTATCTATACTAATATTAAAAAGCTGAAGAGTTTGTTTGTTTGAACGCGCTAATCTCTGGAAGTACTGGTTCGAATTGAAAAATTATTTTTGTTTTGGATAGTCCATGTATCGAGGAAGGCTTTAGGCTATATAACATCACGCTGCGACCAATAGGAGCAAAGCATCAGTGAAAAATGTTGCAAAAATAATCACGATCATAAAAACAGAAATTGACGCGTACGAAGTCGCGGGGAATAGCTAGTAATCAATAGGCTTGCTCTTGACTAGATACATACTCAACTCTACGGACATAGGGAAAGAATAAGCAGAAGCCTAAGATGGAGCGAGCTTACCCAGAAAGTTATATCTTCTTCATATATAATAAAAGTTGTGTTAGTTACTACACCACATATTATTTTAACTCGAGAACGGTTGGACCATTTCTAGGATTTTTGTGTTTGAGTATTTGTCTTATCCGGGATAGGACAATAAGTAGGTAATTGAACACGTTAGAAAGATAACGTTAATAAAAAAATAAGGAAAAGCAATGTTCTTTTTTTTTCAACCACGCCATACTTATATGATGACAATGACATTTAGGACGTGAAATTCAAACAGCATTATTCTGAGGGATACGAAGTTCGCGGGGTCCGCTAGTAATACATAAATGCAAAGCTTATAAGCATTCGTAGGTTTTTCAAAGCGTTTTTATAAAAACTTATACTTTTTATATTATAATATAAAAAATTAAAATATCCATCCATTTTGCAATGTTATTTTCGATCCCAGCTTGGCCAATGGTAAAGGCATTATATTATCTGTGGTAAAGGAAAGATTCTGCCCTTCTTCTTCTGGCAGTAAGTACCTACTCATTTTGACGCCTCTTTCGACCTACACCCATAGAAAGAGGAGTGGTGTAATTATTTTAATGCGCTGGCACTATACTAGTTGCGTTAATTTGATACAATCCTACCTAAAGTCACTTTTTATTAAGTTTTTTAAATAGTTTAATCAATTCAAATATATTGTCTGTAAAATAGAGTCGGTATAAATCAATGTTGGTATGTAAAGTTTAAGAAGAAAATCATTTCCCTAAGGGTAGAAAAAAACAGATAAAAATGTATAAAATAAGGTATTGTTTCCTAAACGTCTTCCTGTTAATCTAATCTAATCCATTAAGGCTGTTTAGTATAAAATTAAATGACGAACATAAATAAGGTGTTCATTTAAATTTCGTACCGAAGCAAGCATCAATCGATCGACATGGTCCTTGTCAAAATTAATAATATGTTTTGTGCGAGTCAAATTCAAAACCATCCATATTTTTGTTACGTCATATATCAATTTTAAAGCGACTAAAAATTTATCAAAAGATAAATTGTTTGTCTATTCTGAAATACATGGGCTAATCTTTATGTATACTTACTGTAAAACAAAATACGACTTCAGTAATACTCGTACTACTTTATCATCATTATAAGCCTATTGATATTATTAACAAAATTTACCCTATTTAGTAAAGTAGTCGATGTAGTCCATACTGTTTGTATTATTAGTGCTCCTTAATGTAGCCTTTGACGAACCAACCGTAGCTTTCCCCGGAATTACTTAAACAATTACTAACAACGCGTCGACGCGCAATTAGTTGTAGATTGTCTCAGCTTGGGATACTAAGGGCTCGTGCACCGTGCTAGTAAAGTCGCGCATTTTAGTTGCGTGACTTTCAGCTTCAAACAATAACAGCAACCAACGTTATCCCTGTTTTTATTATACAAGAACACCTAAAGACAAATCTCGGTTAGTGCAGCACTAAATATTGCAGAATCTGCATACAAAGTATAGAGCTATGGGTTCGGGTGCTAGTGGACTGGATAATTTTGGGATTATGGAAGGACTATTAGCCCTTTGCCTAACCCATGTGTCGTTCTCGATTAATGTATCCTCGAAAACGACCACTAGCACAAAGTCACCTTACAATATAGCCTGGGGTGCTGGAGGAGGTGTTACACGGCCCTCAGGACAATCTCAGTAATACGTTCAAGATCACAATAATCTTTCGGATATACTTCCTACCTTCGAGCACTGTTCTAGCTAATCTCCGCTCAAACCGGCCAATAAAGTGGAGGACGTGGTGTGGAACTGGACTTCTCCCGGGAGTAATCAGGTCCGTGGGATCACTTCTGCTCAACAGTCATAAGCTGCCCTGCAGAGTTATTATCATTGTTACTGATTATGTAAATTAACGGATATAAAATGCGATTGTACATTATTATTTTGCCCGATCGAAAGATCGGGTCACATCGACAATACGAAAGTTTAAAATTAATTATTACTGATTACTGCAAATCTTAAGGCTACTTACTGCCGGTCCCAATAATCTATCTATCTTCAGTTTTGGCATATCGGAGATAGAAAACAACTTCTGTCTTTGTTTCTCTGGACGGCAAAATTAGAGACAGAAGATGTTTTCTATCTCCGATATGCCAAAACTGAAGATAGATAGGTTATTGGGACCGGCCGTTAGTGACCAGTCGTGGGCTCGCTGCACTGAGGCTTTAGCGATACATGTTTTATTAAGTCGCTGCGAGTCGGTGCGACCGAAGTCGGGCGATATTGTCTGCACGCTGAACGAGCCCTTACGCGTTAAGACACGAGATATATTGCTGTTTACATGTAAGGCGTCCAATATTAGTGAACTAGCTGCTTAAATATTTTAAGACATGCCTCACTGGGCCACACAGAGCCATCTAGTCCCAAATTAAGGTACTATTAAGTACCCTGTCGTATGGGTTACTAGACAACCGATAAACTTACTTATATCCTTTTTTTTTTTGTAAATACATACTTATAATACATAGAAAACACCCAGACCAGTACAAACAGACATGTTCATGCACACAAATATTTGTACTGTGCGGGGATCGAACCCGCGACCCATGGCTCAGAAGCAGCGTTAACTACCGCTGATCCAAATGGTCGTCTAAATGCGATTATAATAGTGTCGTATTAGCACCTACGTGTATTATCAAAATGATAGTTACTAAGATATTACGGTATGTAAAATTATGGCTTTAGATATTGCCATAACTATGGAATAAGTTTTTAAAACTGTTTAAGCATTATAATTTCTGGTGTATATTGAAAATACAATTCCTAGAATAAAATTTCGACTTACTTTAATGTCACCCGAACCTACCAACCCAACTTCCGCTATTACCAGGCGACTGTTATAAACATTGAGCTACTAAGACAATGTTTGTGTCGCGAAGGGCTAGCAAATACATACACACCGTGTTGTCGGGTGCAATTCATTAATTAAACGTCACCGTCGTCATCATCATCAGTCCACTGCTGGACATAGCTTAAAAAGGTCTACTTTCCACCATCCAGGAAAAGGACGTCATTGCCATAATCGGCATGCTTATTATGTTTTATTGCGCAATTGTTTGTTATCAGAAAAGAAAATAAAATAAAATAAAATAAAATGCTTAGCAAGCGGGTAGGAGATCACATTCAATCAATGGTGGGGAGAACACTCTACTGTCCAACTTCTGATGGCATTACTTCTTTAGTTGACTTACTTCACCCAAACAAGAAAGGGGTGGTACTATTCCAATCTCGGGTCTCACTACAAGGCTTTGCCAAATTAAACATGAAGAATATTTTAAGAGATAAAATATTAACTAACCTTTACTTTCTACCAGTTAAATTGACCAAGACCATCAGATTCAAAGAGCTCGTAACATTCAAGCAAATTCGTTATAACCATTTGAAGAACCTCAAGCCATACAAAATGATCATTATAATATTTAGGATATGCATATGATAATGTCTTCTGAATAAAAATGAGATCAGGAAACAATTTCTCTCGTATCCGTGAAATCAGTCAGCCTGCATTTGAACAATTACGCGCCAGAGAACATAGATAATGATCAACTGACAAGAAAACTTAGGGGCCATATTACTAAAACTTCACAGTTTTTAGGTTATTAAGTGATTGGTGCACATTCACTACTGCATCAAGAAAATACCGGGAAAAGATCAATAATACATACCTACTAGCTGACCCGGCAAACGTTGTTTTGCCATAAAAATGCTTAAATTACTAAAATGGCTATTAGAAAATAGGGGTTGGTGATAAAAGGGTAAAAATTTAGGGTTGTATGTATTTTTTAATGCCACATTATAGAAAAATATTAACAAAAAATTTTGTCCAAATATTAAAAACAAAAGTTAACTGTGAACAACCCTTATCACTTAGAGGTATTAAAAATAGATAGTAGTCGATTCTCAGACCTACTGAATATGCATATAAAATTTGGTAAAAATCAGTAAAGCCGTTTCAGAGGAGTAAGGTACTAACATTGTGACACGAGAATTTTATATATAAGATTATAAATATTGTTAGTTAATGATCCAAATTCATTTTATCGCCTTCAAAGTATAACAAAATATCAAGGGAATTTGTATTCGCATAGCAAATTACCACACGATATTACTACATTTTTATGAAAATTCGGCAACACTATAGATGACAGAAATTGATGATAATATAAAAGATAGAAATCCTACTTAAATTTAAAAAATGTGTTGAGACTTATTTTAAAAAAACATGCATTGAATTCTTGCAACATCTCTTCCTTTTTGATATCGATTAAAACAAAATTGGTCGAACAATCTTGCTACGCCGTTTCATTGGCCTCAGTAGCTTCATAAGTTACAAGTGATATCAAGGCTCTAACAAACGATTTTTTAAAATAACTCTTTGGAAAATTTGTATAATTGAACCAAAGAGACAACCGTAGTAGTTGCAATAGTGATGAAACTTATAGAATCGGACCTAATATTTATTCCAACGCCTTAACCTTTTGATCCACTCACCCATAAAAACAAATCATCAAATATCAATAGCAATCACTCCACACACCCTCGCTAACTTATTTTCTTTTCAAAATTCGATAGGTAGTGTGGTCAATTTAAAGTATCGATAGACTTAAATTATTTTTAAAAATGCAACGTAATTTTCGTAACTTTTCATCGACCATTTGTGTTACTTTGATTTGTTTATAAGCTATTAGAAAATCTGGCCTAAGTAAACTATTGAAGGATTAATATTAATGACACAATAAAAATCAGAAGTAAAAAGAGTTGGAATGGGATTTCAACCGTAAACTTGTTAACTTGGTGTTTGTTTTGCCTAAGTCACAAGAATCTTACAAAATCTTACAAGTAAACACTGATTTTTGACACAGTGACTCAAACCTGTAGAAGCTATTCAGTCCTGCATATTTAACGCTTCGCACCAGGTTAAGAATAGCTGGGATGGAAACGCTATACGGATAATGTTGTTAGGCTAGCCTGTCGGGAAAATCTCCTGACGCTTCTGCTGCCTGAAAGTCTATGATAATTATTATGATGACCAAGTGCGACATTAAGGCCACTGGAACACTTAAACACATTATAACAAATAAGTTTCACGCAAGTCTTGTATCGATTTCAACACTATCGAGTACTGAACAACACTAACAAACATGTGCGGTTGTATTTCTTATCGTGGTTTTTGTATGCGGCCAAGAGTTTCTCTGGACGTGGAGGTGCATTATTGATGAACCTTTACAATTTTGTATAAGCCCGTAAAGTTGAACCCGACCTGCCTTAGATGCTAAAATAAATTATGGAGCAAGCTCTTTGGCTTATTATTCCAAAACAGTTAAATCTAGATAGTGATAACATTATTTTAATGTATTTTTTTAAATAGCGTTTTTCATATATTTTTATTATTGGATAATTCAAAAACGGTAATTAATCTAACGCTATAAATAGCGATTAATTACCGATTAGTTGGTTTGAATATTGAAAGATATAACTTTAAAAATGTATTATTTGTTGCTTGAGATAATGGCTACTATAAAAGAGACGATGGTTTTTCTAATAAGTACAGCATAAATAATGTCACGGCGTCTACACAGAAAACGTAACAAATAGTAAGCAATAGGTAATTGTATAATATTACTAGCTGTTGCCCGCGAATTCGTACGCGTCAATTTCTGTTATTATGATCGCGATTATTTTTGCAACATTTTTCACTGATGCTTTGCTCCTATTGGTCGTAGCGTGATGTTATATAGCCTAACTAAAGCCTTCCTCGATAAATGGACTATCCAACACAAAAATAATGCTTCAATTCGAACCAGTACTTCCTGAGATTAGCGCGATCAAACAAACAAACAAACAAACTCTTTAGCTTTATATTATTAGTATAGATAACACATTTAAGTTCAAAATGTTTTTAAGCAAATAAAACACTGCTCTAAAATAAATTTATAGGTAATGCTTTGAAATTTGAATACTTTTTTTTCTTCTATCTCAGGTAGGTTTGGAATTTGCGGCCTTTTGCTCCTCCGGCAAATTTAATGCACTAAACTAAGCCTTTTTATTTACTGTCTTGTTATGTCTGTATTTTAACCCAAAACATTAATTGAACATAGCTCTAGGCAAACACATTACAAAGTTTTCAATATTGCAAACTGTTACAACATTCAAACCGATTATATTTCAGCACCATTTACAGAACAACCTTTTAAGTTGTGAACTCTAAAGCTGCTAAAACACGTACATGTTTTAAAGCTAGCGCACTCCGCGTTTTGGGCGGGTAAGCCGCTTAGCGGCAAACAGCCGAATGATGCTCGCAAAAATTAAGGAAAACATTTTAGGGCATTGTTGCATTTCGATGCTAACATTGCCAGTGAAGTATTATTATTTTTTTAATAGAGAAGGCTTACTTTATTAAATGGCAGTTGTTACGGAAACTTTAAAAAAAACTTGGCTCTATGTCTTTTTACAATGTGTTTTAAATACTAGTAGATAAGTTCCAAGAATGTTTAGGCTATTAGTTTTGAGAACAGGTTTACAATGATATTGATAAGTAAGTGAATTGTACCAAACTTGCTATGTTATGGATTGAGTATGATTTGACTAGAGAAGTGCTAAAATTAATAGATTTTTGCGTTATTTTTCGGAAATCGAAACATTAGACGAACATTTCTCGTAAAAAACCAATCGAAATAGTGTTATTGTAGATACCTAAAACTCTTCTGTGATTATGCTGTTAAATTGGTAATAAATATAAAACAAGGTAGGTAATCTCGCAGCAACTTTAGTCATTAACAAAGTACCTACGATAAATACAAAATTAAATTTGATTTAAAATATTATTTTCCACACGGAAAAAAAAGATTTTCTACAATACTACAAGAACGTATTGTAAATTATAGTTTAAAAAAAAACTAAAAAACCACGCTTTTAAAACAGATTGAACTAAAAAATTAAAAATAAAACTGTAGTAATCAATTGAAAAATTCATATTATTGTACAAAAAGCGTGGGGGGCTTGATTTAGATTATTGTAAATATTTTATCAATAATTTACTATATCTGTGGATATCATAACAAGCACCCCACGCTTTTTGTACAATAATATGAATTTTTCAATTAATTACTACAGTTTTATTTTTAATTTTTTAGTTCAATCTGTTTTAAAAGCGTGGTTTTTTAGTTTTTTTTTAAACTATAATTTATTTTTTACTTTTTAGTTTAGTTTATAAGATTTGATTCCTTCTTTACCGACTGTAAGTCCAAACCTATGCAGGAAACATAATTGATACAGATCGCGCGCTAGCTCTATCTCTTTTACTCCCTCTTACAGAGGAAAACTGGGACAACTGTTATTAAATTATTGCATTGTCATCGGTCCTTGATACGTGTGCAAAGTTTCAAATTAATCAAACTTCTGGAAATCGGTCAAATTTATGCTCAAAGATTCCATTACATACATAGATACATAGATAGATACAACCCAAGCTAATAAAAGCGTGGTAATAAAACTGTAGCTCTACGAAAAACGGGTTCTGATAAATAAAAATATCGTGTCATGAAGTAAGTGACTTGCAAACATTGTCATAGGATTCTAGTTAAATATGATATGGTAACAATTACTTTTAAATCGTTTCGATTAATCATGAAACATAAATAATTAAAATAGTTTTGTAAAAATTATGATGCATCTGTAACGGTGAGAATATACATTGTATTCTGTACCTGTAAACATTCCGAATCGTGTAGCTGTTACAATTTCTTCCTATTTACAGTTAAAATTTAACGAGAATAGCCTGGTAATATTAACAAAGAGTTTTGACTTTACATATAGGTACAACAAACAGTATTGTACAAGAAACCATATTATTCTGGTTATCTGTACGGGAATGTTTTTTCAGTGTAATTTGGGATTTAATACCTGATATAAAAAAGTACGAAACTCTCACTCCTAAAAAAACTTTAGTGGTGTTGTTGACATACATGATTTATTCAGCACCCTGTGTACGGCAATGGACTGCAATAGGCTTCTTGGCGTCTTAAATAAAGATTGTCGTCCATGACTAAAAAAAGTAAATCATAAAAACATTTGTTTTTTCGTGCTACTCTACATAATTGGCACATCACATTCATCTCACACTTGCATACCTATAAAGGTGCCAATAAAATACTGAGAATTTCTTGCGCGTACGTTATTCCACCGCAAAGCAGTATAAAATACAGTCGGCCAAATAAAACTCGCTCCGTGCCTGCGTCAAGAGTAATGCGACAATTTGATTTGAACGTTTATTCGCCCAACTTCATGTGTGAAATTTATTGTTTTTATTTTAAACTACAAGCTACCTATAAGGTGTTTATAAAACGATATTCGTCAAGTAACATTTTGTTAAAGCTAATAAACATATTCCCTAAATGGTATTTGCATTTTTAAATTCAGATTTAATTTACATGATACTTATGATTGCTAACGGTCCATTTGTTGAGTGGTTTGAGCACCGAACCAAGATCTCGGGAACTGGGTTCGACCCTCAGGTCAGACAAGTTTTTCGAATTTTCAAACATTGCCCGGGTTTGTGATCACCGAGCCTTATTTGGCCATAGTGGTGATAATGCCTGTACCCGTCATTGCTGCGGTAACTTGAATTCAATGATGGAGATTTTTAATCAGCAGTTGGTAAGCTGTTACTTTTACTTTATATGATTGCTTAAAACACCGCTTAAATGCTTTGTTTACTAAAATAATATAACTAGAGTTGATTGATACGGGGTTTATACCATGTACCTTAGTTTTTATGAGTTCCCGATATTTCGGCACTGTTGCAAGCGCCATGATCACGGGAGAGTTCTCCCTAAGGTACATGGTATAAACCCCGTATCAATCAACTCTAGTAATAGTGACCATGGAAGTTTAAATCAGTATAAAATAATATAAGCTTAGGTCAATTTTTTTTAAGTATGTATTCTTCTTCTTTTTCTCAACACCAAAAAATTTTGTGTAACTTAGCCATAGTAGGTATCTCTAATTAATCACTGATTGCAGTCTATTCCTAGAAAACAAGCCGTCATCAGCTCAAACGCCAAACTAATAGATTGACCTGCCTTAATCCACACGATCCACGTTGATTAAACCAATATTGCCCGCTAAAATTAATATTTTGCACCGAACTGTTCACTCCTAGTTTGGGAAAATTATTAACGAAGTTACCAATCCGTTAAGCAAGTCGGTTAAGACATTATTGACGTGCCCTTACACTGTCTTATCTCGATGTTCTTTTAGCCAAAAGCTGTTTTAATTTTAAATTATCAATTCATTCACTTAGCGCAACGATTACCAAACTCTAAAAGCTCGTACAAGTATTAAGTAAGTTGTTAATACAGTATTTATCGTAAAATTACATAACTTTTAAATTCTATTCCAATTTTTAAGGAGTTAGTAAAGTATCAGAACTTTACACGAATTTAAAAATGAATGTTGTGTCCTTAGACGAAACTGACAGTAACATAATATCAGTATATAAACTTAAAAAATTATGTCTCAGGCGGGACTCGAACCCGCATCTCCTCGCATGCCGGGCGGGCGCTATACCATTAAACCACCGAGACACTGCGACGCAGCGCGAATTTTTCAAGTATTTTCTTTTTGCTGTAGGCCAGCGTTCTACAGACATAATTTTTCAAGTTTATATACTGATATTTTAATTGCAAGTAAGTTGCTAAAATCTATATATATAAAAATGAAAACTGATTTAATGACTGACTGACTGACATATCAACGCACAGCCCAAACTGATGGGATTTAAAATCTGAAAATTTTCACCGTGCTTCCTTTTATAGTGTAGGTGAGCACTAAGAAAGGAATTTTGGAAATTCCGCCTCTAAGGGGGTAAAAAGGGCCCCATAAGTTTGTATGAAACTCCCTCAGTTTTGAAGCTAAGTCGAAGAAAATTGGTATCCAGCTACCTAATTAGAAATTAAGAATGACGTCTTTAAGGATTTTTGAAAATTTAATCCTTAAGGGGATAAAAAATGGGGGCAAAGGTTGTTCGGTTCCGCGTCATATCCATACTCTTTACATATTTGTACTCTCAGACTTTACTTAGTTTGTTATGACATTCAATGTGTCAGTTAGAAAATAAATAGGTAATTTCTTACAAACAGAATGGTATTATTTTAAAATTTAATAATTGGCGCCGAAATGGATGAATTAACTAAATTAAAACGTGTGGAACTTTAATTAAAGGCTGCATTACAAAATTCGGCAGCCAGATACGAGTACAAACCCTACGAGAAATTTCTGATTATTAATTGAAATAAGTGAGTGACCAGTGACAAATGAACAAAATTACCAAGAATAATTTGGAAGAGATACGACTACAAATAATATTACTGATGACCCACAGTTGGACGGACAAAGTTGACGAAGAAATAAGGAGGCTATGTAACGAAAAGACAAAAATTGAAAAATTTGGTTGTCTTATCTATATTTAGGTACATATTCAGAAAATAAATATCGGTACTTACTATGGCATTATTTAGAACTTAATCATTTTTAGGGTTCCGTACCCAAAGGGTAAAAACGGAACCCTATTACTAAGACTTCGCTGTCTGTCCGTCCGTCCGTCTGCCTGTCACCAGGCTGTATCTCAAGAGCCGCGATAGCTAGACAGTTAAAACTTTCACAAATTATGAATTTTTGCTACCGCAATAACAACAAATACTAAAAACAAAATAAAACAAATATTTAAGGGGGGCTCCCATACAACAAACGCGATTTTTTGTCCTTTTTTGTTCGATATTAATAATGGCAACAGGTAGGCACTTGAAATATTCACAAAACATTCAGTTATATTTCTAACTTTAATAATAAATAATTAAATTAATATTTAAGGGAGGATCCCATACAAAAAAAAAAAAATTTTTTGCCTATTCTTGCTTGATATCAATAAATGGTAACAGGTAGGCACTACATTAACTAAATTAATGTAGGTACCTACTGTTGTTTTCGTAGTCAATGGTACGGAACCCTTCGAGCGCGAATCCGACTTGCACTTGGCCGATTTTTGTTTATACGGTAGAGACAAATGTTGGGAAATTGAAAAAAGTGTATAGGATTACACTGTTGAGTACCTTATGACATTATTGCAGTTCAAAAATACTTCCTAAACTGAGCATAGACCCGTATCTCAGGCAGAAAAAGGTAACAGGTGTGTTGCAACAACACTAAGCAGCTGACTGGTGGATTAAATCAATATAGACTGGTAGACCATTTGATAAACTTCCATTTAGTAACGATTTATTTTTTCTAGGAGGCCTCAGGCCCTCAAAAGCGAGGCGCTTTTGAGGGCCTGGCAAAGTTTCTTTAGTGAAACTGCCTTTCTAACGCATCCAAATTAACTTTTTATTTAATATCCTCCATATTTAAATAAATACACTTTTAAAACATGAAAATAAAACGCTGAGAAAAAAAATCACCTCACTTCATAATTCCGTGTTGTTTAACTTAGGATTAGCTACCACCACCCACCCACTAATGACCAAGCAGCAGTAATTAATGATGTTTTGCTGACATCATTTGAAGCTGAAGAAATATAACAATGTATAGACACCCACTGTGTCTATACATTGTTATTACAGATGAATCAGTTCTCTATCCTTTACCATTCATGCCTCGAATCCACATCCCACATGAAAGTTTTGTGACACTACGTCAGCTTTTTGGTATAAATTTTGTAAAGTTGTTTATAAGCATTTTTTTATAATTTAATATTTGAGGGGGTGAAAAACGGTGGAAAATTGTGTGTCTAACATCATATTGAGGTACTTGAAACTTCGTCTATCGATCATGAAGGGAGAGTGACATAGGACTGCCTTTTCCAGAGCTCTACATCGATGCTGGTACTACACCGTCTAGATCGTCGTCTACCGTCCGATCTAGGTCTTTTATCCAAACGTAGTATGCAAGCAAATTGTCTTTGTAAAATCGCCTTTTTAACGCTTATGGATCGAGAAAAATGGATTTACCTACTTGTTTGGAAATTTATAATGTGGTATTTTACACAGGACCACTTCTTCCAGGGCTCTACGCCAGTGTTGACCATATTCGAATAAAGCCTTGCAAGCTGCTTTGAATGTTTTGATGTACTACAGCATTGACAGTTTTTAAATTTTCAAATGATATTGTACTTCAGATTTCATGTAAATGCAAACGGATGTGGTGTGAGCTCGCTTGGACCACGGTACGCTAGGAGAACCAACACCGGATCCCTAAAACAATCGTAGTTTAAATCGGACCCTTTCATCCAACTATTGTATCAACGGGCCCCGAACGACGTATCGGCTCCCACTAAGTGCCCACCACCACCTCGCCCGAGATGGGCACCGTAGGCACCGTAGGCAAAGGAAGTGGAGGAAAAGAGTGGAGGAGAGGGGTGTGAGTCGTGACGAAAACTTTGTAACAGATAAAAACCCACGCGCGCGAAGCCGCGGGCATCAGCTAGTATCAAATAAAGAATGTGACAATAACATGTTGCCATGGTCACCATGGTTTATCAATTTACTATTCCAACATATTGAATAGATAAATAACTTCAATGGAATTTGATATAACTGATAAATAACATTTGAAATAATCTTAAAACTTACTAAAAACAAACATCATACACACACGAATATCAAATAAATAAATAGCAACCACTGCGGTAAGACGCCGCTAAATGTCTCTACATGAATCGGACTGTTATTTCACTATGTATGGCCCAGCAAACAATACTTAGCATCTTGATTTCTTAAAACTATTAACGGTATTTCAAGCCACACAACTTCTCAAAATACTCATTCCAGTCTGTTATTGAAACCTTAGCTGTGGCAAAATTATTTTATTGAAAATGCAAAACACTTCTTAGTACCTAACTACTGAGAATGCAAAACAGTTCTTGGTAGGTAGGTACATACATCTGGCACTAGAAGTTTGAGACGGAAATATAACAAACAAACGTTAGCTAATCATAAGATGAGTTAACTGATGTATTTTCAAATTAATCTCTTGATATTTAAAAAATGTAAAAAAATATTAATATTATAGACATTCACAGAGCTTTAACAAAAGCATGACATAAATTAAAATCCAATCATAGCTATTAATATCAACAATGTAAAATACCTTCAAAATAATATTGTATATAATATTGAAAAGAAAAACATTTGCTCTATATTTTGACTTTAAAAGCGATGAACATCAACGTTTTTAAACAATTATTTGCCGTAATTAAAAAAGTCTATGTTTTAGTTAAATAAACTATAGTAATAAAAAATAAACTATACTTTTTTTTAATGTTTACCAACGATATTAAAGTTCAAAGTTCTTTATTGTATCATTTGGTTTACAAGATGTTAGTTATAAATTTAGACTCAAACATCATGATTTGCTTAAAAGATGACTTTGATATTTTTTTTGTATAAGATCATATTGCTGAAACTTTAACTGGACAGCTTCACGAATTAGAACGAATTTACTACAAGAGATATTCTTCAAACAGAAATCGCCTTTTTTATTTCTTACTAGCTGACCCGGCAAACGTTGTTTTGCCATAAAAATGATTAAATTACTAAAATGGCTAACAAAAAATAGGGGTTGGTGGTAAAAGGGTAAAAATTTAGGTTTGTTTATATTTTATAAAATTGTAATATTTTACTACCCTACCCTACCCCTACCCTACCCCTACCCTACCCCTACCCTACCCTACCCTTACCCTACCCTACCCTACCCCTACCCTACCCCTACCCTACCCTACCCTACCCCTACCCTACCCCTACCCTACCCCTACCCTACCCCTACCCTACCCCTACCCTACCCCTACCCTACCCCTACCCTACCCCTACCCCTACCCTACCCCTACCCTACCCCTACCCTACCCCTACCCCTACCCTACCCCTACCCCTACCCTACCCCTAACCTACCCTACCCTACCCTACACATACCCTACCCCTACCCTACCCCCAAAAATTGTGAATCTAAACCATTCCCAGATCCCCTTGAACACACACAAAAAATTTCATCAAAATCGGTCCAGTCGTTTGAGAGAAGTTCAGTGACATACACACTCACAGAAGAATTATATATATTCCGGTGTACTTCATATCACCTGATCCTAACATCATTAAAACTGACTTAATGGCTCAAAAATTTGATGTAGAGCATTTTATATGGGAATATGAAATTAACGTTTTTACTATCTTCCTCGCAATTTTTCCATGTTTTCTCACCTTTTAAACCTTCCCTGGACTACGACAAACATTTCAAAACCAAAATCAGCTTAATCGGCCCAGCCGTTCTCGAGTTTTAGCGAGACTAACGAACAGCAATTGATTTTTATATATATAGATTGGAATCTCTTAAGATCGGGAAGTGAGCCGAAGATGTCAATCAATACGTTAAATTGCACTGAAGAATTTATGCAATCACTAGACTGATATCGCTTGCCAGAACACCCATTTTACACTCGCTTGGGTCCCGACCCAACCAGACGCTCGGCAAACTTTTGAACAGATTTAACTATTATGAACTCGGGCGAACAGATACGAAGTTTATTTAAAACATTGTTTGAGAAGTCACAATCGCAATTGGCGACCATGGTTGGCAAATCGGGCAAATAATTATATTAACTAGCTGCTATTAATTAATATAAGAACTAATATATCATCTCAAGACAGCTAGAAGCTTACCATTATTTCATAATACAATATTACTTCGTTGTTTTATTTGAAAAACTATTTAAAATTACACTAATTATCTACTGTTTGACCTTACACAAGTGGCTTTACCCAGCATCATATTTTATTTAAAGCCGACGACAATAGAGGAGGTTTGAGATTTGAGACGTAAATGTATCTTCTCTGGGCTTTGCTGCCTGTTATTATGTTTTACAGTAACATGTATTTGCGGTTTCATTCCGTCTTCTTCTGGACTTCATGGATAATACAGAACTTGAAATGGGAAAACTTACACTCCTATTCGGCAAAACTGAGATTGACAAAAAAACCGCAATGGTATCCATGCAATCGAGTGACTTTCTTTATACCACCATACTACCACATTCCGCCCCCTGTCATCGAAGAAATCAAAGCCTTCTCACAGGCAAACAGAATTAAGCCAGTAACGAAACGGTACTGTTCGAAACATTTAAAATTCCACCTGCAAATAAAACTAGCAATCCAGCATTGCCCCTGCATCCTCGTAAATAATTCCCTCCCTCGTAAGTAGCGACAGCAAACACTCTACTCAGCAAGCGAGTCGATCGTGCTGACGACAAATAGCCCTGATTGGCTCAGAGCAAATAAAAATGCTCCGGAAAGATGCATCGAAGAGGTTGCTTTGAAAATCTTTTTAGATATGCAAGCTCAGGCCTACATGAATATTCCGGCTTTTTAATGTGTCGGCAAAAAAGAGGTAAAGCAACAAACCCAGCAGACTGCTAATATAGAACTTGGTGGAACCTACTTATTAGAATGAAAAACGTTTGATGCAATAATGTAAATTTTAGGGCAAGATAATACAAATATAATAAGACAAAAAAATTTAGTAAAGTAACAAACAAAACCTAAGAATTAGATAAATATGCTCACGTCAAATAAATTGCACTAAAGTTTAGATAAATAGATAAGATTGCAGAATATGTTTGTTAAGTTTTAATCATATTATTGACTTTTTTTCACGGCAATTGTTTACCTTATAAGACAGAAAACTGTTTCAGTTTTCAATTATTTTTTTCATAGCATTTCCTTTTTACGAATATCAAACAATAGACATCTCAGTGTCTCAAGTAGGATTTAAATCATTTGTGCTATGTAGAGTTTCCTTTTCTAACTTTCAAGGGTGAAGTTATTAAACTTAAATTAAAAGACTTAAATTATTGAAATGCTTTGAGTGGGGCGACCAACTAATTAAAAGATGGAGAATTTGTTGAAATATAAAATCGTGATAGGTAACGCCCAAGAACGTTATTAAACTGAAAACTAGACAGTAAATTCATTTCTGCAAAGCGAACCAAAGAAGCATCAACGCCGAATGATATACTACCAAATGTTTGTCAAAGGTTTTTTCTGTTGTGAGCAACAAGTGACCAAACACACCCTTACGCTACTGATCCACAACAATGACGCGCCTGCTATTGTAAGGATTTCGACTGTCGCGTCAGCGCCAAGCACCACCAACCTCTTTCAGCTTTTTTACTTCAAAATTAACAATGTTTTTAAAACTGCAAATAAATAAATGATTCAGAAAATGACTTTAATATTGTCATATAAAAATAAACTAGATGCAATAAAGAGTTCTGGTTTCCCACTCCCTCGGCAATAACATACTCAACAGGAAGTTATTGGGTAAGAATTAATTCAGTTCAGAAATTATTCGTTTTCTTACATTTTGGGTATGCGAATCTCAAGATTATTTTCTATCTAATTGGATAATTAACATCCCATGAAAGATTTTAGCAATAATTACCTCAAGACTACATAAGCTAGGTCTCAATTATTTTACAAACATTCTTTAAGGTTCCACAATTCCACATCTATTAGCCAGCGACTTCGCACAAGATTAAAATGTTACCTATCCTACACCCTGATCCCTAAGAGCGTTTTCAGACTATCGTTTTTTCTGTGCGAAAGTATACGCTCGGTTTTGGCAAACGCGCTTACAAATCACGCACGTACGCGCTAATTCTCTCATGTTTGTACGAAAAATGTGTTTTAAATACGAGCTTATATATTTGCAACAACGCTGGATGGACTCAAAACCCCGAGCTTATACGAGCGTTTATAAGACGCCAATTTGAAACCGCTCTAAACTATAAATATGTCGATCCATTTAAATATATAAAACAAAGAAGCTTTATTTACAGGAATCGTTTATTCTGTATGATAAAAAATTAGCTATGTTCTATTCCAGGCTACTATTTGTTTCTGTATCCAGAGCAGTTCTGGTGCTACTACTTATTGAGTAAACATCCATCCAAACTTACGAATTTGTAATATTAGTATGAATAATTACAATTCGTTAAACTGTATACATTAAGTATAAAACTATCACTAAAAGTATTACAAACTGTTAAACAGTTCTATTTATCGCTCTAATACTGCTAAAACGTCTCAAAGTCGAAAGAGTATAAACTTGTGCTGGTACATTATGTCGCATCTCGCCGCGCGAAGACGGCTTTGTTTCGGCTTAGTGTTATCTAACTCGGGGCAGCTTTATTATGGCCGCAAACAGCTAATCCGGCTAAGAGACAATTGTATCGAGGACTTAGCTGTGTCGGGACACAATGAGAAACGAACTTGGACATCAGTTTATTTTTAATTACGGAAGTCGTAAGTGGGCTTTCTGCACTGGAAGAAATGAAACGAATCTATTTTAACTGATTGTTTTGTGATAATGATCTTAGAACTTCTATACATATAGCAATGCGATAGATAATGGTACTTTAAATCAGCTGTAATGAAAGAAATGCTAATGCTTAACCTTACTTACTAAACAGTGTAAAGAGAATTGCAATTATCCATTACTTAGAAAATCCTGAAAATTCCTACAAAGAAAAAAATATTGTTTTAGCTGCTTCAATTCTCTTAGAGGACCATGTCAGTATTTTATTAGGTTTTTTTTATACTAACGTGTTGCAAAAGATGACACTAACGTGTTACACCAGATACATGACATATACTTGACTATGACTACCTGCCATAGTCAATAAAAAAAGCCCCGCAGTTAGTAAACTTAACGACGGTTTACAAAATGTTGTTGTTTGAAATGGGTATGTTGTGAGAATGTATTTGTAAAAGTAAAATGTAAAATTCATCCGTTTCATGATGTTATGTGTTAAACTCTCATTCCTATTCTCTGTGCCACATTCGTAATGAAAATTAGTAATTTATCATTTTCAACTTTAATCGTGATTTAATTGATCAAATATAATATTTTCAGTGATACACAAAGTCAATTAAAATCTGCTCATAAGCTAATTAGTACGTTAAGCTGGATTAAAGTTTATTCGGGCATATTACAATAATATTGTACCAGAAAGCAGACAAAAATGAGCTAACCAAATAATATGACGGTCGCTACCGCACCAATTAATTTTTCAACGAATCGGTTATTTTCAATATTGGCCGATGTAATAAACACATTCAGAATAATGATTTTTTAATTAAAACCCCGAGTGTTCATTAAACCACGCAGGAACTGAGCGTATGATTACGAGTAATATTTCAGAAGTACCTCCTGGATAGTTCGGTCCAGAAAATTACTATTGTAGAACATTAATGTATCACTAATAAACAATGCTTTGTGAACTCTATTAAAGCGTATCACTTGAAATATTAAAGTACAGCTAAGTCGTAACCGATGTATTTTTATCAGTCTGATAACTGCACGCTCTTTTCTGATGTTTTTTTTTCCTACAAGCATGATTATCATATTTTATAGATAGTGGAAACAATGTTATGTAGGTCGTAACAAAATTACAAAATCCTTTGTGGACACTAGCAGGCGAGTCGCGGGAATACCATTTCATAAGAACTTTCAAAAGACTATCTGTCATAAGGTAGTTCTGACAATAGCTCTGGTGAGGGAAACAATTCATAACACTGATCATTCCTACCACGAATCCAACTCCAGACGAGGCAAATTCTGCTATAGAAAGATGACGACATATAATTTTGCAGTTTTGCTTCCGGAAGGTCAATATAAACTTATATCTACCACTTACCATAGTACTGTTGCCGTATAGTGTATCGTACGACTCTGCCTTGGACGCCACATTTCGCAGCTTGCAGGGTTTCTTCAGCGGCGGGGGCGGCTGCTTGTGCGGCGACGCCTGGTTCACGAGACTCGTCTTATTCTCTTTCTCTTTCTCCTTCAACTTGCTGTTGTGAGTCAGGTTGTTCTTCGTAAAGTTGCCGAGCTGCTCGAACATATTCGTCAGGTGTTGTGCCATCATTCTGACTGTCTTTTGTTTCCAATACGATATCAACCGAAACCGAACACTCGGCGGTGCATCTTTCGTTACACTTTGGCGGTTCAGATTCAGCTATTCATACCTCACTTTTTAAGGAACTGCGTAGTAAAAAATCGTCTTTTTTATTTTAAAATTATTAAAAGAAAAGAAAATTGGAAACCAACAACAAAAGTTAATTGCTTAAATACTAAACAACAGATTTAAAAGTAGGTATAACAGTAAATAGATTTTTCTAAATACTGAATGTATTACTATCAGTGTGTACTTTTGGACATTAAGTTCTTGTTTCAACAAATTTAGTCTAAAATGTGATTTTGAATAACCATGCTGGAATGTCTATTTTGAATAACCATGCTGGAAATGGGTTAATTGCATGTGCAATTTATATTTTGGTTGTATTACAAATTGGTGTCATCTAGTTGATTGAGTATTGTTGACATTTCAACTAGGGCACTTGTTAACGGTTAAATGAACTCTAGTTTAGGCGTCCACTAATAAAGCCGTGTATAATGGATCAAAATTTTAATATTATACAACGTTATTTCTATATTTGCATTAGATACTGTTTTTTAGCAATCATATTGCTTCTGTAAATTGTAAACACAATTGCTCGAGTTAAAATTTCGAGTGCCAATGGTTGACACTGCTTAACACTTTTTTGCATATGAGAAACAATAATCTACCATAAGTGTTTCACACGTCTTGTGTTTACCAGTCGTAACTAGGTATAACAAGTTTCCTAAATATCTGGTTCGTTGGGGCCTCGGGAAACATTGACGTCACTGCTGCCGATAATGTCAGCGGATCCGGCGCTGCCTCGCACTAGGAACTGTCTAGGGTTGACAGCTGACAAATTAGAATTAAATAAATAAAAAATATCGACAGAAACTAAGTAAGTTACTACTATCAGACAGCGCGTAACGTTCGTTGTAGTTTGTTTAGAACCGACTAAATATTACTTAGCTTTTCTACTTTTGACGATTTTTAACGGTTGCACTTTAATTTACATATACAATGTTCCTAGTTACTTAACTTTTTTTCAGATGCATACTAACTGTCAAACTGATTCCATTATTACTTTTTTTTATTACAATGTTTGTGGGTGAACTACGCGGTTTTATGTATAATTAGAATAATGCGTTTGATATGCAATACCAAGTAATTAGTGCAATTTTAATGATATGAGTTTTATAATTTTTTTTACTAGCCGAGTACCACTACTTTAAAGCGGTACTAATTAAAAAAGGGTAGGTACGAAAAGTTAAGCAAGCTGAAAGAACTTTCGAGGAGGACCCTTTTCGCTACATTCATGACATTGGTCAAATAGTGTCATCATACCATTATAAAAGATGTTTTGTTTAGTGAATTCAAAGAGTCATTCAAAGCGCCCTTAGTCTTTTTATCCGTAGGAAATCTGCATCCTCTCAATGGTTTGTTTAATTTTATAAAAGTGAATTGGCACAGCCTTAAACACTCTGTGACCCTCTCAGCCTGCCCTCGTATGCTGTTATTATTAGCCAAGTTCATAAGTTTATAAGTACCGTGACAACTGTGTCAGCAGACTTTCAAACGATCGTTCGTAACTACTAAGACTAAGGATTCATAACTTTACCATTTGTATACAGTACACTACGGATCAATAAATCCAAGATATTCAGAAGACATATCAGGCACGACCCTAGGACAAACTTGGAATGAATATCAGCAACTGTGAGACAGTATTATTATAGTGCCAACCCTAGCTTGTGAATAAACTTGCGACGCTTAGAAATACGAATGGAAGATCGTTAACAAGATGTTTAATATTAAAAAAGTTATTTCGCGCCTGTGTCGGATGAATACCATTGTTTAACAGAAGCTCGAAGCTTGTCTAACTTTTAAATTAACGGTTAAAGGTAAGACTTTGGTATGATTTTATGATCGACTTAGTGATTTTTTTCATGGCAGTGTATTTTTAAATTACACTGGCAATTTAATTGCCTGAAAAAGAGTTTCAAAATCTTTGTAATACTTTTGAAGACCTCCGTGGTCGACTGGTTCAAAACTGGTTTGTAAGGGGTGCCAGTTCTGAGGTCCCAGGCTAGCTAGACACGCGAACCGGTGACTGTAGTAAACAAAACAAAATGTATCTATTATATCGGTATTGTCTCTGGTCTGTGGTACGTTAGCTTCGGAAGTCACTGAACATGTTAAATTAAAATGTTTAACCTATTTAATTAAGTTTACTGTTGAAATAAAATCATAAACGTACAAGTAAAATTATTATGCAAGTAACCGATATATGCATTATTGTTAAAGTAACCGATTAAATGCATTATTATATCAGTATATAAACTTGAAAAATTTTGTCTCAGGCGGGACTCGAACCCGCATCTCCTCGCATGCCGGGCGGGCGCCATACCATTAGGCCACCGAGACACTGCGACACGGCGCGAATTTTTCAAGCATATTCTTACGCTATAAGCCAGCGTTGTTTCATCAAATGTTAGGAGTTTGCACCCTTAACACCCGAAAGAAACATCTTTGCAGATGTTTGACAGTCAGTTAAGATGAAACAGCTATTTATATACTTTATTTGATATTTTAGCAACTTAATTGCAAAAGACAAATTTTTTCAAGTTTATATACTGATATTATAAGTGCAATTAAGTTGCTAAAATATCAAATAAAGTAAATGCATTATTGTTAAACTTGGCGGCCAACTTGTTGATTTCAGTTCTCGGCAACTATTCTAACAACTATAACTGTGCTGACTGTGCATGATTGTTCACAAGCTTGGAAATTTGCAACTCTTGAAACTTTGAGAAACTATATGTATGCTTAAAAAGCACTACCATCTTTTAGTATGAAAAAATTATCTACCTTAGATTTTGCGAACGCTGTTAACATCTTTGTATTTCCGTGGCGAGTGAGAAAAGGCCTACACACCGGTTATCAAGGTGTCGCCTGCTCCGTGGTTCCAGGTTTGATTCCCGGTCAGGTCAATGTAGTTTTCTTTTTTTATAATGTCTCGGGACGGGTATTTGTAGTAACTTCGTTCTGATTTCCTCAAGAAAGTGCTTTGATATATATATATATATAGATATATATGAGAGCACTATAGATACTTACTTTGTGAGTATAAACAATTTATGTGATTTTAAAAGTAGAACGGAATTTAAACGCGAACACACCTCATTTTATTTGCCTAACGTGGTATCGATTAAAAGTATGTGATGTTTTCTATATTAACTTTTAATTTAATAAATTAAAACTGCAGTTACTTTAATTTAACACCTGGATCAATGAACCAGTTTCAATAGTAATGAGTCAAATATATTATTAGGATTAAATTTTATATTTTATTTTTGACCTTTGTAAAAAGATTAAAACTCTATTTGTATAATTTTTCTTTAGTTACATAAAGTTCCATATAGCGCAGTCCAAGTAATCTTTAAATTTGACAAATTTTATTTAATTTACTCGTTGCACATTGCATCTGGTGCAAATGGCACGTAGTTAAGTCTAAGTGGTGCTAACTCACGGCTGACTTGTTGATTCAATTTCTCGCTATGACGAGCTGTTTGCCGGATTCACCCCATTACCGTCTGTGGTTAAATGCTTCGTTACTATTATCCATGTAGTCCAGTATCATCACTTGAATCACTCATTATACTAACGATATCGTCATATGTGCTGAATGCTGAATGCTTCATCACTTATATCGACGACTTTGTGGCGGAGTGGCGCACACACCGGTTTTCAAGGTGTCGCCTGCTCCGAGGTCCCGGGTTCGATTCCCGGAAGGGTCAATGTAGAAAAAAAGTGTTTTTCTACATTTTCTCGGGTCTGGGTGTTTGTGGTACATTCGTTGTTGCTGGTATCCAAAATACGAGTACTTTAAATAGTTATTCAAATTGGGATCAGAACAATGTACGAGTACCTATGTGATGTTGTCCACATTTCTTTATTTATTTATTTTATAAAAAAAATACTCATGTGCTGTCATCATTAGATGACACTGACAATATAGTCATTATGTGCTGAATACTAAGATGAAGCCAAATTTTGCACACAGATACTTAGATTACGGTACAAATTACAAACAAAGTGAACTCACAGATGCCAAGACATCAAATAGACATGAAATTTCTTGTCATCTGTGAGTTCAAAAACTTGTAATGTTCCATACAAAAAACTCCTTTGCACTAATGGTAACGATCTCTACTCTTTTCTAAACTTCACACACTATGCCTAAACATCTTAATACTGGTCGTAAGTCGTAACTAAATCTGTAGTAATTGCCAGAATTACTTATAAATATTATTCGTTGGGAAAAAATCTTCCTTAGTTTTACTTCATGTGTGTGGTAAGAGTTTCCCTATAACATTTTACTAAACTGAAAATAGTTTAAAAACGACATCGTAATACCACCAACGCAATATGAGTGTCACTCTTTAAGAGGGTCGCAATTTTGTCATTTATTTATCAAACGGCTTCAAAACACTCGTAAAATAATTTTCTTCAACATTTTTTTGGTGCCATAAGAATAAACCAAATCTCCCCGACAGCGGAAGTTCCTGATCTATCCCCGAAGGTTATCAAAGGAAATTCGCGGCGAAAAAATATAATGAGGCAATATTTTGAAGAGAAGTGTTCCGGCCAAAACAAAGCGCCCAAATCACAATAGAACCAAGTTTTGTTATCTTCAAGTTTCGCGACAGTTATCTAACTTTAATTTTGATTACTCATTGATAGGATCCGTTGCATCTTGTTTGTTGATTTGTAATTAAAACGGCCGGAAATTAAAAGCTCCTAGGCTTGATAACATCTAAAAGTTGCGTTAGTCACTTGCCTCACAGACGGGTTGTGCAACTTATTAAAAACAAAACTTTTATACTAAGTTTTACATTTGTACATATTCATTTTATTCTAAACTAACTGAATTGACGAGCTTCGTACTGCCTCAGAATAATGAAATGTTTTGTTGACATTGCTGAATTAAATTTAGTTAGTATGACTACTCGAATTGTGATGAATATTTAATATTATTTTGTGGTTGTTATTTACGATTTTTTCAATAGGTACTTATGCAATTCAAGGCGGAGACAAATCCTGACTTGAACGTGGTTTAGCAACTAACACGACTTTGTTTTATTTATACAGGGTGAAATTTTAACCACTTTCCAAAATTTTTATAGGCGTTCAGTATCGTATTTAGAGCCTATTAATGAAGTAAAAAATGTAAATCAAGTTGTCACCCGAAAATATTTTTCGCGATATAGTTTTTAATTTTTACGGTCCTAGACCTGTCAAGGTATAATGGGAAAGTCAAAAACTTATGAATAGTATCGTAATGAATGAATAAGATGCGCAACGCGTAAAAAAGAGTTGCTAGGCGCCCGTATCAAAAATTTTAGATTTTTGGCGGACATTTTCTAAGTGCTTTATCTTGACATTTTTGTACTGGGCTATACCAAAAGAAAAAATACGTCATTTGTTTTTTGTCTCTTAGATTGATATATTAAAATTTGGAAAGTGGTTAAAATTTCATCCTGTATAGATATCGTTGTGCATATAACCTGTATTGTAAATATCGTTGCCTTTATTTTAGACATAAACGCTAAAAGCAAAGCTATTATGTGTTACAAACCCGGACTATTAAATATACACTTATGTAGACTAAAGTACTTTTTAGTGGTTTTATATTTCTAGCACTAACATCTTGTCTTTTCTTTTATTTTCTTTTTTTTTTTTACTAGTTATTTACTGCACTATAAAAATCACTAGGCCGGCGAAAGAAATAGTCACTTTGAGCTCTGTATGTATCCAAGTCCATAATAATTATGTTTGTCAATCGATCCTGCGTTTGTTCACGATCGAATAATTCCCCATTAAGCAACAAACTCTAATTAATGAAAAGCGAAGCCGTTGACTGATTTACGAGCTTATTCCGGACTTAGGAATTTCGTACAGTTTTTAAAAGGTCGACAGTTAAAAAGTACTTTATGAAAATAAACTTAGGAATGTTTGCAGCAACAATTTGAAAACAACGACTTTAGAAGGGCCCTTTTTTCGGTTGAGAAAACATTTGGCCTTATTCTGTAATATTGTTTACCAAAATGCATTTTAGGGAGTATGTTTTTGTAACTATGTACTGTTTGTTATCTTTAAATTAAATCTTGTCAATTGTGTCGCATTGCAGATCTTGTTAAGCCGAGGTCTTGGAGAGTGTTTTGGGTCATATCTACCTACAATAGTTTAGACTAGTGTAACATTGTCTAAAGATTTTCTGCTATTTTATTTTATATATTTATAGTTGGTTTACTATAAAAAAGCCAGTGAATCAATCATTAGTTATTAAATCATAAAATAAATAACATAAAATTCATCTTTACAATAAGAGTATCTGAATTTCCATAGATAATTGTCAATTTAATTACTTAAAAACACACTCAATATCGTATTTTAGACTTGGAAATTACAATTTATAAACAATATGATATTAATACTAATTAATACTTATTTAGAAACAACACTAGAAACGTCTCAAAGGAAATCAAAAGCAGTCAAAACCAGTCAGTTAATATGAGCAACAAACACGTATGAGTTCCCTCGTCCTTAAGCAAATTAGCACAACAGTAACAGAACCCAATTAATTTTAATTTGCCAGCATTTCTTGTTGTAAAACATTAAAAGGCCACAACATGAAATAAAGGCCCTTGCATGCTACCACTGCGGCACCGGCTCGGCGCGCTTCGAATCTAAGACTTCAAAACTGCAAAACCCGATAAATGGGGGCTATCGCTAGTGAATTTGCCACTAGAGGCGCTAGTGTCGCGTGAGGTCCAATATCATTCACTTTGTACTGGTTTTAGCGGAATTTGTTGCATAAATTATAATTTCTTTAATTTACCTGCTGGAAAGTGATCTCCTTCGTAAAATATCGCAAATATGGATTATTTGGCGATTAATGTGAACGCTTTAAAAGCGGAATTAAAAAAAAGCGCAAAAATAGGCGGCCTCAAGAGCAACTATTTCAGAAGTTAGTTTGTTGATATCAAGATAGTTATTTATAAACAATATAACCTTAATTAGATTCAACATATAACACTTTGTTTCGGCGCCAATCGCCTTTGATAGCTATACCTCCGGACCTCAGTCTACAGTGGCGCCAACTGGTGAGCAAAGAAACGGTAGTCCCCATTGAATAAACATGCTTTTGCTTCTAGCCGATGAAGTGCCAGCCCTAAATGAGTATAGCATGAGGCGGCTTAACATGTCTACAAATAATTTCTCTACAGTGAGTTAGGTTGTGAACAAACAGAGTCTATCAGTTGGAGAGGCGTATGACCAGCAATAGATTGTGGATTGTGTGTAGTTGATGATGATGATGATGGTTATTACCTAACCGTCACACTTACAATGTGCCTATTTAAAAAGAAAATAACATTGCAGTACTAGAAGAAAAAACATTTCTTTATTTAAATAATGCATGAGTAGCATTTAACTGACAGAAGTATAGAGCACGTCCTCAAAATATAAATGAAATTGTCTGTAATAGCATTAATTAAACTCGAAGTTAGATAAGGACTGCTTTACGGCTAGTTAATCAAACCGTATCGACATTGCTAGTCTGCAGTTTGTCTGCAGGGACCATAATGAAGCAGGAATATGAATCAAACGAATTAAAGCAAAGAAAATTAAGCAATATTTTGATTTAGAATTAGACGTGTTGTGGTTACAAGAAACAAAACCAGGTAATGTTAAAATTACACTTTAATGTAGACTGTACGTAGCCTTACGTAGGTTATTTGTGGAATTCTTAAATATGAAACTTATAAAGGTACTTTTACAGATTGCTAAAGGATTTGTATGATTTTTCTTATGTACGAGTTTAATTAGTATCTAACGACATTCAGTACGAAAATATAGTTCACGAAACTTTGACAAAATTGAAATAGACACATTAACTTATTCTACACATGACCTTCTTACTTCTGCGATAAAGAGCATAATAAATATGTGTGTGATGTGTTTCTTACAGGCAAGAAGCCTTGTGTAAAATATCATATTTGCAAATCCGTTAAATAAAAGCCCTAATACTAAATATGCTTCTTTTTACAGTTCTTACCCAAATGTCTAAACAATTGTCGCAAACGTTTCAGCCTTCTGTTCAAAGTTAGAAAAGATATTATAAAACAATAGAGACGCGCGGCCCAACAGTTTCGTAATTTATTGCACCGTGGCTTCGGAGTTCGGGAAATCCCGGGACACTCTTGACGTGACGATTCAGCGTCGCCGTTCCGAATTCAAATCGAGCGAATGTGGGAAGAAACACGTATTTTTACTTAAAGCGCTTACACAATGCGACTTTTTGCAGCGCTTTAAGACCGCTGTGCCGTGTGAGGCCAGCACTAAAATGACACCACTCTCCACTTCCAATGGGTTTCGTAAGAGGCAGCCGTACCTCCCTCCAAAATTAGACAAACAGCGGTCGCCATACCGCCTGTGGCCCGCCAAGCGTGGCGAATATGAAAAATCCTCCCCTTTAGGTTCATGTCTTGCAATAGACTAATGATCGATAAACCTTTAAGTTTATAAGCTAGTTCCCGATATAGTTGTAATGTCCAGCCATGCGTGTAAAATAATAAAGTCTGGTTGACCCCTGACTGCAAACCATGGTTAATAGGCGTGATAACATTTGTGATAAAAACCTACCAACATTTTGATTTTTTGTTATTCAAAAGTATCGAAAGTAATATTAAAATGATATTTTTTTAAGACTTTAGTTATACTGCTTTTTCTTTTCTTTTTCTTCAAAAGACCTATTTAGTTTTTTTTTAAGCTATTCCATAGCTTCTATCGCGGGCCTTTAGCATGGAGACCGAATCCAGAAATTCCGTAACGAAAAAAAACCTAACACGGCACTCGGGGCGAGGCACGATCGAACAATTTTGAATTTCCGAAATTTAAAAGAATTTAGAAGAAAATAAGGATTTTGACAGTATGGTTGCCTATGGTAACCATATCTGCCAAAATAACAGAAAAATTTAATTACAAAAGTCAAAATTAGAAAATACATAAAATTATAAAATTAAGCTATTGCATAGCCTCTATCGCAGGCCTTGAGCGTGGAGACCGAATCCAGAAATTCCGTAACGAAAATAACCTAACACCCCCCACTCCGATCGGCACAGCGGTGATACTTTTTAGTTTTATAATTGCATCAGTTGATAAAAAATGCTATGCAATAGCTTTACCGCGGCAGTCTCCGAGTGCCACTCGTCTTTTTTAATAATGTATACAAATATGTAGCCTGTTTGAAATTCAGTTCCCTTTTCAAATATTAAACTAAGTAACCAAATCTCATACGAAACAAACCTATTTGAATATTACCTTCACGTTACATTAACTTAAAAAAAAACGCGATTATAATAATGGCCACCGCACACGATACGTCACTACGCCCGAATTACCGGGTGCGAAGCGTGTTATATGAATACAACTAAACATCACGTTCAATATTGATCCGGGTGTTGATTGCGATATAAACAGTTCTGATAATCAAAAGGAGATTTGTGTTAACAAATTATGATACAAAAATATTGTAAGTCCACTGCGTATGAATACGTACATAATTAACGAACAGTGACAAATAAATATTTCAAGTTACGAAATGTATTTACTAAAACAAAAGCAGTACATTTGATACGTTCGTGTGATAGGGACAATAGCCACCATTATTATCAAACATTTGTTCAGATATTGAACGATAAGAAACAAATAAAATTAATGATGTTAGATCATAAACAATAAATATACATTTATGAGTTTCATAAATACACAATAGATAGAAGAGATAAACCTTATTAGTACGATTAATGGTCAGACAATTATAACTTTATCGGGGAATCGGTAAAATAAAAGGTGAATTACTTATATTTTCCTATCCATTAGCTAGAGCAGAGATCTGAGCCTTACCGCTGGTCATCCGGGTCGTAAGTTCGAGCTATTTCACGTAAGTGTGTTCTATGAATTTCATGAAAATTTTGAGCACTCATGAGGCGTTAGGAAACCATCATAAAGAAAGAAAATTCAGAGCTGCTTGCTCTGAATGTAGCCATAGTCGGAAATGAACGGGTTTCTATGGCTATGTCCATGTCTAAACGTTATGGAGCGCTGATTGCAATGGCTTTAACTAGTATAAAATAAAACTAGTATCACGGTTAAAGCGTAAAAAAAAGATGAAATTAACATATTATTATTCGTCAACATCATTAAATTTTACCATATTGATAAATAGCTAAATTGGATTATTTAAGAAAATATTTGCACCAAAAGGTTTATTTTATAAAGGGGTCTTGTCAAGACGTCTTCACACTTTAACACAACTCCGAATAAATTAAGAACCTTCTCTTTATTCGTCAGAAAAATATAGTTTACTTTGTATTGAACATAACGTTCTCAGTGTAAGCTCTATGATATTTCTAAGGCGCTAATGGCCAGCTCACACGATACGCGTTATAAACTGCCGGATCATCCGGATTGAGAGCGTTACGCTCAAGTAAAGTACTAGCGTTACGCTCGTTACGTTCTTATCCCGGCCCGGGACATTTCAAGACTGACAACTGTCTCATAAAAATAAATGTGTACAGGTGAATTGTTTTTTTCGTTTCCAAAGGATACTGTAACATATTAAGAAAAGAGTTTCATATTCAACATTTGAACGTGTTGTAGAGTTATATTGAGTTTGACTATTTAAATTACATGAACTTTTCTGTGTTAAATGACCTTTTTTTTATTAAACCTATTCGATGACCCCCTTATTGGAGTGGCTACACACCGGTTTTCAAGGTGTCGCCTGTTACGAGGCTGCTCGGGGTTGATATCCAGAGACAATGTAGAAATACAAATATATTAATTTTCTCTCGTAGTACCTTGTGGTCCCTTCGTGGTTTCAGATTTCCACAGAACAAGTGTTTTAAATAGTTACTTACTGTGGGATCAGAACAATGTATGTAATGTTGTCCACATTTACTTTCATTATCTACTAATAAACATCGGGTTACCTAGGACTGCAATTAGTATTTTTCTTAAACGAATGTCGAAAGCGGCATTAGTTTGATCATACTTAATTTGGTTAGGCATAAAGGCTACTCGGAAAGTGAAGGTGAGCTCTGACGCGCACTGGAAGGAGGGCCATCCTAAATCTACACCTGGGTCGCAAGTCCCAGGTACGCCCCAAGTACATACCTATTTTTACAACGCGATTGACTCAGCACGGTAAATCCATAGTATATCAGGGTTTTTTTTTAAATAGTCAAGGAAACTATAACATTCAGGTTTTATACTAATATAGATAAAATGTCATTAATCGCACTTTACAAGTCAGATAAGTCATAGTTGAATTTTCAGCTCGGAAAATTCGCAAACAATCTTTGCATCTCGCGACCAACCAACCTGTAATGAAGGCGTCACTTCAATTTGATTTTTTTTTTATTAGGTATTTGCTTGTTAAGTGATTAACTTGGTGGCTGTCCCAAATTACATGTATGATGACTGCAATTAATTAAAGAAATAAAACGTGACTTAGAGTTAAACGTTGACGCTTTGAAAATTATTTGCCGTATTTCACAAATGTTTTGCGTTAAAATTAATATGACATTGCTATAAATGTTACCAAGCGTTGGAAGTCATGAGGCAGTTAATTAATATTACGGTTATTTTAAGTTGTCATTAATGTTGCGGTGGGCACATGACACGTCGCCAATTAGGGTGTTGCCATTATATATTTGCGGTCAACACACAAACTACAGACTGTTATAATAATTAGAAGGTTCTATTAATTAAAAATTTGGTATTGTTTCGTCTTTAGCTTCTGACGGGTCTTAGCATTCATGTTTAGTTTGACATATATAAATTGTCGCCTCATAATCAGATAATCAGGTCACATAAATCGGCGTCTTTTAACAATTAAGAGTCCCAAAAACTCTATCAAGTTTAGAGCTTTGTAATCATGACACTAAAAACTACGCTTTGTTGAGTATTATTTAACAGGACATAAATAAATTGATGAAAATTTCTATTAAACATAAATAATCAATTTTCCGCGCAATTCATTTACTTCAGCTCTCATCCAGTATTCAACCATTAGGAATGAATATATAAATAACAAATTTTGATTTGATATACTGATACTAGTCATAATAAAATCCAGATAATATTTTTATACAAACAATAAAATATATCCCATGTACAAATAAATATCTTTACATAAAGAAATACAGCTGAAGGCACCCAATATTTTATTTATTACAAGTCTAAGTTTTTGGTTTGAAGCAGTTTGGAATAAGTTATTGTGTTATTATTTTTATAGAGACAGCTTTACTTTTATGTGAATTCTCATGTATTTTTATGCCACAACGTGCATTATTTTTAAGATAATGTTTATCTATCATACACACAGATTGATACAACGTTTTACTTTCTTTTTAAACAAACCATATTACAAAATGTATTCTATTTTAGAACGCTTGTTGCTACCATTTTGTGTTCTATTAACGGGCGATGTCCCTTTTCATTTCGTAGATAAAACTACCGAAACTTACGTTGCATGTTTGGGTAACGATCATGTAAGTAATTATGGTTCTGTTTGCTTTACTAAAACTACTTTGAAAGTCATTATTTGGTTTGTTTTTATAGGAGATATGTATATGATATGAATGACGTAGTAAAATACATTTAACGAAGCTTATTTCGAAGTAGCACAATGAAATGCTTTGAAATTTGTTTGTTTATAAATAAATGTTAAGTTACTATCAGAATATCAAAATGCGACTGGGTATTATTTGTCGCCAATAATGCATGTAATCTCTAACTACTGTCAAACAATAATTGTATATCTAGACACTGTAAATTTGATAATGTTGTATGAATTTCTATTTCCATTTTCTATGTAAGTACATATTTTTGAATATGCGTCAAAGTTTATATTTTAAAATATAATAGTATGTCTCTAAATAATAAATACTAAATTACTTGGAACTTTTTCAACTCATTGGCATTAGCCACTTTTTTATGGATTGTAATTTAATATTTTAAAGTTTTCTTTGGAAATAGTATTAGGTACGTTTGGTTTAAATTAATTAGGTAAAAGAGTTGTTTTGAGAGCTTTTATTTTTCCACCCGGTTTCGCAATTGGCCGTTGCATATAAGCTTTACGATTATGTTAATTAAATTCAGAAGCCAAACGTTAATTTATGGCATGCATTGTCATTACTATAAAAATAGTGGGAATTCAATTAATATGTAAATTGTATGTATAATTCTTTGCCGAAGAAACGTGGATGTAAGAAAAATATTAACTAACGTTGATCGTCTTATTCAACCTCAGCTTTTCGACTGTTTGAAGCTTTACAATGTTGTTTTTTTTATATTTAGGGCATTATGCGATGTAACTTTTTTTGTTTTATGAGCTGTAATATTCAGTTATAGGATAAATCTGTTATTATTTATGTTGACATTATATAATAGGCTTATTTAATTTATGATTACGTTTTTTTTCGTTTGTTAAACAGTTTTTTTTTTTTTAATTTAAATATATCAGTGAAATAAAATATTTAAAAGATAGAATTATTGATTAAGAATAAGAGTTATAATTACTTACGAAAATTGAAGACTGTATACAGTTAAGTTGTTAAAAAGTAACTTATTAAACTATTGGATGTATGTGTTAATGTTATTATATTTTAATTTTAATAGATTGAAAAAATAAAAACTAATTAAAATATTTAATAATAATTATAAAAAGTTAAATTTGTCGTAAAATAAATTTTAAAAAGACGAATTTTTACGGCAGAATCAATGAAACTTTTACTTCGCAAAACTTTCGGAGTTGCCGAAGTTGGTCTAACTTTGTTCGAGGTTTCGGCTTGAGTTCCGAGTGCGCACTACGAGAGGTCGGGAGTGCAGTGTCGCATTCCTGCGTCCGCGACCAGCGAGGGTACCGAGACGACTACCAGCTCGCCCACCATCAGTTGACGTTCAAGCTCTGAAGCATTTCTTCGGCGCGCCCACAGCGCATGCGCCAACAAGCGCCGCCCACCAAAACTTTTTCTGAGGACAATCTTTTCGCATCAACTTTTTGGTGCAGTTGTACGGGATTTGTACCTATTGCTCTAGATTTCAATATTGCATTGAAGAATTCACATAAATATAAAAAAAATTTTTAAATAGTGAGTGGCTCTGCTTTGCTTCATTTAATTTGATTCATTTTTTTTTATGACTTATCTTCAAGGCTAGTGTGGTGCCAGAATTTTTCAAGTCACATTCCCGACTTCCATCTTGCGGCAGAAGCCGGGATCAAGGATTACACGAGCTTTCAAAAGCACTACTATCTATAACCTCCACGGCCTTCCCTTGCGTGCCAATCACATTTAGAAAGGATCGTTTTCTAAATTTACCCGACCGGAAACCGAACTTGTGACCTTTTTGTAGCGTGCGGTTCTACCGCATGTATGTGAATGAGCAGTTACGCTATAGACAAATTTACTGAAATTCCTTGACAATGTGAAATATAAACGATTTTAATAATGGAACTCACAATTTCTATTTTTGCAGTCTGGTAGTGCCAAGTAAAACGTAATAGTACCATGTAAATTGCTAGCTTACGGTTTTATTTGTTCAAAAGCTGCTGCCCGCGACTCCGAGCGAAATAATATGTTAAATTTAAAACTATTCCCGTAAATACTTTTTTATTTTTTTATTTTAAAGATGCCAAAACCGTTGTTTAGAATGGTCCTGCAGCCGATAGAATTATGCGATAAATGTCCCATACAATAAACTTGAATACTCATATTGTTTCTGAATAAATGGCTGTTATATAAAGTTGTAACAAGTTGGGCTGGGGTGCGGCTAATTCGGCCTGCTTTGCATAGAAAGAGACGCCGATGGCAGTTTCTGATGTTATGGCACTGTAATTTTTTAGTGCTCACATATTTTTTATCTTCTATCTCCTGTGAGCATTTCGCTTTACCATGCATAATATCTTCACTATTCTTAAGTTTTTAGGAAAATTAGTTAGTCATGGCGATAGGTAATCGATAAATTGATGAATAAGCAACAAGAATATGCCGCACAATACCAAATCGTTCCGTATAGTATTACCCCCAAGAAAATCGTTTTGATGATGACATACCTATGAACATGTTTCTCTGTTTTATCCTTTTTTTCAACAAGGATTTTGATGAAGTGTAAAAAAACAATATTTAACGTAAGTACTCAATCAGTGATAATTTCTAACATAGCTTGAGTAGTTTTTATAAGAGGAAAAACAAAATATATTTTTTAAATATCAATCACTACCTACATACCACAAAATCTACATATCTACAAAAAAGTGTTCGACAAACTTTAAAATCTCAAAAACGCTACATACATAAATTACATAAATTCGAAAATAAATCTTTTATTAAAATGTATATATCTAGTGTTCGCGTAAATCAAGAAACCAATATGCTAACTGGCTTTGGCGAAGGATATCGACGAAGGCTGTTAAATACGATCCAGAATTTGGCTTTACACATAACAGCATCGGTCCTTAAACCGGATTTCAGTGTAAAGCGACCGTGTCGCCGGCTGTAAACCGTTTACAGGCAGGTATAAAGGCGCCTCGGGCTTCGACTCGAAATACCTTCTATTTTACCGTTAAGACTAGTGTAAGCATGTTTTCGTGAAAACGTAAATAAATAACAGCTATTTTGTGATAGCTCGGATGACAACATACACTTTTAAGAAATTTTATATAGTAAATAATCTTATTTATTTCATTTATTGCATTTATTGCATTTATCTAAAATTACCGTAATGATGATAAGAGATATTTACTTTATAAATATTCTTTTCTTGAGCCGTCTGCCAGTTACCACGAATGCTGTCGGGATAAACCAAAATATTGTGTAAGATCCTAATAAACGCGAGATTTCGTAAATTTATCTTTCATTTCAATGTTACTTAACCTCTCAATTGTATGTTATTCCAGACACAATTAAAATCAATTGTTATTGCGACCGCCAGCGGTCTTATGATCTTGTAGGAATTTATTGTGACTGTCACCCTTCGATGTTCTCTTGATACCGAGATGGACGATACTTGATGGCGAGATCGCAGTTTATCCCTTAATTGAAGTCGACTTTGTAGCCCGTATTTCTCTGGCAGTACCTTCTTCGGTCGTTTCTTACGAGAGGGTGTTGTGTTATCGCCACACGTCATGGCTGCAATACACAATCATATTATGATGTATTTTTTTTACAGTTTTTTACTATAAATAAGTAAGAAGGTTTCGATCCCCGGGTCGGGCAACAAGACTGTCGAATTTCGAACATGGCTCGAGTTTGTGATTACCAACAAGCCTTGCAGCAAGCGTGGTGAATATACCTGTACTAATCATTGATATGGTAACTTGAATTTAAAGATGGAAGCCTTTGCCCTGCAGGGAGCTGGTTATAGTCCGTTACTTTACTTTTTTACCATAAGTCTACCTTTATCCTCGATTTTCCTTTAATGTGGAGACATGAAGTGTGTAAAATGTTCGCCTCTCGAGCAGACGTAAAGGGCGAGTTTATAATGAGCGCGTTTTTACTGCGCGCTTGATAGCTGCGCCCACACGGAGATTAGAAATGTTATCAAACGCTTAGCTTTATTCTGTTTGGATATCAACAAAGTTTAATACGATGCTTGCGGACTGTGTTGCTAGATAGTAGCAATGTTAGTTAGTTTTAATACGTTGTTTAAGGTACAGTCTATTGCTTGTCAATGTACAAAACGTCACGTCCTAATCAAATGTTAAACATTGTTTTGGTTTTTCCTTTTTATTCCATTCCATACATCAGGTTACCTGCCCCGCGGCAAAAGGCCCAGGCCTACTCTGTTTTTCTCTTTGATCAATAATTGTTGTTTTGTGGTTATTCTGAATAAAGTTGACGTAATAACAGAGCTGACCATGTAGCTGTCCAGCGTTGATTGCAATGATGCAAGTGTCTTCCCACTTAAGACACCTACACAAGTATTACCATCACCACACTTTTTAACATCCTAATGAATGTTTTTGGGATAAAATCATACTAGGGCCTTTTCTAAAACTAAATCTGTATACCTATTTTAATTTAAACCGGTTTAGTAGTTTTTGAGTTTTTTAATATCAGTGTTGTTAATCCACCCTTTTGAGACGTGATCTACGTATAACAAACGGGTATGAGTATGAGTGTGTTATAGAGTGTTATGTTAGCGTCAGATATACGTCGTGCCTATGCGTCTAAACATGTGTTATTTAATTCAACAGGTGCAGTATAAGCGAGACATCAACCGCCATGATGAGCGTAAAAGGATATAGTCCATAAAGCAAACGATCCATTCCTTTTTAAAACCACTATGGCCCGATAACTATTGCGAGCTCCGTCAACTTTATAGGGGTTGATGAGTTCGAGTAATGGAGCCAAGATTTATATCTAAGTACAATGTCTTTTCAACAGAGTCTTTTATATTAATAACAGACGTATTTTAGATTTATTCCAGTGAAGAAGAAACAATGCGCAAATTGCAATTTGAGTAATCTTTGATTCATTGTTAAGAGATTAACATGAACTAACAACTGAATGATCATTGAATAGAAAAATTGCAAGAATTTTTAATAGTAAATCTCTTCATAGGGTTCCGTTGTTAAGATAATGAACCCTTATAGTTTCGTATGTTCGTCCGTAATCTGATAATTGTGATATGTCACACTTACCTTTAAATTTATTATTAAATAGGTTTATCTGTCGTTTATGGCCAATGTCTAAAGTTTGTATAAACTCATGTTTTAGTATTAATTTAAGTCATGGTTTTGTTACATTTATTATGTAAACAAAGTGCAATAATTAAATTAATAAATAAAATAAATAATCTCAAAGACTGTTTGTACAAAATGCTGTAATTGACATGGGTACTGAACTAATAAATAGTATATCAAACATGTTAAAAAAGCCATTAAATAGAATGTTTTAAAAGTTTTTAAAGATACCTCCCGTAACTGTGGAGTAGGTTTTTTTTCACAGCTATCTCGTGTTTTTTTTAAATAATGTTATCCTGTGAACACCTTTTTTCGATTCACCTATTAATGTTTGCTTAGGCTTTAATGTGCATTTTTTTGTTTGAATCGAGTGCAGGTGAGTTCCACGCTTCCTTCTTTTTAAACGGATGATCATTCATGCGAATTTTTTTTTCTTGCAGTAAGTAAAGTAAAAAGTAAACAGCAAAACTTTCCGAGCTAAATAGGGTGGAAATTTAAGACCCTTAAATTTATAAAAAAAAGTTGAAAATTTTATAAAACGTAGCGGTCCCCGCAAACTTCGTATCGCCTCAGAATATTATTTGATATTGATGTCTTAATAAATATCATTGTCATCAAATATGGCGTGGTTGGAACAAAATATTAAGAAATACAATTTCCTGGTTTTTTTAACGTTAACATTCCAACGTTTTTAATACTAATTACTTATCCTATTCCTGACGAACATAAATCCAAAAAAAAAACATAAAAAATCTGTCCAGCCGTTCTGGAGTTAAATGGTGTAACTAACACGACTTTCTTTTATAATAAAAGATAATAAGGTTTGAAGTAAGAACACTTTTCGCAACAAATTACATTGACAATTAGTTGGATATTTTTATTGAAACTGTTCGCTAAGCAAATAAATAGCAGGTGTTCATTGAAAATATAATTCTTTGAATATTTTTTTTCTCGTCTGTCTTAGGTAGGACTCGAACCTTGCTCTTACCAGGTGACTGCTTTAACCAGTTAAGTCACCAAGATACTGTTTGTGTCGACAGTTAGAGCCACAGAGGTTATGAGCAAATGCTCATACTGCGCTAAATTAAAAATAATTCGCTTGATTGGAGTTCTTTGAAATTGTTTATGAGTGCGAAAGCTTGCGTTTATTATGTGCACAAGTAGTACTGGGGCGCAAGCAGCGACATCGGATCTAACCTTTTTCAATGTTCTGTGGTTAGAGCAGTCGCCCGGAGAGCGGGACGTTGTGGGTTTGAGTCCCACCAAAGACAATTGAAGTTTTTATTCAAGTTCTCGCAGTCTGTTAAAGTCTTTATTTTTGGTTACCTAAAACAAGTACCTATCAATTTACTTTGTCGAGTCGACATTTGCAACTTGCAACTACGGAACCCTAAATTGCGCGTAGCCCGACACGCACTTGACCGGCTTTTTTAATTTCAGCTACATTGGAATCGTAGATGAATAGATCAGATCAGAGAAAATTAGACAATCTTCTTCTAAATTTACTTTTAAGAAGGCTTTGCGAAGTCACTTTAAAGACTAATTTTCTTTCTTATCTATCATGAATCTCGTTGGCATTAATTCTGTGTGCAATTATATTTTGTTTGTGTATTTATGTATGTTTAGATTTTAGATTATTATTTATTATATTTATGTAAGTTTATTGTTAGTAGTTGTACGCTTGCTTAAATATTTTATTTGATTTTTTTTTCTCTTTTTGCACCGCCTGTGTCATCTCTGCTTGACCCTAAGGTTGACTGGTAGAGAATGATTTTAGCATTAAGTCCGCCTTTTGTACTTTATTTTTTAATTGTGCAATAAAGTGTAAATAAAAAAAAAGATATAATTTTCTATTGTGAAAACGTTAATTGAATTTTCATAGTACTGTTGAAACCATTTTTTATCATTTTGGAACCATGTTTTAGATAACCGCAGTATTATTTAAAATAAATTTGAAGATTCTACTTTACAGGATTAACATTATTTTTGGGCGCTAAAGTTTTTTTGGCAAGTATGTGATTTATTATATGTATCGAACTTACCTACATAATTTATAGGTGATGATTTTTGGAAATTCAAGAGGTAAATAATGTACATTTTTACTTTTTTACGTCAACAAACAATTTAACTCCAACAATACATGTTCAATTGCTTTTAAATCAACAGTTAGCGTTAACATCACTTAAATCCGACGCAGAAGATATTTCCTGATCATCATCATCACCATCAGAAGTCCATGAACACTTTATTACCACTTCATTGTAACAATTCGTCCACTCCTCTTAAAAATTGATCTTGCAAATAAACAAAACATCTTACTTCGACATGTTACTGAAGCATTTAGCGACTTCTACTGCTGACTGTACGAGCTGTACTATCAATATAATGTATTTCAATGCTATCATCTAAAATTAAAACACTACGAATGCATTGTGTTTCTGGGCTCTACTTTACGAATCTTAAACATGTTTCAGACATGGTTTTAATTGTTTTTTTAACGAGAGAGCTGCATAGAGGAGCTTCTGTGTTAAATCATATTTAAGCCACTAGAAATATTAAACTAATACTGATGTACAGTTGGTCGAGCATAATATAAAGATAGAAATAAGAGGATAACAAGTAATTGTGTGTTCCAAGAGGATATTAATATATATTATCTATTTAAGATAAAATCTATTTTTCTATTTCTGTTTCCATTAATTAAGTTTACCATTTTAATAAGTCATATCAGAAAAAGAAAAAAATTGCAAAGTGACACCATCATTATATTATTCTTCTTTTCATCGTATGATCATCCTTCAGGGATACTCCGGTGACAAAATTTGGACGTGGCTTGTTTTTACGACTTCTATCTTGTGACAAGATCCAGGACTAATCCTTAACGTGCCTTCCAGGGCACGACTATAACTCTTCACTGATTCTGGACCCAAGCTAATTGAGAAAAGATCGAACCAGGGACCCTTGCGTGGAGGCGAACCACCACCCCACAACTTCAACCGGGTTTATAATTATTTAAACATTTCGTTAGTAATTTTCGTACATTTCGGTAAATCAACAATTTTAAAGTGTCTTAGATTGCTGAATATGTATTTATTTGACTGTTGTTTTGAGCAATAAAATTGCTAGAGTAAACTGAAAACACAAGTTCTTAAAAACAAAGATAATATTTAAGGAATGTTTGTTTTCATAACAGATGTTTTTTGTAGCTAACCATGTTTTAGTTCAGTCGTTAAAATTACTAAGAGCCACAACACGAACACAGGTCTTTGTACGAGTATCTTTGCCAACATACCAAACTTTGTCAAGTGTGGGAAATCTCCACTTATATCCACTTTGTCGGATTGACGGCGGTGTCAAATAAAGGAGATAAAACGAAACTCGGTTCCAAATAGCACACGCAGTGTTTTGTAATTTCACGTGACAGAACCCAAACTATTGTAAAAACTAGTAGATATAGATTTTTATGTTACTAGCTAGACGATTGCATCTTTAAATTGGTTTCATTCAAGAAAATGTAGATTCCTTATTCTTAGCAATTTTTGGGTGGATTGAATTCATTCATTGTAAGAAACAAAAACTCTTTTCTGTGTGTGAGAAGTTTTCAAATATTTAAAATCATAAATAAAGGCAAATTATGATTTGAACTATAAGACTTATTTGATAGGGTATACTACTTTTTTTCTAATTTGATTGTTTAACTTCAAGATTATAACAAAACAAATTCATGGTTTCATCCCTTCTATAAATAATAAAATGTGTATTCTTAAAGTTTAGTTAAATCATAATTGTCTTTGTATATAAATCATCATTAATTTACTTCAGCGTTGTGTTTCTAGTATAAAAAAAATTTTTGACAAAAAAGTGTTGTTATTTAGTACAATATAACTCAAGTCGTACGTACCTCGCTTCAAACCTACCGTATAAGGTACGAACGAATTCATGCAAATATGTCCTAATAAAAGATTCGATCTTATCTAACTCGATTGTTGACATGATTAGACGAAATTCAAAAAAAATTACACACATTTAAAGTGCGTAATTAAAGCCTTTATAATTTGTATTTGGTAAAATAACAAACGAATTTCTCGTCAGAGTTCTACCGACCGACAAGTGCGAACGCACCATTTCATTATGCTTGCTATTTTACCCAAACAAACACTCAAGCAAGTCAAGGAGAAGTAAAATACTCTAAACGATTTCTTTAAATAAACCATTCGGCTACCAAATTGCCATTCAGTGGACCCTCTTAAAGGAGTTTTGATATATTTTTAATTAATTTGCGGGTGAAGCCGTTTCTTACCTAATTTGTTTCCTTTGATCGTTCATATTTAATGTACTATAAGTATATGTATGCCTTATTTCTCTTTTTTACCGGCGTACCTATAAAATTTGAATAAATCATAATTTAATTAACTAAGTAAGGTAATTTAGTGCTTTATACAGAACTCCACTTTTGTGTAAAGTACGAGTATTTTTATACTTAACTCAAAATAATTACATGTGATACAACCGTGATAATTGATCAAAGAAATATTATTTAAGTTTTGGTTTTTCACAAAGTTATTTAACATGAAAGAAACCTATTAATTTTCTACTAATAATATGAGCCAATCAGTCACTTAGCTATATCGTAAAATTACGTGTTAAATAATACGTTCGTGTGACAAGCTAAAAATTAACTTAACAATATCCATTCCCACGGTCTACGCTACCTTAGTATCGCCGTCCAGTGAGAAGCTATAATATAACAGTGTTTGGACTATTTTTGGCTATACCTCTCGTATGTGTTCAAGGCGTAAAAGTACGTTTGTTTCCCACTTCCCGCCAATGAGGAAACGAGACGCGCGAGAATAATCTTGCGTTACATTTATTTGAAAAATAGTGTATTGACGCAACAACATAGTTCAATGTCGCTATACGTATTTCAGCTCGGTTTGTATCCAGAATGAATCGGCGTATGTAACAGAAACTGGCTTTAAAGAATAATATGGATAAAGTATAATACAATTTCCTTTGCATTTACCCTTTAATTGATACTTTAAGAAGATTTTTTTTATTGGTGAAATACTTACAATACAATGAATGCTATAAAATTTCAGAGCATCGCTTGAATGCTGGGCCCAAGCCTAGTCTTAATCTCTAACAAAAATTTAAGATAATGTAAAGCTAAAAACATGTTTGCTAAATTCACCAATTAGTTTTAAATACAATACCTGCCGTTTACGATTCAATGAATCTAAGAACACTATAAATATTTAGCAAGATCTATGCTGTCTGTAGTGCATTCAGGTTTCTCTCAGACATCACATACCTACCTCTAAGAAGAGTGCTTACCATAACATGGATTTCCTTGTAAGTTTATTTCAAATTATATTTGACATATTATACTTACGGCCATTTCCAATAACCTATCTATCTTCAGTTTTGGCATATCAGAGATAGAAAACAACTTCTGTCTTTGTTTCTCTGGACGGCAAAATCAGAGATAGAAACTGTTTCCTAACTCCGATATGTCAAAACTAGCGATAGATAGGTTATTGGAACCGGCCGTTAGACAATTTAGCAATACAGCTAGACATCAGCTCACTCTATGTCATGTATTTACTTCTGTACCATAGACGAGCGGTTTGGTTTTGCGATAGTATACGCTGCTTTTGAGCCATGGGTCGCGGGCTTGATTCCCGTATTGCGTCTGGGCGTTTCCTACTTAGAATAAGTATATTATTACAAAAAAGATAAAGGTATGTACTATAAGTATGTTTTCCGGTTGTCTGGTAGCCATTGTATAGGTTTCGTAGTAGCAAAGTTTGGGATAAAATGGCTCTTTGTGGCCCAGTGGGAGGCCTTATATGGGACTTTAAACCATCACACTCGATATATTAAGGCAGTTTTTTTTAAATTTTTTTATTAAGGAAAACAGAAGATAATTTTTTATCTGTATATGTATACTATATTCAGTTTAACCATATCAGAAATATTTCTACAACTTTCAATATCTATTCCAGAAACTTCTCTTCGTCGTGTTCCTCCTAGCCACCTGCTTAGCTGTGGGCACTGCAAGTCATAAGGGGTACAAGCCCGAAGTGGACCCCTTCCAGCCCGTGCCTCCAGCGGACCCAAACCGCGCGGCCGTGCTGACCATCCTGGAAACGATTCGCAACCCTGGAACTGCCAACCCTATCCTTGCCAGCGCTAACGTCGGAAGAAAATAGAAACTGAAGAAACACTGTTCTTTTTTTTCGTAATTCAACCGTACCATTCATTATTTTTTTCTACTAAAACATTTTCGCATTTATGTAGCTTGCGGTTTTATTATTTGTCGACCATATGACAGGAGCTTAAGGCTTAAAATGTGGGAGTATGACAACTTCCTAACCTCAATCTAATACGGCGTCCTTTGCTCGTTGTATAACTGAAGCTGAAACCACGACAAATATTCCTAGTTGCTCTGTTTCTACGTTACTATGTTGTACATGATAGGCTCATGTAATTTTTTGCCACTATATTAGCCAGACGGTGAATCCGTTTGGTTTTAAAACAAATACTTTCCATACGGGACCACATTCTTGTAACGTGTTCTCCTTAGTTATCTTTCTCTTTCCTTCTTTAGCCTTCTCTTTCTCTACCATTTAGTACAGTGTATGACTTTGATTTTGTTTAATTCCTTCTATTGAATACCTGAAATAGTCTGACCGTTTTCAATAAATATTTAATTTCAAACTGCATTTTCATTTTATTCCTTTTAATGATAAGTCTCAACGCTAATAAGATACGTTATTTGAATCTTCTTAAGCATCCGTTTGAGTCCTAGCTGGCAGCCGAAACTATTATTCAAAATGTCCTATAGGTAATTTGGTGATGTTCATAATCCAGTAGATGGAAGAAAAAAGACGTTTTACTACGAAATGATCGATGTAAGTAATGTGATCTCGTATTTGTTAAATTGCATGCAGTAATTTATTTTTATTTATTTATTTATTTAAATCAGGCAACAAAAGGCCCATACAATATATACCTTAAAGTCTAACATACATAATATACACAACAAAAAAAAAAAACTATTTACTGTCTAATACACGTAGAGAAGGCGGCGACGTGTTGCGCAATGCAGTGTCAGGTATCCGACCGCGGAATCGTCGAAACAAAACACCTCTAGGCCAAAAATCTTCTTTTACGAAGGTCGACAGATGATCGGTTGGTACTCTCACCACAAATGAATTAAAATTCACATTATGGCGGGAAACCAGCCGCTCGACCCTCAAAGTAAATTTGGCTTTCAGTCTGATGTACTCCACAATATCTTCTGATTTCGTGGAGTAATGCAGGCGGGACACGTACAACTGCGTTGTCGGGATAGCCGGACGCAGCAGGTGGTTCTGTCCAGTCGGGGCGGTGCCACAAAGGTTTCGGCGGGCGGGCTTCTTCTTCCTTTCCACCTTTATAAAACCTTCGTCATCACAACCGTCTTCTTGTCTCCGCGGTATATCCTTAGGGACCGGTCGTTCTTGTTGTCCCCCCACTTTTTTAACCCGCTCGGGTTGTCGCTTGGCGGGTTGGTTAGCAGCGGTGACTGCAGCGTATGGTCGTTGAGGGGTCGACGTACACAAGCGTGACGTCTCCGCCGGGGTGGAGGGGGCGGCGGGGCGCGCGGCGGCGGCAGGCGGTGACGCATCCGTATGCGCTGAAGCAAAACTGCTGATGGATGCGTTTTGCCCTCCACGACGAGTGTTCACGTTGGCGGCCTCCGGTGACCTACTTACCGTAGCCGTGTTTCTTAACAACATGACTTCGGTTTGCAACCCACTGATAGTATTTTCGGAGGCCTCCAATTTGCACTGAATCTCAGCCAGACTCGTTTTCAAGAAGATGATGTCCTTGAGTAGCCTGGTGACGTCGACGTGGTCGAAAGTGACGGGAGGCAGCTTATGCAGATCCTTCGCCACGAACGTTGGCACGTCATCTGGGTCGGTCTCCTTCAACAGGGTGATGATATCCTGGAGACTCTTCGCACCTCCATCCCTCCGGCGAGATGGCATCTCATCGGCTTTACCGATGCTCTGATAAAGCAGCGCCTTGCCACTGCAAATCTCAGCTTCGTTGAAGTTCGACTTGCAGATCTGCACGATGCTGACTTCGTCCATTGTGTCGATGGCGATCTGGATAAACGCCAACACTTCGTTCACTATGACTTGTTGTGAGCCCATAGTGAAAAATTACGCGCTACGGCTAATGCCGCGCGTGACGTGAATTAGTAATAATTCTCGCTTAGGCAGTTGTGCGCGTCCGTTTCCGATCGCGCATCGCACTGCACTGCCTGGCTGCCATGGCTATCGAGGTCTGGGCATGATCCATGAGCACCGGTACGGAAAATAGTCGCGGGCGCAATGAGCCGAGCTAGGTGCAGAAACGCTGCGTTTATACCAGACTTAAACCAGACCAGGCGTTTATACTAATATTAAAAGTATCGTTACGTAACAGCGTTTTCCTGTGTATTAAGAATTATAGCAGAACGATTTAGTAGCGTTACTTAGTAGGTACCTAGTACCGTAATCATAACGTTAAATACATTGGTCTGTAATGGAGTAAAATCATCCCACTGCAGGGTAAAGGCCTCCCTCATTTAATTTAAGTTACCACAGCAATGATGGGTACTTGCATAATCACCACGCTTGCCGAATGCGGGTTGATCACAAACCTGAGCAATGTTCGTGGTTCGTAGTCTAGTAACTTTTTGTTGCCCGACCCGGGGAAACCACAAGAATTTTTTTTTTATTCTCATATTTTTGTGAGGATTTTTATCTTACGAAGATATGCCAGTCCTATCATACCTTATAAAAAAACTGTACAAATAGGTAGTTAAAGTTAATTCTAAGTAAGAGTCAGCGACTATCCGCCACACCAGCGAGCATACTAGCCAAGTTGGAACTAGGTTCTCCCAGTATAGACTGGAAGATACCTATTTCAAGGCAATTCAATTGATGAGCCTGTATGAGAGACCGTCGCTGGCTCTCATTTCTGACACATTCCGCCAACAAATGTTGGACATTGTCTATCGTACCGCACTCCTCGCAATTTGGTGAGTCAACTTTTTTCATGAGATATCCAAACTTTCCCGACGGATAGTGTCCGGATCTTAATCTTGTAATATCACAATTTTATGTCTACTTAATTTTGCTCTACAGCACCAGGAAATGCGAAGAGGCTCACATTGAATGGTCTTATACCATATGCCTTTACTTTCGGAACGTTCATCAAAGTATGTTTTCCAGTTATTATAGAAAAGTTTTCTATAGAGCTGAAGAACTTCCGTGTAGCACGCTGAAAACCACAAGACATCTATCTAGTGCTTTAAATACTGGGCTATGTTATAAGCGCGCGCGTTGTGAAGACTGATCAATCAATCAATCAGCCTATTGCAGTCTACTGCTGAACGTAGGCCTCCCCAAGGGCACGCCACAGTGCACGATCCCCCGCTTTCCTCATCCAGCCACTACCAGCGACCTTCTTCAGGTCATCGGTCCATCTAGCAGGGGGGCGTCCTACACTACGTTTGCCGAGACGTGGTCTCCATTCGAGAACCCGTCTACCCCAACGCTCATCGGTTCTGCGACAAATATGGCCAGCCAACTGCCACTTCAGCTTGCTACACTTTTGGATAATGTCCATAACTTTGGTCCTCTGCCGGATTATCTCGTTCCGGATTTTATCCCGCAGCGAAATACCGAGCATAGATCTTTCCATAGCTCGCTGAGCGACATGCAGTCGGTGGGCCAGCCTGACTGTCATGTTCCACGTTTCGGCTCCGTATGTCATGACGGGTAGGACGCACTGATTGAACACCCTACTCTTCAGGCATTGCGGCAGTGACGACGAGAAGATATGACGCAACTTTTCAAACACTGCCCAACCCAGCTGCACTCTTCTTGTGATTTCATGTTCAAAGTTGTCTCTACCTAACTGCAATATCTGCCCGAGGTAGACATATTCTTGGACAACTTCGAGCGTTTCACCGTTGATCAAGATTGGCTCCGGAGTGATAAAGTCGTTGAGCATGACTTTGGTCTTGTCCAAATTCATTCGGAGACCGACCGATGTTGATGCAGCATTAAGGCTTTGCAGCATTTTCTGCAAATCCTGCACTGATTCTGCCATCAATACTATGTCATCGGTAAAGCGAAGGTTGCTGAGATATACGCCATTGACGTTGTTGCCCAGTCCGTTCCAGTCAAGTGTTTTGAAGACATCCTCCAGTGCGTTGGAGAACAGTTTCGGAGAGATGACATCTCCCTTTCTCACCCCTCTGAGCAACTGAATGGGTTTCGTCTTGTGGTTCTGTACTTGGACGGACATCGACGCTGCTCTGTATAGGCTTCTCAGTACCTCCACATATCGCCAGTCGACTTGGCATCGCTGCAAGGATTCCAGAACAGCCCAGGTTTCTACGGAGTCGAATGCTTTCTCGTAGTCCACAAATGCTAGGCACAGCGGCTGATTATACTCTTGTGACTTCTGTATAATCTGCCTCACTGTGTGAATGTGGTCCACGGTGCTGAAACCTTTTCGAAACCCAGCCTGTTCCGGTGGCTGGAAGGCGTCAAATCTCGCGGCAAGACGGTTTGTGAGGACTCTCGAGAACAGCTTATAGACGTGGCTTAAGAGCGCGATTGGTCTGTAGTTTTTCAGGAGGGCTTTGTCTCTTTTCTTGAAAAACAAAGCCACCAAGCTCTCACTCCACGCCTTCGGGGTAGTCCCATTGGCTATGACGGAATTAAATAGCTCCTTTAGCTTTCTCAGCACTACAGTTCCTCCTGCTTTGAGAAGCTCAGAAGTAATTCCGTCTTCGCCGGGAGCCTTCCCATTCTGAAGCTGTCCCCCTCAATTTCGTCTTCGTCCACTTCTGGGAGATCGTTGGAAAAGTGGCGCGTAAGTGTGGCTCTTGGGTCATTCGCTTCAGGCGGAGGCTTTGGAGCATGCGAGGCATAAAGCTTCTGATAGAAGTTTTCAACTTCGGCGAGGATCTCTGGAACTGACGTGACGGTTTTGCCTATAGAGTTTTTGAGCTTCGTTAGGTGGCTCCTACCCAGTCTTTTAGCAAAGACTTTTGACCCCCGATTTAGCTCAATCTCATCTCTTATCCGTATTGTAGCTCCGGAGGTCACGTCTCACCGACTTGCGGATTTCTTTGTTGAGACGGTGGGTATCCGACGAAGCTCCCTCCGGCATCTCGCGTCGAATCTTCATCAGTTCCAGAGTCTCCGCCGAAAGTTTAGACTTACGGCTAGCTCGCTTGCCCTTGAAGTGCCTGACTCCTACTTCGCAAAGCACCCTGGTCACACCTTCGAGGTCCTTGTCAACATCTGCAGTGGTTTCCAGCGCGGCGAAGCGATTGTGTAGTTCCAACTGGAACGCTTCAGAGCCATTCACGGTCTGGATCGGTGTTGGACGAAGAACGGATCTCACCATACGACTTCTCTCAACCTTGAAGTCAATATTTAGGGTGCCTCTTACCAGTCGGTGGTCACTTCCGGTGTTAAACCTATTGACCACAGAGACATCTCTAAATATGTTCTTCTTGTTCGTCAGGATGAAGTCAATCTCATTCTTTGTCTTACCGTCGGGGCTTTGCCAGGTCCACTTCCTATGGGGCTTCTTCTTAAAGAAGGTGTTCATACAGAACAGCCCCTGCATGTCCAGGAAGTTGAAAAAGCATTTGCCCTCTATGGTTCCTTAATCCAATTCCGTGAGGCCCGATAGGATATTCGTCGCATTCTCGCACTCCCACTTTGGCATTAAAGTCTCCCATGACAACGGTGAAGTAGGTGTTGGTGGTGTTATTTATGGCCTTTGCGATATCTTCGTACATAGCCTCGACCTCTGTATCCAGGTGTGTCGATGTCGGCGCATATACCTGTACAACCTTGAGGGTATACTTCTCGGTCAGTTTCAGTACAAGGTACGCTACCCGGGTCGACACACTGGATACCTCCAACTCGCTGTCCCGGAGAACTTTGTTGACAAGGAAGCCTACGCCACCCTGTGACTGCTGGTCACCCTCACGGAAGTAGAACAGATGGCCGGAATCTAGGGTTGTCGTGTCCTCCCCCTGTCTTCGGACTTCAGACAGCCACAAAATGTGCCACTTGATATTTCCTAGTTCTACCTCCAGTTGTTGTAGGCTTTCGTCCAGCCGTAGACTGCGTCCATTGAACGCAGCCAAGGTCAAGTTGTGGCAGCCGTGATCCCTCGCCCGGGGATTCTTCGCACCCCCTGCCCCACCGAGATCAAGGCCGCTGCCGTGGCCCGGAACCGTGGAGCTGCCGGGCACTGGGGGCCGTATTTGCGGCGTACTCATTTGGGGGTTTATGCCCATACTCACCACGCTGGGCAGGCGGGTTGGTGAGCGCAGGGCCGAGTCTCGCACCGACGGCGCTGCTGCCCGCCGCCGGCCTGGGTATTTAGGCTCGACCTATTTGATGGTTATACCGCCATCGGTTCGGTGGTCAGAGCCTCGTTTGCTGATTGGCAGGGTGCACCGCGTGCAGGTGAGGTTGGCTTGGGACATAAAGATAGCAGGCTGTCCCCTTACACCCCTGAAGTGAAGACTGAAATACGTTCTAATTAGGCAGTTTTCCATGGTCTTCGTCGAACGCAATAACGTAATCGATAAAAATTACAGCCATGTCTTTCATTTGCGTGCTATTTCGCATTTTCGTTCTACTTATCAGTGAAACTTGTCAATGAGTGCGGTTTTGGATTGCTAGAAACAGATTTAATACGCGAAATACTATGGACGTAACATATCTATACTTTAAAATATCATTGACTGGGCCTGGATATTGTATTTTCATATCACATTGGTAATATGAAAATACAATTCTTTAACTATTTTTTTCAATTGCGTGGTATTTGAACCCACAACCTTCTGTTTGTCGTGCCACTGCTCTAACCAATGAACTACCAAGACATTATTTGTGTCGACGAATTTATTCAAGGTAGGTAGTACAGATCAACAACCTACTCAAAAAGTAAAGGTTTTCATCTTTCCAACAAGTAGAGATCAATATCAATTGAGAAAATTTTACGTTTTGTTGTAGGTTGACGTGCTGTTGTCTGTTACTACGCTGTAAGCCAGCGGAGTTTCATCAACGTTCATAAATATTTTTCTCTAATGTTGGAAGATAACCTATAACCAATATTAAGACCATTGACCAACAAGATTGCCTCAACAGATCTCGGGATCAATGGTGGTAAATCTTCGGATCTTCAGTTGTGAAGCACCGACGTTCATCCGGCTCGATTAAACAACCAAATGTACAAAATAACTAACGACGTCATTGCATATTTGTTTACTTGTAACTCCCATCACACTTCTTATCTTGCTATACGTACAAATGGGCAGACTTGCAACAAGTTTTTTTTATTTTAATAATCAATGGGTTTGCTCTTGACTACATACTTAACTCTACGGTTAAGAAGATGTCTAAGATGGAGCGAGCTTACCCAGAAAGTGGCACATGGTTCTCCCACTCTACAGCGGAACACAGAAAAACTGTTTGGCGCTGGATTCCGGCAGGAGGGTGGTAGCATCCAGGCGACCTTTTACGAAGCCTACCACCGCAGAGGGATCTGTTAGCCGTCCTCATTGGTTAGAAAACCAAAGATGCCGTTGACCAGGGTGGACTACTAGGAGGTAGATCCCACCACCCCAATTACACCAGCTTGTCCATTTAAAACTTAACGAAATTCACCATTCCAATTAAAGGTATACATTTGTGGATCCAAATCAGAAAACCCGCATACTACAGACGTTAACGTAGGAAACATATTGATTCTAATCAGCATCGCTTTATCATAATCAATGATCGATAAGAGTAAAATCTTCTAGAAATGGTATCTATATATACTTCATTTTATTAAAAAAAATTTTTTGATGAGTTGTATTTAGTGCACTAGTTCCTAAAGCCCAAGCTTGCCGATGGTCAAAACAATAGTTAAGTCCACTGTGTCTTTCTGCATGCGTAGACATAGGTAGACCACGACTTTGAACTTTAATTCGGAAATTAAAAAATGGAGCCACAATATTTTGAATTTTATCTATGTATCAAAAATATTGTCTATGGCCATCTGCGGCTTAGTGCGCATGTTGCTTTTTTGCAAGGGTAGTGTATGGCTAGCGTAACATAGAATATCTTCAAGGTAGGTGGACTGACGATTTATGAAAGGTTGCAGTTAGTAGCTTTAAGGGACCGAAGATAATTAAATGGTGCATAACGAGGAAGTAGGTTATAAGGTTGGCCAACAGTTGTCAGCGCTTTAGTCTGATGATGATGATAACCTTTGCTAATCAAACGGATTATCTTGCTTCATTAGGTATACACCGTGCAATTTGAACCTCCTTACAAACGAAAATTTTAATAAAAAAACATATTTAGCTATTCATTTTGCAACACTCTGTGATGCATACGGACGTATGTGTGTAAGGTTCATTCATCCAGGACCCGGTCGAAGCAAAATAATACGTGCGTTGCGCGTCATAGCATGATTCAAAGTGAATAGTCTTACTTTTTCACATTGTTCTAAGACTTTTTTCAATTGAAATAATTAAAAAATTACTGCCAAGATGTTATACATACGAGTACATAATGGTTACATAACATAGGCTTCGTTTGTCAGGTGGTCAAAAATGCACGGTGTATATAATGCATCACATGTTGGTCTCTTCCAGCATCTGCTCTACATCTGTGTGCGTCTACAATGTGTAACACGTTGTGCTGCTCTATTTGCCCGGAACATGGATCAAACGTGATGACGGTGCAAAACTTGCAAGTAAGAAATAAATCCGCCTTGGCTATACTAACTAGGAAAGTAATTTCAGCTGCAACAATGTTCTGATAAGTTTTGAACTATTCGATTCTATAGTCTGAATATGAAGTCGTTAAAAGAAGATTGAGAAGGAACCTACACATTAATATGGCTTAGATCTGTAATAAGCGCTTGGGTTTTAGTTTTACGGAAGCCACATTAAGCCATTGGTCCCGGCTTCTATTGCAAAATGAAAGTCGAGATAACAAGTCTCGTAAAAGGCAAAGGCAGTCATATACATATTCCTACATCTCACCTTCAAAAGATAATCACACGATAAGAAAAAGCATGACGATTTTATCGAAATCCTTAGCCCAGATTATAGCCCAGACTTGTCCCGAAGCAGTGGTAGGTTTAAATATTGGAACGTGTAAAAGCGCCTCCTGGGGCCTATTTGCAGAAATAAAACTGATTTTACTGATTTTACATAATTTGCCTGTGTCCTACAGTGAACTTGATGATAAAAGATAGATCGTCCAAATTCTGCCTTCACCATTAAATTCATACACACAAGTTGGTACAAGCTTATTTCGATTATAGGATAATGAACCTTCTTTGATAATGACCAAACCGCCTGTATACCGAGCAAATTACTTGCCAGCCACATAAAACCATGGTTGACCTATAAATAGAAATCAATTTGCTTACAAGCCAGCCCTAATTTTGCGACTATTATTATACCAACATGATTTATGAACATATCGTAGCAACGACATGATAAAACTCTATCCACAAATTAAGCCACGAATGTTGCAATATTATGTAAAAATACAATGACGCACAATTTCAGGGAACGCATATTGGGATTTTTATATTGCCTTCCACAAGGACTTGTCAAAAACTTTTTTCACAAAAGAACATTATGAAGGTCTTCTTGCAATTCGGATTTGTTGTTTGGCAACGAGTTAACATTTGTGGCTTATATCACGCTTTTTGTTGCAATCTTTTTTTGGGAAAGAGTTATTATTTTTTGAAGGCAACCCTGTTCTACCTGTAAAGTCCATCCTGAAGGCATTTAAATAAAAGAACTTCGGACGTTACCCTATTGTTAAAAAAAAAATACGACAAAAATACCTAGTTATAAGAGAGTCGGATTACGATAAAAAACGAATTACATGTATAACTGTAGCCCCTCCTAAATAGCACTTCGTTGCTATCGTTATACACTCAAGGAAATAGTGGAAATATTTAAGTAAAAATGCAAAATAGTCAGCATTTTTTACCAGAGCCGGATTGATTGAATCAACGCGGATGCGGCACTAACCCGGCGGCAAATTGGACCATCATACGGCTCGCGGACACATCTCTGAAAAGCTCTTTGTCACTTTAACTGCATTTTTTATAGCGGGTCTATGGCAGGACCAACGAATCTCTCATAGAAGATAACAAATCTAATATAAATAGTAAAACTAGTTCATGATTTGAAACTATTTTTAAGCAAATAAATTGCTAGTGTAAATTGAAGAAAGAAGAAATAAAGAAACATTTGATTGGCCACAAGCACATTATAGTAGACATAGACGAAATTACAGCTAGACAAAGAACACAAGAGACAAAACAAAATACAAAAAAAGACGTGTGGCACTTGGAGACTGCCGCGGTAAAGCTATTGCATAGCATTTTTTATCAACTATAACTTATGCAATTATAAAACTAAAAAGTATCACCACTGTGCCGGTCGGAGTGGGGGGTGTTAGGTTATTTTCGTTACGGAATTTCTGGATTCGGTCTCCACGCTCAAGGCCCGCAATAGAAGCTAAATTTTATAATTTTATGTATTTTCTAATTTTGACTTTTGTAATTAAATTTTTCTGTTATTTTGGCAGATATGGTTACCATAGGCAACCATACTGTCAAAATCCTTATTTTCTTCTAAATTCTGTTAAATTTCGGAAATTTAAAATTGTTCGTTCGTGCCTCGCCCCGAGTGTTAGATTAGGTTATTTTCGTTACGGAATTTCTGGATTCGGTCTCCACGCTCAAGGCCCGCGATAGAAGCTATGCAATAGCTTAAAAACAAATTGACAAGGAAATATGGCCAATTAGGTCCCACCTCAGCATGTGCTGCAAAGAGCCAAGGGCCGCTGCAGCGCATGCTGAGGTGGGACCTAATTGGCCATGCTGTAAATTGGAAATACACTTCCATAAATAAACATTTTTGGACTGCCTGACGTACCTATAGATACTTTATAAAATACCAGGTTGTTCACTGATAAAATGTAGCCTGGATCGTTGAACTACCCAGTGGCGTGCACGCCATACATGAAAATAAGCACTGCGTACCAGAGCAAGGGCTCTGGTACGCCTAGATAAATAAAACTCCAATAGACACTCCTTTGTTTTATTTTCACAAACATCATTGCATCCCCAACCCGAAATCTCTGTACACACCCTGCAACTAAAAAGCAAAAATATTTATCCTACGGAAACCTAATATTTTTACAGGATCAAAGTATTCTATACCTACCAAAATGCCGAGTGCAACAAAAGACTACGACGGAGGGTAGATCGGTTTATTTACTCGTAACAACCAACACCAGCAGTGACATCAGTTCTTCCGTGATCATAGCGCTTAATGTAACAGTGCCGAAGTATCGGAAACACAATATGTCAAAATGAAATTTTAATAATACAACAATCTACGAGACAACAAATGACGTATTTATTCTTTAGGTATAGCAGTACAAAAATGTCACAATGGAGAGTACCTAGAAAATGTCCGCCAAAAATCTATAGGTAATTTTGGATACGACCTCCTCGCAACACACTTTTCATCCGATGCGCATCTCATTCATTTGTTACGATACTATGACTTATAAACTCATAAGTTGTTGATTTTCCCTTCATACCTTCATAGGCTTAAGACCGTTTAAAAACTGTGTTCCCAAAAATATTTTCGGGTGAAAACTTGACCTATATTTTTGACGCTTAACTTAACTTCAAATGACGATAATGAAAAGTCATCCTAAGTATACAGGTATACAGGGAAAAAACTAACTTATATGAGAGTGACCATAAAAGTTAAAATAAGTATAATTTTAGCATTTTTAGGGCATTGTTGGCTGTTCTTACAACGTCCATGCGAAGTACCAGCTCACTGAGCAAGCACTGCCACGTCATCATAATCGCGAGCGATGCATGTAATGCATGCCATCTGTTACATAGATTGCACTCACCCAAAACAGGCTGTTAAATAAACTCTGAAATTGTAAAGCGTTGTATAGATTTCAACCTGTTTTTCCAACTTTTTTTGACCAATTAAACTGACCAACTGAAACAGATCAACTATTCTTTTTGCTCAACGATACAACTTTTTAGTTGGACTGATAGGATTATTTTTTTTATTTAATTTTATCCCCATCCACACAACTTAAAACGGATCACCTATTTGTTTTTCTTAACGGTACAACTTTTGTTGGTCTGACAGGGAATATGGTATTCAGTATGGTAGGTATCCATAATTATGTGGTAGGTATTATAGTCCACCTAATTATTAATGATAAATGAAACAATTAATTGATTATCAATTAATAAATAAATTTATTTTTAATAATGAAAGTTTATAATATTTATTAATTTAAATTTAATTATTTAATTATTGAAATTTTAATAATTATTTTATTTTATACCAGGCATAACATGATCGTATTTTTGAGTTTAAAAGTATGAATATATTATTTTACTGAAAATAATAATGTCTAATGACACACACACACACACACACACACACACACACACACACACACACACACACACACACACACACACACACACACACACACACACGTTATTTTATTTTTTTGATTCCTTTTTTTTACGTCAAACTTATTTTCTAGATAATCTGTGATATGAATAAAATATCCCATTTTGTCTGAAATGTACCCTGTAGTCATAAGTTTATTATTACTATACGTTAAGTCAGTTATTGATGAATTTATTTAAAAAAAATGAAACCGTACAATTGGAATTTTTGTTTACGGACTACAGTTTCAAGACCTTTTTCAAGCAAAACAAAACACCGGCGCAAACTAATTGAATTTGCCGTCCCCACAAAAAGGAAGTGACGCGCGTAGCTACCTTATTGGGACCGGGTCAGGGTGGTCAGGGTCCGCCTCGTCAGCGATACATACAATATTAAATTCTATTTATTATTGAAACAGATCTTTAATGAAAACATATACAAAAAGAAAAACAGATAGCATTTTAAAAATAAAACCAAATCGGGTTTGTCCGAAATTGTTATTCAGGAACGGCTGTAACGATTGTCATGGTTTTTAATTTGGTGTAGTTGCCTCTGACCCAAATTACAAAATAACTATTAAAAAAATTTGAAATTTCAAAAATCTAAATTTAAAAAATATATATATTATTTTTTTCTAACCATTCCATATTTGATGACAATAACATTTCAAAATCAATTATTCTGAGGCGTTACGATATTAACATCTTATAAATACAAATAAAAAAAAATAATACTTATAAACAAAACTATAATAACCGGCCAAGTGCGAGTCGGACTCGCGCACGAAGGGTTCCGTACCAAAACGTCAAAAAACGGGTTTTTTGTATGGGTTTAAATATTTATATTATTTTATTTTTAGTATTTGTTGGTATTGCGGTACCAGAAATACATAATTTGTGAAAATTTTAACTGTCTAGCTATCGCGGCTCTTTAGATACAGCCTTAGTAATAGTCTTAGTAATAGGGTCCCGTTTTTACCCTTTGGGAACGGAACCCTAAAAATGGTCCTCTTGGTAAGGTGCCCAAGATACAGGCAGCATTACCTCGCCGGATTGCGATGCTCAGTCGCTGTGCGAGGTAGCTGCCACTGCTGCCAGCTCTTGGGTCACCGCTGACGTCAGATAAACGTTTAGCAATATCTCCCTATAAATAATTTGACTAACTATCTATTATTTGAAGGTTCCAAAAAATACTTTTTTTTTTTATTTATTTAACCGATGAAAACCCCAACATTTAAATCAGTGCTTGTATTAACTGTCAGTAATTTCATGTATAGAACCGACTCAAAATTAAAAAAAATATATTAAGAAGATTTCGTATCTATCAAATTTTTTTTTTCAATGAAACCTAATAAAAATCTAAGAAAATCGTGATATGACTTAACATAACTAATATCCAATCACGATCACCGTGTACAGTTTTGAACATGACGCAAAAGTTAATTTAATTTGTTGCAAATGAATTCTCAATCAAGGCATATATTTCCAAAATAAACAAAATGTATTCCGCATACGTGCCGTTAATGTAATTTAGCAACACAACCCGTAGGGCTGCGGGCTTCTAGTTAATGTCAATCAAATAAAAATTCCACGCCAGCGCCTGCGGTGTCAGGCCTGGCGGGACGCAATCCGTCAGCCACGTCTGAGATACGGGTCTTTGCTGCGTGTGTACAATCTTCAATTTTGGACTAAGTGAGAGAATAAAATGTTTCAAGAACAGTTAAGAGGACTGTTATTTTTGACAGTTTTAAGGCAGAAACTGGAGGCAAAAATTTAAGTACGTCTGTAGTCTAGTCTACTGTATTGTAGTGTAAGTGACATTTAAAAGATACTCGTAAATGAAAAATCGGCGACTGCCATATAAATGAAATTACGAGTACGAATAATTAACTGTATTGATATACTAAGCAAGCAGTATAGTTTTGTTTCTTAGCTTTTGAATAATCCTAAAAATTCGAAAAAAAAACAGAAAAATCCTGAACTGAATAAATTAACATAGATATTACCTATTTCTTATTCCAAATATGTTATTCTTATATCAAGTATAATTTGAATATATGTACCCAAACCTATAATGCAAGCTGCTCATCAATGAGTTTTTTTTAGACATATATTACTGTTATCCGATAAAATCGACTTTCATCATCATCACCTTCCTTATTAATCTACCACTGGCCATACATCGTCCCCTCTATCTTTCCAGAATTGTCACACTTGGCAGTTAAATTGGCTATCACAAGAATATGTCCAAACGTGAAGAGAATACGCTGCTAGCCGTCTTCATCTGGCAGTAGGTATTCCTTGAGTCCTTTATTCCTATAGGTACTTCCAGCTTAACATTTAATTAAAATCTCGTTGCCATATACACCTTGTAATCTTAACTTTCTAAATCGCCAGTTAATACGCCTTCAAACTCCTTTCATCGCTTAATCACACGTTTTCCCTTTGGTTGATCGGGCGGCACTTAATCCCTGATCCTATCACTAATCCTTCCCGCCGATTTATTACCTTTTCGACTTTATGACCCGGGCAAACACATCTCGGCGCTAACCAGGCCAGGGGCGGATTTAGGTGACGGATTGTGATGTTTGACTTGTTTATAAAGCGTCATACAATTCTGTATTGTGACTGAGTAATAAAAAAATGAGTTTTTTTATTAATCAGTCAGTTACTCAGTTCTTTTCATGTGGTTATGCTACTAGGATAATCTGGTATCAAAGTTACCAACTTTTTAGGTGTTACCAATTTATTAGGTGCCTATTACAGACTTGTTTTACGTTTTTCATCTTGCGACGAAAATCCGGGACTAACGGCTTAACGTGCCTTCAGATGCACGACTACAACCCCCAAAACCTACCTGACCCAAACCAATCTTCAAATACCTTTTCCTTAATTGAACCGAGCATACCCATGACCCTTGCAAGTAATTTTTTAGACATGAAAGATAAGAAGAACACATAGCAAAGGCAGTATTGCATGCAAATTTAAATTCATCTAACAACTGTAATATTACACGGTCTACAGAAGGTTGAACAGAAGAATTCATCTGTCTCCTAAATCCGTCCCTGACAAGACCACCTTATTGTTTCACGTCTGGGGAAACGGGCCAATTTGTCTATCCGGTTTCTGTCACCCTTTTTATCTGGCCCGAAATGATGTACTACGCGAAAAGTATGTAGGTACTTCGGTGCGATACTCCGGATCGCGAAAAACCCTTTTTATATCAGTCCGTGTTTTGTTTATTTTTCCCTTGCGATATGCCATGCAGTAAACAACTTTTCTGGCAAGGGTTCACAAATATACCTAAACCGTAGTTGTTGTTTGTTTAGTCTGGGCTTTGTCCGCACTTGCCTCTTTATTGGGCCATTGTACATGTTCCCCGCCTTCTACTCCAACCATCGCAGGTGACTCCAGAAAGCCAGAATCTTCCCCAGACCTAAACCGTAGTTGTGAAAAATATTTAATGATACTGAGATCAATCGGCTACGACTTAATTGGTCAAATGTAGTGATTTGATAATTTATTAAAAAACTGGTTTCAAAAAAATGCTTTTGATAGTTTCTTTGAGTTTTGTGGTTGCCGTATAGATTAAAAATACTTTTTCTTGAATTAAAATTTCTACTGACTGAGGTTGAAACCACTTGTGTTCTAAGTTTGCAAAATACCTATAGAAATCCACCAGGATGTCAAATACATTACAACTTCCAGACCTAAGGCATACTACTTAGGTAGTTTTTATTAGTAAGATAATGGACCTCAGACCATATTCCATCCAAAAAACATTAGTACCGTGAAAATTACACAAATTACAGATTACTAATTGATAAAAGAAAAACTACAGAAAAAAATTGATCCCAAATTTTAGTTTAATGTTTTGGAAATTATGTTATTATACGTTTAGAAAGAAATCAGATTTATCTGTTTCTAAAACCCAATAATACGAGTATGTATTAGATTAGTTTATCTGTTTAAGAAACCCAACAAGTGGATACAGACAAATAATGGTTTGGAACACTTGGAAGGTTTCTGTAACTGAAATCGGTAAAACTTTTTATTTAGTGTAACTATACTATACTATAACCTCTTTAATAAACTCCCAGCTCTTACTTACGGTGCACCACTATGCATCAAATCTGCAATAAGCAATAGCAAGGCCCAATGGTGCGCGCCTGAGCTACGTAGCGACAAATTGCAACGCGCGCAGCCACTGTAAAATAGTGCACTTTTTTAAACTAAACCAAATTAAATATACTCTTGCCGCTTATTTAGTAGGTAGGTATATCAAGTTTTGTTTTCGGTTGAGAAAAATCAAAGGTTCCTTTTACTAGAACCAAGCACAATGCCTTGAATAAAAATTTGGCTTACGATTGCCTTAGGTGGAACTTGGACACAACCTACCGTTTGGCGGGTGTCAGCTCTACGGGTGCGTCTCATGTGATATAAAATCATTTGATATAATCAAACTTTAATAACGATCACTTTACATAATGACCATTTGTTACAACAACACATGATATAATTTTATTTGACATAACGATTACTTTACATAACATACAGTTTATTTAATACTATTTAGTATAACATTCAAAACAAATAAAACATTTTGGAATAAAACTCATTTTATATATCGTTCATTTGATATAAATTTGTATGTTATACGCATCATTTCGTATATCTATAATTTGAGATAAAAACGTTTTAAATATTGATTAAAAGAAATAACCGTACTGACATACATTGCTAAAATTCAGAATTTGGTTTAATCCCGACTCGCCGTGGTCCTCCGCCGTGGTACTTGTCTGCCCTACACTAGAGTGCAATTTAATAGCCGGAGGCGCGGAGGGAGTTCAGTCCTCGCTCGCAGTAACGAAGCTCGGGCACCCGGGCGAGCTGTAGCGGCTGAGGCTGGTCGCCGAAGGCGACCAACAAGCCGAAGCTGCGGAAGCGAGTGTGTGTGCCAGAGATTTGTTACGCAAGGGCGGAAGGACTGCACTTCCCGCAGCGCCGGAGAAGAGCAAAATAAATGCATGCTTGCTTGCCTGCATGCAATGATGATTGCCTGCAAGCATGCTGCTTGCCTGAATGCATGGTTGCTTGCCTGCATACATATTGTATGCTTGTTAGCCTGCATCCATGAATGCTACCCTGCATGCATGCATATTTGCATGCTTACGTGCATGCATACCTACTTGCCTGCGTGTTTATGGTATTTTGTACTATTAAAGATTCGGAATTTATAGTATTTGGTATCTTTAAATTCTGCATTTTGATGATTTTGTATCAAGTAATCATTATCTGTTTAAATATTATACTATAAAAGGGGTGTTATCGTAAATGAACGTTATAATAAATGTTATTATACTAAATAAAAATTATTTGTTTTTAGCATTATATCATGTGAATGTTATATTAAACGGTTGTTATACTAAATGATTTATCCCAATTGTAACTTATACGTTTAAAAATTTTGTATTTTAAAATTATATCTTTCCATCATTATATTAAAAAAGTGTTATATTAAACAAAATTATATCATTTGATTGTATATGTTTTGATCTTTATACGATATGTTGTTATACTATATATTACACACCCAGCTCTACTAACCATGTAGCTACAAAGACATTGTTTATGTCAATCAATCAATCAATCTAATCAACAGCCATTGTCCGTCCACTGCTGGACGTAGGCGTCCTTCCAGTCACACCACAATTGTCTATCCTGGGCTTTCCCCATCCATTCATTGTTTATGTAGATTAATTTATTCAAGGCTTTATACTGTAAGCAGGGGAGTTTTATCGATGTTTTACCCGACTGCGGCACAGCCAACAGGAAGGGTAATGATTTCAGTAAGTATATACATATGTATGCGGGTATTTATGTGGATTTGCGGCCAAACTACTTAGCCGATTTTGGTAAATGAGGTACCAATCGATTCCTTATTACAGTCCGGGTAATATAGGCTACCATTTGTTAAAAAAAACCTATATGGTGAACGCTACAACAATACAGGATGAAATTTTAACCACCTTCCAAATTTTAATATATCAATCTACGAGTCAAAAAACAAATGACATATTTTTTCTTTTGGTATAGCCCAGTACAAAAATGTCAAGATAAAGCACTTAGAAAATGTCCGCCAAAAATCTAAAATTTTTGATACGGCCGCCTAGCAACACTTTTTACGCGTTGCGCATCTTATTCATTACGATACTATTCATAAGTTTTTGATTTTCCCTTTACATCCTGTATATTGGGGTCATCTTAATCATAACGAGACAAAATTCTGTGTACAAAAATGTTCAAACAATATAGCAAATATACATAGTAATACATATAATAATATAGTCTACGGGTTACAGTTTTTTTAACTGTTTATACTTGTAAGTCATGTACCTTCAACATCCGAAACCTTTTTATTCGTAAGTATTTAAATCAATCCATACTTGCGGGTGCTATCGAACATTGCAAAAGGATCCCTTTCAAATTGCCAACCCGTAACGTATGGCGCCTACGAGATCAGAATCGCCATCGTGCTTCTTCCTGAAGGATCTCAGATCGGACGGGGCCGAAAAACAATAAAATAACTCCGACTTGTCATGGGCTGCTCTCTTAGGAGAAGACAGGTCGATAAAAAGGATGAAGTAAATTTCTAGAAAACGTCATCTATTAAAAAAAAGCTTTTTACAAAAGCAACAAATAGTCCGAATCAATTTCCATTAATTATTACGATAATTTGCATGCAAACAGTAGTATTAAATATTTATTGGAAACCATTGTACTGCGTGCGGTTGCGGAACGCGTAATCGCTCGATGGCAAAAGCCTTTCGCCGCGAGCTTTAAGCCCAGTGAAACGAAAACTTTGGCACATTCAATAAAACAAAAGAATATAGAACATAATATCAGTATAGAAACTTGAAAAATTTTGTCTCAGGCGGGAGATATAATTTCAGTATATAAACTTGAAAAATTTTGTAAATTTTTCAAGTTTATATACTGAAATTATAAGTGCAATTAAGTTGCTAAAATATCAAATAAAGAATATAGAACATACTTCACGAATTCAGATTCAAATAAAACCGGCCAAGTGCGAGTCGGACTCGCGCACAAAGGGTACCAAAAAAAACGTTTTGTTGTATGGGACCCCTTAAATATTTATTTTATTTTGCTTTTAGCATTTGTTGTTATTGCGGTAACAGAAATACATAATTTGTGAAAATTTCAACTGTCTAGCTATCGCGGCTCTTGAGATACAGCCTGGTGACAGAGCGACGGACAGACGGACGGAAGGACAGACGGACAGACAGCGAAGTCTTAGTAATAGGGTCCCGTTTTTACCCTTTGGGTACGGAACCCTAAAAACATACATAAAAATTGCTGACAGACGACGAGTACAATATCACAACAAATAATCGTCGTTATAGGTCCACTCTCTAATTGGTTATACACAAATAAATCTGTTTGCACTAACCGAGATTTTTCGTCTGATGTTTATTTACGCCGTCAACGGTTTTGCTTGCAAGCAGCAAGATTCATTCGACCAGTTAATTAACGCGAATTAATCGGTTTGTTGTAGAGTGTTAGCAGATATTTCAGTGTTAAAAACCGTTGTAGCCATAAATTTGTCTTGAGAGATGTTTGAAAGGCTAATGTTACCGTGAAATATTTGATGACAGACTATTACTCTTCCCGGACGGGTCTAAAATGTTTTTCAGCGCTTGACACACCGAGCCCACTGCGAAAACAGATTCATTTAAGGTAAGTAGGTATCATAACGTTCGAAAATATGGCGTAAATATTTTTTTTTATCGTAAACGTCACAGAAACAACGAGGGTAACAGTTTTAAAGATCTTCGGTGTCGTTCTAGTCTCTATCTATGATAAAAAGGCACCCTCATCTGATGTTACAGAAACATGCCTTTATTTTCTTCAGTTCACGGATGCAAACAAATATTTTGTATGAGTAGACATCTTACTTACTGGAACTGCGTGAAAATGTTATTTCATTCCTATGTAAGAAATGGAGAATTGTATTTTAAATTCATAAAGCAGTGAACTCCTCTTTATTTATGAGGCAGGTAAACCCAGAACATCTAGATTTTTTGGATACTATGTCTGGATTTATACTTGCCACTTACTAAGAGGTAACATCGCGAAGACAATCAACAGCCATTGTCCGTCCACTGCTGGACGTAGGCCTCCTTCAAGTCACGCCACAATTTGTCTATCCTGGGCTTTCACCATCCAGCCGCGAAGACAAACTACATCCAAATGGTACTGAATTGGTAACCATTGTCCAAATATTCTGGTTTACCTGTGTTAGAATCTCACGATTCGGGACCGGGAACCAGACTTTTGAGAAAATCTGCAACTTCGAAGGTCTAATCAATCGCCATTACTTTAAACAAAACAAAAATCTAAATGAGGGTTATTGATTTCCGAGCCGGGGATCGAATCCAGGACCACGTAATCTCAGCTAGGTACTTAAACCACCAGACTAATAAGATGTTCCTGGTATTGGACCAATGTAACCTACTTTATTTATTATTTATACAGGGTGAAATTTTAACCACTTTCCAAAATTTTTATAGGCGTTCAGTATCGTATTTAGAGCCCATTTATGAAGTTAAAAATGTAAATCAAGTTGTCACCCGAAAATATTTTTCACGATATAGGTTTCAATTTTTACGTTCCTAGACCTGGCAAGGTATAAAGGGAGAATCAAAAACTTATGAATAGTATCGTATTTAATGAATGAGATACGCAATGCGTAAAAAAAGTGTTGCTAGGCGGCCGTATCAAAAATTTTAGATTTTTAACGGACATTTTCTAAGTTCTTCATCTTGACATTTTTGTACTGGGCTATACCAAAAGAAAAAAATACGTCATTTGCTTTTTGTCTTGTAGATTAATATATTAAAATTTGGAAAGTGGTTAAAATTTCATCCTGTATAATATTAGTTGTTTTAATTTAATATCTTTACATTCAATGGGTAGTAAACTGTGCTACTTTTAAAATTTTATAGCAAAGACACATGGACGTAAAATTTAATTGATATTTACCAGCAGGAGATTAAGTCTCATTCGTCGCGCTCGCGCCTTGCCACCGCTATTATGTGCGTTGGGTTTCAGCTTTCAGGATTATTTTTTATAAGCTTAGACATGGACCCATTCCAAATACTTAATTAAAATAAATATACTTAAAAAATTCAAGTATGTGTTAATTCGTTTAGTTTATGTGTTTAGTTTATTCACGCGCAGTATAGGCTTCCGTAGTAGCACTTCGAAAATGCCAACTTATTTTATTTCGTAATCACAATGGTCAGGTTTCGTAATTACAATAAAAAATGTGATTATAATTTGTCATGACCGAGAAATGGATACCTTTGATAAAGTACCAGTGATCACGGGCATCGGTCGGCAAGGAACTAAGTCACCTAGCACCTAGCACCTAGTCTTGAAAGTTTTAGTAGTGGCTTTTGCAACCACAAGTTATACTTGTGTAATATCAGTATATAAACTTGAAAAATTTTGTCTCAGGCGGGACTCGAACCCGCATCTCCTCGCATGCCGGGCGGGCGCCATACCATTAGGCCACCGAGACACTGCGACACGGCGCGAATTTTTCAAGCATATTCTTACGCTGTGAGCCAGCGTTGCTTCATCAAATGTTTAGGAGTTTGCACCCTTAACACCCGAAAGAAACATCTTTGCAGATGTTTGACAGTCAGTTAAGATGAAACAGCTATTTATATACTTTATTTGATATTTTAGCAACTTAATTGCACTTATAATATCAGTATATAAACTTGAAAAATTTTGTCTCAGGCGGGACTCGAACCCGCATCTCCTCGCATGCCGGGCGGGCGCCATACCATTAGGCCACCGAGACACTGCGACACGGCGCGAATTTTTCAAGCATATTCTTACGCTGTGAGCCAGCGTTGCTTCATCAAATGTTTAGGAGTTTGCACCCTTAACACCCGAAAGAAACATCTTTGCAGATGTTTGACAGTCAGTTAAGATGAAACAGCTATTTATATACTTTATTTGATATTTTAGCAACTTAATTGCACTTATAATATCAGTATATAAACTTGAAAAATTTTGTCTCAGGCGGGACTCGAACCCGCATCTCCTCGCATGCCGGGCGGGCGCCATACCATTAGGCCACCGAGACACTGCGACACGGCGCGAATTTTTCAAGCATATTCTTACGCTGTGAGCCAGCGTTGCTTCATCAAATGTTTAGGAGTTTGCACCCTTAACACCCGAAAGAAACATCTTTGCAGATGTTTGACAGTCAGTTAAGATGAAACAGCTATTTATATACTTTATTTGATATTTTAGCAACTTAATTGCACTTATAATATCAGTATATAAACTTGAAAAATTTTGTCTCAGGCGGGACTCGAACCCGCATCTCCTCGCATGCCGGGCGGGCGCCATACCATTAGGCCACCGAGACACTGCGACACGGCGCGAATTTTTCAAGCATATTCTTACGCTGTGAGCCAGCGTTGCTTCATCAAATGTTTAGGAGTTTGCACCCTTAACACCCGAAAGAAACATCTTTGCAGATGTTTGACAGTCAGTTAAGATGAAACAGCTATTTATATACTTTATTTGATATTTTAGCAACTTAATTGCACTTATAATATCAGTATATAAACTTGAAAAATTTTGTCTCAGGCGGGACTCGAACCCGCATCTCCTCGCATGCCGGGCGGGCGAGGAGATTTTTCAAGTTTATATACTGATATTATAAGTGCAATTAAGTTGCTAAAATATCAAATAAAGTATATAAATAGCTGTTTCATCTTAACTGACTGTCAAACATCTGCAAAGATGTTTCTTTCGGGTGTTAAGGGTGCAAACTCCTAAACATTTGATGAAGCAACGCTGGCTCACAGCGTAAGAATATGCTTGAAAAATTCGCGCCGTGTCGCAGTGTCTCGGTGGCCTAATGGTATGGCGCCCGCCCGGCATGCGAGGAGATGCGGGTTCGAGTCCCGCCTGAGACAAAATTTTTCAAGTTTATATACTGATATTATAAGTGCAATTAAGTTGCTAAAATATCAAATAAAGTATATAAATAGCTGTTTCATCTTAACTGACTGTCAAACATCTGCAAAGATGTTTCTTTCGGGTGTTAAGGGTGCAAACTCCTAAACATTTGATGAAGCAACGCTGGCTCACAGCGTAAGAATATGCTTGAAAAATTCGCGCCGTGTCGCAGTGTCTCGGTGGCCTAATGGTATGGCGCCCGCCCGGCATGCGAGGAGATGCGGGTTCGAGTCCCGCCTGAGACAAAATTTTTCAAGTTTATATACTGATATTATAAGTGCAATTAAGTTGCTAAAATATCAAATAAAGTATATAAATAGCTGTTTCATCTTAACTGACTGTCAAACATCTGCAAAGATGTTTCTTTCGGGTGTTAAGGGTGCAAACTCCTAAACATTTGATGAAGCAACGCTGGCTCACAGCGTAAGAATATGCTTGAAAAATTCGCGCCGTGTCGCAGTGTCTCGGTGGCCTAATGGTATGGCGCCCGCCCGGCATGCTAGGAGATGCGGGTTCGAGTCCCGCCTGAGACAAAATTTTTCAAGTTTATATACTGATATTATAAGTGCAATTAAGTTGCTAAAATATCAAATAAAGTTTATACTTGTGTAATCTAGCAACATGATGTTAAAAAGTGTGACGTTATCTATCAATAAGTCACTTTAGTTCTAAAGAATGGAAAGACGTGCGTTGTGTATGTATAAAAGGCAACACATTGGGCAAAATTTAGAAAACACATAATTTCTACATTCCTGTCCTGGAATCAAACCCGGGATTTCGGAGCAGGTGACACCTTAAAAACCGGTGTGTACACTCCTCCGCGGAGGTCCTCAGGTTATACACTGGAACATCTCGTCTTTGAAATAGGTTCGAGTTAGCAACATAAATGATTTGCTTAGGCCACTGTTTAGGCCACTGTACTTACTTCTTATCCACTGAACCCCTTTTCTATATCAGAATCGTTTTAAGGGTCACCTGACAATCGCGACTCCGGATATTTTAATTTTGCAATGCGTTTAATGCTTTAGCCGTTAAGGGTGCCAAAAGTGTATTATTGGGAAATTTCCCAGCGGCCTCAAAATGTTTTTCGTACTTTACGAGCAGATATTATTATGTGAGCTGACAATTAGTTTTTATATATCTACGTAATGTTTGACATTTAACATTACGATGTGAGTGTTTTTGTTAACTTAATTACACTTTAAGCTTGTGTTTTCAAGACGGTAAAAATAGTTATTGTTGTTTTAAGAATGAGTGTTAAAGTCACATTGCAAGATTCGCATCGAAGGAATAGGTTGTAATGGTGTAGTTTGGTTGATTTGAGTTGCAAATGTTTTTGTGATGATAATTAATACTGTGGAGATTTTTACTTCAAATTGATGCGTTCGTGTTTGGAAACGTATTTTCTGTAGATTATAATCTATGATACCAGTAATATTGTTCGTGATTTTATATTCTATGAATAAATAAACCAATTTTAAGGATGATTACATTATGAATGTATTGTTCCCTGGCATACATTTACAAATACTTACCGCTTCTTCTTGATGTTTATAAACTCATTGTAATTACTAAATAACAAGTATAATATTAGAGGATACATAACTAAAAACATTGATTCCACTGCCTTACAGCGTGAAGCCTTGAATATTGCCGATACAAAAACAATTTCTTGACAACTTAGCTTAGAGGAGTCGTAGTAACGAAAGGTTATGGGTTCAAGAATCGAAATGTATAAACACAGAAAGGTATTTTGAAGGAGTGAAACTCTTTTATCCAGATTAACTTTGTACTAGAGTTATTTGATACGGGTGTAGTGTGTGAGTCACCTCACCCCACATTAGTTATGTATGTTAGTATATAAGCTTAGGTTAATCCATTTAACAGGGACATTATAATCATAACGTGCAACGCATTAACATCTTTTATTTCGTATCCCGGCGTCCCACATTGCATGGCGACCCTGCCAGTGCTGCCTTTGTGCAGTGCTGAGCATTGGAACACATGAAAAGTTTTAAAATAAAAAACAATCAAATTTTAAATGAACTAGTGTGACAAATAACATTTTGTTGAAATGTGGTATGATAAAGTGTATTGGCTATTATGGACTATTGAGGCGAATAACGAAATGTGGAATGAAATGGAGTGGGAAAATATGCTGGCTGCCGGGAGAATTTATGGAGTCAGATGGAGGTTATGGTTTGCTGGCAGCCGGGTGATGATGGTGTCGGAGGTTTAGATTGCTGGCTGCCGGGTGAGAACGAGACGTAGTGTGGTATGGTGTGAAGAATTGGTGCCGGGAAGAGTGTTATTGAATTCATTCACTTGTTTTTCTTTTTTTTATGTACTTAAATTTTAGTGGCCACTAATCTATGATAGGTATAACTTTAATTTTTTTTAAATCTTAGTATCTTAGTATGTTACCGCAAATCAAATAGGTAACGCATATATTTTTTTTTACATTTGTATTTTTTTATCTACGGCACCTCAAAGTTTCGACTAATCTAAGGTAAATTTTATAGCATTTATTATTATAATAACCGTATATTAACACTGATCAAACAATTTAATAAAAAATCTATTACGGTTTTGTATCATTTAGCTAAATGTTTGATCATTTTACTAAAATGTTATTATATTGATAAGGTTTTTAATTTTGTTACTAGACAGGCTACAAGTAAGTATAAAGCCCATTAATTTCAGAAAAGGGAAATCAATCATACTTATATTTGACGAGATACATTTTGTTTTCATGTAAAAATAAAAATAATGCGTAATATTTTATTTTCAAGATATTGTTATGATGATAATCTGAATTAATACTAATAACTAATTGTTAGATAATACAAAAAACAAATCTTATATTTATTATGATCTAGTTATACTGCAGACTGTAACTGTTCAATCAATTATAAATTTTATGAATTAATCGTTTTTATTGGGTTCTAGTAAAAATTTTATATTTATATTATCATGATTTTGTACTCATTAATTTTATTTTAACGTAATTGAGTCATATCTCTTATAAAAAAAGGACATTTATTAGTCTTGCTATCTAAATTTTACCAATTTACGATTTTTGGTTTAACTAAAAAAATATTTTTTGAGCAAATGACAACAAAGGCATTTTAATATTGGCAGATACATATATATATTTTAATAAATAGGGTTTTGCACCATTGTTGTTATTAATACTGTTAATTTTTGTTAGTCAGAACTGTAAAGGTTTTTATACAATGTTCTTCAGTTTTCTGAAAATGTGTTTTTAGTAAGCAAATTCAAGATCAATCCGATCGAGTTTGAAACTTAAAATTTATAACCTATTTTCTTACGAGTATAATACATTATTCCTACATCCGTGCTTTTCGTTAATGCAAAATTGAAGTTACAATGTTTTAAATTTCAACATCAAAATGTGGTATATGTACGTTTTGTTTCTAAATATGTATACTAATTATTCAGTATTATGTTCTAGTTTATCTAAATCTTTTGATTTCATAGGTATTCAATAGCAATGCATATTTGCATTGAGCATATTTGTAACATATCAGGAATGGTCTTTTGTTCGCGCATCGCACCATATGCAGCGACACATGTCGCGCATCAGCAAATTCTTGTTATTAAGGTTTTTGATTGCAAAATGTTAAACATTCCATATGAGTCAAAGTCCAAGTACTAAATTCTTTCTAGAATGAAACGATATATGATATACTTACATCATGTTTTAGGTATGCCATTGTTTAAAGTAGAGTAAATTTTGTGTCTTAATAGAATATAATTAATTATGTCTCTAAATATATCATCATAAGTAATATGAATGAAGGGTATTATTTTAAAGATTATGCTATCAAATTTAAATCAATATAGTAGGTACTGATGACTTTTAAAGATATGAGAAATAGGGAATAGGTTATTACTATAGATATTTTATGAAATGGTAAAGCTATTGGATAGGTTACTAGGAATGTATTAAATATCTTTTGTTACTAGATAACACTAGTTGCATTCCGAAGTAAATGTTTAAGGGAAAAATAATCGTGGATGGAATTTAGGATTAGGTTATGAGTTAAAGATTGTTTTTGATTGATGTCGAAATGTTTTTTTTAGTGGGGAATACTTCAGTAACAATATTTACATCAACCAATTGGACTGATCACCCAAAAGGAAGTTAAACTATTAGTACTGAAGGATTCAACTTGATAGCAAGGTTTAGGTTAATGTTTGTTTGGTCAAGAAGTGGTTTATAAGTTATTAGGAGCTGAAGATTAAAGGTAGACACACAAAGAGAAGGGTACAGGTTCACATCCTTCGGCTTAATCACGGTGCAAACGAGATTTCTCTGTGAAAGCAGTTGGAGGTCATAAGAAATCTTAAACGATGAACCGTACGAAAGTAAAATAAAATGGTACAAGGTACAGTAATAGGGTACAAATCCTTCAATTTGATCATGGTGTAGACGAGTTTCTCTCTGTGAAAATAGTTGGACATCAAAAAAAAAAAAGATGTTAAAAAATGGCCCTATATAATAAATGCTGTGCACAGCTAATAAGACTAAAATGTTTTTTAATTAAAATGTCGACTAATAATAATAACTGTACCTAAATGAATAAATAAATAAAAAAAAGGGACCGGCCGGCCCAAATGAGAAATACCCAAGGGGTAAAAGTACCATTACTATGAGTCCAATGTATGACCATAGTCTATAGTGTGTGAGACATTTCTACCGTAAGACAAGGGTCTAGTGAATTATATTGAATTAAAGTTGTACGGAACCAGAACGAGATAATAAACTGATGAGTTATTGTAGATTGTCGAAATATAGTGCCTAAAACTATTGTACGAGGTAAAATATCATTACGAGTGATATAAATATAGAAATGAATCAAGACATTGTTTATCACCGACGTCAATTTTGAATATTTATAAAATGATAGCATTTTGTTTTTCATACTTAAATTAGTTATTGTTACTTAACATGGCATACCTACCTACCTTTTGAAATTTATAAATGACTAAATAATTGAATTTTTATTTTATCCCAATGTCAAAAATAATAAATACAAAGAGAAAGCTTTTATTACATTCTTATGGACAAACGTGCATGTTCTTTTAGTGAAAACTTGATAAATACATTTACTACATATTGATTTTAGCTGAGCTATGTTGTTTTTTCTGTTATGTAATTTTTTTTTAGTTTAGGTATTATTTCAGCAAATTTGAGCTACATTTGCGGACCACCTTTAAGATTAAATATAATTAAATACCCATCAACCTGTCTAGTACCTAGTTAATAAAATTGTAAACAGTAAATATTTGAAAATTTGTTTCGTTTTGAGCAATGTATACCTAGTATTTACTAATAGTAAATTTTAATTGAATAAAAATCATCTGTTAATTTTAAAGCTAATTGTTATTTTCTCATGATTTTATATTGCAAAGAAAGTGATGTTTAAAATGTAATTCAAAACTGCGTAAAGAATATTGTAATTTGTTGTTTGCTATTTTGATATAATATAATAATGTTTATATTGATAATTCATATTATAAATTAATAATTAGTTCCCCTGTTCAAACAGTTTTAATATTATTTTGGAACATATACCTACTTTTATTTTGTTACATGTTTGTACAATGATTGTTTTATACGTTTCTTTTATTTTTGATCATGTACCTTCTTAACTATTTTACATTTTACGTAAAACAAATATGTTTTGGTTCAATTAGGCATTACATTATTTTATCTATATATATAAAAATGAAAACTGATTTAATGACTGACTGACTGACATATCAACGCACAGCCCAAACTACTGGGATTTAAAATCTGAAAATTTTCGCTGTGCTTCCTGTTATAGTGTAGGTGAGCACTAAGAAAGGAATTTTGGAAATTCCGGCTCTAAGGGGGTAAAAAGGGCCCCATAAGTTTGTATGAAACTCCCTCAGTTTTGAAACTAAGTCGATGAAAATTGGTATCCAGCTACCTGATTAGAAATTATGAATGACGTCTTTCAGGATTTTTGAAAGTTTAATCTTTAAGGGGATAAAAAATAGGGGCAAAGTTTGTTCGGTTCCGCGTCATATCCATACTCTTTACATATTTGTACTTCACTTAGTTTGTTATGACATTCAATGTGTCAATCAGAAACTAAATATCATTTCTTACATATAAAATGGTATTATTTTAGAATTTAATAATAGGCGCCGAAATGGATGAATTAACTAAGTTAAAACGTACACGAATTTCAATTAAAGGCTGCATTATACATAAAATTCGGCAGCCAGATACAAACCCTACGAGAAATTTCTAATTAGTGTGTGACAAGTGTACAAAATTATCAAGAATAATTTTGAAGAGATACAACTAAAAAAATAATAATATTACTGATGACCCGCAGTTGGAAAATGAGATTGAAGAAAAACATAACTTTCAGGAAATTACAACACAGCTTAAACTAAAACTGCAGAATTGGAATTCGACAGTACGAAACAATTCCAGCATGTATGCAGGAGGTACTGAGGAGCAAAGGTCGGTCACAAACAAACCTTAGGACATCTAAATTGAACTCAGTACCATTAAACAAGGACGAAACATTCAAAAACTTCATTTAACGGTTGGATACTTACTTAAAAAACTGAACAGATGTAATGATATTACTCATACAAGGAAATACACGTTTATAACATCTTTGAGCCCAGAATTACATCGGAATACGTATTATATTATATGTATGTGCTCCACGGGATCCTTGTGAGTTAGAATTTGAGGAGTTAGTTAAAATTCAGTTAGTAAGTAATTATCTACAACTCAAAATTGTTGAAAAATGACGGAGCTCTTGTTTGCATATCAAACTATAAAGCTCAATTAGTGCTTCAAGAAAATGTGACACCAATTTTCATCTAGCCACGACGTATTCCATACGCCCTGAAGGACAAAGTTGACGAAGAAATAAGGAGGCTATGTAACGAAAATTTATACAAAACTTGAAAATTCCTATTGGCTGTCTTATCTATATTTACATATTCAGAAAATAAATATCAGTGCTTACAAACACCATGGTATTATTAGAACTTAATCATTTTTGTTTATACGGAGACAAATGTAGGGAAATCTAAAAAAGTGTATAGAATAAAATTGGTGTTGGTTGTACAACTGTTATTATGATCGCGATTATTTTTGCAACATTTTTCACTGATGCTCCGCTCCTATTAGTCGCAGCGTGATGTTATATTTAGCTTTAAGCCTTCCTCGATAAATGGACTAATCCAACACAAAAATAATTTTGCAATTCGAACCAGTACTTCCTCAGATTAGCGCGTTCAAACAAACAAATAAACTCTTCAGCTTTATAATATTATTAGTATACTTAGATGTTGTATATATTTTGTAATGTTTTTTTAATAATTAAATATTTGAGGGGGTGAAAAACGGTGCAAAAATTGTGTGGTTTATTATTTGTGTTGGTTGATGTTGGTACTACCCCTTCTAGGTCGTCGTCCACCGTCCGATCTAGGTTTTTTATCCAAACGTAGTATGCAAACAAATTGTCTGTGTAAAATCGCCTTTTTAACGCATAAGGATCGAAAAAATGGATTTACCTACTGGAAACTAAGAATGTGTTTTTTACCAGGGGCACTTCTTTCAGGGCTCTACGCCCGTGTTGATCATATTCGAATAAAGCCTTGCAAGCTGCTTTGAATGGTTTGTTGTACTACAGCATTGACAGTTTTTAAAGCTTCAAATTATTTCATGTAAATACAAACACATGTGATGCGAGCTCGCTTGGACCACGATACGCTAGGAGAACCAACACCGGATCCTTAAAACGATAGTACAAATCGGCCCCTTTTAGATTAACTATTGTATCAACGGGCCCCGGTAAGCCGGCAACGACGTATCGGCTCCCACTAAGTGCCCACCACCACCTCGCCCGAGATGGCCACCCCCGGCACCGTAGGCAAAGGAAGTGGAGCAAAAGAGTGGAGGAGAGGTGGTTGAGTTATGACGAAAACTTTGTAACAGATCAAATACCACGCGCGCGAAGCCGCGGGCATCAGCTAGTTTGGTATACAGTTACAGTGTATAATATTTAAATGAGCATAACCACATGTGTTATGTATCTAAAATTCATATATATTTTTTTAAAAAACCAAATAACTTTAATTTTTTAATGTTCAATTCAAAATTTGTTTTTCTATTCTGTTATGTTATTACTCTAAGATTATAATAGTAAATGTAACAAACATAAACTTTGAAATTCGATGTTTTTTTTTAACTGAATTTAAGTACCTACCAATGTCAATATCAAAATTCATTATTAACAATTTTTAACTTAAAATTTATTGAAATGTTACTTGTGTTGTGTTATGTTTAATAATTTAAACATTAAATTTTTTTTTATTATTTTAATGTTTTTAAAAAAAAGGGGGAGGTGTAGTGTGTGAGTCACCTCACCCACATTAGTTATGTATGTTAGTATATAAGCTTAGGTTAATCCATTTAACAGGGACATTATAATCATAACGTGCAACGCATTAACATCTTTTATTTCGTATCCCGGCGTCCCACATTGCATTAATTTTTTTTTTTTTTATAATTTTAATGTTTTTAAAAAAAAGGGGTGAGGTGACTCACACACTACACGGGGTTTATACCATTTACCTTATTTATTATGAGTTTCCGATATTTCGGCACTGTTGCAAGCGCCATGATCACGGGAGAACTGACTCATGGAGCTTGCAACAGTGCCGAAAGCCCGAAATATCGAAAACTCATAATAAATAAGGTACATGGTATAAACCCCGAATCAAATTACTCTAGTGATAGTGACCATGGAAGTTTAACTCAGTAACTTTGTTCTAACCTAAACTTTTTACGTGTTTAATCCATCCTTTACCACAAGTCCATTGTACCAAATACCTTTACGATCGAAATATACTGCCAGTAACTTAAATCAGTTAAACTCGACGAATCTGGTTTCTGAGTTAAATCTACACCGAAATTATTTTTAGAAGGGCCGTTCGCACAAAAAACGCTGCCAATACATGTCAAGCTAGACAACGATACCTTAAATTAATATATTTAGTCCCTATAGCCCGTTACTTGCCACACAGCAAATATAAACAGTAGATCTACTTCTTACTATTTTATTTATTTTACTTATTTATTAAACAACAATGTTTATAATTAGGTTTTACAGGCATTTAGACCCACAAAGCCGACTAGTCGGCATGACTGTGAGTTCTGGTATTAAATTAAAAATAAAAGAGATAATAATTTACAATAATTTTAATAAAGAAAAAATATACTCTACTTATAACTATTAATCTACATTTTGAATAAATAAGCTAAATAAATATCTAAACAGTCTCTAATAAAAAACATTTCAACAACTTTTTAATTTTTTTCTTGTTACATTAGTGTCTTATATCCTCCGGTAAGCCATTTCAATACTAGAAATAAAGATAAACTCGCCGTTCCAGGCTTCAGACTGCGAAAAGTAGGAAAATCGTTTATGGGAAATTGTATCCGTATTTTCAACAAATTACCAAAGGATATTGCTGAACTCCCTGTACATAAACTTAAATCGTATGTCAAAGTTATTTTAATGAAAAAGGGCTATTACACTGTTAATGATTATTTAAATGATAGAAATGTATGGCATTAAGTTGTCCCAGCTCGTACTTGCTTAAACCTTGTAAAAATTACCTTACCTTGTAAAAATGTATTTAAAAAGAGGCTGGCAATAGTGACCGAGTTTCTTGCGCTGCTTCTTCTCGGCACTAGCCCAGACTTGTCCCGAAGCAGTGGTAGGTTTAAATTGGGACGTGTAAAAGCGCCTCCTGGGGCCTATTTGCAGAAATAAAACTGATTAAGTACGTAAGGTAGAGTAGTTAGTAGTTCATTAATTTGTCCGAACAACCTGACCACATTAGGGTAATCTTTACATAATATTATAAATGTAAATGTAAGTTTGTTTGTTAAGCTTTCACGCGAAAGCTACCTAACCGATCATCATGAAACTTTGTACACATATTCTTTATTAGAAGTAACATAGGCTATTTCGTATGCCAACGCTAGGCATGGGTATTTTCCCGCGCGATGTAACTTGTAGATGACGCGGGCAGGTAGTAACAGCCTACAATCATCTCACTGCAGGGAAAAGGCTTCCATCATTAAATTCAAGTTATCATAGCAATGATGAGTACATGCATAATCACCACGCTTGCCAAATGCGGGTTGGTGATCATAAACCCGAGCAATGTTCGAAAATTCGAAACTTTTGGTTGTCCGACCCGGGGATCGAACCCGGGACCCCGAGATCTTGGTCCGGTATTTAAACCACTAGACCAACGGGGCGTTCCACTAGACTAACGGGGCGTGAAGCGGGCAGGAGGGGGGGGGGGGGGCGCCTTTCATTTCGGCCGACACAATCATGTGCCTGGCCGCTTCTCACCTGCCCCCCCCTCGGACGGCGACCCAAGCCGAGGTCCGAGCCTACAGAGGCGCCCTTGAGGTCGCTGTCCGATCCCCCCTCCCAGATCGGGCCCGCCAGAATGGAGCCCGACCGTGATCCGGCATGCCACGGCATCTCCGGTTCCGGCGGCGCCACCACTGGTGGGTTCGCCATTTGGTAGGGTGCCATTAGCACCCCACACTGGCCCGATCACGCCCGCTAGTATGGGCCCCGGTGCGAGCGAGCCTGAGGCTTCGCTTCGCGAAGCCTCACCCTCGGCCACACCGGAGTACCGCTAGCGTGGCGGACCTAGGCTGAGCGCCTTCAGCGCTCGCCACACTCTGCCCGGTTTAACTGATTAAAGCCTCCCATATGGGGTTTCAGTGATAGGTCCGTCAAAAAAAAAAAAAAAAAAAAAAAACGGGCAGGTGGGCCGTGGGCAAAATGATAGCTCTGTCCATCTGTTACGTTTTCACGCCTAAACTTCTGAACCGATTTTGATGAAAATTATCTCAAATATAGATTACACCTTGAGAAAGGACATGTCATTAAGTATCCCGAAATCCCGAATCAAATAACTCTAAGGACATGCTATTTAGTATCCTACTGCTGGTCGTAAGTTGCGGCCCACGTGATATAAAATATAAATCACGCGGGAAGAGCCACGGCAAAAAGCTAGCGCTTAATATATTTTTATAAGCAAATAGTAACCAGGCTTCAAAAAATATTAGCTCTACAAAAGTCAATCGGAGCCACTTATGTTTTGATTAGATTTGTACGAAGAGAAAAACTTCGTCGAAAAAGTCTTAATAAAGGCAAACCCCTCAACGTGTTAATTTTTTCATGACCTTACGATTTATATCTGTTACACCAATCTGTTAGAGGGCGAACATTTCTTAGTTTTAACATGTCAAATAATATAAGATTTATGCGACAAAAAAAAATTTTGTACAGATTGTGACGTCATTATCGATGAGGTGATTCGCCTGCTACGCAAGGATCTGCCTCCAATTTAGGAGAAAGTATTTCTGAAATGGCATAGGTCTAGAAGAGGCAGGGTAAGTTATAGCCGTGCTTTGGAAGGCTCATTCAGACACTGGTCCTGTCTTCTGTCACAAAATAAAAATAAAACACACACCTACCATAGCCGGCTTAGAAAACTCTGTCATCATGTTATCTAATGTAAAAAATGCCTTCTTTGGGAGTTAACAAACATCTGTCGTTGTAAAAAAAACTATAAGTATTACTTTCTAATATCGATATTTGTTTTTTTTCACACATCTCCATCGTATACGCAAGTTAATAGTCGTCTTTAAGTAAGTACATGAAAATACAGCTTGTGGTAACCAAACTTTTTATCGTACTGTAGAATAATGAAACACCACAAGCTGTATTGTGGCTCTGTTCTAATCTTGGCGAAGAATTCGACGCTTACGAAAGTCCCATAACTCCGGCGCCTACACAATGTGGGGCAACTGCGCCTGCGCAGCCTCTAACTCGGATTTATCTGCCCGATCGATTGCCAATGCACTGTATCCAATGGTAGCCTTAATTTGTTACCAGACACTAATTGTAAGTTCAGCAGAACTAGCATCTTAGTGTCAAACGACGAGTATTGCATAAGAATGGAAAATGCACCTTAACCTACACTAATTAGTATTATTATCATACATGTTAGAAATATTTTGTCGTAACATATTTCTTACAAGGTAACTGTCGACTTTCTTAAAGATAAATACTATTTAGGAATGATAAACAAATAACACCGAATGATTTGTGGGTGGACAAGGTGGACCGATGATTTAGTAAAGAGGCTGGTGGTTCGATGGCATGGAATTGATTATCGTGGACATCCTTAGAAGTAGTTTTTTCCAATGGTGGGTGTTATTTGGCTCAGATAATGAGGTAACATAAAAGTAAAACGAAATAAAACAACAATCCTTTGTATTTTGTTTTGTCTAACTGAAGTTTTGAATTTTTATTAACAATAGCAATGTAATATCCATATTTAAACGTTTGGCCAGGTGAAAAATCATTAGGTTTTTCTCTGCAAGTCCCAGTCCCTTAGATACGAGACATCGTAAAATCTCACAACTGCATCACTGCAGCTTACCACAACCCCAAGATTGATATCGTAGAGCTGTGCAGTGTGTGGTTGCCCTGACTTATTTTTATTTAGTATTGCATACTGTGATTTCCCACTGGGAACTTTATATGTTAGTAAGTAAACCATGTTAAATATTTAAATATTTAAGACATGTCTCACTGGGCCATACAGAGCCATCTAGTCCCAAATTAAGCTACTATTAAGTACCCTGTCGTATGGGGTACTAGACAACCGACAAACTTACTTACATACTTTTTTTTTGTAAATACATACTTATAATAGGTATATAGAAAACACCCAGACCAGTATAAACAGACATGTTCATGCACACAAATATTTGTACTGTGCGGGGATCGAACCCGCGACCCATGGCTCAGAAGCAGCGTTTACTACCGCTGCTCCAATGTTAAACATGTTTAGGCTCCTTGGGCAACCTATAATTCGCACACACACACACTCACACACATTCACACACACTGACTTACACCTACGTGTACAAACACACAACTGCTTTTTGTTTAAAAATTTCATTTAGATGCAGATTGTTTAAAAGCCACTATACCTACCACCATCAACAGAGGGGAGTACTGGAGCTCTGTATGCAAGGCCTTTGCCTAGTTCAGAGTCAGACTCCAGTCCTCTCACAACCTATTGTAAATCTCTACGCATTTGAATATTACGAATTTTTATACCAATGTTGTTATTCTAGATTGTGAAAAGAAAATAAAGATTTTTATTATTTATTATTATAATTAGGGCATTTGCTTGTGATAAGTGATTTTATTGTTGGTTGTCCTTCAAAAATTATAAAATAATCTGCCTTATTTTATTATTATTTCTGCAAACAACTCCTGCCTTCTTCCCCAGATGTCGCTTCCACGTGTCCCGACGCAAATCGTATTGAAATGGAATTAAATGAATTACGATTCTGCATAAATATTATAAATATTTAGTTTACGTTATTACAGGCGCTTCTCGCAGATAATTGAAATAAAAGTAGGCGTCTAAAAATAGCATTCGCGTTATATCGGCGCATATAGGTATATCAACGACCTTACAGCATCCACCTTGATTGATGAACCCGTCCGATACGGTTCTTAAGATATTATGTTTGTCCAAGGATATCGTAAAGAGTTTTTATCACCTAGTACGAAATATATGGTGAGATTTATGTTTTTTTTTTAATATAATTCCATACACAGGATGAAATTTTAACCACCTTCCAAATTTTAATATACCAATCTACTAGACAAGAAACTACTTACCTATTCTTCTGTTGGTATAGCCCAGTACAAAAATGTCATAATAAATCACTAAAAAATGTCCGTCAAAAATCTAAAATTTTTGATACAACCGCCTAGTAACACTTTTTTTTACGCAAAACGCATCTTATTCACTCATTATGATACTAATCATAAGTTTTTTATTTTCCCTTTATACCTTAACAGGCCTAGGACCGTAAAAATTTAAAACTATGTTGCGAAAAATATTTTCGCCTGATAAGTTGATTTATATTTTTTACTTCATAAATGGACTCTGAATACGATACTGAACGCTCATAATAAAATTTTGAAGAAATGAAAAAGTCACCTGTAAGTATATTTTTAACTGTTTTTAATTAATTTTCACTTTAAAAAAAGTTACTTTATTATTTGATTCTCAAACTGATTATTACACATTAACCTACCTACATTGATATAGTATTAAACATCAATGCCTACCTATGAACCTAGAAAAAAATAATGCTATACAACTATGTAGGTACCTATAGCATTTTTCTACTGATCAGCTAAGGTCTAAATAAAAATGAAGGAAAGAAGAACGAAAGTTAAAATGAATGATTTGTTTACGAATTTAGTACGCGTTTATTTTTGATGTAACTTGTCGTTTCGAACACTGTATAGTGTTCGCGCAAACTCAAGAAAACAGTAAGAAGGAAAGTGTTAATAACAGGATTGGTATCCTGTTAAGAGTTTCAGTTTGTAATACTTTATGGGGAGATTTATAAAAGTAAGTTATTTATTTTATAAATGGAGAAAATATAATATAAATAAAATATCATTTATTTCTATTGACTTGTACCAAAACCTACTCAGGATACTAACTTATAACAAACTGAAAACCAAAACCTTCGTTATTTGACATAATATAATTTGTTGCATAGTGATTGATAATGGCGACCGTGGAAAGTTACAAAGGTAAATGACCGCTTTTAATTTAAGAGCATACAACTTGCTAGGACGGTCCGTTCAACATCTACACCTTTAAAGGAAAGTCATTGACCTTATCAAAAGTGTACGAAGAAAGACTCCTCAAAACACGATAATGCCAATTCCGGGTTCCACAAGAGAAGACCTCAAGGGTGCTTCTGTATGAGATTCTGAATTTCGATACGGCACATCAGTTGAATAATTCCAAAATATGTATCAGACATAATTTCACGACCTCCGTGGCGGAGTGGTGTACACACCGGTTTTCAAGGTGTCGCCTGCTTCATGGTCCTGGATTTGATTCCTGGATGGTTAATGTAGAAAGAAAGTGTGTTTCTACATTTTCTCGCGTCTCTGGGTTACCTCCGTGGCGGAGTGTACTACACACCGGTTTTCAAGGTGTCGCCTGCTTCATGGTCCTGGATTTGATTCCTGGATGATCAATGTAGAAAAAAAGTGTGTTTCTACATTTTCTCGCGTCTCTGTGTTACCTCCGTGGCGGAGTGGTGTACACACCGGTTTTCAAGGTGTCGCCTGCTTCATGGTCCTGGATTTGATTCCTGGATGGTCAATGTAGAAAGAAAGTGTGTTTCTACATTTTCTCGCGTCTCTGTGTTACCTCCGTGGCGGAGTGGTGTACACACCGGTTTTCAAGGTGTCGCCTGCTTCATGGTCCTGGATTTGATTCCTGGATGGTCAATGTAGAAAGAAAGTGTGTTTCTACATTTTCTCGCGTCTCTGTGTTACCTCCGTGGCGGAGTGGTGTACACACCGGTTTTCAAGGTGTCGCCTGCTTCATGGTCCTGGATTTGATTCCTGGATGGTCAATGTAGAAAGAAAGTGTGTTTCTACATTTTCTCGCGTCTCTGTGTTACCTCCGTGGCGGAGTGGTGTACACACCGGTTTTCAAGGTGTCGCCTGCTTCATGGTCCTGGATTTGATTCCTGGATGGTCAATGTAGAAAGAAAGTGTGTTTCTACATTTTCTCGCGTCTCTGTGTTACCTCCGTGGCGGAGTGGTGTACACACCGGTTTTCAAGGTGTCGCCTGCTTCATGGTCCTGGATTTGATTCCTGGATGGTCAATGTAGAAAGAAAGTGTGTTTCTACATTTTCTCGCGTCTCTGTGTTACCTCCGTGGCGGAGTAGTGTACACACCGGTTTTCAAGGTGTCGCCTGCTTCATGGTCCTGGATTTGATTCCTGGATGGTCAATGTAGAAAGAAAGTGTGTTTCTACATTTTCTCGCGTCTCTGTGTTACCTCCGTGGCGGAGTGGTGTACACACCGGTTTTCAAGGTGTCGCCTGCTTCATGGTCCTGGATTTGATTCCTGGACGGTCAATGTAGAAAGAAAGTGTGTTTCTACATTTTCTCGCGTCTCTGTGTTTGTTGTTTCTTCGTTGTGTCTGATTTTCACAATATGAGTGTTTCAGTGCTTCAGCCGTTCTCGAGTTATAAGTACCTGATGTAAATGTTTTCAATTTTCTTTTTTAAATCATTTAAATAATCCTGAGAAGGTAATTGAGTTCAGTATGGGAATATTTTTTTTAAGGTATTTACTTGCTAATTTTAATAAAGGCTGGTTACGGCTTGTTATACCATTTACATAATACCATATTAGACCTCTGTTAAAATTTGTGATTGATTATTGTACCCGCTCTATTTGCCTATCTAATATAATCTATGGTAGCGGTAAGCCACATTCATAAAAAGCAAGGTGTAAGGTAAACCCCGAATCAATAACTGTAGTGATAGTGACCGTTAAAGTTATAGCTTTTTAGTTTTAATCGCATCTAATATTAACTGCATATAAACTGACGGACAGATAACATCACATAAAGCTAAATGCTTGACTTAAATAACTAAAAAAAAAAAATATCAGTCCATAATTGACGGAGAAATGATTAAAATACATTAAAAAAATACAGCTGCACATAGAAACTCCCCCTTTTTTTTGAAGTCGGTTAAAAGTAAATGTTTTATTACATATTGTAAAGTCTCAAATGTAGCGTACCGAATATGGCAAAATTTTAAAGGTTCTTGTTGACTACGGGACCTTCCTTCAAAGCGTGTTTAAATTAGTTAGAATAATTGTAACGAATTCACAATAATTTTTATCTGTGTAAAATTACGCATATTTTTTTTGCCTATGACGTATTCACTTTTAACTTTCGGTAGTTTGACTGATCTTTGCCGTCAATCACAGAACACGGAATTATTCTGTGGTGGCATTGGCATGTCGTGCGGTGTGTGGCATGTAGATACCTCATCTCTCATTACCTTCTCATCCCATTGTCATTTTTACATTTTTTTATAATTTGATGTATTTTCTAATTCTTTTAAATTTCTGTTAGAAACTTTTTGATTCACTCTCATTTTTATTCTTATTTTGAAATTCAAAATTGTTCGATCGTGCCTCGCCCATGTCGGGCGAGCACGTCAATCAGGAGTCAGTTGACATTCGGCTTTCAGATTACTTCTTCTCATTCTATTGTTGTGAACTTAATATTATTATTGAGAAAATTATCTTGGACACTACTTATTCATTACTCCTGGACCCTGGTACGGTCACGTAGACCGCTGGGCCTTCTCCATCTAGTGCTGTTGGATCCTGGCGGTCACGTAGACCGCCGGGCCATCTCCATCATTTCGGCTTGATCAGGCAGATCGCCTGACCACCTCACCTCCGCTGCGCAGTTGGATCCTGGCGTGGTCGACCGCCGGGCCACCTCTATTTATCAAACCACTAATTGGACTTACACGTGTAAATTTAAGTTACGTATATATATTTTATCATACTTTTAATTTTAATATATTTAATTTATATCTTGTCTTGTATTTTATTTAACTCTTAGGGAATAATTATAGGGAGGTAGGTTCCCATTAACTTCTCTCTTTCCAAACAATAGAATGAGAAGAAGTAATCTGAAAGCCGAATGTCAACTGACTCCTGATTGACGTGCTCGCCCGACATGGGCGAGGCACGATCGAACAATTTTGAATTTCAAAATAAGAATAAAAATGAGAGTGAATCAAAAAGTTTCTAACAGAAATTTAAAAGAATTAGAAAATACATCAAATTATAAAAAAATGTAAAAATGACAATGGGATGAGAAGGTAATGAGAGATGAGGTATCTACATGCCACATATTCCCCAAAAATAGTGAAAAAAAAAATTTTCAACTACTTAGGGAATTTTTTTTTAAAAGTACACTGAAAATTTTGAGGTTGGGAATGTGTTCCTCACAACTACACTACATCGTCTTTCATACAATCTTCCACAATCTTTCATACAAACTTTCACGAACTTTCATAAAGTAGGGTAAGGGTTCACGATTATTGAAAATCTATGACCCAAACCCAAGAGGAAACACATTCGCTCTAAGAGCATGGTACACTATAGGCTTATTTATATTAAAGAGGTGTTGCGATCCGCACCTCTGTATTGAAGCAAGAGAAAGAGTAGAAAAAGAGAGCTAAAAAGAGGCTCAGAGAAAAGAGTCGCTTGGGAACACCTAGGGTTCCCAAACAAGATTAAAAGTAACGAATGGATGTCAAGAGAGGACAATCCATCCGGCATATAGGCTTATTTATAGATAGGGTGAGTTATGCACCGCTCACGAAGAAAATATTTACATAAATAAAAAGAGAAAGAAATTAGAAAGGATGATTAAGGGAAAGGGATATTTACAAGGCCGAAAAGTTCTAGGAGGGAGGGAGGATGAAATGAGAGACGAGATGAAATAAAATATATTTACACAAGTTCATAAAAAAACAAGTCAAAAGTAAAGAGTACAAAAATACAAGTTATGATAGAAAATAACAATTATAAAATATACAAGACGATATAAAAAATATATTTCTAGGGAATAATATAGAGAGGTATACAAAAAAGTTACTTAAAAAAAAGACTACATTTGAGAGGAGAGAAAAGTAAGTTAAATAGAAAGACGGGGATTTATAAGGATAGGAATTTATGCCAAAATAATGAGTCAAAATAAAGGGGATCGCAGATAATCTTTTGGAATTTGGAAAAATAAGAACTCAGGGTCGTTGAGAACTAAAGATAGTTACAAATAAAATTAAAAGAATCTATGCCAAAAATAATTAATCGAAATGTAAGAGGATCGCAGATGATCTTTTAGAATTTTGAAAATGGAGGGTGGGGTTCGATAAAGAGGGGCGCCATTTATAACGTAACAGAATATCTGGGGTACCCTTGAAGAGGAATACCCTCAGAAATCTAGGTTCTGCTACGCTACAAAAGAAAATTTGGAAAGAGAGAAGTTAATGGGAACCTACCTCCCTATAATTATTCCCTAAGAGTTAAATAAAATACAAGACAAGATATAAATTAAATATATTAAAATTAAAAGTATGATAAAATATATATACGTAACTTAAATTTACACGTGTAAGTCCAATTAGTGGTTTGATAAATAGAGGTGGCCCGGCGGTCGACCACGCCAGGATCCAACTGCGCAGCGGAGGTGAGGTGGTCCGGCGATCTGCCTGATCAAGCCGAAATGATGGAGATGGCCCGGCGGCCTACGTGACCGCCAGGATCCAACAGCACTAGATGGAGAAGGCCCAGCGGTCTACGTGACCGTACCAGGGTCCAGGAGTAATGAATAAGTAGTGTCCAAGATAATTTTCTCAATAATAATATTAAGTTCACAACAATAGAATGAGAAGAAGTAATCTGAAAGCCGAATGTCAACTGACTCCTGATTGACGTGCTCGCCCGACATGGGCGAGGCACGATCGAACAATTTTGAATTTCAAAATAAGAATAAAAATGAGAGTGAATCAAAAAGTTTCTAACAGAAATTTAAAAGAATTAGAAAATACATCAAATTATAAAAAAATGTAAAAATGACAATGGGATGAGAAGGTAATGAGAGATGAGGTATCTACATGCCACAGGTGTCAGCACTTTAAAAGTAAAAGCACCACTCGTTCTCTTCCTATAAGTGTCGTAAGAGGCGACTAAAAGAGTACTGCCAGAAGAACACGGGCAGCAGTGTCTGTTCTCTGCCACTGGCCAAACTGCGATCGCCACTACGACTGCTAAGCGTGGCGATTATGGCAGTCCTCCTTTGAAGGGGACTACTAGAGCCACAGACCACCTAGGTGGTTAGTGGGTAGGTGGTAGGTAGGTGGTCTGTGAGTGGAGCTATGTGCTGCCTTTCTTACATCTAAACAAAATCAATTCTAAAAAAAAATAGAACAAATTAGCAAATTACCTCTGGTATTTTTTGAATCACAGTAAACTCTTAATTTAGTTGTTTATTAAGACGAATTTCTCGCTAACGCCAAAAGCGGCCGCTTTTAGCAATAATGTACAATACGAAAGAATGCCAGAATGAAAACAGTTAAGAGTGACTCAATAAATACTAGAGGTAATTTGCTAAGGTAATAGTAGCAATAATAATAGTGGGCTGCGACGTCATTGCAGTGCTTCGAGGATGGTATCAGAAGCTGGAGTAGACAGCTTTGGGGCTATTGTACGAAAGCGCATTTACCGTGTGCGGGGCAGCTCCAACAACCTCCTTTAGAGTGTTGCGGCGAGATTGGACGTGGACAGTTCTATAATGCAGTATTGGACGCACGTCTACTTAGTCAAAGACACTCACATAAATTATTTAATTTTTTTCGATTAGTTTTAAGACTAACGTACATAGTTTGTAATTATAGAACGCTGTAATATGGGCATTGCCCAAAATTTTTTTTTTAATAGTGTTCTAGTTTTTTGAGAATTGATTTTGTTTAGAAGTAATAAAATTAAATCAATTGGGGGCAGCACTTAGCTCTAGTAGTCCCCCTAACAGCCATTTCCAATAACCTATCTATCTTCAATTTTGGCATATAGGAGATAGAAAACAACTTCTGTCTTTGTTTTTCTTGACGGCAACAGAGATAGAAACTGTTTCCTATCTCCGATATGCCAAAACTGAAGATAGATAGGTTATTGGCAATGGCCGTAAGATGGCCTGTGTCCATCTGTGGACTGCTATGTGTTTGTGATTGTGTACCTTACAGAAGTGTGACGAATCGCCTTTGTGCCAAACCGACAATAACAACATTATAAAAAGACGCATATTTTTTAATGTAATATACTAGTTTATTTATTTATTTCAAACCAGTACCATTTATTTTTTTGATCTCGTGCGTCCAAACTACCAAAAAGGTAATTGTCATGCCGCCGACGTACTTATTTTGGACAATTAATATTCTAAGCAACCTATGATAACATTTGTTGAGGTTTTATTAAAAGATTTAATAATTTATGCACTCACTTTATGTATACCTGCATAAACTACTCCTACATTTGGAGTAGTCTAACTAATATAACGACCTGTGTTATACATCTATCAAATTAAGTTTCCTACATAACCCTATTTTATTATTTGTTAAATCCTCAGTACTTACCGTGCTTAACTAGGTAGGTACGTTATTTCTTTTTTAAAATTTTAAAAAATATGGTTATTTTTACCGCCACAGTTAATTTTATTTACTTGTATATTGTTGCAGCACTCAAATTTTCGTCGAATTATCTTATCATATACATATACTACTCTTTATATAAATATCATATGATATTTTAGAAACTTAATTGCAACTAAAATATCCTAGTTCCGCCTGAGATATAAAATTTTTAAGCTTAAATACTAATGTAATACTACTTTATCATGAGCATTTCCTCAGCAACCCTGCTAAAAATCCCGACGACTAATACTTGTTTACTCCAAATGGCCACTACATCAGTGGAGGGTAACTGCAGTTATATATGGGAATGGGAATGTAAACTTTAATTATTTCCGTAGGCTTGCCTTAATAATGGCGGCCATAACTCGTCTTTCTCTTTGGGCCCATAGGTAACAACTTTAGAGAATGTCCCTAGGCCGGGCATTATGTGCAACTAGCTGACCTAAGATCTATTTATGGATTTGCTCTAGTATGTAGCATTCGGAAAGTAAAAGCACAGTATTATACGCTTACCTAGTTATTACAAGATACTACGATAGATAAATCGATGTTCTAGAGACGCGGTAACAGTGGCCTTAATCTCATTGTTGTTTTAGTAATGTAAGTAACTTAGGAAATGCATCCGTCAATGTCAATATTACACTCCTGATTGCAATTGGAAACAGTCGGTCCCCTGATCCTAAAAGTTTTTTTGTGCGAAATTGATATTAGCGAAGATAGAAAATGTACTTTTTTTTTAAATTTCGATAGCAATTTCGGTACCTACTTTATACAAGTAGGCATACTTAGTGTGCAATAAAGAGTCCCATTCTATTTATAAATCCGTATTTACTATCCATTATGTGCTCTTACTAGAATTGGTGAATTCTGAATGAATAGGTAATAGCCAAATATAACAAAGCTGTGTAATGCCGACTTTCGGCCTTAATCGGAATAATCATCACTTCGTTTCTCCTCACGTAAACGATTTTGACAGAAGAAGACGGGCAGCAATGTCATTCTCTTCAATTTTGGGAAAACTGCGATCGCCAATCGGCCTGGCAAACTTGGCGGTTAACAGCCGGTCCTAATAACCTATCTATCTTCAGCTTTGGCATATCGAAGATAGAAAACAACTTCTGTCTTTGTTTCTCTGGACGGCAAAATCAGAGATAGAAACTGTTTCCTATCTCTGAAATGTCAAAACTGGCGATAGATAGATTATTATAGGCCGTAAGGCGACTACTAAAGCTAATTAAGTGCTGCCCCCGATTTATTTAATTGGATTTATTCTAAACAAAATAAATTTTCGAAAAACTAGAACAGTATTATTTTAGCAAATTATCTCTAGAGATACTCGTAATTTCAACTACGTTGTAGTTCTATAGATTAAACATATTGTTTTCGAATAAGTAGGTACTGCGCTCTTTGAAAGATGGTTGACCTTAGTATCGTTCAAAAAAACTTAGTTCTAAATTTTAATAAATAAAACTAGAGACTGTAGAGACCAATTTATATGCAACATAAAAGCTTGTTATATGCCTGCAAATATGCATGAGAAAGCTTGAAATATGCGTGAGAACAGTAACCCAAAGATAAAAGAAATGTGTGTATTAAACTTTTTTACTAATTGCGTAAAAAAAAGTTTAAAACCTTGAAAAAGTTGAAACGTTTAATCTATAATAGGTACTAAGTAGGTACTGGTAATATTACAAGACATTGAACATTATCTAATATTTTTGCAGACGTAAACAATAAGTATTGCTTCAAAAAATTTTATAAGTTACAGTTTATGTGACTCAATTTTCATACTATAGTCCGGTTCTTCACCCGGTGTGCCAATAAGTAACATGGATGACGATACACTTTTCAAGGCTTATATGTAATGTAGTCTTGTCCAGGCCTGTTCAATATTTTTATGTACATACTAGCGGACCCGACAGACGTTGTCCTGTCGTAACTATGAATATTGATTACGAAATGGTTTAGTAAAAAAAAGTTACCCATCGTTAATTATTACTATGTTATATATTAGCAGCACACATTCTGTCAATGTTTTGTCAAACGCAATACATTAAAAAAGTTTAAATTGTCAAAAGCGATAAGGTTACATAACAAATAATTTAGTATGGTGATTGAGTTTTCTTAAATTTTCTAATTTTCCGCACAATTTTCTGATTTTTTTCTTTTATAAGAACATTCTCCTGACAATAACAAACAAAACAAAAAATAATTAGCGAAATCGGTCCAGCCGTTCACGCGTGATGCGATGACAAAGGGAAATAGGGATTCATTTATATATATATACTAGCTGACCCGGCAAACGTTGTTTTGCCATAAAAATGATTAAATTACTAAAATGGCTAACAAAAAATAGGGGTTGGTGGTAAAAGGGTAAAAATTTAGGGTTGTATATATTTTATAAAATATTAATATTTTACTACCCTACCCCTACCCTACCCCTATCCTACCCCTACCCTACCCCTACCCTACCCCTACCCTACCCCTACCCTACCCCTACCCTACCCCTACCCTACCCCTACCCTACCCCTACCCTACCCCTACCCTACCCCTACTCTACCCCTACCCCTACCCTACCCTTACCCTACCCCTACCCTACCCCTACCCTACCCCTAACCTACCCCTAACCTACCCCTACCCTACCCCTACCCTACCCCTACCCTACCCCTACCCTACCCCTACCCTACCCCTAATCTAAACCATTCCCAGATCCCCTTGAACACACACAAAAAATTTCATCAAAATCGGTCCAGTCGTTTGAGAGAAGTTCAGTGACATACACACTCACAGAAGAATTATATATATAAAGATATAATAATTTGTATGTGAATATCAAATAATAGGTGGACACTTACATGCGTCTTAGCTTTGAAGTCAGCAAGACCTTCGGTATAATTTTAAAGTTAATTCGATTTTAAATTCAGATCATGCAACTATTGTACCTCTTGTATTTGCTAAGTTGCTACTTGAATTGGTTGGAACTTGGAACCCTACGTCTCGGCGCTTATATTCCTTCACTCATATTTTTATGGAGTACACTGGTACTATATCTAGGCATTTATTTAAATGTTGTTATATACTACGCGTACGAAGTCGCGGGAAACCGCTAGGAGAACCGCAAGGCACTTTGAACAATGTTTGTTTACTGCGAGTATTTTACCCTTTGTAATTTAATTGATGTTTATTATTGTAGATAGATAGAATATTTCAACAACCGAGAGAAATATTTAACAACTTTATGAAAAAAACCACCGGCCAAGTGCTTGTCAGTTCACGCGCAGTGTAATGGCTAATTTCATTCCAAGGGAATTTTACTCTCCTTGTTTCATTTTAAATTTATTGATTTTATCAACAGTCATGTCGAAATATGAGAATTACGAATTTAAAAGATAATATGAATATAATACAGACCCATTATACATTATAAACGCACTTACAAAAAATTCAAAATAAAACTCAACATAGTACCACATGAGTAAAAATCCCTATATTTATTCATGTGATAGTACTGCTAGCTGTATCGTAAAAGACCGTTTTAATCACTTTTTTATTTTATTTATTAAATAAATTAGGTTATGGTGTTGGCTGATTATAGAACAAAAACGCAAGCATGCGCAGTTTGAACTTGTGAAAAAGATGCGCACCGCATTTTCGCGCTGCCCATACAATTTTCTGCCGAGTGCTAATCGTGTAACGTGTTGTTTGTTTGAGCGTTTTCAAAAAAAAAAATTTTAATACTATCTTTTTTACCTAGTTACTTTGTTGAATTTCAATTGTTCCTATGAGGAACATTAAGTAGTTATACAACTGCTTATAATTTAGGTATTAAAACACCCCAGTCAGCCTATTATCGCAAGACTCTTGTGTTATATACCCCTTCTTATGTGACAGTCGCATAAACTACTATTGTTGTTCTATTATTTTGTACCGTTCGTAAATTAAAAGATAACTAACGATTTTATTAAACTCATTTTGAAGGAATTCGTAACTGTTTTTCGTACACTTCAATTCGGCTGCCCTTAAATTCGCAACCCCTACTTAGCTCTGATAAATTTCCTGAATCTTCGGTACAAATGCTACTGCTGCAATGTTTTTAATGTATCCATAAGAGACAGACACTTACCTGTTACAAAAATTAGCACTTTGAAAATTAATTTATGTATCATATAAAATATAAACATACATTGTTCAGAGTTAAAATCTACAATAGGGTTTTATGAAAGACGTATCCAACAACGTCCCATACTTTGGCATAAATACTTAGATGAGGATAAATAATTCTCAAACACAAATTAAGGAGAAAAATAATTTATTATCTATCGTCAAAATAATACACTTATTTACAAACAAACATGCATACTTCAATAGGTACTGTACCTATTCATTCTTAGATTAAGGCGAACACTAAAATGTAAACATTACCTTTGGCAGTATCAATCAATGATTGGCAGAATTTTTAAAACAACTAGGATTTTTTCTAAGTACAATTAGCCAATTATGAATAATCCAGCAAACGTAAACACAAAGTAACATCGCGTGTTCTATGCACTGTTCATCCGGCGATACATTGAGAGAAACTAGAGCGATCAACTATTTACACACGAACATATTATCACAAGGTTATCACACCGAGATAAACTTCGTATCACACAGTTGAAGCTAGTTCAACAGAACACTAAAGTAACAAAAGAAACTCAACTTATCAACTCTATTCTCACAGAACTAAATAAGAGGATAATCTACTGATTCTACATCCATACTCTAATAAGAGAACCCACTACAATAACTTGACATTAAACGTTTTAGCTATTTGGTACTAGATGGGCTTGACATGGTGACCTCTTTCTGTGATTGACACCAAGGCAAATGTGTCATGTTTATAGAGAGCTTCGAACATGTTTTAATAAACTTGCACAGAATGTATGAATCAGCCCATCCTCATAATGTTGCGGCGTCGGAGCAGGCGCTCCATGGCGTAGAACACGCGATCCGACCCTCAGTACGGGCACACGATGCCGCCGGTGCCCGGGACTGCGGCTGCGTCTGGGAAGTGTACTCTGCAGATCTCCTTAAAGCTGTTCCCTTGTCGGCGCGGTGCACGGTCTACGTGTTTAGGTGCGTTGTAGGTCGGGTAGTAGCCGTTGTAGCCGCTGTAGTCGTAGTTCCCGTAGCCGTACGATCTTCTTCCGTTCCCGTTGATGGCGTCGTAGATGGCGTCGAAGAACGGCGCGGCCTCGCAGGCCAACACCGTCACAAGGAGCACGCCGAACAACAAGCGCAGGGAAGTCATCGCGGAAGGGTTGGAGCAATTGAGCCAATCAGTTGACGGTCAGTCTGGCCTCGTTCTGCGGAAGCTCGCGGCGGTGGCGGTTAATCGCGAATGGTGCCGGGTGTTCAGGCCGCCGGCTTATATACCGGCCTCGGATCATCCGACGCGAGTAAACAGATGCGCTCGCGCCGGGTTCACGGTCCATACCCTGGAATCGCATTGAAGCGCCGATTACTGCGGAATATTGGAAGGGTACAATTTCGTAATGCCCTCGTTTAGAAACAAACAGGAAGCGACTGATATTGTGGAGGCAACATAACATTTTGTTAGTGTGCTAGTTGGAATGAGCTTACACCACAAGCCGTTAAAGCCGGTATTAAACATTAGGATATGGGTATTAAATTAGTATTGGATAACAAGATCGCGGTAAATGATGTAACATTGCTGTAACGTTTTGTAGCGAACAAAGCAAAGGTAAATCCGAGTCAAGTTCACCGCGAATGTCGTGCGTTCACCTCTGCCCGCGAATGCGTTCCTTGGCCATCACCTGTGTAGGTACTTGCTATGCACTCAGTTGCGGAGCGGTTGACAAATTATAATTTCTGCTCTTAACTTTCTAGACTTTTAAAATCAAAAGACATACTGTCGCATAAATGTAGACTTTTATAGCACTTTATGGTGTCTATAGGTTGGCCAGCGAGCAGCTGACCTACATTGCACAGTTGTCTAGTACCCAGTCGCTATAGCAAAAGTTTAAGCTCTATTCTGTAATAAATTGCTTGTAAATTCGCAGTCATTTACGTTAAAGTAATTACAAATTGCTGTCCTATAGCTAATATGCTACGGTCACGTCAATGTTAGGAGTGCCAATAGTTTGGTTTCTTAATTGCTCTATGAGTACTGACTGACTGATCAGTCAACACACTGATTATATATTTCGTCTAGCTACAATTGCTTTGAAATAGGAATACCACTAGAATAAAGGCGTATTTGTGTTTCGGGCATATGAAACTCAATTAATAATGTGAAACCGTACAGCATGCATAGAATTAATCTTAGTACGTACTTACGGTCGGTCCCAATAATCTATCTATCTTCAGTTTTGGCATATCGGAGATAGAAAACATCTTCTGTCTCTGATTTTGCCGTCCAGAGAAACAAAGACAAAAGTTGTTTTCTATCTCCGATATGCCAAAACTGAAGATAGATAGGTTATTGGGACCGGCCGTTAGTTACATGATGAATATCTATCTATCTTTTATGTAAATAAAAATCAAATTAGAGAAATGCAAAAAAAATTGTATGAAACATACAAATAAACTCTTTCAATAAAAAAAATACCGACAACAAACGAGAAATAAGCCACTACTTTTAAGTAGGTGCTAAGCAATAGAAAGATCGACTAAAAACCTCTTTTTAATCGATGCATGATGTTGATAATCATCATCGTATTGGTGATTTCTCACTTATTTCACGATAATCATCGGTTGAACTTTATTATCCTCTATTATATTATTAGCAGATATAGCAGGCAGAACATTAATAATATTTTAGTTTGATCTTCTCTGTTTTCCCATATCTTTGGAATTGGCTCCTTCCATTGGTTTGATTCTAGTACCTAATAGCAATACTATTCATCCCATTTAGGCTCTTTCGACTTGCAATAACTAGTACCAGTGTTGTCAAACATCGATAGTATAAACTAAGCAAAATTCTCTTGCCTAATGCATATTTTCGTAAGTTTCTAAGGTAATATACGATTGATAAAATTTATGAATACCACATACCACACTTCATACAAAATACTATTATATTAGAACTGTGCAATCATTCGTGTCGATAGTATTGGATTTCAATAACAATACTTAAATACTGACTTAAACTTTCATGGTCGCTATCACAAGAGCTAATTGATTCTGGGTTTATACATTACCTAGTAATTTCCGATTTTTCAATCTTTCGGCACTGTTGCAAGCTCCACGGAAGAACTGTTCGAGAATTCATAAAAAATAAGGTACATATAAACCGCGAATTAAACTCTTTTAATAAACTAAAATTTATTGCTTGATAGTCTATCATCGATATTCTAAAAGTAGAGTATAGACAGTATTCGGAAAATCGGTAGATTTAAAGAGTTAATGGTTTTGTAGTTTCTACCGTATATCTTGTTTGTACGAGACTCTACATAAAGAGTACGAGATACTTCGGCATTTTTGCAAACGCAATGCAAACAGAAACTCAATAACATTATGATAACATACAGGTTTGATAAATAAATCAGCGTAATAAATAAAATTTATCGATATTGATTTTAGTAATTGTATCGAAAGAGAAAAATACCGAGCTACAACACTGGTTTGTAACATATAGTTGTTAAGTGCTGTCAACTAAATAAGTATTTTCCTCTTAAATATGACACTAAATGTTAGCTTCTAAAAGGAATTCCAGTAAACTATTAGTAATTACAACAAAATACGAAATTAGATATAACAGCTTATCACTCGAAATGAGCGGTATGTCCTTAGTGTGTAAATGTTTCACACAGTCAAGTAAATAATACTGATAAATCATATTACGTAGTTATTTATAAATAGATCATTTTGAAAGATGATGCATGTCTGATAACATAAGGGCATAAGGTCAAGCACATAATGTAATGCAACGTAATCACTACATAAGCATAACAACGTTTATCAGATACTCAGAAATTTAATTACAATACAGGATGAAATTTTAACCACTTTGCAAAATTTTTGTAGGCGTTAAGTATCGTAGGTACGGTATTTAGAGCCCATTTATGAAGTAAAAAATGTAAATCAAGTTTTCACCCGAAATTATTTTTCGCAGAATAGTTTTAAATTTTTACAGTTTAAGGCCTGTTTAGGTATAAAGGGAAAATCAAAAACTTATGATTAGTATCGTAATTAATGAATGCGATGTGCATTGCGTAAAAAAAGTGTTGCTAGGCAGCCGTATCAAAAATTTTAGATTAAGTTATTTATCTTGACATTTTTGTACTGGGCTATACCAAAAGAAAAAATACGTCATTTGTTTGTTGTCTCGTTGTTTGTTAGCTCTAAATACTATACTGAACGCCTACAAAAATTTTGTAAGGTGGTTAAAATTTCATCCTGTAGACTAGCCGGGATCTAAACTCATGGCCACTAACTTTGCATTTGTAGCGATATCCCGTCAAGAGACCTGCCACCACTTCCAAATAAGGTGTACCTATCCAAGTTCATAGGACTGTTTTCAATTACCTTTTAATTATATGAATTAACTGAGAATAATTGCTGTCATACTCGCAGCACTCCAGCGCTGCGGCCTGCCGCCCTTCACTGACCGATATTGCACGCCGCGCGGCAACACGTGCGCACGCGCAGAAAACCGCTTCCTTTATAGTAATACACCTACCCGATAGGCCAATCATTTAAGACTGTTTAAAAATCACCGCATCGGTGTTTTCTTGTGTGTTTAAAAAAGTATTTTTATTCATTTTTTTATTTTATTTTACTTTATTGAGAAAACCAACAGCGTATATATACAATGTTAACATACATTAATTGATAGTAAATATGGCCAGTAACAGGTTTCCCTTATCTTATCAATAGCACTTTATCCTTTTCGTCATCGATATTATAATAGGAAGTAGACACACAGTCCGATACCAAAATGACACTTAAAATTGTTCTTGATTGAATAATGACGTTGACTCTATGTCAGCATCAACTTATAGCCCGGTCAAATTATGGCGGCTTGCAAAAGTACGGATATTTATGTCATGTTGTATGTATTCGATTCATATAAGTTGTAAGTAGTAAAAGTGCAACCTTATGTCAAGCGGGCGCACATTTAGTTAGTACACTTTTTTTTACGCTAATTGTGTATCTATTTTTTTTATTACATAGTTTTTTTCCTTGTTTACTTATGACTAAATATTTCAATCTCTTGTAGACTGTCGACTCTATTTTTTTTTGCCTTTTAAAGTTTAAAAACTGTCTGCCATGTCCCGTGACCACAAATGTCCCACCACATTTGTTTGCCAACATTTGTCCCGAAGCAGTGGTAGGTTAAATATTCCAGGGTACAGCGTCTCCAGGGGCCTATTTGCAGAAATAAAAGAGATTTAACTAATTTTAACTGATTTTAACAAACGCTGTAAAGTGTTCGAAACGTCGTGACCAACCAAAATACAATGTAAAACCCTAATAAGCACGAGTTAAGCATGTACCTATCTTTCATTTCAATATATTATGTAAGTAGTATATTTAGGTATATGTCTGAATAAACTGCTCGATAAACACAAATTGTTTGAAACATAGCTATTAGAATATGAACCGACTAGACCGCGTGGGATTGCACTAGTTGTAGTAAAGTCATATCTTAATATTATATTTACACACGTTCATTCTTCTTGCAGCTTCTTCCAATTACACTTCATAACCTTAATCAACCTTTGGCGAGACGTACGATGACGCCAATCAAACTAATCTGAGTCTAATCTGAATCAAGTGGATCTCATTAAAAGCCTTACTTAATAAATATTTTCAACAACAATAAAATTTACGAAAAGCGACAGACATGTGAGTAACGATGAGAATAAACAGAAACCACAAACCTTTCTCAAATAGTAATTGTAGCCTCCATCACTGCTAACCGATGTCGCAGACTTTAATTATATTCTAACATTTTCAAACAAACTGCTAGATTTGATTAATATTTATTATTTATTTTGTCACGACAGACCAAAAACTATGAACCATTTTACCATAAAACCCGTGTAGAGTAGTATAATTAATTATTTTACATTGCCAGCTGTTTTTTTTTCTTTGAAGTGATTAAAATGCATAAGAAATTTTAGATCTTTTTTTTCTATTTCGTCTTAAACGAAAATAGGAATGTCATAAAATACATTTTATTTATTAAAAGTACGCAAGAAAGTTCTAACGCCCCTTAGTCTAGTGGTTTAAATACCGGACCAAGATCTCGGGGTCCTAGGTTCGATCCCCGGGTCGGGCAACAAAAAGTTTCGAATTTTCGAACGTTGCTCGGGTTTGTGATCACCAACCCGCATTTGGAAAGAGTGGTGATTATGCCAGTTCCCATCAGTGCAGTGGTAACTTGAATTCAATGATGGAGGCTTTTTCCCTGCAGTGGGAATTGGGATGATTATAGGCTGTTACTTTACTTTTTTTTTTACGCAAGCAAGTTCTACTATTAGATAGCAGATCATATCATACTTTTACTTTAAATTCAGCATTAAAAGGTCCTTCCCTCCGTACAAAACTAATATCTAACCTGGGTACTGAAAGTATGTAGTCCTTCAATATTACCTTTAGTCCTTTAATACTACTATAACTCGAAACCATTTGCAATAAGTGTAATCATCTTTATTGTCCAGCAGCTTCAAGGGAGCATCAATCTTCGCTGAAACGCATGGTTCATTAGTGACACCGTTTGCGAAGCGGCGGCTTGGAAATGTCGCGTCTCCACTCGCTTCTATACAATCTTCACACGGTTAATGGTTGCGTCAGATCGCAGGTGGTAACAGGGCTTTCGACGTTAGAAAAACTTTAGTACAATATTTAAATAACATATCCCTGTCATTTATTCATCTTTTGGAAGAACTATGCAGTTCAAAGGCATCTACATAAATCTTGTTTTATATCTTAAATTTTAAAACTTACTTTCTCGGTGACGTAGAAAGGGGGATCTGCCAGCTATGAAAAGTTCGATTCCCGGTCGGGTCAATTTAAGATACCTACGATTTTTTCCGAGCTATTTCTTTCTATGGTAGTAGGTGGGTACCTACGGGACCTACGGGACCTACGGCTTAACGTGCCTTTCGGGGTCGAAAGGCACGTTAAGCCGTAGGTCCCGTTTTCGACGACGCCTGAGGAGTGTAATTGACAAATTCTGACACCAGCTTTTCTTGCAATGATAACCATTACAAAAGAGTATTTCAGTTATGCGTCTTGGCAATTCTCCCGCAAAATTCTTAAGTTCGGATAAGTATAACAAAGTGATTCCAGTTTCAGCCAAAATATAAGTATTTTTTATTAGGTAGACAAGAAAATGTAACAAGACAGTGTATGCTGCAAAGGCAGATAAAGAATAAAAGTAGGTTTCCGTTGCCGTCATTTGTCGTGAATTACGTCACTAAATTAAGTGATATCTATGGTGATCTTTAAACCTACAGTGTTGTCCGGTGTGATTATCACATCAAACACACATCTTAAGATCGACAGCCCTACTCACATCCCAGAGGTTAGCTCTTAAATCACAAGACCTTACATATCGTGGGTTGCTGTCAGCTCCCGCCGTTGTATTCTCTTTATAGGGTCAAATGCAAATAACTTGCACTTTAATTATTGAACACAACAAAACCTGGAGGGGTAACATCAGTAAACAATATTGCATCAACCTTGTTTTCTATAAAGCTAGAAAAAGTCGTTTCCGAATGCCATTACATAAATTAACATAAATTATTATTATTGAAAAGTTCGTATTAAATTTACAGGTAACACTAATTCGATTACTTGAATATAATGACTTACCTAAAGTAGACTAAGTACTCACTTAGCATTACTACTAAAGACTTTCTAGAGAAAATCCGTTATTCTCAGAACTATGTTGTAAAACTATAAGACTAGATTTTGTTGCACCAATTTCAATCTCGCTACAGAGGGATTGAAGTTTTGATAGGAGCAGTAAAACGCTGCCGAGATGAATGGCCACTGTAAACAAGCTCGAATAACTCGGAAGCCAATGCTCAATACGATGTCGGCCAGACACGGGCTGTGCTGTGACCCTTCATCATGCATCAAAAATGGACGCCAAAAAATAAGACGTAAAAATGCACGTTGGGAAGAAGCATTTATCTGTCATCCATGAATCACGTGATGTTTTTAGCAATTTTTAAACCCCATACATTCCCCCGGGTGATGTGTGATTAATGTGATAAAAATGTCCCAACTGAAATTGCACCCCTTTGACATAAGGGCGCACTTTTAGTACAACATATATTAATCGAATAGTTACATGACATAAATATCCATACTATAGCTACCGACATAATTTTGCCGGGTTATAAAGATGACACTGACATAAAATCAACGTCAGTCCTTCAATCAGGACAGTTTTAGGTGTCATTTTTGTATCGGATTATATTAGGGGTTAAAGTATGAAATTGCCGTTTTATATGGACGAAATCGAGAAAAGTCATTTTTCCATACTAACAATTTTTTAGTTTTTTTAAAAACGCCTGAACCGTTTTCGATGCAATTAAAGGTGAAAGTTAGATGGTTATAAAGCTACGCATTATAGTATTTAAATTTCTGAAAATCAAAGTATATAATACAAATATACTTAATTGAAGCAAGAAGGTCAGCTGACACATTGTAAGGGATCTTTTCAACGACTTCCTTTGAAGTAATAGGCACTAGTATTGCATTTTTTTTAGTCAAAAGTTACTTTATTTAGTTTTTGATACAATACAAAAAGAATTACGCAATAATATGACTATACTTAAGAGCTATAAACAAAATAAGAAGTGGGAAAATAATCGGCAATTTCATACTTTAACCCCTATTATATCCAGTTCTTTCGTACTATATCAATGACGCAAGCATCATTTTTGTATTATCCATCATCATGAAAACTGCTGTACTGTCCCACCAGGATCTAGACAGTTGGTCGCCCTCGTGGCACACACTTCACAGACGTAGTTTCGCAACCACCCTACTCGCTGGGCCGAAAGCAAACGAATAATTAGTATCATTGAGTAGGCCATTTCAAATGTATCAATCATTTGCTTTTCTGATAAAGTCTCTCGCTAATATTGGCTTTACTAAAGTAAGACATTATTATATAATTATTGATTAGGTTCATTCATTACTAATAAGTGTTAGGGTTCCATTCCCGGCGAGTCAACTCTTGACTTTGCTCTGGAAGAGGTGAAAAAAGTTGTGCTTAGAAAGGCATGTTAAGCCATTGGTTTCGGCTTCTGCTGTCTAAAAAATATAACCAAAAGTAATCAGATGATGGAATAGTTGTGTAACGAGTTCAGTAGCTAACCTTAGAGATTCATAAGCCTAATAGTGGACCTAATTCAGATCGCTGAATCAGAGTCAGTATGGTCAGTATGAACCACAAAAAGTACACTTTACTTGGACGATATTATTTTACCATCCAACTACCATTTCACCATCCAAAATACACAGTAACCAAAAAATTTGAAGTATTTTCTCAGAAATATTACTCCGTGTGTCTTGATGGAATTAGAATTAATGATGTTTGTTATTAGTAAATAAATGTTAATCAAGAACATCGAAGAATTTTGCTGACTCGCATAACCCACTTGAATAAATTTGTGTATACAAGCAAAGAAAATTAAGATACAAGTCAATGTCAATACCTACTAGTAATGTTTCGGTTAGGTCGCCAACCCTACTATAGAGTATAAAGTATGCTTATGTTTGTTTTTGGTGACCATATACTATTCGTACAAAACTTAAATGAGAATAGAAGTCAACATTATTCTTCTAAAGTAAAGAAAAGTCGCTCATCAGTTTCATTCACAGTAAAACGAAGGCTCGCTTACAGTGATAATATACCTATTTTATATATAAAAAAATAACATAAAATCCAAAGATATATAATTTGTTCAAAAAAAGTTGGCAACCCTTGTTTCGGTAGCTACTGCAACAATATTATTGTCGTCTACAAGTCCAAACTGCTGAGTTGAACGAATAGTAAATAATCGTAAATTAAAATCCCACCTTTTGGAGGCAATCAAAAGTATTTTTTTACGGAAAGTAATAGGGGTTAAAGTATGAAATTGCCGATTATTTTCCCACTTTTTATTTTGTTTATAGCTCTTAAGTATAATCATATTATTGCGTAATTATTTTCACATTGTATCAAAAACTAAATAAAGTAACTTTTGACTAAAAAAAATGCAATACTAGTGCCTATTACTTCAAAGGAAGTCGTTGAAAAGACCCCTTACAAAATGTGTCAGCTGACCTTCTTGCTTCAATTAAGTATATTTGTATTACATACTTTGATTTTCAGAAATTTAAATACTATAATGCGTAGCTTTATAACCATCTAACTTTCACCTTTAATTGCATCGAAAACGGTTCAGGCGTTTTTAAAAACAATAAAAAATTGTTAGTATTGAAAAATGACTTTTCTCGATTTCGTCCATACAAAACGGCAATTTCATACTTTAACCCCTAATATTATGTAGAAGCATATTGATTAAAGATTAAGTTACCTAATTTTTAAAACGAGATCGCATTTACTGCAAATTATTTTCCCATTCTAATGGTTTACAACTGAGATGTTCTTAATATGTTTTTTTTTTTAATATTTTCCTAATGATTTCCGCTCACCACACTAACACTATTTTATGCAGGAAATCCGCCCGCCCTCCCTTCAAAAATGCATACAGTACAGATAATGCATTATTAGTACCCAACACCGTTATAAGAAATACCTCGACGCGTTTCGCCACTTCACGTAGCAACCTCAGGAAACGTTGTCGCCTTCGCTGCACGCCGACGACTTTGAAATTTTTACTGATTGTACACACGGCGGCACATCAGACTACACATGTTGACTTGAGACCGCCTTTATGCCCTACGTAATAAAAGCTGTTATCGCAGTTCAACTGTTTAACTTGATGTGCTGTCGGTGTACAGTGGCCTGCACATCGCTACTTTACAATGCAGTTGCAAACTCGCTAATAAGTCATCTACATTAAGATTCCCCAGTGTAGATATACACTATTCCATGATTTGCGGCGGTCTGTACAATTGTCAAAGTTCACGCTATGATCTTCGTGCTTTGTTTATTTTTTTCCTATTCTATCGAACCAGTTAGCCATAAAACATAGTTTGAACAGTCACCATTTTGTCTGTCGGAAGGACTCTTTATGCCCTATGTCTTCAAAACAACCCCCAAGAGGTATCTGCCGAGTTTGTATAGGACCCAGCTTAGTTGGTTAGCGCCCATGCATGAACTAATGGATGTAACCTTTATTTCTCTAGAAATAAAATCTAAATTTAAATGAAGTAATGTTCAGTATAAAATGATTCGCTTATTGATATAAATGCTCTGCCAATACCCTAGGATATTACAAAGGTAGATAAAGTCAATAGACGTGATATGACCCTGATGTTAGGACATCCAAATGCTTTCAATCTGTTTTTAAACCAAATAGAATTATCTAGGGCAGCTGTATCTGTTTTATCTTTCACCTTTCCTAGAGAATTGATATTGTTTCTAATTTTACTCGTAGAAAAACTAACTTTAGTCCCAGTATATAAACTTGAAAAATTTGTCTCAGGCGGGACTCGAACCCGCATCTCCTCGCATGCCGGGCGGGCGCCATACCATTAGGCCACCGAGACACTGCGACACGGCGCGAATTTTTCAAGCATATTCTTACGCTGTGAGCCAGCGTTGCTTCATCAAATGTTAGAAGTTTGCACCCTTAACACCCGAAAGAAACATCTTTGCAGATGTTTGACAGTCAGTTAAGATGAAACAGCTATTTATATACTTTATTTGATATTTTAGCAACTTAATTGCACTTATAATATCAGTATATAAACTTGAAAAATTTTGTCTCAGGCGGGACTCGAACCCGCATCTGTGGCCTAATGGTATGGCGCCCGCCCGGCATGCGAGGAGATGCGGGTTCGAGTCCCGCCTGAGACAAAATTTTTCAAGTTTATATACTGATATTATAAGTGCAATTAAGTTGCTAAAATATCAAATAATGTATAACTTTAGTCCCGTGTTTGGGTATTCAGTGAATTAATTTGAATCTAATTGATTACTAGCTTGTCGCCCGCGGCTCTACCCGCGTGGACTACACTTTACATCGCGCGTGCGGAAACTTGTGCTCAATAGTGGGAATAGTGGGATACCAAATAGCCTATGTTACTTCTAATACCTCCAAGAATATGCGTACAAAGTTTCATGAGGAATCGGTTACATATTTTCGCATGAAAGCGTAACAAACATACTTACATTCACATTTATAATATTAAGTACCTAAGTATGTAGTAATAAACGATGACCTCGGTGATGGAGTGCTAAAACTAGTTTTCAAGGTATCGCCCGCTCCGAAGCTCTGGGCTCGAATCCTGGGCTCAATGTGAAAAAAAGTATTTTTCTATATTGTCTCGGGTCTGGATGTTTGTGGTGCCTTCATTGTTACTTAATTCCACAAAACAAGTGCTTTAAGTAGTTCCTTACTTTGGCATCAGAATATCGAATGTAATGTTGTCCATATGTGTTTTTTTTTTTCTTTTTTTATTCATAGCTAACTGTAAAATTTATTTTACAGTTAAATGATTTGTAGATCGCTTTCTGTTTGGCTACTTTCGACAAATCAGTATCAAACAGCTCTAACCGCAGTTGACTGACTTTAAGTTGTATTCACGCTAGTGTAAAGGCTGCACGCTGCGATAATGCTACTTTATGCCTGTTCAGTCGCAACATAACACAAAATAGTCGCAACTCGCAACAGCGCAAAACGTTTAGCAAGAGACCTTACAGATTTATAAACTTCACTAAAGATGCAGTGGAGTTCTAGACTCAGTTGGCGACCCGACTATTATTCATAGCTAAGCTGTTCAGTAAGTAGTTCTCGTAATAGGTAAATGTTTTAATGAAAACAAGTGGGAACTGGTTCAACAGAACAAAAAAGTACATGCTGCTCTTTGAATGCTTTTGTTTGTGAACTGTGACAAGGCCTTATTTTATTCCTAAGGTTTCGGCATAAACGTAGAATATAAGGTTTTGGTGTTAAATGTAGACTGAAAATTAGGAGGAAATTTAAAAATTTATGAGTAGAAGGGAAGGAAAAATTAAGCTAAACGGTTAAGTAATGAAGACAGTTTAAATATTAGGCTAAACTGTTTGCTGAATTCTAAATGATTAACAGCAAATAAAAATAAATGATAAGATTTTCAGTCAAAGGGCCATTTATTTCATACTTATCAAAAAATAGGCGTAGGTAAATAAAATATTGTATTCTTTGATCTTTTCAAATCAAACTTCGTTCCTACTTGTTAAACCAGGCCGAATTTCCTGTTCAAGTAATTACTAAGATGTCAATACAAACAACGTCTTTGTTGCAATGTAGAGATATTAAAATTCATACCGCGTCAGTGTTTACGTAAAATGAAACGACAATATTATTAAATAATACTTATGTCGTGATCATACTTTAATATTCACCATCTTTGTTCGATGCAAATCTAGAGCTCTTAATCGTTTTATGTATGACTAATATCCTGACTGATATGTGATAAAGTGATGAGCGACAAAGACAAAGGTATGTAATAATAAGTTGCTTATATGGTCTCGAATATTTTATAAGTTTGTTCTGTATGTTCTGTGAGTAGATACTACAGCTAGGTATATCCAGTTATTTACTGTATGCGGATGTCACGTAGAGTTGTATGAGGGTTCTTATAGTATCGTAAAATGCATTCGACGCAAACAAAAGACGTAGTCGCCGTACTTCTGTGGTTGGTACTACGAGTACTAAACTTTAATCAACTTAAACAGACCAACTACCTATTATCCTTTAAATCGCAGATATATAACTTTTTAAAAAATAAAAGTATTTTATAAGATCAAATAATTAATCAGAAGTTACAATGTAAGCACTGGCCGCCTTTTTAGGGTTCCGTATCTACCTAAAGGGTAAAAACGGGACCCTATTACTAAGACTTCGCTGTCTGTCCGTATGTCCGTCTGTCCGTCTGTCCGTCTGTCCGGCGCTCTGTCACCAGGCTGTATCTCAAGAGCCGCGTTAGCTAGACAATTGAAATTTCCACAAATTGTGTATGGCCGCAATAACAACAAATACTAAAAACAAAATAAAATAAATATTTAAAGTGGGCTCCCATACAACAAACCCCTTTTTTTGGCCTTTTTGGTACGGAATCCTTTGTGCGCGAGTCCGACTCACACTTGGCCGGTTTTTTCAATCGCTAGGTAATACATAAAATAATTAATTACTTTTTATTTATTTTAAATACCTATTCCGCGTCCTCAAAACTCGTCGAAGTTTTGGCTAAATCAGATGAGTAATTGCTATGGGTAATATGGGACAAACAAACAAACATTTATCTTTATATTATGAAACCTCTAAGACCCAATAGAACTTGAAAGCTTATTGATATTCATAGAACGCATCTTAAGTATTGCATGTGTTAAGTCATAAATATAAGTCTTTATTTATTTTATGGTTTTGCTAAGTTATAACAACAAACAGTATTGCATCACGATCAAGCGTTGCTAAATAAATAGCTACTAATTCATGATTTTCTGTAAAATTACACGGAGCATTTTCAACCACCAGTAAAGGAACCTCACGTTATTTTGTCATTATGTATAAATTCCTGCCCGCGGTATTTTCATTTATCAACATTGTTTTTTTATACAAAAATAAAATATTGATTCAGCTATTTGTTCCGAAACACGCATTGACGCGCACGGATGTAGCTGTGTAAGGTTCATTCATCCGAGACCCCGCTGCATCAAAATAATACCTACGTCTATGCGCGTCACAGCGTTTTACAGAAAAAGTCTGAATAAATATTTAATATTTTTATTTATAGATTAAATAACACTGCCATGATGTTATACATAATGGTCACATTACCAGGTTTTCCAGGTGGTTTAAAATGCACCGTGTAATTGAAAATAGTAGCCCTTGTAGAGAAAAATGACAACTCTTTGTCACCATCCATACCTTTTGCAGCTACAGGTTGTATCAGAATGAAGTTAAATAAATAAAATAAAAATCTTCCTGATTTTTACTATACATATCATTGCAAACTAGTTTTGACAAGTATTGCCCAGACTTGTCCCGAAGCAGTGGTAGGTTTAAATTGGGACGTGTAAAAGCGCCTCCTGGGGCCTATTTGCAGAAATAAAACTGATTTTAACTGATTTTAACTGATTTTAGCCCGCGACTTGCACGCTCGGAATTTTGACTTGATTTTATCTCACGAAACCAGTGGCGTGCACACCATACATGCTCATAGGCTCAATCACTGCTACATACCATGCTTACTACGTCTAACTAAATTAAAATAGCGATCACTCGTCACAATAACCCTTAGTTACGTTTTTCAATATTGCACGCAGTGGTACGAAACCGTATTTTTTTCCGGCCTATGTTCAGTTTTTGCCTATTATCTATCTTCGCGCCAAATGTCATTCAGATCGGTTCAACCGATTTGATCTCACGACCTTTCATTAGCCGGGCGACTACTAGGTACTACTACTACTAACTGAGCCAAAAGTTATAATGCAATTTTTGTTGCTGACAACTAATTTAATTGCATACAAAAGAATGATTTTTAATATTTTTTACTCTTTCCATTTTTAGGGTTCCGTACCCAAAGGGTAAAAACGGGACCCTATTACTAAGACTTCGCTGTCTGTCCGTCTGTCCGTCTGTCCGTCGCTCTGTCACCAGGCTGTATCTCAAGAGCCGCGACAGCTAGACAGCTGAAATTTTCACTAATTATGTATTTCTGTTACCGCAATAACAACAAAGACTAAAAACAGAATAAAATAAATATTTAAGGGGGGCTCCCATACAAAAAAAAAAGATTTTTTGGCCTTTTTGGTACGGAACCCTTCGTGCGCGAGTCTGACTCGCACTTGGCCGGTTTTATTTTATTTTGTTATATACTAATGTCTACAACCTGTATGTGGAAGTGTGTAGCATTGCGCGTTGATGGCGGCGAGTGCTTTCAGTTTGACGTATAAACCGCGTAATGCACTTAACGTCTGATAACTTCTGCGTTTAGCTTTATAACCGCAGAGAATTCCGTAGTATGTAAGTAGGTAGGACGGTTCCGTCAAAATTTACAAATAATTGCTCATGATCTGATTTACTATCTGATAATTTTGATTTACTATCTTTTCTTACAATTTGTTTTGCACTGCATTACCCCTTCTACGCTAATATAAGATTTCCTATACCCAAAAGGTTGTCTGGAAGAAATCGCTTTTTAGCGATAAGGCCGCCTTATTGTACCTATAATTATATTTCGTCTGTATTAATTTATGTTCATGTGTTTTGTGCAATAAAGTGTTTATTCATTCATTCATTCATCTGTTACTAGATCCGACATTTAGTACTAAATACTAATTTAATATCCTCTACTTAATAACGTAGTGATTACTTGCTCAGTGCTTAATGTCTGTCTTGATAAGATCACTTGCAGCGTCAAAACTGCAACGTAATTTAATAAAAAAAGTCATGAGAAATATGCCAAATTCAGATAATATTGTAAATTTTGCCAATATTACCCCACTATCTGTATTAACTCTTATGGATTACTGAGATCGACGACATTGCCATAAGTGTAAAATGTAGAATTACAATCACGTAACATAAAATTACCAAGTGGGGAATTCCCCGAGAAGCAGGACAACAAAGTGCGAGAGGTATAGATTTTTTTCTATGGCTAGAAGGATAAAAGAGTGCAACTCGCAAGAGATTTAATTACTTTTTGCAAAACAAATCAGTTCAGACAATTAACGAGATATATCAGACATCAGACTTATCGTGTCGTGTGGTGTTGGCACATTAAAAGAATAGCGACAGCCACCATTTTTAGGGTTCAGTCAAAATCAGTTAAAATCAGTTTTATTTCTGCAAATAGGCCCCAGGAGGCGCTTTTACACGTCCCAATATTTAAACCTACCACTGCTTCGGGACAAGTCTGGGCTAGTGCCGAGAAGAAGCAGCGCAAGAAACTCTGTCACTATTGTCAGCCTCTTTTTAAATAAATTTTTACAAGGTAGGGTAATTTTTACAAGGTTTAAGCAAGTACGAGCTGGGACAACTTAATGCTATACATTTCTATCATTTAAATAATCATTAACAGTGTAATAGCCCTTTTTCATTAAAATAACTTTAACATACGATTTAAGTTTATGTACAGAGAGTTCAGCAATATCCTTTGGTAATTTGTTGAAAATACGGATGCAATTTCCCATAAACGATTTTCCTACTTTTCGCAGTCTGAAGCCTGGAACGGCGAGTTTATCTTTATTTCTCGTATTAAAATTGTGTACGTTACTTTTCTTAAGAAATAAATGTATGTTCTTACGAACGTAAATAATATTCTCGAGAATATATTGAGAAGACACTGTAAGTATATTAATCTCTTTGAAGAGCTCTTTCAGCGAGTCACGGGGTCGAAAGCCGTAAATAGCCCGTACAGCACGTTTTTGCAATATAAAAATTGACTCAATATCTGCCGCTGAGCCCCACAACAGAATTCCGTATGACATTATGCTATGAAAGTAGCTAAAATATACTAATCTTGCCGTTCCAACATCAGTCAATTGCCTTATCTTTCTCACAGCATAAGCAGAAGAACTAAGTCTTTCAGACAGCCCCCTAATATGAGCACCCCATTGCAAATGAGAGTCTACAGTTATACCCAAAAAGGTAGTAAAATCTACAGAGTTTAGTGTTTCATCTTTAACAATTATATAATAACAATAATTTATTTTAATAATAATAATAATTTTATTTTTATTTATAGTGATTTACAACAATTCATAATTATATATATGGTAAAGACATAGGAATATTAAATGTAGAATTACTGGTAGTCCCCAAACTAGGTAGTCCTGTCTTTTGGGGACTTGAGTTTGAGATTAATCACGTCTTCCTCAGTGAAAAGCATGAACAGAACGTTGTTAAGGTAACAATACGATTACATGCATTATAATAATTATTTTTAAAAATGACAGTTTCAGAAATAATAATAGTAAAACAATAATAAAAAAAAAAGGTAATTATACATATGAATTCATTTGTAAGACACAATGGAGGAGAGTACCTAACAAGGAGCGAGTGAAGTGTGTATATATACATAGGTAAAGAATGATATATAGGAGCTTGTTCAGGCATATTGCGAGCGTGTGTGCGTGCCAGCGTGATATGTATTTATCTGCTTGAGCGTGCGATGGTAATTGTGTATATATATATGAGGGGCAGCTAACCTTACGTTTGGCATCGTAAATTTAACACATTTTGTTTTATTTGCATTTAGTAAGAGATTATTTGTTGTAAACCAATGCTATAATTTAGAGAGGGTATTGTTAACATCGTCAAATGAAGATTTGCCCCTCTTGGTTTTAAAAATCATTGATGTATCATCTGCAAACAATACCATCTCAGAAAGATTATGTAAGTAACAGGGAAGGTCATTTATATAAACTAAAAATAGCAGGGGTCCTAATACTGATCCCTGTGGGACACCCATAACAAGGGCCGATCCTGAAGACTCAGCTCCATTTATGCAAACCTTTTGTATTCTGCCTTTAAGGTAAGAACTTATTAGATCCAAGGAATCATTCGATGCACCATAATGTTTAAGTGTTTTAAGTAATATTTCATGGTCTACACAATCGAAGGCCTTTGAAAGGTCACAAAATACACCTAAGGCATCTAGCTTACTCTCCCAAGCCTTAAACACATGTTGTAGGAGAGCAACTCCAGCATCGGTAGTATTTCCACCTTTTCTGAAGCCATATTGGTTGCTATTTAATAATTTATTTACACTAAAGTGAGATAAAAGCTGATTAAACATTATTTTCTCGAAAATTTTACTTAGCCCTGGCAATATAGATATAGGTCGAAAATTGGAGGGGTCACATTTTTCGCCAGACTTAAACAAAGGAATGATTTTGCTAAACTTCATTAAAGTTGGAAACTGTCTATCATCAATACATTTGTTAAAAATAATAGCGAGTTGAGGGGCTAATGAACTTATGATTGTATTGATAATATTGACAGAAATTCCCCAAAGATCCTCTGTTTCTTTCATATTAAATTCTCTAAAAGTTTTTGTAATTGTATCAGGGTTTATATGTCTAAAATTAAATGAAGAATTGCACTCTTCGACAACAGACTTGAGAAGGGATTCAGCTAGATCAGCAGAAGAAGCTAGCCCTTCAGTAGTAGAGGGAGCTATATTCGAAAAAAATGTCTCAAATGTGTTTGCAACCTCTGTGTTCGTGTTTATTAGCTTATCCCCTAACTTGAGAGAGTAAGTAGGATTATTTGGTTTTACTCTACATGTATCTTTATTAATAATATTCCAAGTGGTTTTTGCCTTATTTTTGGAAGCCGAAATTAAATTATAAAGATATATTGACTTCGCTTTGGCACATACTAATTTAAATAATTTAGAGTATTTTTTAACATGTTCTATAATATGTGGGTTTTGAGAATCTGCCTTTAAACTATATAAATCATATAATGTTTTTCTGCTTTTATAAATACCAGGTGTAGCCCATTCATTTAACTTACACTTCTGTTTGTTTATTTTTACTTTTTTCTGTTTAAAATGTTTATCAAATTCCTTTTTAACTAAACCAAAAAGATTCTCATATAATTCATCAACATTCTGATCATTAGGCTTTAGCAAATTCACACCCTCTTTAATTTTTTCCTTAACTTTTCTATTTGGTTAAAAGTGAATTGCCTATACACAGAATCTACTTTATTAGAGACATAATGGTGCTCGGACGATGCTTCTTGTCCGCTGTGGTCCGAAATAAGACAATTTAAAATCGTTTTTTTTTAACACTTTACCATCACAAAAAATATTATCTAAGCAAGTAGCTGACGTGGGCGTCACCCTGGTGGGTTCATTAAAAAGATTAATTAGATTATAAGACTGAAAGAGATTAAGAAACCGGGTGGACAACTGCGTTTCTTCTAATATATTAACGTTGAAATCCCCACATACCACTACTTTCTTATTCGATTTTGAGAGCTTTTTCAGAGCCTCATCCATAACAGATTCAAAAACGTGGTAATTAGCTTTGGGGGGGCTATACACGCTAATTATGATATATTGTTCCAGCTCAGCACACGCTAGTTCAATAGTTCGTTCAACCGAGAGCGACACAATGTCTTTGCGTTCTTTACATTTTAATTCATTTTTTACAAGAATAAGTGACCCCCCTCTTGGTGCAGACTCCCTTATGAGCGAACTAGCGACTTTATAATTTTCAATGTTTAACATTAGTTGGTGTTTTTTAATCCAATGTAGTAGCCGAATGGCAAAAACGGAACCCTTATAGTTTCGTCAAGTCTGTCTGTCTGTCCGTCCTTATGTCACAGCCACTTTATTCTGAAAGCATTAGCATTACACAGTTGAAACTTGGTAGGTAGGTGTATTCTGTTGACCATTCTCTTACAAAATATAAAACATAATAATATTTAAGGGGGGCTTCCCATACATGAAACAAAAACAAAAAAAATTTTTACTGAAACCTATGCGTATGGGGTATCTATGGATAGGTCTTTTAAAATGACATAGAGAACCATTTTTTTCAGAAGGTTAACATTTGGAAGATAGATACTTCCAAAGTGCTAAAATGGGCGTCCCTCCCCCCTCTAACTTTTAGACCAAGCAAGTGAAAATTATGAAAAAAATACATAATGTAGATCTTAACAAATACTTTCAAAGATAATTGGTTTGAACGAGATCAAACCGTTGGCCGGTTTTCTTCCTACGGGTGGCGACTAAATGGAACTGTGAGGAGAAGACAGGCAGCCCTGTCTTCTTTCTGCCACTAGCCAAACTGCGATAGCCAACCTTCACCTGCCATTCCTGCCAAGCGTGGCAACTATGGCAAAACCCTACTTATGAAGAGGCCTGTTTCCACAAGTGGACTTATATGTATAGGCTGTTGATGATTAGACTTAAAAAATAAATTCTATAAACGAAATACAATTTTGAAATGCGGTGCCGTGGATATTACATATTTTTCTGCAGCTAGGTCCTAAAAATGGCACAATACGAGCTCCGGCCTCTAGGTCGGCGCATTATTGCGGCCCAAATTTGCATCACAATAGTAACGGGAGAATCCAATTATCTAGAAGCACCAAACTTCGAGAGAACTCGCCCTACACGATGCGCCGTAAATAACTGCGGAATGAAAAATTGTAATTGCTGACAGTACAAAGCCATGTTCGTGGAATGCCCATGGTCACTGTTGGGATGTTTTTGGCTCAAAAGGATTGTCGATCAGTTAGAATGTTCATATCTCAGTATATTTTAAAGAGGTTCGTAATTTTTCCAGGAGTTTTGTAAAAGCTTTGCAGAAAGCCAGGTAAGTTTATTTAGCGGAGACTAGGGACTGACCTCACAAAGGACGATTGTAACTTTGGCGGACAAAGCATGTGCAGAGACTTGTTTTGCGCGGAGTCAGACACTCGTTTATGTGGTTTAGCAGTAAAAACTGAGACAGCTTTGTTTAAAGAATAACAAATAAATACATAAACTTAATAGTTAATATTTTTAGCTCCTTCTCTTCATTATCGGTTTTCCGAAAAGTAGTGGCATCAACAAGACCAGGTCTACCGAGACAGACCAGACTGCAGGGCTCCATTCCAGCGGGAGCGATCTAGGGTCGGATGAGGTCTTTAGATCAACGAGGTTGCGACTCACCTTTACCTAAGTATTATAAAATTCTTGAGTCAGTGTATAATAATATATTCAAGTAAACATTATCCTAGAAATTAACTGGAAATAATTAACAGTAAATAAGCAGGAGTAGATCGGCAAACATCAATCTCCTCCGGAACACGATGACTTGAGTAATTCTCATTAAGTGGTTTACCACACATTAACTCCGATGCGCGACACATTGATTAAGAGGATCGATTTGAAATCGATCTTATAAGTACTTAGTAGTAAGGACCAAAATGATGGCAGAGCTTTTGTCGCACAGATACCAGTCAATGTACTTTTTAAAATTAATAAATAGTCAATAGAATTCAAAGAGCAAAATATGAGCCTAATACCGTAACGATTTTCTGTAAATACTTTTTTTACTTCTATTGTATATTTTTAATTTTACTCTTTTTTATGCCTTTGTTCTGTCAATCTGTTTGTATCATTATCTGTTCTTCAGTTCTTGTCTTTGCGGTGTTGTTTTTAGTATTTTCCTTTAATAATACATATTATTCCTTTACTTTGAGCGCTGTTTTGTTTACGCCTATTCCCTTATTTTTTAATATGAGGGATAAACGGATGTGGGGAGTTCGAGAATGTTATCAAAAGCAGAAATAATATTGAAGCATACGCGAGGTGAGTTGTCTGCGTGTGCGCAGCACTGACCTCGCTCAAGTTCAGTGTCAGTGAACGAGCGATGCGTGGCTTTTCCTACTGACATCTAAATACGAAATGCTATATTTATTGTGTAATCGATATTACTTTCCGTTTTCCGTTTGGGTTTTTGTTTATTCCCTCTGGTTATAACGACATTTCGAGATGGAAGGTGATCAAAATTAATAATTATACGAAGCCAAGTGCAGGCGTTTGATAAAAGTAATCATACGAAACAGATGATGTAATATTCTTCAAAATCTACTTATTTGGTATATCAAAGTCGTGTAATCGTATTGCAATACTTACCTACGAGTACAATCCAAGAATGGCGGAACTGATTTTTAAGTTCTAGGATTTGTTGGATTTGTCTCCATATTTGAAGATAGTGATACAATTTATTTAGGACGTAAAAATCGAAGCAATAAGGTATTCTTTTGAGGCGTTACGAAGTTCTTCATAAATAAACTGATAAAGGTATATTAAATCCACTAGCAAAGTTTGTAATCTAAACCATTGCAGATTAACTTATAGGGGTCGAAAATTAACAACTTTTTTCTCAGATCACTTAATGGAAACGCAGACCAGAAGCACAGTCTATGAAACCATACAGTCGTCCGACGAAGACGTCTAGACAGGGCAATTGTGCGGGGTGTGAGGGGCGAGACGCGGGAAAGCCGAACCCGAACTGCGAACAAAACGATGTTAATAGTTCGGGACACAGCATTCAGGGCTAACAAATGTTTGTGATTTAAATTATTTTATATTTGTTTGTTGGAATTTATTGGAATGCTAATAATGAAAATATCATTTACATAATAATTGAATTAAAAATGGCGTACTTTTTTATTATTTACTAAGGGTGATTTTCGAGATGGTGGACGAAATTTTTTTTTTAATAAGATAATTAGTTGTCAATTTTGAGGTAAATTGGGCTGCTGATAACGAAAATGCCATCCTTTGTAAAATCCAAGATGGCGGACGTATTTTTTTATAATTTGATATGGGTGTCTATTTTGAGGTTCATTGGGGTGATGATTACGAAAATGCCATCCTTTTTAAAATCCAAGATGGCGAACGTATTTTTTTATAATTTGATATGGGTGTCAGTTTTGAGGCTCATTGGGGTGCTAATTACGAGTGTTTATCTGCAAGAAATAAATATTTTTATATATTGTTTACTTGTGACAACCCTGGCTGTCACGATACTGTCTAGAAGTTGTCGGCATTTTCCATGAGATCAAAGGCGTCGGACCACTGTATAGTTTTATAGACTGTGCCAGAAGGCTAGGTCCTGCAACAACCGTGACAAACAACACTATACATACAGTGCAAACAGGAGTATTTCAATCTAAAGCAATCACAACTAGGAAGCGTTCACGCGATATGTCGAGCACATTAAAACTTCATTGCCAAACAAATTTTTCTATCAGTTATTTCTCGGGATTCGGCCTTAGATCTGTTGTGCCGAAATCAATCCTAATTGGTGGAGTAAGGACGCCTGGTAAATATGTCTCAATGCCGCAAGGGTGGAGGCCGGTGAAACACTGTTATAAACAGGCTGACTCACCAACCCATCTCTCGTCTACCAGGAATCCTCGATTAATGTTTGCAAATATTATCCTGGACAGAAACGCTTACGCAAACATAATCTGATTAGTGTAGGCACACACTCGTCTATCCTGGTCTATTAACGCGATGTAGGTACTATAGACGCGTTTATGTCTGGGAAAATATCGACCAAGGTACTTCCTAGTACGTCGCACTTGGTCTAGGTAGATGATACATAAAACTTAGCTTTTTGATAGGTACCTACTAGTAAATTGCTATCAAATTAACCCGAACGCTAACACTGGCTGAAAACATCACATGACGTTGGTAAAGTAACAGTTCTTGTTGTTCTTTTATTTCTTACTATCGAAATTATATAGGTAAATAAATCAATCTCGTATTCAAAACTTCGTCCTAACATTTTCGAGCAATTGGAAGAAATAGATTTACTAAAAATTTTGACAGACTGTCCACAACAACAACATAGTGTAACATAGGTTGCCAAGCAGATGATGTTGATAAGGTTTACCAAATCCGAATTTGTGATTCGATACAGCTATCTTATCCTCATAACAATAGTCACACTTAAGGCACCTAGGTACCGCCTATAATCGGGAGATATGGAATACTAAAAACAAATGTCTGTCTTGGTGCCTTGAATGGCGCCCATACTGGCAATAACCTTAACACTAAGCTTTCCACCATTGACGTGCTACACTTGGTCACGGAGTGATATCGTTTTTAAGATCTGTCGAAACGTTAATGCAAGATGGCTGGCAGAAGCTGGATGCGAGATGCCGAGAATCGACCTAAGTGGCGTGCAACTGGGAGGGTCTATGTCCAGCAGTAGGTAGTCTACGATAGGCATATGCTGAAATGCTAAAAATGAATACAGTACCTATACTAATGAAGGAATTTAAGAAATGTGTACACAAAATGATAAATGGTTGCCTCTGTCAGAATTACCTACCTATAACTTTTAAGGTTAAACGACTCTTTTGATTTAAGGAGCTGCTTAAGACATTAAAAAGTTAGTTATAAATTCTCTAAGTGTAAGCCCTAAATAAGTAGTAACTTTTCCTAATACTTTTAAAAGTTTAAGAAACAAGAATAACTTAGTTAAATAGGTACTTATTAGTATGGTCTAAGTTAGCTTGGATATTAAAAACATCAATTACAACATTAATAAGGTTTACCAAGAGTGTTCATCATTGCTGTGGTAACTTGAATTTAATCATGGAGACTTTTGCCCTGCTGTGGAATTGTTATACCTAGTGACTTTGCTTTTTTTACTTTACCAAGAGTTCGATAATATACCTACCATCTAAGTATATTATTATGCCAATGGGTGTCTTTCTATGTATTACGCATAAATCGCTGAACCGATTTAAATGCAAAAGGGTAATAGTTTGGGTCTCGAAAAAGAGTGGTCGAAATATGTTTGTTACGGACGAAGTAGTGGGTGGAGTAACAAATTATAAATCATCCCCAAAATACATCGCACCTGTGTCCGTAAACTAACCAAACTGTAGAGTCTCGACAGCTTCAAGATTCAAGTGACTTAGAAGTTTAGCGAGTGTACGGTGAATAATGAAATTTAAAAAGTAATTTTAATTAAACGTGATTTTATACAAAAAATTACACCCGTTGGTCTAGTGGTTTAAAGACCGGGCCAAGATCTCGGGGTCCCGGGTTCGATTTCCGGGTCGGGCAACAAAAGGTTTTGAATTTACGAACTACTCGGGTTTTTAGGTAATTAAATACCAACTCGCAAGCAAGCGTGGTGATTATGCCAGATCCCATCATTGCTGTGGTAACTTAAATTCAATGGAGTTTAATTATGATTCTAAACTGTTATTTTACTTTATTTTTACAAACAAATAAATAAATGTTGTACACGGTCATTTCTTGGTATACCTACGTGGCGTGTTTTTTTTTATTTAATGGAACTATGCAACTTCGTACACTATTGAACAAAAACAAATTATCGAAATCGGCAATCTAGTAAAAGGTTACGTGTGGTCACATATTTAACAAAACTAGCGACGAATTGAGAGAAAACCTTATTTTCCTGTCGTTGGTTGAAATTAGGCAGTGTTTTTTTTTCTTTTCTGTATTCGCTTCCCTACCTTTACCATATTTCTTCGCTGAAGCTAATGCGTAAGCCGGGCTACGCCAATAAAAAAAACAATGTGTCCAGAGCGTTCCCGAGGCGGCCAGGGTCGGTCGCAATCAGCCGGCCTTCCCACCGCGATGCAAGTCACGCGGCAGGCACGCGTGCGATTATACATACAGTGATGGACTTAGACCTTTGGTACTTAAAAAACCGTTACTGAACGAAATAGGTATATCTTTTGACAGAAGTTTTATTTGTCGGAGCGCGAAGGCGACGACATCTAATAAAGATGCCACGTGGCGAAACGCATCGAGGTTTTTTATTCCGGTGTTGGGTATTAATAATTTCATTACCTATCTGTACTGCATGCTTTTTTTAATTTTTTGATGTACTGGTGCTTACCTAATCACTCTGTGTTTGGTTCAGGTAGTGTAGTCTGCCCCCTTACTCTTGAATTTGATTTAAGTTCGATCTCGATTCGACCTAGCCAAAATCTGAACAAACTCAATCGAATCGAAATCAAAATCAAGTCAAGATCGATCTAAAATGGCGATCCGTTAAACATTTTCGGTTGATAACGTAATCACCATCGACTCAAAGGTTTAGGTTCACTTTTCAGAGTACTAAATCACTGATTCTCGACGTCGATTCGATTTTGATCGTAACTCGAACTTGTCAAGAGTAAGCCTGCTGATCTCTCTCAGATGATCATGATCTGTTTTCTGTAGTGTTTTAAGTCAATTCGAGTGAGTGCAATTTCGTTATTAAAACATGGATTTTGTTGTTTACCTAATTTCAAGATAGATGACATGGCTTTGTAGTTCATAACGACTGTTGTTTCGACTTGTTCGTTAATCACTAAACAACTGTAGAACTTACAAAATGTTGTGATAAGTAGACTTAAAAACGTGCTGTGTTTCCATTCAAGCAAGGCAGGGATGCCCGAGACTTTACCCCGTGGAAATTTTAATTTGAGCCCATCCAGCGGAAACTTGCATTTTTCCGGGAAAGAAGGAGTCTATGTTCTATTTCAACTTCTAGACTACCTCTGTGCCCAATTTCATACTGATCCGTTCAGCCGTTGTGGCGTGATTGAGTAACAAGTATCCATCCAAACTTTCGCATTTATAATATTTGTGAGATTAGTATAGAATAAAAAGTAGGAAGAGATGACTTAATACCTATTTTATCCCATGACTGAGCAAAGGTCTCCTGCAAAACATTATATTCTTTCTTTATTATTAAGAGTAACAAGGACTCACAAAAATATGTTAGTAATTACTTACAACTAAATTAAATCCATTAATCAAAATAATCTTATAAACATACTAAAATTGTTATTTAATAGAAAATCTAATAATAAATAATAAATCAATTAATTAAAATAATTTTATAAACATACTGAAATTGTTATTTAATAGAGAATCTAATAATAAATAATAAATCAATTAATTAAAATAATCTTATAAAACATACTAATCATTATAACTGAGTAATAATAAAATAAAAATTATAATAAAAGTCTAATAATGTCAATAATTCTGAACCAATCCATTTGATATGGCACAACAATGACCTATGTATACACAGTCTAGCCTGCTATTATATCGCCAAATCCTCCCGATTCTCCGCGAAACTGGTCAAAGAAGTAGTAACTACATACCTATATCTTTCATTTAAATTTATTCAATCTTGCCATTTGTACCAGCTTCATACCACAACTAAATTTTTTATCTATCAATAAAACTAAATACATTACTGGTTTATTTGCGTGGGATTCCATCACTTTATTGCTAACCGAAAATGTGTCAAGGTCAGAGTGATGTACTGAATTGCATCTGTTAACTAAACTATGGATGCATTGTGCAGCTTTATATACAAAGCGGTGAAAATTATGAATATAAAATAAACAATATTTTTATTACGCAACCAGAAATATTTCAGTAACTCATAGAACTTAGTTTGGGCATAGGGAAAGTAATATGGTTTGGGTTAGCTTTAATCTTACTGTTTGATTAAGAATTGTAAAGAAATTTAAACAATTTGTTTTTAATATACATAGAACTATCTTAAAAGTTCGGTACAGTTTTCTATGCCTCATAAAATTCCTTAATTTTTGAAGGAATTGTATTTTCAATTTACATCAGAAAAATATTTTCAAAACTGTTTTATTACAAAAAATATATATCTAATTAAAAAAAGGTATACTATAACGCCCCGTTGGTCTAGTGGTTTAAACACCGGGCCAAGATCTCGGGGTCCCAGGTTCGAATCACGGGTCGGGCAACAAAAAAAAGTTTCGACTTTTCGAACGTTGCTCGGGTTTGTGATCACCAACCCGCATTTGGCAAGCGTGGTGATTATGCCAGTACACCCATAATTGCTGTGGTAACTTGAATTCAATGATGGAGGCCTTTTCCCTGCAGGGGGATGATTTTAGGCTGTTACTACTTTTTTTTTACACCGCCCAAGTACCTACTGCCAGACGAGACCATCTAGTTCGTTTACTGAATTCATCCAAACCGTATCTGGAACTATTCGGATCCGGAACTATTTCAACTCAATACATTTTAGTATTTAAAGTCAATTAAACAAATTTGGAATCAAAAAAATCTAAATCATTAAAATAAAAATAGTTTTGTACTTATGTATATGAAAGTACCTACCTAGTTATGTATTTAATTTGACAGTAGCCTAATTTAATTGCCGATATTTATTATAATTTTCAGAGAATAAAAAAAATAAATCCATACCATGGTATATATTTTGTTTTATTTTTATTTTAGAGAAACAATTTAAAGTTTTAATAACAATTAACATTAATTTTTGGAAAGTGCGAATCACATTGGTAGCGGCTTGTGCTAAAAAGGTAATGTGTTACGTTATAAGTATCATTGAAAAGTAAGTGCTGAGTATTGTTAAAAACTTCATCTACACACTTACGAGTATTTGTATTACATTGTGGCAATACATGTAATATTGACTGAATCGAAATTAATTCAATCCTCATATTTTTGAACACAACATAATTCGCAATTTTACAATAAACCTACAAAATGTATACTAATAATACTGAAATCGTTATTGAGATTTTTGTTTTCTTCTCCTAGGCTCGACTTGCCGGCACACTAGTTTACCTAAAACCTTGTGTAGAATAAATTTTATTAGTTTCAAAACGAGGGAGCACATCCATACGATCAGTGCAACAACTATGAAGATGACACAGAGGACATCTAGTAGCAGAGTCTCGTACCACGTGCTGCGGATGGTGGGAAGCGAGGCCGGGGCCGAGCGGTGGCGCGCCACGTACTCCGTCCAGTAGATGGCGCTTTCCATGACTGGCAAAGGCCGATCATGAAAAAGTTTGGAAACTCTTTTTGCGCTTTGCTGCATCCTGTCGAAAGATAAGTTTGTTATAAACAAACCCACTAAAAAAAACACAAGAAAAATCTGGTGTTTTTTACGACAATAACAGACAAGAAAAAAAAACGCTTACAAATTTGATCATTAAAATATCTAAGTACTTACTTTAGAATAAATCTTTAAAAATTACTTGTACCTAGTTGGTTTATGTTTTTACGCATTGAATTGACCCCTTAGATTTTCTGTTGAATATCGGTGCTTATTTTTTACGGTACTTATTATTGTGGTCAGAACAAGCCTAGGCTTTGTGAGTACTTAATATTGAGGAAAACGTAGAACAAGCACCACTACCGTAAAAATCTTTATTTACATACACTCATATAATAGAGTAGATTAACTATAAATCATGATGTAAAAATATTTAGGTCAGTACATTCATCCATAGTTCTTTAACAAAATTTTCCTTAAAAGTTTATTAGTGCACGTGGCTTCATTAGTATTACAAACGTAAACAAGTAACTAATTATGTATTCTACTTTGTACAATAATAGAGGAAAATTATTAAAGTAAGTAGTAATGCCTTATTACAAGCTAAAAGAGGCAAAAAGTTTTAAACCTATAAATTAACCATGAAGAAAGCAAAATTTGTATATTCGTTAACTTTGAAAACTACGTCAGTCTAGTTATTTTGATTCAACCAAACGTACGGCAGCACTTTTATATGCTTGAACATATTTTTTAGAAAAAAAAATTGGTTTGCTTTTACTGCACATGCTTGTGCTATTGACTGTACATCAGCCCACATCTGTCCTCAGCTGGACACCACTATTCCAAACGGAATTGACCAAGTCAGTTACGCTTGTTAAACGGGTAGGCGATTGCCGTTTGGCCAATAATAGAGGGACTTACGTTGCTGCACGTCGCGTCGTCTTTAGCACTATTACTAAAAGATTTTTTTACAATACCCAAAGGACAAGAAGGTGTGGTGCTACTCTAATTTGGGCCGGCTTCACACGACTTTAGATGAAATAAATGTTGACAACATCACATTGTTCTGATCCCAAAGTATGTTAACTATTTCAAAAGCACTTGTTTTGTGGAAATTCGAAACAACGACGGTACCACAAACACCCAGAGCTGAGAAAATGAAGAAAAATACTTATTTTTCTACTTTAAATTGTCCGGGAATCTAAGCCAGAACCTCTGAGTTGTCGATAGATTGGAAACCAGTGTGTACCTACGCCACTCCGCCACGGAGGTCGCAATTCACGCTGAAATAGAGTACCTACCTAGGCAGATAAAACCACAGACAAGATAATACTAAACTATAAAACATAAAATTGTCTATACCTACATATAAGAAAATAATTCTTACTTCTCTGACGTAAGCTCTTGAATTGCTCCATATAAAGATTCTTCTGTCATGTGCTGGAAGTACATGAAAATGCCCAAGCCGGAAGATTTTACGGCTGCTGCGTTCGAGAACTGGTCTCCGAAGAACGGTACTGCGATAATCGGTTTCCCGCAATATGCAGCTTCCGATAAACTCAGCATCCCACCGTGAGACACAAACGCCACGACTTTCGGATGACCTGCAATTGATATACAGGATAATGAAATTTTAACCACCTTCCATAGCAATCTACAAGACAAAAAAAAGTCGTATTTTTTCTTTTGGAATAGCCTCAGATCATATAAAGAAATAGATATGAAATAGGGGCGTGGCGCGTGCGAATCCAATATGGGCAAACAGAACTATTGCACTCCGCACCGAAATATTTAATGAAAACATCCATGTAACAATAATTGTATCGGCACAATATACATTGAAGGTTTAATACTAATTACGAGTAGCTGTGTTGTGAGTACTATGCGACTGCGCAATGTATCGAGGTTTAATCGAAGCGTTTACTGCCCGACGTGTGCGTCGCGACCACACTTTGTAGCGACACACTAATTTGCACACACCAAATGACGCATTGTGTAAGCGAGTAAGTGGTAGCCGCTGTGATTGGGTCCATGTTTGTGAGCGCACCAATGAGCGTTGTAAATTGATATACCTAGTGTGATCCTTATGCTTACAGCAGTGTTATTGTAGTTGCGTTGCACACATAAATAATTCGGAGACACGGGTTCGCTAAGGATTTACGAATAATTTCATATCTCCTTCTTTATATGATCTGAGGGAATAGCCCAGTACAAAAATGTCAAGATAATACACTTAGAAAAGGTCCGGCAAAAATCTATTTTTTTTGATACGGCCTACTCACAACACTTTTTTTACGCGATGCGCATCTCATTCATTTATTACGATACCATTTTAAGTATTTGATTTTCTCTTCATACCTTAGGATTGCAAAAATTGAAAATTATGTTGCGAAAAATATTTTCGGGTAAAACTTGATTTGCATTTTTTACACATAAATGGGCTCTAAATACGATACTGAACGCCTATAAAAAGTTTTTAAGATGATGAAAAAGTCACCTGTATAGATGTCAGAAGAAAAATATACAGAGCGTACAAGAGCATTGAACAGCTGAAATCGTTTTAACTCTTGTCTAATTGTTGTAGTAATTCGGAATAGAAACATTGAGAGCTTTCCCTTGACGTGTGGTTACATTATGGTTGGTCGGGTTACTAACGGCCATTTCCAATAACCTATCTATCTTCAGTTTTGGCATATCGGAGCAACTTCTGTCTTTGTTTCTCTGGACGGCAGAAACAGAGATAGAAACTGTTTCCTATCTCCGATATGCCAAAACTGAAGATAGATAGGTTATTGGAACCGGCCGTAATTCGTATCGTCCACGTGACTTGTACCGATTTTAGTTTCTGGTTAACTTGACTGACTTTCTTAAGCAATAAGTAATTACTTCTTTATAAATACGGGGGTAAGAGTATCTGAAAGAGACGGATCCGTGTATACGGTCTTCGCGTTGCGTAGTAGGGCTAGACTTTCAGGGATTCAGTAGCTTCTGGCCTTCCGGCCGCGTTGCTCGAAGTTCAGTAGTGGCCAGTGGGTTCTGATCTAACATAGAGTAGACTTTTAAGAATGAGAATAAGAAACATTTATTGCTATTTTAAAAACGGCGGTTGTCAACTTACATTATAACTCTAGAAAAAATACATGAATAACCTTCTCAATTCTCGGTTGATATTCTAACTCATGGATTGTCATTGTCACAAAATATTAAATACATGACGTCTCGGTGTGCATTAATTATACATTCAGATATATTTGCCATTGTTATTTCATAATTAACATACGTCTCTTTTTTTAGATATCTCATATTATGTTTGTTTTTAGTTTAAAATTATGGAGGTATTTCTTTTAATTTAAGTGTATGCTCTACTATGTTTAATCATACCTACATGAGCCGTTTCATTAAATGATAAGAACCAGTTTTTATTTTGTTGATATACCTATTTATCATACGATGTACCGTTACCTGATTGCACATAATGCATCGGACTTTTTTTTGTGTGTTTAACATTTTATCAGTAGATTCAGCAATTAACGTCATTGTCAATCTACCTCTTTGCTAACCGTTTTTCTTAACTTTTGATCCGACGAAAAAATGCGTAGGTTCTCGCGTAACTATGGACCAGGTAGACCAATTTTAATGTTTTTTTTTATTGATATGGTATAGCCAGAAGTTGATCAAATTTAAATTTTTACAATCCCTCCATAAGGATTGAAGAATATGGTTCAATCAGTGACATTACGTTTTTCGTACAAAGTATAACATTTATTTGAAGTTTTTTATAACAGTGTTATACCAATTAAACAAGATCAATTAACATAATTTCCATAAAAAATGTCTAGTAGGTACCTGAGGTGTGTATAGCCCACGACCTCATGCTGTTCAGGCGACGAGTGTCTTAAAACATTTTTCAAAGAAAATATCTATGATAATACTGTTCGGATCTCGGATAATTATGCCAAAAACATTTAAAAACAAAACAATGCGTACTTAGTTACTGTCATGCTACAAATATTTTGAGCTATTTTTATTGCTTACCACCTAATGAAATAATTTTATATCATCACGTAATTCAGAGCCTCCTTCTAGCAGGATGCTATAGAAGGTTGTCCATCCTTCATCATGATCAACCTATTTCAGTCTACTTCTACACATAAGCCTCTCCAAAATAAGGATTTAGCCATAATCGTTATGAATGGCATGGTGGAAGACGTTGGTGCCCTTTTTTTGCCTTAAAAGTAGTGTGTCTTATGTCACCCAAAAGTAGGGGTGGTGCTTAATATATTTTTGCGCCAATAGGTAATACTCACACCTTAGAATACTCACACAAAATATCCAACTGCGGTAACCACTTGTTGACTAGGATGTGGTCATGCCCCACGGGAAAAGTGTCGTTCTCCCACTTCATCAAGACTTTCTGCGGGATCCTTTTGAACGCTCCTAGGAACTCCTGCTGCTTCTCAGGGGACATAGTAGACATCTCCAGGTACGAGCCAAAACTAACGTAGATCGCTCCGTGATCGGCTGTCGAAAGGAATTCCTCGATATCCTGTAACATTATAAAGAATCCATCTTGGAGAAAGTCCTTACAATTCTGTTTTTAATTATGCTTAATATTAGACAGTATTGATTTATTTAGGTCCTACACAGTAGACAGTTACACAAGCAAGGTCTTTTGTTTTTATGATATCAATATTGATTTATTGACACTATCATAGCTAGAGATGGATTGTGTATGCACCCTAACCTCTAATCTACGGGATACTTTATCATTATCACCAGCTTAAATAAGTCCACTGCTGGACAAGGGTCCTTCTAAACAAGGTGAATGTCATTCTGGACATTAGTTTACAGGCAGGATGACGACCGCAGTTGGCCAATGAGTAAAAAGACGCTGGTGACCGCGTCTGCTGCTTACAATACTTTAGTCGCCTCTTACGACACCCATATAAAGAGAAGGGTTAATGCTACTATTTTTATGTGCCGACACCACACGACACTCTCCCTACGCGATCCTAAATTGTTGAAAAGAATTGCTATAGAAATATACGTAAGAATACCGTAGTGAGATCTCTGTTAAGAATACCAGACCACACCATATTATAATATATAAGAACAAATGAAATTAGGGAATAAGGAAAATTATTACGACAATCCGATTAATAAATCTTACCTTAGGAACAGGCTTAGGAGTAGATATGTGAGCGCCGGCGATTTCAAGCAGCTGCGGCGCCAGGAGTCTGGCGCCTGTTGTCGAGTAGTGTTGGTACGAGAACATCATCTTCATCCTTTCCGATACCAGCGTATCAAAGTCAAACGACAGATCTGGTCGATGATGCTTAAAAGATTCGTATATGAACGTCTGTCTGTACCAATTAAATAACGTATTGAAAAACAAATAGCCTAGAGTTGCTTCAACTTTGCCAAACAAAGAGGGGTTAGTACCGGAACAAGAAAAGTAAAATGCGTCCGCGGCTGGATTAAATGGAATCCCGAGGCGCCGGTAAGCCCACGGCAGAAGCACATGGGACGTTATCCCGATAATTGGCGCATCGAACTGAGTCGCAGCATACACTAACCCACAGTCGCCCATGAATTGCTCCACAAAAATAACATCATATTTATTACCTTCGGCTAAGTGCGCTTTAGCGTTTTCATTCAAAAACAAAGCGTCACAATCCGAACCGATTCTCTCAGCATTATGCGTCACATGTAAAATAAAATTATTAACATGAAGTAATGAGGTATACTTATTTTCATAGTCTACCAAATTTAAGATATCCGTTGGAGGACTCCCTTGAAGGTCGACATATCTTAGGTTCGGTATGGGTTCCTTGTCGGGAAAGTTGTTGATGACTGTCACTGAGTGCCCTCGTTTTGCAAGTCCATGAAATAATGGTTTAAAAGCCATGTAGTGACTTCTGAGCGGGATAGAAACGATAGCGAGAATTTTGATTGCATCGACATAGCTAGCGAGTATCGAGAATACGATAACCTTATTCCACCACATTATAATTGACCGATCGTAATGTCATTGACCGTGAATGAACTTGAAAGGGAAAAGTACACGCGCGCTCCGTCAGCTTCGGAGCGCGGTCTGTGATTAACTGACTACTGTCTGCCATGCCAGTAACTGATATACCTAACTAGCGTCAAACAAGTTTTTGTTCTGAACAGGTGTGTTTCTGCTCCGTGATTATTACAGGAATAGGTATACGAATTTAGCTAATCGGCTGTGGTACTAAAATTGATCCAACGTGTTATGAAATAATTACATTAAAATATTGTTGAAACTGCGCAATTTAATTTTCTGTGATTAGGCTTTTTAGCTAGGTAGGTACTATTTTTAATCGATATTATAATGAGCGGTTGTTCTATATATTTACGGAACGGAGTAAATTAAATAAAATGACAATTCGGATGTATATTTCATATTAATTTATTTTACTTTACAGAATTAAATAATAATATATTTTATATACAAGGGGTTGTTCTTAAAACAGTCTTTTCTGCACAATATAAAGGCAAACCGCTAAGAAAAAGAGAAATGCAAAGAACATAATCACTTTGTCTGTAAACTCGCGACGGCCGTATTTGGTTAGCAGCTTGCTGGACTGGGATATTGAGCTAGCAGTGTTTTGTAACTCTGATTTGGTTCCCTGCAACAAAAACCATCAGCTGTAATATGAATGAATTACAAGCTGCATCGCCCCGTTGGTCTATTGGTTTAAATACCAGGCCAAGATCCCGGGTTCCCGTTCGATCCCCGGGTCGGGCAACCAAATGTTTAGAATTTACGAACATTGCTCGGGTTTGTGATCACCAACTCGCATTTGGCAAGCGTGGTGATTATGCCAGTACCCAACATGGCTGTGGTAACCTTCATTCAATGTTGGAGCCGTTTCCTGCAGTGGGACGATTTTTTTTTAAATATAATACAATGATGAATTAAACAACATATGCTTATTGAAAATAAATAATTTTATACAAAATGGTAATTGGGTTCCACAGCTTCACATCTGGACACATGCCTCCCTAAAAGGAGGGTTTTCCTATAATGGCAGGTGGATTGGCGATCGCAGTTTGGGTAGAGAAAAGACGCTGCTGCCTGTCTTCCTCTGGCACTTCTGGCAGTGCTCCTTTAATTGCCTCTTACGACACCCATGGGTAAGATAAAGGTTGTTGCTATGATACCCCCCACACTAGCGTCTTTCGAGCGTCGACGTCGAGGCAGCAACCAATCAGTGTTGACGCAACGCAAGCGCAGCGGCATTTACTTAACGCTGATTGGACAATGTCGCGACGTCGAGGCTTTATTTCTTTAACGTGCGTCGTCGTGGAGGAGGAAAGAAGGGTTAACAGATGTCCAAATCCTCCTTTTTGAGTGGTTCGTCTCCAGCAGTGGATTGATATAGGTTGATTATGATAATATGATGGCTACACGACACTAAATTTAGTAAGATTCCTTTTTACTGATTTTAGGTAAAGAATATAATACAATTCACCTAAAACCTATACACACAAATATGATAGCTGGTCTTTTTACCACGCTTTTATTAGCTTGGGTTGTATCTATCTATGTATCTATGTATGTAATGGAATCTTTGAGCATAAATTTGACCGATTTCCAGAAGTTTGATTAATTTGAAACTTTGCACACGTATCAAGGACCGATGACAATGCAATAATTTAATAACAGTTTTCCCAGTTTTCCTCTGTAAGGGGGAGTAAAAGAGATAGAGCTAGCGCGCGATGTGTATCAATTATGTTTCCTGCATAGGTTTGGACTTACAGTCGGTAAAGAAGGAATCAAATCTTATAAACTAAACTAAAAAGTAAAAAATAAATTATAGTTTAAAAAACTAAAAAACCACGCTTTTAAAACAGATTGAACTAAAAAATTAAAAATAAAACTGTAGTAATCAATTGAAAAATTCATATTTTTGTACAAAAAGCGTGGGGGGCCTGATTTAGATTGTTGTAAATATTTTATCAATAATTTACTATATCTCTGGATATCATAACAAGCACCCCACGCTTTTTGTACAATAATATGAATTTTTCAATTGATTACTACAGTTTTATTTTTAATTTTTTAGTTCTATCTGTTTTAAAAGCGTGGTTTTTAATGTTGGTAAATTAAGTTCTTTTACTGCCTTAGCAGACTAGTTACAGTTAATAATTTTTGAAGTTTATAAATTGATATCATAATTGCAATTAAGTTGCTAAGTATCATATAATGCACATAAATAGCAGTTTCAGCTTAACTGACTGTCAAACATCTGTAAAGATGTTTCTTTCGGTGTTAAGAGTGCAAAACTCCTAACATATGATGAAACAACACTGAAATAGCGATAAGAATAAGCTCGAAAAATTGTAAAGCGCCGCGCCCGGTGTGCGAGGAGACTGATTTTAACTGATTTTAACTGATTTTTAACTGATTTTAACTGATTTTCACATGAGCGATTTTAATCGGCGATTCCTCGGCGGAGTGAGCACGCGGCTGCTCGCGGCGTGCACGCAACGAGTTATTAACCGCCGCGACAAAGCCGCGGCTTTGTCGCGGCGGTTAATAACGGTCGGGCGGTTAATTAAGATCGCAGCGTGCGCGCTGCGATCTCGCTCCGCCGAGGAATCAATGCTGTTAGATGCAAAATAAACTAGTACACTGAATTTATTAGTATTTGCCCTTAGTAGCACCTTCAGGACTTTTGCATATTATTGCTTTGTAGTAGTGGTCTATAATCAATTCACCATAGCGCAAAGGTCTCCATCATTGGGTGGTCAGCAATGATGGGTGCAGGTATTATCACTTCACTTGCCAAATGCAGGTTGGTGATCACAAACCTGGGGTCTTATTCAGCTATTTCAATTGCAGTTTGATTGTGACTAAATTGGGCGATTTTGACATTTAGCCCATACTAGAACTGTCAAAAACCTGCTATTCAATTACGATTATGATACGATTTGGTTACGCGAATTAGGGGCCTGAGCAATGTTTGAAAATTCTTAACTCTTGTTGCACAGTGGCACAATACTTAAAAACCTAGACCATTTGGGCGTTTTGCTTTGTAGCTGCAAATGTATAGATTTAAAAAAAACTTACATGTACTGTAGAACTTGAAGATACTAAATTATCTAGTGTGTCCTGGCTCCTCTGAGTTGTGTCTGCCAGTTGCCGGCTGATCGACAAGAGCTGTTCTGTCACCCCTACAAATAACTATCAATACAAGTAACCATAGTATAGTATAAAGTACTAAATAAAATAATAATTTTTTTATAAATGTATTATTGTTCTTTTTTTTCTTTCTTCCTAAATCAACCGAGTAAGTTAAATGCAGATACAGTACAGATCAATGCCAATGTAGATGCCACTGGAAAAATATTTTTAAAAAATTTCCTTGTATTTAGGACTTTCAATTAGATTACAAATCATCATCATCATCATCCTCAGCTCACATCACCCCACTAAACTGGACATAAAAATCTTACATAGAATTCTAATAAGCTTGGTAGCCGGGCCCATGAGCCTTTATATTTAGTGTTTACATTTTAATACAACATATTTTATACAACTGTTAAATTAAATCAATAATGAACTGAGTTAACGCTTCAAACCCCAAGCGACAACCGGTTGTCGTGATAACAATTGATTTTAATTGTGTCTGGAATAACTCACGATCAAGGGATTAAGCAACATTTTATGTCAAATTACCTGTTGACATTTTCAACAAGCCATCTCTGTCAACTTTCTTCTTCCGTTGCTTTACTCCCGACTCATCTCCTTCAGCTGACTTAAGTAATTCCTCTCTTTGAGCTTTCTCTATAGCAAACATTGATCTAATGTTGGCTTCTTTAAAATCTTTTAGGAGACTGTAATAAAAAACATTTATGTTAAATAAAGAAAAGTATACATCTGGTTAGTTTGTTGATAATTTTTGTATAGTTTAATGGCTGAAGTAAAAATAATTACCCTGCCAATAAATGCCTTTGGGACTCTAACTCAACAATATATTTTTGATCACCGCTATCCTTTCCGTACAGCTCTAGACTTTCCATCTCTTCCCGAAGTCGATTAATCATAGTCCTTCCTTTTTCATTTAGTTCATTCAAAGTTTCCATAGAATCTCGGCATTCTAAAATATCCTGAAAAAATCAATAATAACAAACAATATCATTACACAATATTGCACAAAGATAGTCACAGATACAAGTATCATCTACCTTGATCAAAATTTGGAAAGTATTTAGTTTTTAAATGATAATTACCTGTATCATCGCTTTGAGTTGAAAATGATATTTTGCTAGTTTTTTCACATAGTTTTGATAAATTAAGTCGGGATTTTCTAACTTTGTAAATAACTTGTGATAGGTTTCTGAATTGGTCAAATCCATTTTGATGTTCATTTTATCGACAAATAAATAATTTTAATTTTACAAAATCAACAAAACAAATCCCAATTTTTTTTTATTCTCAAACGTCAATGTGTGACGTGACTGACGTGTACTGTCACTTAACTTTTTTTCTGTTGTTTTTGTTCCTTTTGGAACTGGATAAGGTCTAAGGCTATAATGCCATGTCTTTAGTGCGAATTCAATGATACGCAATAAATACATAAAAGATCATAAATACTAACTTACTTACACATATCCTATTTTAACCCTAAACTAACCTAACTCATTGAAATGTATGGTTAATACAGGAGTCTTACATGAGAACGTGGATCCGTGTCAAATAGGAGCCTTTGATTATATTATTATAGCCAAAGATAGGAGCCACGGACCTTAGGAGCGCCTTTCCTTTTTATTACTTTTAATTGATGTATCCTACTTACTGACACATTATTATAACAATGCCAATAAATGCCGCGTATGAAAAATTACAAAAACTCAGAAACAGAGTCCATTTTTCCCTTCTTGTTTTCCGGACAAAACTCCACTGTCACTCAACGAAAAAAAAAAAAGTAAAGAATCAATAACCTATACAGCCACTATTTTCTACATAAAAACGTTGCAAGTTGATTGGTACTTACATTTAAGGTTATTCTAAGTTACATTGACAAACATAGCTAGGTTAGAGAATGTCGAATGCACAATAAGTACCATATTATAATATGGGATGGGAATATGGGTGGTGGATCTACCTCCTAGTGGTCCACCGTGGGCATAAACTTTATATATACATTTTGAAGTAGGTTGGTTAGCTATCGTGTGTAACCATTGTAGTTTGAACTAGAAAACGTCCTTTTTCTAAAAACTTGGGAGGTTTGCGCAAGTAGCTATAAGTATCCATTCCGATAGGTACTTTTATTTACTCGATTCAAACGATACTCTGTAACCTACAGATATTTCACTGCAATTTATTTGCAGTTAAAATAAAAAGTTTGCATATACAGCCCTATCCGTTTTAACCAAATTATTTCAATAAAACGACAGCCTAATTATAAAATGCATTTAATAAATTCAATAAAACGACAGCCTAATTATAAAATGCATTTAATAAATTATTATCATCTATGTATAATACTGATCATGAAAAACCTTCGTGCACGAATGTAAATTTAGTTTTTGTCGTCCTGGAAATATATTTAGACTTGCTTTTCAACAATTTGACTAACTTCTTTGGTCCACAGCAATACAAATCCAAATGCGTTCTGTAACAAACAAATCAAATTAAATATGACTGCAATAAGGTGTTATATTTTGAAGGAGTTAACAATTCAAGAACTATGTTACATAAATCTCTAAATAAGCACTAGTACCTAGATAGTGCCAGTTGATCAGAGAAGAATTATCGCATGCAACTAAGTAATATGATAATTGATAAACAAATAATATCAGTATTTAAACTTGAAAAATTATGTCTCAGGTGGGACTCGAACCCGCATCTCCTCGCATACCGGGCGCGGCGCTATATCATTAGGCCCCCGAGACACTGCGTCGCCGAGAGAAACATCTTTACAGATGTTTGACAGTCGGTTAAGTCTTTCGGGTGTTAAGAGTGCAAACTCCTAACATTTGATGAAACTACGCTGGCTTACAGCGATAAGAATATGCTTGAAAAAAATAGGTAAAAAATCTTTTTAAGTTAAACGGTTTTATGTTAAACATACATTGCAATGTTTAAGATAAATGTACTAAAAACCAAAAAATAATAAAGTAGATACAGTCGTGGGAATTATAAACATATGCATAGACTAGACTAAAATAAAACCGTGGGGCACGTCAATTGTCTACAATCGTTGATTAAAATGTTTGTTTTGTAATGTTACACTATAATTAGGCAGTTGTTCAACCGACAACGATGGACGTGTGATAAGTAGGGCTAGAATGTGGAAACCTTGTCTCAAAATTGCAGACGTGCCCCACGGTTTTATTTTAGTCTAGTCTATGCATATGTTTATAATTCCCACGACTGTATCTATTTTATTATTTTTTGGTTTTTAGTACTTTTATCTTAAACATTGCAATGTATTTTTAACATAAAACCGTTTAACTTAAAAAGTTTTTTTACCTATTTTTATTTTCTAGTTTTTATTTTTTATTTCGCATTCTGTTTAATTCATTTAGTGCTTCATTATTGCAAGGTTTCTTGCCCGTTAGTTTATTGCAGTCCAACTCCTCTATACGTAGTCCCTGCAAAGATCTTACTAAAACCTACGTTATCCGCCATTTTGTAGCGGCCGCCATCTTGTATTTCAATTTTTTATAGTATATTGTATTCTGCTTGTTGAGCCCTTTCATTTGATACCCATATTGATGGGATTGATAAAACCTACGTTATCCGCCATTTTGTAGCGGCCGCCATCTTGGATTTCAATTTTTTATAGTATATTGTATTCTGCTTGTTGAGCCCTTTCATTTGATACCCATATTGATGGGATTAATAAAACATAAATTATCCGCCATTTTGTAGCGGCGGCCATCTTGAATTTATAATGATAATGAATAAACATAATTGTATTGTCACCAAAATCCAAAGTGTATACAAAATTTCAGATTAATCGGTTGACAGGAAGAGGGTGAAATTTGAATTACTAAATTTGACCCAAGAATAATAAATAAAACAAACGGGGTGAGCTAAATAATAAATAAATAAATAATAAAACCGTTTAATAAAAATCCACGCTTTGACGTAGTGTCTCGCTCGGTGGCTTAATGGTATAGCACCGCGCCCGGTATGAGAGGAGACGCGGGAAAAATATCATATAAAGTAAACAATCAATAGTTAATTATAATACTAGATAAAAATACTTTGAAACATGCATATTGAATACTTACTGAGGGTATAAATGAACCCAATAACCAAAAACTCGATCCCAATGTGGTCTCCCTCTCCGCACCCTACAACCCAACAGCGGATACTCCTTGGCTATACTATATTCCCCAACATTGTTTCCTTCATTACTAACGCCTTTAGCTAAGTAACCGTCTCTTCGTTTATTAGGAGTCAAGAGTGTTGCTTTCTCGTCTTCAGTAAACTCTCTTTTCATATGCGCGACACCTCTCTTTTCATTAAAGGTAACTAAGTGTATATTGTCTTCATTTTGTCCAGATTTTAAGTTCTCTTTAGTGTTCGTGACGTATAGTTCTATGTGTAGGCGATCGGGTCTATTGGAATCTCGCAACCGCATCATCGTCTTGGTAGCTAGGTTAGCAAGCCACGTTATTTCTTCTTCGTGTCTCACTATCCATATGAGGTGAATCCTGCCCGGCAAATGCTTTTTCGGGTGCCTACAAGAAAAATGTAGATAAGTTAAGCATATAATTTTGGTATTTAAATTTGAATTCAAGATCTCTTTTCTGATATAAATTACGGTTAATAAGATAAGAAAACGTTACAAGAGTAAATAATACAGTTTGTCGTAGGTTATAATAGATATGTATATCCCGCCGAGACGGTCAATAAGTTTTTACATGTAAAATATCTTTGAAATACACCAGCAGTTACAAGAATTACTTTCAGTATTTGGTTAAGTGGTTTTAACTACAGATGCTATTCCTGTCTAAGTGGGAAAGTTGGCGGCCGCCGATATCGAGGTAGGGGGTCACCCAGTCACCCGAAAAAACAGATTTCAAATAATTAGGAATTTTGAATAACGTAAATATTTTACTTAAGCATATCCCGTAGCAAAGCCACAAATGGTGTGATGCCAACGCCGGCCGCTACACATATCGCCACTGAACTACTCGCAACTCCTTCCATTGGGCTCGAGAACGGGCCATCGATTAGGACACTGAAAACAAGAATTATCTTTTGTAATAAATAATCATAATAATTAGAATGTCTTCTTATAACACCTAAGTATAAATTCACAAAAATCAGTATATTAGTAAGTTTATCGGTTGTCTAGTACCCCTAATATAACCTCGTTTTCTGGGTTTCTTCGTGCTAACTGGCACGTCTGACACTGTGTGACCCAGTGTATTTTGCGAAAAACATTTGGTATGGATATTGTGAACAAACTAACTTATTGCTTAGAATTAAACGTATTTATTAGTTTTTTAGTAGGTATGTCGAGGTTTTTACGAACTATCTTTAAATACTTACCCTTAAATCCCTAAATGATAGGGACATCAGTTAAAAATAAGCGCCCTGCTCCAATCTTTTTAATAATTATTCTATTTTGAGATGGGATTATTTGGGCTCTCGTAAAAAGCTAACTTTTTGAGTGTAATAATACATGGTATTATTGTAAGAAATATAAATGGGATAAAGGACTAACTCAGGCGTAATTTAAACCCACTTATTTTTTTTACAGAACCCTCGGTGGGCGTGCTAATAATTGGATGGTTCTTCTATATTATTATCTAAACTGACTAACTATGAATGCTGTTTATTAGCACCATAAGGATCATTTATTTATTGAAACAGTGACACGATTGAGTACTCAAAGATCTATCTACGGCCGGGCAACCAAGAACCAACATTTAGGCGTGCTTACCTAAGTCCAGCAGAACCTCTATCTAATAACAGCCTCTCTAAAGCTTCAGTCCAATCTCCCTTCACTCTTATCCATATAACGAAATCACTTTGACTAGATTCGGGTATCTGAAACATAAACATTTAAAGTTGTTTGTTTTGATTTGAAACTGCATGAGTATGCTTGATATTCTTTGGCTTGAGAACATCGCGGCCCGTGGTTAAATTCAATCTCTATTACTCCATTATAATAAGAATGTTTCTGATCTTTTAGATCATGTCAACTAATGAATTGGATTTTGGCGCATGTAAGTACATAACAGTGTTTGTTAAGGCTTCGATATCTTGATTGACATTCTGATCAACTCATCTATCAACGCACAGCTAAAAGCATGGGAAGTATCGTGCGGTCTTCCTATTGGCATAACACTAAATAAATGTCGTCATCATCATTAAAGATAAAGATAAATGTGGACAACATCACATACATTGTTCTGATCTCTATTTGAATAACTATTTAAAGCACTCGTATTTTAGAAACCAGTAACAACGAAGGTACCACAAACACCCAGACCCGAGAAAATGTACAAAACCATTTTTTTTCTACATCGACCTATCCGGGAATCGAACCTGGTACCTCGGAGAAGGCGATACCTTGAAAACCAGTGTGTACGCCACTCCGCCACAGAGGTCGTTGTGGTAATGATACTGAGGACATATAAATAACAGCAACACTGCAGGATGGTGCCTGTATTAGTCCGCTGGACACGGGCCTTGCCATTTGCTGGTATTTCGGTTAGCGATAGCAGTAAGGCCAATTGTAGAGAAAAGCCTTCTTTCTACAGTACTCCTTTAGTATCCTCTTACGACACCCTCAGGAAGTAATGAAGTTGTTTTTATGTGCCAGCAGTAGTGTAGCCACACTATTTATACTAGGGATGCATCCGAAATCGATACCGATACCGATATATCGGCGATACTTCGGGTTTGCCGATCGATATATCGGCGGTATTTTTATGGCAGATTCAACAATACTTTTAAAAAAATGGCGCAGATGTACTTTAGTTTCCAAATGAGTTCTGTCGCATCTGAGAGACTATTTACCACCGCAGGTCTTATTCAAACAGACTTGCGAAATCGCCTTTGCCCGCAAAACGTAAGAACTTCAAGTTTATATACTGATATTATAAGTGCAATTAAGTTGCTAAATTTTAAATAAAGTAATTACTTTGTTTTTTAAATAAAAATTTTATAAATGTTAATTTTGATTACTAAAACTATCAATTAATTGTGTTTTATTTATTCTACCTTCCTTTTTGAATTCAATAAGCGTATCGCTATCGGTATTAGTATCGCCGATATCTATAAGAGTATCGGTATCGGTATCGTATCGGCAAAAAGGCGTATCGAGGCATCCCTAATTTTTACACGGTGCATTTTCAACCACCTGGAAAACGAAACCCACGTTATGTGACCATTATGTGTAACATATTGGCAGTGTTATTTTAATATTTTTTTTTCAATGTTGTTTAATTAAATATAAAATTTTCGTTCAGCTATTTATTTTGAAACATGCTGTGACACACAGGGATGTAGCTGTGTAAGGTTAATTCATACGGGACCCCGCCGCAGCAAAATACATATTACGTCAGTGCGCGAGACAGCGTGTTACAAATTTAAAAGTCTGAAACAATATTATATTATTATTATATTTTTCAAAAAACCATGATTGCCATGATGTTAAACATATTGGTCGCATAGCGTGGGCTTCTTTTTCCGGGTGGTTAAAAATGTACCTACCGTATACGAGTATACAGGATGAAATTTTTCTCCACCTTCCAAATTTTAATATATCAATCTTCGAGACAAAAAACAAATGACGTATTTTTTTTTGTATAGCCCAATACAAAAATGACAAGATAAAGCACTTAGAAAATGTCCGCCAAACATCTAAAATTTTTGATACGGCAGCCTATAGCAACACTTTTTTATCAACACTCATTCATTCATTACGATACTATTTATAAGTTTTTGATTTTCCCTTTATACCTTAACTGGTCTAGGACCGAAAAAATTGAAAACTAGGTATATCGCGAAAAATTATTTCGGGTGACAACTTGATTTACATTTTTTACTTCATAAATAGGCTCTAAATACAATACTGAACGCCTATAGAAATTTTGGAAAGTGGTTAAAATTTCATCCTGTATAAATGTACAGAACGCCCCATTGGTCTAGTACAGAACTAAGATCTCGGGGTTCTGGGTTCGATTCCCGGATTGAGCAACAAGATTTTAGAATTTTCGAACATTGCACAATACTCGGGTTTGCGATCACTAACCCCGATCACTAACCCTTTGGCGATCTCAGTGATTATGCCTGTACCCATCGTTGGTTTAGTAGATATTGGACCTATTCGCAAAATGACCTGCAGTCGTTTTTGGGCTTATTCGCAAAATCCCTCATTCTAAAAATGCCCTATACTTAAAATATCTTATTATACTTTGGACTCATTCGCTGAAAGACTTATTCTTGAAATGGCCTATATTTATGTAAGTGTTCGCTTATGGTAAAAATATGTATTTTTGTTTTTTGATCATAAAAAAGTCCAGGTGGTACGTATACGTCCTCTAAATTTCGGAATGCTAACTGGTCTGTATGCAAATACCTTTTCCGCACTTTATACAAACTGTCCGTTTTTGTATGAAAGGTAGGCAGTTTCGCACTGACATTAGGTAAATCTCTAAAATGCTTTTCAAAAATTCCTTTTATTGGCCGTAAAATCCTGCATACCTCGTTTTTTAGTCTATTTATTTCCACAAAAACAGAACAGATTCACAATAATGTTGAGATTCTCTGAACTCGACTATTGATAAATTAATTTATCGTCATAACATTAACATGATATGAAAAGTCTATGAATTCAAAACTATTCATCAAATACTAATTATTGGCTTTATACCGAAAACATTAAAAAATGCTTATAAATCATTTGTTACCTTATAGTTACCAATTATTTGCTGTTAAACTTAAAGCTAATAGGAATTTCAAAAAGTCAGTCCTTTTAAGAATAGGTCATTTCACGAATAAGGCATTGTAGGAATGAGTCTTTTGCAGAATGAGGTATTATGCGAAAAGGTCTATTTAAGAATAGGTCATTTCGAGAATAGGTCGTTTTTTTTGGCGTAAGCCATTTTGCGAATAGGTCCAATATCTACTAAACCCCATCGTTGCTGTGGTAACTGAATTTAATAATGATATTAAGTAGTCCATTCCCTGCAGTGCGATGATTATAGGATTTTATTTTAATGAGTTTGCTATATCAAACCTTAGCGATAGTAAAGGGATGCCATTCCAGCAGCGAAATGTCAAGGCACTGCAGCAGCACATACTGCCCAGTGCGGCAGGTGAAGCGTTCATGGGGACAGCTTAGTGTCAGGCTTATAGTCCGCCCGGCCATGTAGGTCACCTGCAAATTGCGATTGAAAATTGGATAATGTCTCGAAAACAAATACAGTATAAACTGATAATGGAACTCCAGCCCTTCAGACTTTTAGACTCTGTGAGAGAGATTTAAAGTATTCTGAATCTAAGCCTATTATAGTAAGTATAACTTGATGGATGTGATGTGTCCAGAATCCGGCTACTGGCTGAACTACTACTGCTCTGACAATAACACTGAAATCGAAATTTCTATCTGTAATTTCATAATATGCAAACATTTTTGTCTTCGTTTTCTTTATCGTTTTCATCATCATTGCCCTTATATAAATCCATTTGTGGACACATAAAAGAGGATTTTGAAACGCTTGGCAGGCGGCTTAGCACCCGCAGTTTGGCATTTTGGAGGGAAAACGTTGTTGCCTGCCTCCTAATGTCAGTTTTCCTTAGTCGCCTAAAACGACACCCATTAGGAAGGGTGACGGGTAAAGCTTTTTAAACGTGCTGGCACCAAAGACGTTGCTTCTTCCTATCCTACCCTATCCTTCAATCAATAATTGTATGGTGTCAGAGTTTTCTAACCAGCCTATTAGAGGCCTCTGACGTAACTTGTCTTCACGACTTGTTTTTCGACAGAAGCCTGGACGATCAGTTTCTTGGCCAAGCCAATTTACAATCCACATAATGATTTTAAACTTTCGCGATTTAAACACATAATATTATTTAAAGTACACTAACGGGTAATTTAAATATAATACCTATTTAGGTATTTACCCGACGTTTCGACTGGATTGCACCAAACCGTGGTCACGGGCCGAGAGTCAGCCGAGAGTCGGTATTTAGGTATACCTTTATAATATTTAACGCGATAACGACTCGTTAGTGTACTTTAAATAATATTAAACAATCCCCATTTTGGTAAAAATCTTCTTGTAAAAGGTTACTTCTTCGCATAGTTTTGTGTGCCTGCAATCCATCTACTTAACTTTATTCGTCCTTAAATACCACATTGCTGTGTGTCTGAAATGGGTATTTTAGTTAGGTATCGCCCCATATCTTGAAGCATTACAGTTACAGAGCAAATTCCCTCCAATCCAATAATACGTGTTCGTAAGAGGATATGCATAATTTAATCGGTCTGTATTATGGCCGGGATTGTGCTATAAATCGCACCGCTGTGTATTGCCGATAATACGTAAATTACAGCACAATTAGTGCTCTGCAGGTACACGGTACAATTATGTAGGTGTACGAATGTATTGCATTTCGTTTCAAATGTTAATATGACTGAATTAAATTAGATTAATCCGTGCAGTACCTAATCCACTACTACAGGATCTCAAAGAAACAAAAGTTTAGGACCTATTATTGTTTTCCAATCCATTTTATTCATAATTAACCTATAATGTGGAGACATTATAGGTTTTTTGTGTTATTCTAGTAGTAGAATAACACAAAAAACCGTGTTCAGATGATAATTGAAGCCATTTTTCTGTAGGGAGACTTCTATTCTACAACGGAGCTACTAAGGACCAATGTATTGCATTTTTTCAACGGTTTCTCTGGCATACCTAGGCAGCATTTGATCACAGGTAAAGGTAACGTAAATTATTGTTTTCATTTTTTTTTTATAAAATAACTCTAGTAGGTAGGTATAGATATCGTACCAAAGCGATAGATAGATATCGTTTAACGTTGGTAAGAAATCTTTTTATTAAAAGCTTAACATTATTTAAACGAAATGTTCTGACTAGACATTGGCAAATAGTGCAGAAATTTGTTACAAAATAACGAAAACATTTTTAATTTACTTTGAGGCGTCTAAAGCCTATAGTCGAAAAAATTGATATTAATCCATAAATTTCCAACTAACAAAAAAACTAACTTACCTCTAATATATTGACCCTCGCTCGGTTTCTTGACAATATTCTCCAAAGGAGGTCCATTATAAAACAACTCAGGGGTAAAGCCATCCACAGCCAAGTCTGAAAAATTACAATACGTCGAAAATGCACCCTTGAATGTATTTGTTTTACATATATTGCAATATCTACCGCCCAGGTGACTAAGTTGTAAGTAGGTACTTTATTAAACATAAAACCACCAATGATAACACTCAGTAAGCAATAAACATTTTGATTTGATTTGAATCGAAATATTTGAGAACCGATAGCAGATCACTTCTATCAACTCTGATAGATATCCACTCAGCAAATGCAGTCTAACGGACTATAGGTACTTCGTGTAATGTAGGCATAATCCCTATTCATCCTCGTCTGAATAGGCATTGTATTTTGTTCCCACGAAGTAAATCCATCATTTAGGATTCAAGGTTGTAGAGTTTATGTTTGACTATCCACAACAAACATAAACTCTAAATTATAATTATGTTCACCCTACTTTATGAATATGGTACAATTACGTATGACTTTGAAATAGCTCTTCATTAAACGGGATGCGAAAATCGCTTAAAAAAATTCATGATCATCCTTAAATGAAGTCAAATTTAAGTGGTCAAATTGAGTGTAGGTATCCTATAATTAGAGACATTAAAAAAACTTAATGCACTCTTATTGTAACTGCAAGCTCTTTAAGGACGCAACAATGTATGTAGAGTAAAATAAAAAAAATTGACGACCATTTGGATCAGCGGTAGTAAACGCTGCTTCTGAGCCATGGGTCGCGGGTTCGATCCCCGCACAGTACAAATATGTGCATGAACATGTCTGTTTATACTGGTCTGATGTTTTCTATGTATTATAAGTATGTATTTACAAAAAAAGTATATAAGTAAGTTTATCGGTTGTCTAGTACCCCATACGACAAGGTACTTAATTAATAGTAGCTTAATTTGGGACTAGATGGCTCTGTGTGGCCCAGTGAGGCATGTCTTAAATATTATTATTATTATCATAATGATTTTATTAAAACTTAACTCCTCAAATCATTTTGTGATTGACCTTTCTATTGATCCGCCTATGAATGATATGATTATTACATAATCATTATTATAGCCATTCACAGAGAAGACCACTTTTGAACATGAGCTTTTTTTTGTATTAACAATTAACCATGGAGGCTACAAAAATACCGATGGCGAATACCTACTTGAAACAATAGAAATATCTCATCAACACATCTACATCAGTTTAGAAGATAGGTTTCTCCAATAGGAAGGAGAGTATGGCGGTGCTTCCCGTCTTCTTATGGCGGTATTCCTAATACCATCCGTATTAGACAATGTATCTACTTCGACGCAAATTTATACCACTTGCCCGGCAATATGTTAAAAATTTGCGAGGAAACATAAAGTTTTCCAAAACACTGGAATTACATCAACCCACGATTATAGAATATGATCTGGTTTCCCTGTCTGGGATGCGGTGGCCATCACTGAAGCATAAGCATTAACCAAGCCAAACCCGGCATAAATAAATGTGACATCACATACTTATTTCGGGGTCAGCACAATGTAACTACTTGAAGCACATGATTTGTGGAAATCAGATACAACGAAGGTATCACAAATACCGAGACCCGGGAAAATTCGGAAAAAAACCTTTCTTTCTACATTGCCCGGTCCGAGATTCGAACCCTAGACTTCGAAGCATCGACACCTTGAAAACCGGTGTGAACGTCAGTCAGCCACGGAGGTCGTCAAACAACGGGTCTGAATCCTAACATATTATTAAGTTTATATTAAAAATGACTAAGCCTAAATTAATTCGCCAACTATCTTAAATAATGTATGTTAGGAGGAAATTAGATGCAGGTTCAGCAATGTCGTTTGGCGGAGTACGACGACGGCGTAGAGTAGCCCATTCCGATCTATTATCCTAATATATTCAATTACCCAGAGTGAGAACTTACAACGCTAGTAGAGCACTTCATGTCTGGAGACGCTCAGACTCTTTAGTTGCTATTGGTGACATGAAACGATGATATTAGCACAAATAAGATTAGCTTATAGACTGTGATAGTACTTACCTACCTAATAACATTTTTTATCATGACGTTGTTTTTGACATTGTATTATTATGAATAATTTATTTAGGTAGATACTAGGTACTTGTGTTTTGAATTGACTGTTACGGAACCAATTTTTGCTTATTTAAAAAAAACTGATGTAATCACATTTTTATTTAATTAAATTCTAATGTTGTGTCTTAGTACTCATAATTTACAAGCTTTTAAGAGCTTGCAACACAGCAAGGCATGCGTTCTAACACACTGTTCCGCCTACACATGATTTGAAGTTTAATTTAATTTATTTAGTGATGAATACATTTTATGTCAACCAGTCGATATAATAAAACAACTTTATCATATTGTAATTTCTAAAATAATAAACGATTCGTTGTTCTCTGTAGGGCCCTTGCACTGCATGGAAGAATTCATTACGGGAACTGACAACGTCAAGATTGATAAGTAACAGAAATTACTCACATGAGATTTTATAGAGACGAATTTTCGAGGGACTTTTGAAGAAAAGTTTGTTAAATATGTAGTGTCACTTGCATCTTGGTCGATGACTTCTTCTTTTAGGACTCCACTGAAACAAAAATAAAGTGTTATTTATAAAACTTCAATATTGAAGCCACAATATCTGCTAAGTATTTAATAATAATACTCCCCGCTTGAACTACTTGTTATATACATATACAGTAGGTACACGTTATATAGCATGGGCAGAATCTAATACGTATAAAAATCTAATCTACCTTTGACACGAATTTTTTATCAAAATTCGATTAGAATTTTAGGCGCAAATGCGTAACAGACAGATAGTTTTTTTTTAAATCAACCTATAGCATCCCTCTGCTGGGCAAAGGTCCCCCCCATACTCCGCCACTGGTCTCTAATTGCCTACGACTCCCATGATTCCCCCGTCAGCCGGACCAAATCGTCACACCACCGTTTCTTAGGTCTACCTCTTCAGCGATAGCCATCCTCAGGTACCCAGACAGAGTTACTTTCGCATTTATAATATTAGTAAGGATTGGCGATGGTGAGGAATCCGCGTTTCACAGAACACTTGATATTAAAAATCTTTCATAAAGTTGACATGAAATATTGTATTTAGATCTCCCCGAATGAATAAATAAGATTAACAATCCAACATTCATATGGCTCTGTCATCTCCCAATTTGGCGTTGGCCTACTATATAGCCCTTGGCGTGTCAATGTAAAATGAGTCATTGTCGCTGACTCAATTTCAATACAAAGTGGACGCTCTCTGTTTTAACAATAAATAATCTTAATTTGTACGGAGTCGTGCTTTTTTGAGCATTACCTACACAAAGTACAGGCTTAGGCTTAGAAATTATATTGTTTTAGTTACGAAATTTCGAAACAAAATGTTTGTGTCCAATACAAAACTTGGCCCTCTGCTTAGGTAAGGCTTTATAGGCGGTAATACTTATTTTTTATACTTATTTTAATCTAATTACTGTTTCTTTTTATAAGACTGTTGAATAAATAAAAAAAGGTATAGTCTGTCTTACCCATATCTTACCAAATTTATTTTAACTTACCTCAACGGATGAATGATCAACAAGACCAAGAACAGCATATAGAGTTGATGAGTATACCAGAAAGCGTTGTAGAGTCTCCGCCGCACCGCCCTCAAAGACGTCAGCCCCATGCTCAGAATTATAAAGAGCATGGAAACACCGGTCAAACCTGCTTGACTCATCAGCAGATATAGAGGATTCTGGGATACAAAAATAGGCAGTCAAGCTTTCTGCTGGTCAGGAAGTAAAATAGATATTGTTTTATATCACTTTTAATACGACTGCCAAACCAAAAAATATGTTTTTGTGAAAAGGCAATAGTACTTTGGCCACGACTTCGTACGCGTGGAATTTTTGAATTTGGAACAACCCCTCAAAAACCTTTACGATATTCCAAGGTAAAAAGTAGCATATAATCTGTCAGCATGTAATCTATCTGCGTGCCGTATAACATCTGATCTATTTAGGCATTTTGACGTAAGTATATGTACATTCTGGATGGGTGTAACTTTCGCATTTACTATAAGTACTAACGGTTCCCGCCACGTTCCCGGGATACCGTACGTGTGGAAATTAAAATTATTCCACGGGAACCGTACTTTCTCTGGAATAAAATGCTATTCCAGCCTGCTATTACGAAATTCCAGTTCAGCCTTCTTTGCGTGAAATATTTCCTCACAATTCACAAACTTTCGCTGTTTACAAAATTATAGTAATAAGTTAAGAAATATTTTATTCCCCCGTGCCTACAGCTTTATCTCAGAAAAGTTTACAATTTATATCAGTACACAACAAACATTTGTTTAAACTTTCAAAGTTTCAAACTTTAGAAGCTAACCTGATTTTTATAGTTGGCGAAGTTTATGTCACTTCTTTCCTCGTCGTAGCCTCTAGAGAAATTCCACAAGTTCACGAAGTGAGATACAGAGTGTACCACTGAAAGAAATCATTAAAATAGAAAAGACGACTTCCATGGTCGAATAGCATATACACAGTATTCTTAAAAGATTCTCTAGCTCTGAGGTTCCGGGTCCGAATTCCAAACGGTACGTAGAGGGAATCATTTTCTACTTTGCCTCGACACTCGGCGAAAGTAATAGTAAGTTACAGTGGTACCAGAATAATGTACCAGTGGTACCAGTAATAATCCAGAATTTTGTCCTCTTTTTTTTTATTTGTTTATTCATTAATTTAATTCTGCCTTAATACTGCTTTAGGTAGCCAACACAACAACGAACATAATATCTATACGGAACGTTGTAATAACGGAAAATAACACAAAACGCTCCGTGTAATTTATGAGCAGACATCTTATATGAACAAACAAAGTGTGATCTCCCCCAGGTTCTACAGGCACAAAAGCAAGTCATAAGCGCTGGTGACGCCATTAGCTTTCGTCTCGAGGACATAATGGTGCCCTGGAACAAGCCTTTTAGGTTTAACCGTGATTTAGTGTTCAAACTACTTTGGTTTCACGCAACTGCACAAATATTATGAACGGTGCGCTGGGGACTCATGAAACTATCGTTTGTTATTTTGCATTTAGTATCGTTGCCGTGATTTATACACCCATAAAATTGTACGGCACATAAATAATAAACGTTGTTTCGGTTGTATAAGTATGATCTAATAAATTTACAAAAATATATCGGATCAAACAATATACTTTTTACAATAAGAGTTATGAATCATCTCCACAATTCTGAAAACTGGTATCTTATATCTTATTCGACGTACGTAAGCGTCCATTTTTCATGATTCATCCCAAAAAAAAAGCCCAAAAATGTTAGAAGTGGATTGTGGCAAATGGTAGAACTTTATGATCTTTGAAATTAGAAAATTATTTCTTTTTCATTTAAAATAACTGAATGACAGTCTTTATGAAAATTTCAAGTTACTTAATGAATTACTAACCAGCAAATAACACTAATGTGACAGCAACAGTCATATGTAAGCTCTTCGCCTTCTCCAGCCAAAAGAAGAATACACCAGGACATATTCCTGAGAGAAGGCGATAGATAATCAGATTCAGTTTCTTGCACAGCGGGAGTAGCACCAGAGCAGAACTTAGATTTATAACGGTCGCAGTGCCTCTAGATATACAGAGTCCTATCTGAAAATAACATCATCCTTCAGTCGATACGATTCCAGAAAATCGAAAACTGCTACTTAAAAAATAAGAGATTGAGATTTACGTATTTCTGATAATTTATCAGGAACTATAGTCACAGTACTTACCCCTAAAACTCGCCTCAAATAATGAAACTGGGGTCCTTGGAGATAATAAATAAAAGTGCTATAGAAAAGGTATAAGACTAATGAGATCCATGATATCTGAAACAAAAACAAAATGAAATTTTAAGTTCTACTTGCATTTTAAATTGACCACGATATAAAAAAAACACAGAACACACTGTCTATGACGTAACGAGTTCATCATTCTTTGCTCAGTCTACTTTACGAGAGGTTTTTTCTAAATTAAATTCCAATCCTGTAGTCCATCGTATAATAAACAAAGATTTAAAAATAAATCTAAAAAAAGATATTCAATGTGAATTGTAGATGTATGTTTGTTTCTCTATCACGCCAAAACGGCTGACCAAATCTGGATAAAGTTTTTGCATGAAAGTGGGCAGGCTACTTTTAATCTCGGGAAAGAACGTTTCCCTTGGAATATTATCTGCACGCGTACGAACATCTAGTACCTAATTTAAATGTAGCCTGCTCGTATTAAGTTACTTTTTCAGCCTTTCATTCACTCTACATTAATATTTAGTCCTGCCTCATTCTCAGTTTTGTAAACTGTAACTACAAATATTAAGCAAACTCTAGACAGAGGAGTCTACCAAGTTTCCATTTTCGAAGTGTGAAGTGCGAACACAAACATCGTATCCGTGGGCGACGTGCGTCGGACGTGTAAAGCGATGTCTAGCTCTACTTCAGACGGCATTCAGGTTGTACGTATCCGCTATTTGATAGTTACTCACGTCGCCTAGTGCCTTCAATGAACGCGTGCGTGAATAGTTCGGTTCGGACTTCGGATGCTGCCACACTACCATCGTTAACGAGTTTAAGAAGAAAAAACTTATTAGTTTTTCATTGGCAAGTTAACTACCTTAAATACGTAAATGCGGGTTACTTTAGCTATCAGTTGCTATCAGGTAACTTTGGTACATTGGTCTTTTGGATTTTTTATGATTGGAACTTTTAAGTTTAATTGGTAAGTTGCTAATTAAGTAAAATAAAAAAGGCCAAGGCCAATGTAGCATTAAAATGTACATTGAAACTTTTACGGACTAAGTAACCTGATAGGGCTAAAGTAACCCGCATTACGTATTGAGTTTGTTAATGCAGTACCAAACTAAGTCGATCGAGAATAACTACCTTGTTTTGTTGATCCTCGATCTTAGTGGATATTATTAAACTATCTCCAACCCGACTGCCAAGAGTGCGGCGATTATGTGAAAATCCTCCCTTTTGGTGGGGCTTATTAGGGACTGACTTGATTTAATGGTGATATCTCAGTGATATCTTAGATTTATAATCATTCTTTTTGGGGTGGTGGGATCTACCTCCAAGTGCCCAGGGTGGGGCAACGGCATCTTTAGTTTTCTAACCAATGATGACGGCTAACAGATCCTTCTGCGTTGGTAGGCTTCGTAAGAGGCCGCCTGGATGCTACCACCTTCCTGCCGGAGTCCAGCGCCAAACAGTTTTTCTGTGTTCCGCTGGTGTGTGGGAGAACCAGTTCCTCTGGGTAATCTCCCTCCATCTTAGGCTTCTTCTTAACCGTATAGTTAAGTATGTTGTCAAGAGCAAGCCCATTATTAATAGAAAAAAAAACATTTCTAGTTCTACCATGTAGGTAGGTAGGAACTGTGTTTTTTGTGAGTTCCCGATATGACTACACTGATGCTAATGTTCACTGAAAAACTGGGACATTAGTACTGGAACCTAGTGAAAATTGGAAACTCATAAATATCAAGATACTGACACAAATCAAGATACAATGCAAATTAAAATCAATTCAATAATGATAGTTTACAGATTGCATCTAAGTATAAATTTAATGATGGTCATTGAAAGTGTTCACATTTAGTCACCTCAGTTTCAATGAAAGTGTACAAACATCGACATGCGTTGGAAGTGGTGCTAGTAAGCTTCCCAGACTCTATTCAGGGTGTGCGTATCCGCGCTTTGACAGAACGGAGCGACGGCTTGGCCATTGAATGCTTGAAAGGCCTGATGCGCGATGACGGTGGGCATGCATTAATTACCCACCGATGTCGAGCGCTATCACTGCATCTCATCTGCATTTGACAGGATTTGTTCGTCTACTTTGTTTAAATAGGCTAAGCGTTCATGAATAAGATTTAGATTCCTGCTGAGTTATGTGCTAGCGCGAAAACGTTGCATAAAGACTCTGGTCTATATTACGACGTTTGGTTAAAGTCAGCTTTTTCAGGTTAAGCAAATGAGAATAAAAACCCTTCTTCAAATTGTGTGATTATTCTTCAAGTATACTCGTATTTCCAAGTCTGGTTTATTTTCCAAGCCGCCTAAATGCATCTGACGTGACTTGATTTTACGACTTACGTCTTGCGACAAAAGACGCGACCCAAGCCAATATAGAAAAGTTCGTTTTGACCCGACCGGTAATCGAACCCGGGACCATTGCGTAGTAGGCGTATCACTGCACCTTTACACCAACCGGGTCGTCAGGAAGAAGGATTCAATTGAATTGAGCTAAATAATGGAACAATAATGGTCAACATAATTTTTATTGTTATAATAGGGGTTAAAGTATGAAATTGCCGATTATTTTCCCACTTTTTATTTTGTTTATAGCTCTTAAGTATAGTCATATTATTGCGTAATTTTTTTTTGTATTGTATCAAAAACTAAATAAAGTAACTTTTGACTAAAAAAAAAATGCAATACTAGTGCCTATTACTTCAAAGGAAGTCGTTGAAAAGACCCCTTACAATGTCAGCTGACCTTCTTGCTTCAATTAAGTATATTTGTATTATATACTTTGATTTTCAGAAATTTAAATACTATAATGCGTAGCTTTATAACCATCTAACTTTCACCTTTAATTGCATCGAAAACGGTTCAGGCGTTTAAAAAAAAACTAAAAAAATTTTAGTATGGAAAAATTACTTTTCTCGATTTCGTCCATACAAAACAGCTATTTCATACTTTAACCCCTAATATTATTTAAATAAACTGTTAACTATTTATTACAAATCTAAAGATCTGACTAAACGAAAGGGTGGCATTTATGTAGATAAGTTGTGAATGTGAGACCATACAGATTTTGAGTCTTTTTCAGTCTTTATTTTCCTAGGTTATTTGATATCGACAAATTCTAATATTCTACTGTTTATTATTGCATTGGGATAAAAGTGTTACGTATTTAGCCATTTAGCAAATCACCTTCTGTGTTCAAAATCTCTGAACAGTCGCTGATACGGAAAAAGAAGAACCAAAACGTCACATTTTAACCAAAAGATATACAATTTTAGCTACTCCAATAATTTTACTAAGCGATAAACCTCTTAACAAATTTGCATCATGATTAACCTAAAAACCAAATGCGCTCGGAACTTTGAAATGCCGTGTCCCATTCTTTGAAGCATTACGAACAAAGTGAGGAAGTCGCGTGCCCGAGCCATGCTTTTTGTAGATGTGCAGCGCGATCCACAAGAGCCGTGGTCTTGGGCAATTCCTTCGAGATTTGATACGGCTACATAATTTTCTAAATCTTTATTTTATTCTTAGGTTCTGTATTGCAAAGGATTATCGAGTAAAAATTCAGACTCAATCCACCTGAAAAAGAAAAAAGCGGGGACCTTAAGGTGTAAGGGTCACTTTGCTGTCTGTCTGTCCGTCCGTCCGTCTGTCTGTTGAAACTACTTGAAACCGTTTATCTCGAGACCGCGTGAAGAAGCTGAAATTAAACCATAAAGGTACTCAAAAAGTCCCATCAAGCTGTGAAAATTCAGACTTTCAAGTTGATGTCAAAAAGATATTGCTGTTTATGCCTCTCAAAGACGTATTTTCGTTTTCGACACTTTCAAATTAGAACCTCATTGACAACAATACAAGTTTCTTTCCTTCTTTCTTTCATATCTAAAGGAAGTAATCACTCACCGAGGTTAAGCAATGGTATGAGCATTCAGAATATGTTTCCACAAATTGTACAGAACCCTCGTTGGGAAAATCGCACTTGTCCATTCTTTTACAAATATATGGTGCTATTACTGATCCAATATTTATCATTACAATTATTGGAAAAAGCACAACTCGAATAGCGAAAATTCGTTAAAATCCGGGTCGCATTCCCACTTTAATCCTATTTATATAACCAACTTATATCTGTCTGAAGTCGGTGCCCGATCCAAATACGTATTTATTTAATATCCCAGAAATGCCACTGTTAACACACTTCTGGCTTAAATCTATGCTTCTCGTATTAAGTGTTATTTTAACATCTTTTTAGTCTTCTCAGTTTTTGTAAAAAAGAGCACTAATAACAGTTAAACACAATACAATATTGATTGCAGATGTAAGTTATGCTGATAATTCTTTTTTTTCTATATTTATCTCCCTACGCAGATTATTATCAAAATTAAAACAGATCCGATTAATGTCGCCTAGCGTAAACAATCTCTGCGTAGACGATGGCATATCAATCAAAAAATGTCCACGAATAAAGCGTCATCATTATTAAATTAATTTATAATAGGTATGTGTACCTGCCTAGCACATTACTTAGCTACATAGACTCATAATTATTTTTTTACGAAGTTCAAAGTCAGACGGAGTAATTTACGAAAGGATCATTAAAACGAAAGTAAAATTTCAGTTCTTCGCTCCTTTTTTAATTTCTTCTGCGAACATGCTTCTCGTTTATGAAAAGTAAAGCGCGTCATTACGAACACGTGCGTTGCTGGTATATGTATAAAATATGACGTCGATTAGTTAGGTTGGTTTTGCTTTTAACTTTTACCTATAACGGGTGTAAAAAAAATTAAACGCAGATCAGAAAACCACGTATTGTCCCCATCACTAGGATCATTTTTTTCTTTAGAACCATACCTGGATAATAGCTGGTTCCGAAGATATTGATGGTCAAAGTCACAATTTTGTTTTCCATTTTATTCCAAAAATTGGTGCCAAAGGTTACTTGAAAACTTTTCTTTTTAAAAACATAGTGTTTTTTTTATTATTTCGTTCATAATAAGGCTTTTATTAATTACAATACGCAATGTACGGCTCAGCGCGGACGAATTTTGAGAACTTAGCAGCCATCTCCAGCGCAGCTGTCCAAGCTCCGGCTGCTTTACATTGCGCGCTATGAATTTTAATATTTTTTGAGTCCCAAGAATAAAAATCATTTCCCAGCTATTATATTTTGTAACATGACTTGGTTTGCTTTATAGATTGTGTAGCTTCAGGATCTGCGTTTAGTTTTTTTACACCCTGTATATTACGGTAGGTGGTAGATTTTGGTTTCTTAGCAGCATTAGCAGTAATTTATAATTAAAGTAATTGTATGTATAACTTAAATAATTAATTATACGATATAATAATACATCTATTTGGATCATATTTTTGACGACCATTTGGATCAGCGGTAGTTAACGCTGCTTCTGAGCCATGGGTCGCGGGTTCGATCCCCGCACAGTACAAATATTTGTGTGCATGAACATGTCTGTTTGTACTGGTCTGGGTGTTTTCTATGTATTATAAGTATGTATTTACAAAAAAAAAGTATATTAGTAAGTTTATCGGTTGTCTAGTACCCCATACGACAGGGTACTTAATAGTACCTTAATTTGGGACTAGATGGCTCTGTGTGGCCTAGTGAGGCATGTCTTAAAATATTTATTTTTTATTTATTTATTTATTTTTATCTATACGAGTGAAAAAGGTGAAGATAGAAACCACTTCAGCGTGAAATAATTAAATCTAATATTCACGATTTTTTAATACTTACTAGGTACCTATATATTTTTAGTATTAAAACTTTAGTTAATGTTACCTAATTTGAAGATATTTACGCAAAGGTAGAATGAATATACAGTAAACTTACAAAATTCCGAAGAACTTCGATAGTAATAAGTCTGTTCCTGAATTCATGTCTAAATGCACAATTATTGTGCATACAATCGTAGCACAAATACCTACATAGGTAGATAATGTTATTATTAGTGCCCGTGCCTTTCAACTCCCGTGCGTGCTTCTGTAGAGATATTTGCATTGTACAAAAATTGCATATAATATGGAAGCTTTGATTTTAAAGAGCAATAGTCAAAATTCTAGAATAACAACAAAGATAAGTATTAAATGTAAAAATTATAAAAATAAAGTAGTTAATTTATGTCTACAGCTGAATATCTTTTCGAACACGTAGACACCAACACTGACATCATCACTTCTCGGAATATCGCACGGTCGCCTCGACCCTTTAAAAAGTTTGTGACTTAATTTATCCTGCTAAAATGAACAGGAAAACTTTTTATATGATTGAACTTTAATAACAAAAAGCAAGAGCACTAACATGTTAACATTGTAGCTAGAATTTAATGTTGCATATAGCTTCATTCTCAATCAAATCCCAGTTGTTTATACCTACCTAAAAGTTACTTATAGTACCTATTCTGTAATTGATAATAATAAAAAACTTACCAAAAAGATGCGGCGCTGAATAAAATCAAAACAATCACTGAAAATCTTCATTTTTTTTTTATTGTAGAGATATTTATATAACTCTTCTAGCCCCTAGTGTGCGTGTGCATTACGATCTCGAATTTATTACTATTTACGAATTTATAACATTTTCCCGCTATTTTAGTAGTTTTTTTTTTAATTTTATGGCCTCGACCGAAATAGCACAGCCATGATAGAGATCAGTGTGCAACCGAGTGAATTCAGCGTGCGACTGGCCGGCGCGTATCATCATGTCATTGAAAACGGGTTGCGGGGGCCTGTCACTAGCTAAGCATAACTACGTTCAGGCTTGTTTCAGCATGCATAACACACCGTTGAAGCACGTAAACTATTCAAGACTTGGTTAAATTTATCTTTGAATTGAATACAAAGGCCCGGAATGCACACGGCGGGCCTGTATGAGATGAGCAGTGAGACTTTTAAATACTTACCATAGTAAGATTAATAAATAATAGAAAAAAAATGAAGCTCTGTTTTTGTAAATGTGATTGATAATTGCGCTTACCTGTAATCTAATGCACATCATACTGGACTCTTCTAAAGTAGACTTAAATAAACTTCGCGGCGAAAGCTCTATCGCTGTGCTTAATCATAATTCAGCAGATGATATAAGAAAAAGTTTTTGTAAGATTCCCAACAGACCTCCGCAGCTCAGACCAGACTTGGACTATATGAAAAGAAGCTTTCCCTTACCTCAACCCGAGCTGAATTTACGCCAAACTTAGGAAAGTTACAGATTATTTATTTAAAACCAAACTTAGGTAATTGGCTCATTGTGTACTCCCTATAGTATTCAATGAACCGGGGGTTGGTACACAATGAACCATTGATGCACACAATGAATCATTCCAATAACCAAAGCCTTAAAACAATATTGTGCTTAGGTATAAATTAATAAAATAAAATCTGTTCAGTAGTCAAAGTATTTATTTGGAGTAGGTATCTCATCCTACCAATGAGTAACATTTGGAAAAAGGCACAACAAGGAATCTAAACAACAGTTCCGGCTTTTTTATTGAAAAGTCAGGGTGTTTTTTTTTTAAATCCGCGTATCCAGTCTTTACCAACCATACCATTTTCTTTCCAACTTGTCGGATAGTCTAATTTGGAAAGTCAGTTTTCTCATTTTTTAGTAGATAAGCTATAAAAATTCATTGGCACATTCCAAAATGTACTCAATGAATCAGCGGTTCATTGTGTACTCTCACTAAATGGTTCATTCTGTACCACCTTGCCCTTTTACATTTAAAGATACTTGTGCAAGCATATGGTGCGTATCGAAATTATCTTGCGCTGGGGGGGTGCGGCAAAGTCCTACATTCTAGAGGTTGAGAGAGCACAACGAGCCATCCTTAAAGTTGCTGCTGGGCTACCTTTCCGCTACCCAACTACAGACCTTTATAAGGATTGGAATGTTCTGTCCGTACGACAGTCTTTTGTCGTTCAGACAGTACTCAAAACACACTCCACCCTGAATTTTCAACGCAGTCTGTCAGACGATAGACGAAGACCTAAAAAAGTGTGTCCCAGTATCAAATTTCACACTAAACATTCCCACCACTTTTTTAATTACCTAGGACCATACCTCTATAATAAATTAAACACCATATTGAATATATATCCTCTTCCTAGATTCCACTGCAAACAATCTATAGTTACATTTCTTAAAACATTAAATTATGAAGAAACAGAAAAATTATTAAAACCTTAAATTGTTACTACCTCTTATGTTTCCCTTATCCTATAGTTCTTTCCCTTGGTATGACACCCATCTACTGAAACAACAAGCTTTCTGAATCGCTGCTAGTTAAATAACACCAATCGGTACACAAAGGCATTCCACTCGCTCAATACATACATACAATACATGCATACATAGACACGAAACACACATACAAACACTATTTTATTTTCTCTATATAGTTAATAATAAAAAATATAAAAATTCCAAAATAATCATATGATGATGATAGCTATGCAGTAACTTGCAGGCCTTTGTAAATGTTCCGTTGAGTGAAACCCTGGTGACCTATATAATACAGATTCTTTCAGAATCTACTGCAGGCACCAGTCTTCACAATACGGTATATATCTAACGCCTTAATTGTATGTTATATAATAAGCCTATTGTGAAGAAATAAAGATTTATTTATTTATTTATCTTAATTAATAGAGAAATAAACAAAGAACTTATAAAGCCAATTGATATACAACTACTATTTAGTCAGGTAAAATTAAACGAAATTTTACTCACTTTATTTTTTCAATAATTTCGGCGACAAAACAAAACATAACGAAAAACATAGGTGCGCGGCCACCTGCACGGCTAGCTTGCTGCCGCATAGGGAGGGAAGCTCGCTCCATAAGGACGCTGTCCTAGTGTATTATTTTGCACTAAGCAAGGAAGTTGCATTTCGGAGTTATTTACATGGTTCATTCTGTACCATTCCACAAAAAAAATTGTAACGCTTTTTCGGAATTGAGTTCGGTCTGCTACGAATTTTCTTTAATGCCTTTTACTCTAGCAAATGAAAACGGGTTTCACGAAAAGGTAAGTAATTTGATTGAACTTACAATTCTTTAAATAAAAATGTTGACTGCCTGAGGTGGAACTCGAACTCACAACCTTCCGCTTACTGGGCGACTGCTCTACCATTTACCTTAACGAATTTATTCAAGGCTTTACGCTGTAAGCCAGCGGAGCTCCATCAATGTTTTCGATTAGACTAATTTAGCAAATACTAATTAACCATCGGTTAATCCCTCGATCGTGAGTTATTCCAGATACAATTGAAATCAATTGTTATCGTGGCACCCGGGTGCCTCCTGGGGGTTGAGGGAGATGAAACAGCGTTAAGATGAAACAAGTAATTAAAGGCGGCTGAAGTCTTAATTATGTAATAATAAAGATGATTGCTCGATGGTATTCGTTTGAGTTTGTGGTACGCGTCGCATACACAACAATTTGCTAATCATAATATAATAATAATATACAAATCTGGCTTTTTTTCACGAATTTGCTCTTTTAAACAAATCATCTAATCCCGATACTTTTTTGATAGTACCTATCTATGTTAACTGCAACCTCTAGACAAGTGACAAACACATAAGAATATTTTTTATTCGCAGCGTAAGCGACGCTGCGACGAGAGCCTGGCGAAGTTTTTAAGAACCATGCGAATGCTCACTTTATTCGTCCTAACGATAAAAAAAATCTTTGGTTTGGTACGAGCACGTCAACTCTAGACCTCATTTTGTAGCTTGTTGGAATTTTTAAGAGATCCTAGCTGTTAGCTGAACTGAGGGCCTTGTCAGCTTCGCCAGGGGCTCAATTTTGGTGAGTACGGCCAAGAGCAGTAAAGTTTTTTGGAGACCGCGCATCTAGTAGACGCGTCGTAGTTATCGCATTTTCTCTTGTTCTATTCGCACCTAGAGTTGTAACTCGAGACCTAATAGACCGAGTCTTCATTTATCCCTCGATCGTGAGTTATTCCAGACACAATTGAAATCAATTGTTATCGCGGCACGCGCGTGCCTCCTGGGGGTTGAGGGATTAATCCCGATAATAACTCACGATCGAGGGATTAAATCGGTATATTGGCACCCAAGATCTAAATCAATATACAATATTTATTCAAAACATAGCTAGTTACATAATTTAATTACCTACTTAGGAAGATCTAAGATACCTACCTACAAACAGTACAAACTATTTTACGGCGCCGCGGCGCCCCGTCTGTAGTTATTTCGTTCATTCATTTACTCATTGCCTTTATTCATTGGACAATTATTGTTATTAGATTGGAACCATTCACTCACTAACCTAACGTCCTTAGTACCTACTCTGTGGTACTCTGTCTGTGTCAAAAGTGTTGTTTGGGTGGGAAAGGGAATGTAAACAATGTTTTCACTACAGTAAATCTTTATTTATCCAAACCTGAAACTAGTTATTTTAATAAATTATATAGTGTCCGTGCAAGTATTTATTAATCTAAAGAATATGGAACCCTCGTCGCCATGGAAAAGACCCAACGAAGTCATGCAGCTACACAAATTAAAAAAACGAAAAAAAGCTCTTCAGGTAAACTGCTTTTTAAAATATAGGTATTTACGGAGTACTTTTATGAATAAATACTGCAAGAAATTATGTTTGAAATAAGCATATTTCATTTATAACTTTTTGCATAGCCTATTTCGAGGTTAACACACCGAACTGATCTTTATAACTCTGAATGCCTTCACCCTGGTAGTGCAAAATGAAGTTCTTACGTATACCTTAAATAAATTTATGACCATTCAATAATTATAACAGAACTGCTTAAATCTACACTATAGGAGCGCATGAGACAGCAAGCACCTGCAACTAGTGGGGATGCAGCAGTCACAAGCCAAAAGCCAGTAGATTTAGATTTCTCCAGATTACTGAATGGAGACTATGGGGACAAAAGAAAAAATCCCTTTTCAAAGTAAGTAACATAATGTCTTAAGTGAATACTTACTGTAAATTGTCCCGTTAAAACTATAATTTTCTTTCAGAAACAATTCACAACCAACCAAAAAGACCAAAGTGGATATAGAGTCACCAATAGATGAGTCAAGTGACAAAACACTCTTCGCATTACTAAAGCTGCCTGCCAAACTACCACAGAAACCACCTGAAGAAATAAATATAGAAAAATTATCAACATTCTCCAACTTATTACAAAAGTTCACAGCAGAACATTCAGTGGAGCCTGTGAGTATACTCAAATATGTAAAACAATCTGATTATGGAAAAATTATCAAGGCTTGATAAATGTAACCAAGAATGTGTTGATGGGTAAAGTCAGGTCAAATTCACAGTTAAAACTTATTATTGGATAAACTGATTACATCCTAAAGATGGTGGTAGGCTTTGTATCCTATTAGCACTTGCTCACAACTATCCACATGGGAATCTGCTAATATAGCGAGTTACCCTCTTATAAGATTTCTCTTGGGATAAAAACTATGTCCTTCTTCCCATGGAATTCCAAACTATCACTACTAAATTTCTACTAAGTAATAAATACTAAGTGACTTAAAAATGAAGAATTTCACATTTATAATAATATGCATAAGTTAGTTTTATAACAGTAACCACATTACACAATATGAGCTGAACAGTAGCCAGCCTTAACCAAACATCTCCTATACTACCATACTACTATTAGTACCTATGATAATATAATTTTACTGTTGCCAGTCAAAGTAATTTTAATTTATTAAGCTTATTCATTCTTTCAAAAATTTTTCAACTTGTAAACTCAATGAAAATTTACTATCAAATTAAGCTTAATCCCTCAACCCCCAGAAGGCACTCGGGTGCCACAATAACAATTGATTTCAATTGTGTCTGGCATAACTCACGATTGAGGGATTAAGGTCACTTGTAAAGCATGGCTTGTTCAAAGTATTATAATGTTCTTTCCAGACCTACATTGAAAAGAAATATAAATATCTGCCTATTGATTGGGCGTTAAAAACAAAGCTCAGATTAATGTCACCAAAGCCCTTTGCTTGGACATCCAAGTTAAAAGCCAGTGAAGAAGCATCAGGTATAACTGGGTAAGTATTCTTGTTAAATCAAAAATAAAACAAGCATCATCAGCCTATCCATACCTATCTATACATACCTATGTATTTTATATCAATAGACATTAATCCCTCAACCCCCAGGAGGCAATCGGGTGCCACGATAACAATTGATTTCAATTGTGTCTGGTCACGATCGAGGGATTAATAACTTAAATGTATATGGATTTGACAGGATTTATTAACACAAATGAGTATTCACTATGTTCCCAAATCTCTTGCAACATCATCCATGGACACTGCACTGCTTGCAAATGTTACATCCAGCCAGCTCTGTATTAGTAAAAAAACCGGCCAAGTGCGAGTTGGACTTGCGCACGAAGGGTTCCATACCAAAAAGGCCAAAAAATCGGGTTTGTTGTATGGGAGCCCCCCTTAAATATTTATTTTATATTGTTTTTAGTATTTGATGTTATTGCAGTAACAGAAATACATAATTTGTGAAAATTTCAACTGTCTAGCTATCGCGGCTCTTGAGATACAGCTTGGTGACAGAGCGACGGACAGACAGCGAAGTCTTAGTAATAGGGTCCCGTTTTTACCCTTTGGGTACAGAACCCTAAAAATCACCACCCTGTAATAACAATATCTGTAACAGAAGAGTGTTAAACTATAAATATTGAACATTATTGATTAATTTCCTTTGCATTTAAAAGTACATAAATAAACCAGATTCAGATCTGGGGTCCTGTTTCAGAACCTATTATAATTAACTTTAGTCATGTTTTAATAATTCATTGATGTTATATGCTTGATTTATCAGTTGTCAATAACAAATTTAATGAATCAGAAGGCTAGTCAAGTTTATGGCTTGACTTGACCGATTAACAATCAGTGGTTGCGCTTGGTGCTTATTGTGTTAAAAATCAAAAACATCATTCCTTACACCAATTATGTGTTGTTGGTGCATATGGGCAACCCTAGCTGTCAGACGCAGTGCAATCAGCTGCTGTAGTTTTAATTAATTTAAATTAGTTTAAAGTGTAATTTATTGTTAATAATTGAATAGTTAACAAAAGCAGGGCATAACCATTAAAGGCAAATTGTTTTTGTACAAGTTTAAACCGTGTCTCGTGACTTAAGTATTGGAAAAGTTGCCGGCCGGCTTTGACACCAATCTTGACGAAATTTGAAAGGACCTAACGGATCACCTAAAACCAGGAGAGTACAGTTTTCTTAATACATATAAATCTGTAAATGCTTTGTGAAATCATAATATTAGTTAATTTAAATCGTATAGTACCTAGGTACCTATAAAACAATTGAGGTTATTTTAACGAAAATTAAACAGACTATAGATAATTGTTTCGCGGTAATTGTCGGTTGTTTGGCTACTGAAATACCTATTATCTCAACAACAGACACTGCTCAAACCTCACGAAAGTGAGATACGCCACAATTCATTACGATTCGGTTCTGTTGTGCCTCTCTTTACTTGACGTAATAGTGGAAGTAAAGTTGACGATAACAACCCTTTAACCGCAGACAATTTACTCCTTAAACTATACAGTAATACATTAAAGGTATATTGCAGTAGTCAAGCGATGATAAAATACAATATTAGTTATTAAAAGTAGTTCATTTTAAGATTGCTCATACTATATTATATTTTTTTGTACTTACCCCCATAAATAAACATTGATACATTATCCTAAATAAATTGGGCATTGATACAGAACATTAAAGCTCCAATTTTAATTAATTATAAGCATTCCACCAAATACCTTGTATAATAAATAAACAATAACCCTCTTGTTATCACTTCTTGACACATTAAATCATAAAATATCTACATAAACTTAATTTCTTTATTTCTTTCCAAACCGTCTGTCGCACACTTTTCTTTGCATTATTACAGGCTGGGACCATACTGAAACACACATAATGGCTACCCAGACTGGTATCATGACTCGCAAAATGACCACTCATAACACAGAGATGAAACTAAAAAAGGCACTTGAGGAATTGCAACAAAGTAAAGAAAGTTGTAGCCAGCTTCTTAGGGAAAGAGACGATAGCGAAGAGGAATTTAAAACGATCATCTTGCGGAATTCTCAACTAAAGAAAGAATTAGCTGATGTTCATGCACAACTCGAAGAGGTCTCCATACACCGTGATGAATTATTGAACACGGTCAGCACGTTTGAACAATGCAGCAATATCTTTGAGCAGACTCTTAGACGGAACAACGAGCTTGAACAAGAACTTAGAGATGCCAACAAGACCATACTTCATTTGGAAGATGAAAAACAAGAACAGGACTATGCACAGACATTAAACCTCTATGAGGAATTGGTTGGCACCCCGGGTGAATTAGCTTTTTCTCCAAAATTGAATACTTCAAATAAAACCGATGTCAAAGTTAATAGTAAAATTAGATTAAATAGTGGAAATAACATTAAAAAATATATCAAATTAAATAAATACATCATAAAAACAAATAAACTTGTTAAAAAGCAGAAATGCTTTTATAAAAATGTTCAGTTGAGAAAGCAACGTATTGATTTAGTTGATAGCCTGGAAATATATAGTCAAAAATTACAAGAAAGTAGGTTGAAACATGACTCTGATATAGGACAATTGCAGGATGACATCTCAAAGTTGCATAAGTCGCTGGAATCCATGACACTATTATATAACTCTGCCCAGGACCAAATTAATGAACACATCCTGGCTGCAAACCAATTACTAGATCTTGGCAATGCTAATACTAGTTATAAATCATTACCAAATATTACGTTAAATTCAACACAGTGTACTTACCAACAGAGAGTTGAAAATCCACATTTGTCTTGCCTAAATTTAAATTCAAATTTAAATAATGTAATTAAGGCAACATCTAAAGAGGAGTCGAATGATGTCATTTTATATTCGGATAGGCTAGGAATTGGTTACGGCTCTATATTAAACAATAAATTAAGTTGTAATGTAATAAATAATTGCATGCCGGATGCATCTTTTGATGAAATAATTAAAAAAATAGAAAATACTCAAGTATTTTCAGCCTCAAGTACCATTATTTTAATGTTAGGTGATAGTCAAAAAATCACCAAAAATAGTATTATAAAATCATTTTCTATTTTGGATAAATTATGTGTTAAAAAAATATTCCTCTGTGCCTTTCCATTCTGTAAAAATAATTTGAATAATATTAATATGAGTATTCACTTAATGAATACTTTATTACATAACCTATGTCAAAGACATAGTGACAAGTTTGTGTTTTTTGACACAAACAAATTTATTAAAAATAGTTTTATTTTGACAGGCGGCTCTGTACACCTGCCTCATAAAATAAAAAAACAAATTGCTACTTTGTTAGCATATAATATAAATATTAACTTTTTTGCTAAAAAAAGCAAAAATATATTTTATGAACATGTTAGTACTTGTACTAATTTAAATATTTTGCCATTGACGACCTCTGAGGCTTTAAACTAAGAGGAAAGACAAAAGCTAGGCCTGATAAGTATTTTAATATTGTTCATCAAAACATACAAGGCCTGGCCGGCAAAGAATTAGGTTTAGGATTATTTCTACAAGATTATAATGTTCATGTGATATGTCTTACAGAACATTGGTTTAAAAAACATCAACTAATATTAAACATTGAAAATTATAAAGTCGCTAGTTCGCTCATAAGGGAGTCTGCACCAAGAGGGGGGTCACTTATTCTTGTAAAAAATGAATTAAAATGTAAAGAACGCAAAGACATTGTGTCGCTCTCGGTTGAACGAACTATTGAACTAGCGTGTGCTGAGCTGGAACAATATATCATAATTAGCGTGTATAGCCCCCCCAAAGCTAACTACCACGTTTTTGAATCTGTTATGGACGAGGCTCTGAAAAAGCTCTCAAAATCGAATAAGAAAGTAGTCGTATGTGGGGATTTCAACGTTAATATATTAGAAGAAACGCAGTCGTCCACCCGGTTTCTTAATCTCTTTAAGTCGTATAATCTAATTAATCTTTTTAATGAACCCACCAGAGTAACGCCCACATCAGCTACTTGCTTAGATAATATTTTTTGTGATGGTGGAGTGTTAAAAAAATCCATTTTAAATTGTCTTATTTCGGACCACAGTGGACAAGAAGCATCGTTCGAGCACCATTATGTCTCTAATAAAGTAGATTCTGTGTATAGGCAATTTACTATTAATAAAATAGAAAAATTTAAAGAAAAAATTAAAGAGGGTGTAAATTTGCTAAAGCATGATGATCAGAATGTTGATGAATTATATGAGAATCTTTTTGGTTTAGTTAAAAATGAATTTGATGAACATTTTAAACAGAAAAAAGTAAAAATAAATAAACAGAAGTGTAAGTTTAATGAATGGGCTACACCTGGTATTTATAAAAGCAGAAAAACATTATATGATTTATATAGTTTAAAGGCAGATTCTCAAAACCCACATATTATAGAACATGTTAAAAAATACTCTAAGTTATTTAAATTAGTATGTGCAAAAGCGAAGTCAATCTATCTTTATAATTTAATTTCGGCTTCCAACAATAAGGCAAAAACTACTTGGAATATTATTAATAAAGAGACATGTAGAGTAAAACCAAATAATCCTACTTACTCTCTCAAGTTAGGGGATAAGCTAATAAACACAAACACAGAGGTTGCAAATACATTTGAGAATTTTTTTTCAAATATAGCACCCTCTACTACTAAAGGGCTTGCTTCTTCTGCTGATCTAGCTGAATCCCTTCTCAAGTCTGTTGTCGATGAGTGCAATTCTTTATTTAATTTTAGGCATATAAACCCTGACATAATTACAAAAACTTTTAGAGAATTCAATATGAAAAAAACGGAGGATCTTTGGGGAATTTCTGTCAGCATTATCAATACAATTATAAGTTCATTAGCCCCTCAACTCGCTATTATTTTTAACAAATGTATTGATGATAGACAGTTTCCAACTTTAATGAAGTTTAGCAAAATCATTCCTTTATTTAAGTCTGGCGAAAAATGTGACCCCTCCAATTTTCGACCTATATCTATATTGCCAGTGCTAAGTAAAATCTTCGAGAAAATAATGTTTAATCAGCTTTTATCACACTTTAGTGTAAATAAATTATTAAATAGCAACCAATATGGTTTCAGAAAAGGTAGAAATACTACCGATGCTGGAGTTGCTCTTCTACAACATGTGTTTAATGCTTGGGAGAGTAAGCTAGATGCCATAGGTGTATTTTGTGACCTTTCAAAGGCTTTCGATTGTGTAGACCATGTAACATTACTTAAAAAACTTAAACATTATGGTGCATCGAATGATTCCTTGGATCTAATAAGTTCTTACCTTAAGGACAGAACACAAAAGGTTTGCATAAATGGAGCTGAGTCTTCAGGGTCTGCCCTTATTATGGGTGTCCCTCAGGGATCAGTATTAGGACCCCTGCTATTTTTAATTTATATAAATGACCTTCCGTGTTATTTACATAATCTTTGTGAGATGGTATTGTTTGCAGATGACACATCAATGATTTTTAAAACTAAGAGGGGCAAATGTTCATTTGATGATGTTAACAATACCCTCTCTAAATTATTACATTGGTTTACAACAAATAATCTTTTACTAAATGCAAATAAAACAAAATGTGTAAAATTTACCATGCCCAATGTAAGATTTGCTGCTACTCATATAATTGTTAAAGATGAACCACTAAACTCTGTAGATTTAACTACCTTTTTAGGTATAACTGTAGACTCTCATTTGCAATGGGGTGCTCATATTAGGGTGCTGTCTGGAAGACTTAGTTCTGCTGCTTATGCTGTCAGAAAGATAAGGCAATTGACTGATGTTGAAACGGCAAGATTAGTATATTTTAGCTACTTTCATAGCATAATGTCATACGGAATTCTGTTGTGGGGCTCAGCGGCAGATATTGAGTCAATTTTTATATTACAAAAACGTGCTGTACGGGCTATTTACGGCCTTCGACCCCGTGACTCGCTGAAAGAGCTCTTCAAAGAGATTAATATACTTACAGTGTCTTCTCAATACATTCTCGAGAATATTGTTTACGTTCGTAAGAACATACATTTATTTCTTAAGAAAAGTAACGTACACAATTTCAATACAAGAAATAAAGATAAACTTGCCGTTCCAGGCTTCAGACTGCGAAAAGTAGGAAAATCGTTTATGGGAAATTGTATCCGTATTTTCAACAAATTACCAAAGGATATTGCTGAACTCCCTGTACATAAACTTAAATCGTATGTCAAAGTTATTTTAATGAAAAAGGGCTATTACACTGTTAATGATTATTTAAATGATAGAAATGTATGGCATTAAGTTGTCCCAGCTCGTACTTGCTTAAACCTTGTAAAAATTACCTTACCTTGTAAAAATGTATTTAAAAAGAGGCTGACAATAGTGACCGAGTTTCTTGCGCTGCTTCTTCTCGGCACTAGCCCAGACTTGTCCCGAAGCAGTGGTAGGTTTAAATTGGGACGTGTAAAAGCGCCTCCTGGGGCCTATTTGCAGAAATAAAACTGATTTTAACTGATTTTGATTTTTTAACTGATTTTATAATAATAAAATTGGAATATTGCAATAAAAACTCGTTCAGGTTCGTCCGCTGCCTAGACACGACGTCTTCGTCGTCGCTGGACACGTCTCCTCGTGCTCTGTTCCACCAGACCTGCCTTTACTGGCAACACCCGCACCTGCCCTGGCTGGACCTGTACCCGCGCTCGTCGGGGAAGGTCGCCGCGACCAGCTTCTTGGCCACCAACGAGGAAGTCAAAACGGCGCTGCATAGGGAGTGGACAGAGAGTTTTCGGTCTTTGTTTCAGGTGATTTAATTTTTCTGTAAAGTTTTGCTTTGAAAGGCGACGGGCGAACTTCCATACAAAGCTGGGCCTGAAAACGTTACATTCACAAATGGGGTGTTATTTTATAGAAACTATAGTCTTATATCAAATACGCAATGATTTAAAAAAATCTTCCATGGGAGAAAAAAGTTATAGCATGATATTGATCAACCATAAATAACCTCAAATGTGAAGAAGTTATTGTGGTTATTCCAATTACTGTTCTATTCATAGTACTATGAAAAGGTCTGTGATCGACATGCTTTAATATAAATAAAGGCATTTAAATAAAAAATCATTTAAGAACATTTTTTTATATTTATTACATTTATTCATCGTCATAATAAATTAATTGTAGGTATATGAATATTATACAAGAATTGTGCAGGTAGTATAAGATTTTCGTAAGGCCCTTGCTTGCTTTTTAACTACTTACTAATACTTGAGGTGTGATCTACTGTTGTTTAATAATAGAAAAGCCTTCAACTTTTATTTGATGCATTCCCGTGATAGTACTAGTATGTGTGTATCGTATGCTCTAGCATCACCATCAGAATCCCACAACTTAGCCAAAGCCGTGAAAGACAATCCATTCAAATAATAAATAATACTCGGCCACTATGTATTATTAATAACCGCACTAACAAGCTCAAAGCAAAACAAAGCCAAATAATGACTGTGATAGTTGACAGTCTTGACATTTGTTTTTCTTTTTTTACAAGTCCTTATGCCATTTATGTAATATTAACTTTATAGCGATTTCTCATATTATGCTTTAAAGACATTTTAAAAATATGCGATAATTCTATTGTAGTGTACTTACCTACTTGCATTATCGCAATATACCTTTTGTAGGAAAAAATATTAAAGTGGTGTATCAACGCATATTATGTCTGGCAACATTTTAGGACTGGAAGAATACACTTAGCAATTTAGGGTCAATTGTGTTTTTATTTAAATGATACTTTAATACCCCATTGTAAAATATCGTGATTTTAAGTCAATAGAAATTAAAAAGCATTAAAAAAATACTGAATCATATTTCAACAGTGTAACGGGCGGTAAACTTCAGGCCCATTTTCGCCCGTGGCCTTTCTTATCTGAAAACTAGCTCAATATTGATAATATCATATTTATGCCGTCGCTCATTTCCCACACTGCTACTGAGCTGTTCAGATTTTGACCTGCGTTCGGCAGTGAAACTCGAACCTATAACCTTCCGTATACCAGGTGACATATCGAACCTTTGGTGTGTCCAGACCAGAAGGCACCAGTCGTATTTATTCAAGGAATTGTATTTTGTCTTGTGATTGTTCTAACTAATGCATGTACCTAATACACTTATTTAAACTTTCCTGGTCACTATCACTAGAGTTACTAGATTCGGGGCTTATACCATGTACCTTAATTCTTATGAGTTTCCGATATTTCGCACGGAGTTCTTCCGTGATCATGGCGCTTGCAACAGTGCCAAAATATCGGAAATATCATAAAAAATAAGGTAGTTGGTATTAATCCCGAATCTATTAACTCTAAGGTACCTAATATTAAGGGTAAAAATAAACAAAATAATATTTTTTTATAGCTGCTCCGCGCTCTACACTGCCCGTACTTCTACGTGTGCGCGAACACGTTCACGGTGCTGTTCCGCGCGGCCGGGCTGTGCGGCGTCCCCGAGCCCTGCGCGCTCATCGCGCCCACGTCGCGCGGCTTCCGGCAGACCCTGCGCCAGGAGGGTGAGCCAACGTAACGATGATATCATATAACACGTAGCTTCTCCGCCCTACACTGCCCGTACTTCTGCGTAGTTCCTCCGCGCTAACTGCCAATTACTTCTACGTAGCTCCTCCGCGCTCTACACTACCCGTACTTCTACGTAGCTCCTCCGCGCTACACTGCACGTACTGCTACGTCTCTCCTCCGCGCTACACTGCCCTTACTTCTACGTAGCTCCTCCGCGCTACACTGCCCGTACTTCTACGTAGCCCCTCCGCGCTACACTGCCCGTATTTCTACGTAGCTTCTCTGCGCTATACACTGCCCGTACTTCTACGTAGCTCCTCCGCGCTACACTGCCCGTACTTCTACGTAGCTTCTCCGCGCTCTACACTGCCCGTACTTCTAAGTAGCTCCTCCGCGCTACATTGCCCGTACTTCTACGTAGCTCCTCCGCGCTACACTGCCCGTACTTCTACGTAGCTCCTCCGCGCTCTACACTGCCCTTACTTCTACGTAGCTCCTCCGCGCTACACTACCCGTACTTCTACGTAGCTCCTCCGTGCTCTACGCTGCCCGTACTTCTACGTAACTCCGCGCTACACTGTCCATTTCTTCTACGTGGGCGTGAACACATTTAGGAAGTACAATTCCTTGAATGAAACATTTGACCGGCTTAAATGGGACTTGCACCCGCTTCAATTGATTAAGTTTAAAACAGTTTCAAAACATTGACGTTTTGGACTTCTGTGGTACACACTAGTTTACAGGTTGATGACACCTCTGTTGTCTGGGGTATCGGTTGCAGAACGAGGCAATGTTACCATTTTCCAATACCGAGTCCTTACTGTAGTAACTGTACAAGGTGATGCCCGTAAATACTAGCTATCTGCCTCTATCACATACTTTACGACTTTTTGATGGAGTCGAATATACGGACATTGTTGCGAAGGCCACTGTCCCAAGTCTCGATACTTACCTGATTCCACACGACAAACAAATGATTTAACGCTACTTAATTTAGGATTAGAAAAAGATATGTGATGTTGTTCACATTTATTTATGTACACGGCGGCACATCAGACTATACATGTTGACCTTGAGACCGCCTTTATGCCCTACGTAATAAAAGCTGTTATCGCAGTTCAACTGTTTAACTTGATGTGCTGTCGAGTGTACTAGCGGACCCCGCGAACTTCGTATCGCTTCAGAATAGTATTTAATTTTTGCCGGTTTAAATGTAATTGTCATAAAATATGGCGTAGTTGGAAAGAAATATCAAGAAATAGATTTAAATTTTTTAACGTTTTTAATACTTATTATCCTATTCGTGACGAAATCAAACCCAATAATACAAAAATAATAAAAACTGGTCCAGCCTTTCTCGAGTTATAAGTGGTGTAACTTATATATTGTCGAGTTCTAAGTTATCGAGTTATAAGTTATAACTAACATGACTTTATTTTATATCTATACTAATATTATAAAGCGAAGATTGTTTGTTTGTTTGTTTGAACGCGCTAATCTCAGGAAGTACTTAATTTAGGATTAGAAAAAGTTAATGTGATGTTGTTCACATTTATTTTGTACTAGTGGACCCCGCGAACTTCGTATCGCCTCAGATTTGTTTTTGACGTCTAAATATCATTGTCATCAAATAGGTATGGCGTGGTTGGAAAATTAACTATAGAAATGCTTTTTTCGTGAAGTTAACTTTTTAATTATTATTTTTTTAATTTTTAATACTTATTATCCTATTCCCGACCCAGACAAATCCAAAAAAACATAAATCATAAAAATCGGTCTAGCCGTTGTCGTGTTATAAGTGGTGAAACTAATACGACTTTTTTTTTATATAAGGGGTTAAAATATGAAATGGCCGTTTTATTGTAATAGGTTCTTTGAATTGACATAGAATCTTCATGGTTTGAGGTTTTCGAATGAAACTTTTTTCACATGGTTTCTATGATGTTCTTCTTTTAAAAAAGGTGAAACATTTGAATATCGGCTTTCAATTGTTTTTGTTATTTAACTTAGACAAGAAAGATGGATACTGCGAAAATTCGAGTGATTTTTGAATACAAGTTCCGTCGCGGAAGTAACGCGGCAGAAACAGCCCGCAATATCAATGTTACGTTTGGAGAGGGATCTGCTAATGAACGCACCGTGCTATTTTGGTTTAAACGCTTTCGTGATGGAAACTTCGACTTGAAGAACGAGCCACGAGGAAGACCGCCCACACAGGTGATTAACGATGTATTAAGAGAGATGGTGGAAGCCGATCCTAGTCAAACTACCCAGGAATTAGCGGCATGGTTTAACGTAACCTTACCCACAATATTGACTCATTTGCGTCAAATCAATAAAATAAAAAAATACTAAAAATGGGTGCCTCATGATTTGACTGATGTGCAGAATAAAACGCGTGTTGAAACTTGTGTTGCCTTGTTGAATCGGTACAGAAATGAAGGAATATTAAATCGAATTGTGACATGTGATGAAAAGTGAATTCTTTATGATATCCGTAAAAGAAAAATGCAATGGCTGACCCCAGGTCAAACGCCACAACAGTGTCCTAAAGCAAAACTTACCAATAAAAAGGTAATGGTAACTGTTTGGTGGTCTCAGCATGGTGTTATTCACTATAGTTTTTTTTCCGATCTGGTCAATCAATAACGGCAGATGTCTATTGTGCCGAACTCCGAACAATGTTGGCAAAACTAGCAATAAACAGCCCCGACTCATGAATCGATCTTCACCATTATTGCTCCATGACAAAGCGAGACCTCATACAGCACGAGAAACCGTTTTGACCCTTCAGGAACTGCAATTAGAAACCATTCGACATCCTCCGTATTCGCCAGACCTTGCTCCAACGGACTACCATTTTTTTCGTGATTTGGACAATTATCTACGTGACAAGAAGTTTTCTTCCCAGGAGGCAGTACAAAATGCTTTCACACAGTTTGTGCAGTCTAGATCCTCAGAGTTCTATCACAAAGGCATAAATGACCTTCCTATTAGATGGCAGCAATGTATAGATAATAAACTTATTAAAAATTAAAAAATAAACAATTTTGATTTTCAGTACAAATCGGCAATTTCAACTAAATAGTAAAACAATAAGTAAAAGAACAAAAAGTTTAGAAGTCGCCATCAAATGGTCTTCAAATGTGATCAATTGTGTATTACAGTAAAAATACAATTCCTTTGAATAAAAATAATTGATTTTCTCTTCACTAACAATAACATGAATTAGTATATTCATTATACATGCTAGCTTAAATATAGTTTGTGTGAGACTGACGCCTGTGAGAAATATGGATGAATACACATATCTGATGTCATGGGCGTACCTACGGTGGGGCAGGGTGGGGCGTTTGCCCCACCCTGGCTCGACTGAACTGTAGGGTCCCAAACCAAACCTTAAAAAATAAATTATCTACGTTCTAACGATAATACAAAATTCGTAAGAAAGTTCACACTCGGCAGTCGACTCAAAAAAAATCGATCAGAACAAAAAGTTTTCCATTTTCAAAATCCGTTTTGTTTTTTGTTTGTGTGTGTGATTGAGTGATTGAGTTGAGTGGGAAAGCGACCCGTATTGATTGCTTGTTTACTATTTTACTTAAAAAACATCGTGAAGTTGATTTTACAATGCCACGCATCGCAAAAAAGACAGACGCACCGCGCAAATCCTCCGGCAGAGAGTCCTACCCAGTTTTGGAAGCGATCACTGATTATTCCACTTAGACTCGCTAATTATGTCATTGGAAGAGCGTTTCTCGGAGAACAACTTATTCTATTCTATATTCTTTGATCTCATTGCACCCATCATCATCATCATCAGCCTATCGAAGTCCACTGCCGGACATAGGCCTCTCCAGTTGCACGCCACTTAGGTCGATCCTCGGCTTCTCGCATCCAGATCCTGTCAGCCATCTTGCGCAAATCATCACTCCAACTGGCCTGAGGGCGTCCTACCCTACGTTTGCCGAGACAGTGTCTCCATTCAAGAACTCGTTTACCCCAGCGGTTGTCAGTTCTGCGGCTACTATGGCCAACCTACTGTACGAACATTTTCGACCCCTGATTTTGCTCGATCGCTCTGTCAATCGAAAGAGTATTGGAGCATCGAAGGTCGTGTCGTAAGAGCTAACTGATCTCTTGGTTAAGAGCGCGCTTTCCTGACGAAGTGACAGATGGGTTTTCACATCGTTCCTTCACTAGCCCTAAAGTCCTTTCCGAAAGCTTTGACTGCCCTTACGCTGCATTTCACAAAATCTCGTACCTTCTTCCCTGAGGATCCGAACAACATTTTCGAGGTTCTAGTTTACGTCTGTTGTGGTTTCCACGGCAGCGAGTCGGTTCTCCAGGTTTGACTGAAACGTTTTGGATCCTATCATGGTTTGGAGTAAATTAAGTCGGAGCCTAGACTTCATCAGACGGACACGTTCAGCCTTAAAATCGATATTCAGAGAGTCTCGAACGAGTCGGTAATCGCTTCCGGTATTAAACTATTGATCACGGAGACGTCTCTGAATATTTTGTTGGTCATGATGAAGTCAATCTCATTTTTCGTCATAGTGTCGGGGCTCGTCGTGCCATGTCCACTTCCTATGGGGCTGTTTCTTAAAAGAAAGAGTTCATCAAGAAGAGCCCCTCCCTTTCGAGGAAGTTAACAAGCATTTACCCCCTATGGTTTCTGCATCCAAATCCATGGGATCCTACTACCGTTTCGTTGTAATTCTATATTTTAACGCTAAAGTGTGGTGGCAGGTACGGTGTGTCTAGACGTGGCTTGGCTCCACCATGAGTGAAAAACTGCTAAGCGGTCTCTGTATGCTGTGTTCACATGATGAGGTTCGCCGAAGTGCTAAGGAGGTTCTGCCAGAACCCAGGCTTCTCTTAAAGTAATATTATGAAGTTAGTTAATACCTAAATAAATAAACAACCTATAATACCTATGTGTGATTGTTCTATACTTTCTGTAACTGAAAGTATAGTATGTACTTTATAGATAGACTAGCTGTTGCCCGCGACTTCGTCCGCGTCAATTCCAGTTGTTGCTTGGGTATTTATTTTTTGGGTGACTTGAACTGTTTACGCAGCGCACGCAACGGAAGCCTTCAAATACGAATAATTTTCCCCGTTTTTGCAACATTCACTGATTCGTCGCTCCTTTTGGTCGCAGCGTGATTTTATATAGCCTAAAGCCTTCCTCGATAAATGGACTATCCAACACAAAAATATTTTTTCAATTCGAACCAGTACTTCCTAAGATTAGCGCGTTCAAACAAACAAACAAACAAACTCTTCAGCTTTATAATATTAGTATAGATATAAACCTCTATGTAGACTAACGCCCTGAGCCCAAAGGGCTGAAGGTCATTTTTAGATGAAAGTTTTCGTGGCGTAGGTAGGTGAGCAATAAGAAAGTGTTTTTGATAATTCGAATTATACATACAGACATAAGGTGTAACCTTTTTGTACGAAAAAAATAACCGGGGTAAGGCCGCGGGTATGGTTTGCTAGGTACATATTTTAGACTGCTGCCCCACCCTGAGCCCATGGCTGGCTACGCCCATGTCTGATGTACAGGTCATCAGGAGCAAAATCAAATCAGATGTTAAAAGTTTTTAATTTGTCTACCAGATGTGGAATTCACAATGCCCCTGCGTTCGGACGCAAAAAAAAGATTGAGCAATTCTGACGAGGACAAGCCGAAGAATTCGTCGTTCGACAGCTGCTACGATACCATGGACGAGGTGTCTAAGCCGGAGCATCAAGAAAAGGGCGATGACGGATCTGGAGACGAGGACCCTGACCAGTTCTTGTCGCAGTTGGGCTTGGAGACTGAGGTCATAAAGAAAATTAATATCAATCAGGTAATATTTTATATGATATTTAAGCAATTTAATTACAATTATAATATCAGCATTTAAACTTGAAAAATTATGCCTCAGGCGGGACTCGAACCTCGAAACTCGAACTTGAATTCAGCCACCGATACACTACGTTATAGGCGTAAATTTTTCAAGCATATTCTTATCGCTGTAAGCCAGCCAGTTTATTGTCTATGAAGATACGGTGTACTAACTTAAACCAGACTACGTTCCTTCATCATAGCCATATGAGATATGAGTTAATCACAAACAAAGGTATCGCGTTATACTAAATGCCATAGATACCACCCTAGCTGTGGACAGATACGACGTATTATGTGCATCCATCCGTTCTAAAATTTTGCTATTATTGCTATTATTACTACGCTTGGCAGACGAATTGGCGAAAGATAAAATCTAATACTCAACCATTAATCGGGCATGGCCTGTTAAAAATTTCATAGCTTTAACTTGCTGTGAAATTTATAATGTAAAAAATATTGTTGTTCCTATTTGTCAGAGTAAGGCTAAACGTTTAACGAAATCCCTCTTCGAAATGATGCTAATTCCAATAAACTTTCGGCTGTATGGAGCTATCCGAGGCCGTAAATCTTTATAAACAAAACGCTTGTCCCGTTAGACGCGGGCGGCCCACACGGCCGAGAGCAGCGTGGACAGCGCGGCCGAGTCGCTGGTACTAGCGCGTGGAGCCGACGCACAGGCGCTGTTCAACTTCCTGCTCAACTGCAAGTCCGTGGTCAGCCCCACCGGGCCCTGGGCCGGCGTGCCGCCCACGCTGCTGGCGCCCGTCGCCTTCCACGGCGGGACCCTGCAGGCGCTCAAGGTGAGCCCTCGCTACTGCACGCTCGTGCTCCACTGCGAGTGTAGTCAGCCCCACCGGGCCCTGGGCCGGCGTGTAGCCCTCGCTGCTGGCGCCCGTCGCCTTCCACGGCGGGACCCTGCAGGCGCTCAAGGTGAGCCCTCGCTACTGCACGCTCGTGCTCCACTGCGAGTGTAGTCAGCCCCACCGGGCCCTGGGCCGGCGTGTAGCCCTCGCTGCTGGCGCCCGTCGCCTTCCACGGCGGGACCCTGCAGGCGCTCAAGGTGAGCCCTCGCTACTGCACGCTCGTGCTCCACTGCGAGTGTAGTCAGCCCCACCGGGCCCTGGGCCGGCGTGCCGTAATCTTCATAATGCCAAAAGAAAGATCTGAATACCTTTTAATGTATTTAATATTAGAGATACTAAAATCATCATCAGCCTATCGCAGTCCACTGCTGGACATAGGCCTTTTTAGTTGTACGCCACTTAGGTCGATCCTCAGCTTCTCGCATCCAGCTCCTGAAAGCCATCTTGCGCAAATCATCACTCCACCTGGCCTGAGGGCGTCCTCCCTACACTACGTTTGCTAAGAGGGAATACTAAAATAAGCGTTTTAAATTTTTAGAGCAAACTATAATAGTGCGAAAACAGCTGTTAGACTAGACAATAATTTGTTCGGCCATATGAAATGACGACTTTAAATTTTTAGGCGACCTGAAGAGCACCTGCAACACATTTTCGTAACTGCGTCTGCTTTTTCCAAAAATATTTGCCAATTTTAAAAACGCCATCTTGAGATAAAGTGTGATCTCATGTGCGTTTGACATAGACAGACCGGAACTAATAACACTACCGGCCGCCTTGAGCGCCGACGCCGGAATTACGACTCGCAGTGGCTGCTCTGCCCCCGTCTTGCCGCTCGCCTGTTCGCGCGTTACAGCGGCTGTAGTCAGACTGTAGTTCGTATCATTTATACCTCCGTTTCCCACCATCAGGTCCGCGAGAACACGGTCCACTGCGACAGCAAGAAGTACTACTCGCTGGAGCTGCGCGGGCCCGTGCTGCCGACCGCCGTGCACGCGCTGGCACAAGTACTGCGCAGTGGCCGGGCGCCCGTCAGCGCTACCTTCGCCCACCACGCGCCCACCAGGGCCTTCAGCCTCGCCGCCGCACATATCGCCGAAGGTATAAATAATAATAAATAAATAAATATTTTCAGACATGCCACACTGGGCCACACAGAGCCATCTAGTCCCAAACTAAGCTACTACTAAGAAGCTTGTCGTATTGGCTACTAGACAACCGATTAACTTACTTATATACTTTTTTTTTGTAAATATGTACTTATTATAATACTGGTCTGGGTACCAGCAGCAGACATGTTCATGCACACAACTATTTATACTGTGCGGGGATCGAACCCGCAACCTAAGCTGAGAATTGACGTTTACTACCATTGAATACAAATAGTCATCAAGTATACATAATACTATTATAGTAAAATCATCGATATGTCGTGACGCGATCACGACAGGTGTTTATTGAAGGGACTAAAGAGCTAAGTGATGCCCCAAAATTATTTAATTTTATTACTTCGATACAAAATCAATTATCAAAAAACTAGAACAGTATCATTTTAGCAAGTTACCTCCAAATTGATTGAATCACAGTAAACTTTTCATTTAGTTGTTTATAAAGAGGATTTTGTCGCTAACGCCAAAAGCGGTCTCTTATAGCAATAATGTACAATACGAAAGAATGCCAGAATGAAAAGCAGTTAACAGTGATTCAATAATTGCTAAAATGACACTATTCTAGTTTTTTGAGAATTGATTTTGTATCGAAGTAATAAAATTAAATAATTTTGGGGCAGCACTTAGCTCTAGTGGTCCCCTTAAGACAACTTTATACACAGTCCAATACAAAAATTAAACCAAAAACTGTCCTCGATTGATTGATTTATGTCAGTAACTTTATAACCCGGCCAAATTATGTCGACATGCAATAGTATGTCTACTTATGTCATGTTAAAACTTGTTATAGGTTATACAATAGATATAATATACTGCTGTTAGATTGGCAATGAAAAGAGACAGAATATAATGCAGCTATATGATAGAACGAGATAGATCACAAGGCCGTTCACGTACACGCTAAGAACCCGTAGTGTTTTTCTGAGTTCTGACGTCTGTCACGCGCAATACAATATTCCCTTTAGTTTTACTAGTTTCATTTTTATTATTGTAAAAAAGTGTCGAGTTGATGTATTTTCATTATGGTTACATGTTCAGTACCTGGAACTTAGTCATCTAAAAAAGGGAACCAACATAATTGTACATTTCACACGTCAACACACAATCGCGATTATCAGCAGCAAAATGCAATGTTTCAGAGCTTTGACTAAAATTTTGTATACTAATTGATAGGGCATTTCATCAGAACAAGGATTTAAATTCATATGAATTCAATTAAAAATAATATCAAATACGTGAATTTCAGCAATTACTAACGTCACTTTTGTATTTTAGTGATTGACGTTGTCGATGATATCTTATCGACATTTCATTAGCTGACATATTTCACATTGTAAACCGCATACAGCCTAAATTGTTGAAATACGTTAGAAATGCTTGAAATTGCCTAATAGAAAAGAATGTTCGCCCAATAAATATTCGAGCATTTGCAGTTTACATTTTAACTGATTTTAAACTGACCCTAAGTGTTTTTAACACAGAGGCGTTCAGCCTGTAAAATTACGCTCTGGATCAATCTCCATATTGTTCAAGCCCCTATCAATCCCCATTAGTTAAACATTAAATATATGTATATTTAGTGTACGTTTGTAATGTATAATTGAAAAATAAATATTAGTTTTATTTCAACTTTGGCGATCGCGATCGCAAAATGAGGCAAAATTGTTAAATACTGGCAAGTAAAGCCTACGATATTTTTAACAATGAATTGATTTTGTTCGGGAATAAGTAATTATAAAATAAAAACATATCTAGGTATTTACTTGCAGTTTTTTGGCGTTCTTTTAATAATACTAAAAAATAAGTCACCTGCCTTAACGTTAACTGTGTCGATGGAATCGATATCGAAAGCAAGCAGACAATGCAGTACCTGCACTATTTATCTCACGCACATGCTCACTTTATGCACACTAGCGTAACCTAGTTTTGGTCTTGTTTTCAGGATTCAATTGCCAATCTATCATCTATACTAAATCTATGGGTTATACAGATACTAGAAGTGCATCCCTAAATCAAATGGGTGCCATTTTTGTTGCAAGTACTTTTTTGACAGTGTGTATCATGTTTGTGTTTTTATATTACATGAATGAGTATACCTATAATAATTATTGGTCACACGTCCCATCAGACTCGTAGTTAAGTACCGGGCAAATTTTCGAACATTGCTCCAGTTTGTAATCACCCGCATTTTTAGGAATTCATCATCTACCTATTCCTATATGCAGCTGAACAGTTAACATTCATAATCTCTCCCCACATGCGTTTCTTTCGATTCTTCCAGGGCTAGACAGTAATATGCCTTCTTTTGCAGATGAAAACTCCAAAGAAAACGAACCAAACGCCTTCAGCAAAGCTTTTAACAAGGAGAATCTCTCAGACTGCGGCATCAGCGAAGAAATGCTGCAGCACTTCTGCTCGCCGGACCCGAAGCTCGTCCAGACTCTAGACAGCGTCAAGTACAACACCGAAGATGATACTTACTCCTGGTGATATTTATTGTATTGTCTTGTTTGTCTAATATATTTTTGTATCCATTGATGAGATCAGGAATTAAAATATTTTTTTGTAAATTAACACCTTTTATTTTCAATATAAATAATTTAAAAAAATTGATGATTCAGTGTACAGAGTATAAATTAAGCCTGGAGATAAATACAAAAAAAGTCAATTTATCACTTAATTTTATGATTTATTCAATTTTCATTTTTGGTAAATTAAAAATAAAGATTTCATAAGTCCACAATCACTTACACATAAACAAGATTCATACAGATCAGGATGAAATAAATAATATTGTGAGAGTTCTGTTTCAAAACGACGTAATATTATGTTACCTAACATATTAACTGCACTAATCACTATAATTATCACTTCAAACCCAAGGTGGAACAGGAATCTTGGAAAGCTTACAACTAAATATTCATCTATGTGACCATTTATCCACTCACTGTAACAAAAAAACACAACATTAGCGTTTTGTTGGAAAGTCAACTAAAAAAGTATAATCTCATCAATATGTTATTACCTGTAGGTGTGTCAACTTGCAATACGTTGTTTAAGTAACGCGGGCTTATGATTTCTGAAATAGATACAAATTAAACAAAAATATTAACAAAATAAAAGAATTGAATGCTTTTAAGCTATAACAACTATTTAGTCTTCATTTTGGAGTAGTCAAAATATACCACTATCATGAAATTAAAAAAAACCCTAATTGTTACTTGTCATATTTTGTAATGTCAACTTGTTTATAATATGAGGGTCTAGGTCAAGGTTAATTCTCAAACAATTCATTTTCCATTAAATCTAGTTTCTTGGTGTGTATGTTAAGGATCCATCCCAGACCTAATTGAATTTTTATTGTTTCTGGAAATAGAACATTAAAAGGGGGGTTCCACTGTATCATGCAGACAACAAAGTTAACCACGAGATTAATTATAATTCATAGTTACTTATTACTAAAATATTTTATGATGTAGATTATACTCTCGGTAAAGTTACTCAATGTTATCTGTGGTAACCAGAAAAATGTACGAACACTTTTCTAATTAGTCTATGGCGTCTGTTTAGTTACTAGTAGACCAGTACTCACATTAGAAGATCCGGTGGATGTGGGCTGTCCGGGCACGGAGTACTGCGGGCGGAAGTTTGAGAAGTTCGCGGCGGCGGCGGCGGCCGGCGAGAAGCCCGGCAGCGAGCCCGCCGCGCTGAAGCCGCCCGGGAACTGCGCCATTTGAGCTACAACCAGAGACTCACATTAATCACTGCTGATAATCATTTATATTTAGATTCCTTTTTGGATTTTAGATAAGAGTGTTTGAGAATCTGTCTTTTTAATATGTAATGTGGCGGGATGCGGGCTGCCTGGGGACACTATCCGGCTTGTACTGACCGGCGGGCACGGGGTTGCCGGCGGTGGCGGCGAGGCGCGACAGGATGGACCGCTCGGACATCTGCAGGCGCTGCGCCACGGGCGGGATGCGGGCTGCGTGGGGACACTATCCGGCTTGTACTGACCGGCGGGCACGGGGTTGCCGGCGGTGGCGGCGAGGCGCGACAGGATGGACCGCTCGGACATCTGCAGGCGCTGCGCCACGGGCGGGATGCGGGCTGCGTGGGGACACTATCCGGCTTGTACTGACCGGCGGGCACGGGGTTGCCGGCGGTGGCGGCGAGGCGCGACAGGATGGACCGCTCGGACATCTGCAGGCGCTGCGCCACGGGCGGGATGCGCGCCAGCGTGGCCGGCAGCCGCGACACGTCAGACTTCATGTCCGACAGCAGCTCCTCCAGCTGGTTCAGCACCTGGGGGAAAACATTCACGATTCGTTACTTACATTAATTATGTAATACAGAAACAATCAGCGTCAAAAAAGTGTGCCGTCGGTCATGTTATGACGTCATAGGACTCTAAGCAAACTTCATGGCGGATCTTACGAGTTGATTTAGTTATGTTGCCATTGACATTTTTAATTTATACAAACTGAGAAAGTGCATTGATTGAGATTTAAAATTTGTAATTACCCCTAATCCAAGTAAAATTAATAATTCAAATATGGATGTTTGATTGGGAAACCCAGATAATATAAATCTGAATGTTGGTTAAACGTCAAATGTTTGTTTTGACCCGTATGTCGTCACAGACTAGACAATCTATAGACCAATATGGCCGACAGCGTTATCGTTGGTGCACGAAATTTGTACTTTTAAAACAAAGATTTGCGGTTTTCTAGCTACAAAAAAATACAGGGATATAATTTTTTTTCTTCTAATCAGGCAAAAATTTATCATTTAAGATTACTACTAAATTACTTAAAAAAAGAGTTAAGTATTCTATTGTATTCATTCATTCATGCAAGCACGAGTTTTGAGAAAAAAGCATTTTTTTTGGATGTATGTTGTTTGCGGAAGGTCATTTACAGTTTCACAGGGTAGAGGCACTCAAAATATAGCGGCCAAATGCTAAGGGAGTTCCCGTATTTAACTAAGCAGTGCTGACATAAACAATACATTATTTGTTTGTTGCTTCAGTCAGTGCTATGGTATGTTTGGGCACATAGTACAGACCTTGTGCAGCACGGCGTTAGCGGGCTTGTTCCCAGCGAGCGACTCCTTGCTAAGGTGTTGATGCGATTCGGCAAGGCACTCCACCTCTGCGAATCGCGCGTTCAACGACATAGCGGGGTGGTTAGGGTCTTGCGTTAGGTTCAGGTACGCAGCGCGACGCAGTTGCTCCTCGATCACTAGAGCTTGTTCTAGAAGCTGAGAAATAAAGAGAGGATCAAATAAATGCATTTTTACAAATTATATGTTGAGAGTAAATTTTCCCCTTTTATAATTTTACTGTTGATAGGCTCAAAAATCGATCAACAGATGCGTCCAGTTTTCATTCAGTTTTCTATGTATTATAACTATATATTTACAAAAAAAAAGTATATAAGTAAGTTTATCGGTTGTCTAGTACCCCATACGACAGGGTACTTAATAGTAGCTTAATTTGGGACTAGGTGGCTCTGTGTGGCCCAGAGGCATGTCTTAAAATATTTATTTATTTATTTATTATTATTCAGTGTAAGCAGAAAGCACACTTTGCTAAGATTTTACTTTTAAAGAGATAAGAGACCAAAAATTATTAATCAACTAAAAAGGACTACACTGGGTGGAACATGCTTATTAACTTTATGAATACCTAATCAGCTGCTGCAATCGACAAATTGAACAACCCACACCAAGTTCCAATAGAAGATTCAATGGTAAATTACATATACATATATGGTTTCTCCAAAAAATTTGTGTCAGAAGCCGATTCCGTACTTAATTAAGTAATAAACATCGTATAACTTTCATGGTACAATAAGAATTATGACATGAGTGTGGATCAATATTTCTGTTCTGAACAACTATCCACTCGGATTAGACATTAGTTTATCCGTGATAGCACTTACAACTGTGCAGTACGTAACATCAGAAACTCATAAAAAATCGGTACAAGCCCCGAATTATATAACCATCCTATACCCAGTCACTAAAAACATATTATAGAATTATCTCACCTTAAACCGCCTCGCCAAAAACTTATTCTTGATTTCTAAGAAGTTCCCCTTGCCGACGTCCATTTTGAACGGTTCGTTGATGATAGCGAACCTGAGATCGTTCTGTATGTCCTGCCAACGCCCATAGCCGTGCGTGACGATGCCGGCCAGTAGCCAGTAGTCATGGCGGCGGTGCCAGATCTCGTATTCTCGACCGGGAGCCGCGGCTCTCTCCTCGTTCAGCCATAGCGTGTGGAGCTCCGTGAAACCGCCATCCGCAATATTGAACATGAACTTGCGACGCTCAACTTTGAGCTCCTCCTCTTCTTTCACTAGCACCACGTCGTCGTCATCGTCGTCCTGGTGAATGAGCGATACGTATGTATTAACAGGTAACTGTTGTTAACATTGTGAACTGAACCCAAATGTAATAAGACAACTGATTTAATTACTGTGTATAATAGGGGTTAAAGTATGAAATTGCCGATTATTTTCCCACTTTTTATTTTGTTTATAGCTCTTAAGTATAGTCATATTATTGCGTAATTCTTTTTGTATTGTATCAAAAACTAAATAAAGTAACTTTTGACTAAAAAAAATGCAATACTAGTGCCTATTACTTCAAAGGAAGTCGTTGAAAAGACCCCTTACAATGTGTCAGCTGACCTTCTTGCTTCAATTAAGTATATTTGTATTATATACTTTGATTTTCAGAAATTTAAATACTAAAATGCGTAGCTTTATAACCATCTAACTTTCACCTTAAATTGCTTCGAAAACGGTTCAGGCGTTTTTAAAAAAACTAAAAAATTGTTAGTATGGAAAAATGACTTTTCTCGATTTCGCCCATACAAAAAGGCAATTTCATACTTTAACCCCTAAATATTTAACTTCTATCTATAAAGCAGTATATCTAATTTCTTATTCAAAAATTAATGCATTGCATTTTTTTTTAGTCAAAAGTTACTTTATTTAGTTTTTGATACAATACAAAAAGAATTACGCAATAATATGACTATACTTAAGAGCTATAAACAAAATAAAAAGTGGGAAAATAATCGGCAATTTCATACTTTAACCCCTATTATTAGTAGTACAGTCGGCCAAGTAAGTGGTCGATAGAACAAAAAGTTTAATTTTCAACAAAAATAATGTAATTTTGACAAAGCTGGTAGACTACTTTCTTGACGACTATATAAATAAAATAAAAGGAATGCTAAAAAGTAAAACTGTTTAGGACAACAACTAGTCATGACAATAATTTCATTAAAATAAAATGCAAGACATACCTTCTTCTCGTCCTTCGGCTTCTCGGACGCCTCGGACTCGGCCTTCTCGCTCTTAGCGTCGTCCTTCTTGTCCGCGTCGTCCTTGCTCTCCTCCTTCACCTTCTCGGCCTCCTTCTCCTCCTTCTTGTCCTCCTTCTCCTTGTCCTCCTCCTTCGGGGGCTCCTCGTCTACCGACATTCGTCGCTCGGGTTCCTTAACCTCGTCCTTCACCTCCTTGATTTCCTTCTCGTCCACTTTCTCCTCCTTGACGTCGCTCGTGTCCATCGGTTCGTCTTTGATCTGTTCCTTGGCCTCCTTGTCCTTGACGTCGGGCTTCTCCTCCTTGACGTCGTCCTTGTCGTCGGCCGGTAAGGTGGACACGGCGGGAAGGGCGGCGGCGGCGGAGGAGGCGGGGGCGGCGGCGGCGGCGGCGGCGGGCGCGGGCGAGGGCGCGGCGGAGGGCACGGGCGTGGCGGAGGAGGGCGCGGGCGAGGCGGCGGCGCTGTCGCCGCGCACGGGCTCGACGGGCTTGCGCACGAGCTCGGGCATGCTGTAGTAGCCGTTGATGTGCTCGAACTCCTGCACCTTCTTGCGGATGAGGCTCATGACGCCGATGCGCGTGAGCACGTGCTGGCGCGAGAGCCCCTCGCGCGGCACGCCGTCGGCGAAGGCGTCCGCGTTGTCGGCGCCCGGCTCGCACAGGTGGCGCATGAACAGCGACACGTAGGCCTTGAAGTTGCGCTCGGACTTGCCGCGCAGGTCGCGCACGAGCCACTGCGAGTTGAAGGCGTCCTGCGGCGGCATGCCGTAGCGCATGATGGCGTTGAGGAAGGACTTGCGCTGGCGCGCGTTGAACCCGAGCACCTCCATGTTGCCGCCCACGCGCGCCAGCAGCGGCGGCAGCGGCCGGTCGCGCTCCTCGCGCCGCTCCAGGCGCCGCTTGCTGCGCCGGCTGAGCAGGTCGCCGTTGTCGTTCTTCTCGTCGAAGTCGTCGTCCTCCTTGTCGTCCTCGCTGCCCTGCGAGAAGTCCGAGTTGTAGTCGGACCCGTTCTCCTGCCACGTCGAGTCCTCGCGGTTCTCGGTCTGCGCGATGCTGCCGTCGTTGTAGTTGACCTGCTTGCGGACCCGCTTGCCCTTGCCGAGCGTCCGCGCCTGGTCCTCCTGGTGCTGCTCGTAGTGGTGCCGCAGCAGCTTGATCCAGTACGCGGGGTCCGTGTTCTCGGCCTCCTGCTTGATGATCTCCGTGTCGACCTCCTCCTCGCCGTCGCCCTCCTTCGTGGAGTAACTGGCCACCTTGAAGGAGCTGAGGTACTCGTTCGCCCACGACTCCTTCTGCTCGATACCCTCCTTGGACCGATCGAGTAGCTCCCCGACCGCTTTGTCGTCGTAATGGATGGCCTCCTCTTTCCCCTCGTCCTCCTTGAACAATTCCTCGGTACCGAATCTGAGAATATCGTCCAACTCTTGTTTGGTGAAGTTTGCACCTTTTCCGCCCATACCGGGTCTCACGACCAAGTGAGTCAACATCATCTTTCTCTTAGCTACCTGTGTGACCCTCTCCTCGACGCTGTTTCGCGTGACGAACCGGTAGATCATGACCTTGTTGGCCTGACCGATACGATGGGCACGTGAGAACGCCTGAATATCGTTATGGGGATTCCAATCGGAATCGTAGATGATTACAGTGTCGGCTGTGGCCAAGTTGATACCCAAACCGCCGGCCCTGGTCGACAGGAGGAACACGAATTGTTGTGCCCCGGGAGCATTAAACCTGTCAATAGCCTCCTGACGAATTGTGCCAGTGATTCCACCGTCAATTCTTTCATATTTGTAACCCTCGCCTTCTAAGAAGTCTTCGAGAATATCTAACATTTTTGTCATCTGCGAAAAGATCAAAACTCTGTGGCCCTGCTCTTTGAGCTGTTTTAACATTTTGGACATGAGCACGAGCTTACCGGACGCTTTGATTAACGCTTGCGTGTCATAATTTCCATGGGGACCTAAAGGCGCTTCCTCAGCCGCGACCGGGAAGAGGTAGGGATGATTGCAGCACTTTTTCAAGTCCATCATGACGTTGAGAAGCGACACGGTTTGTCCACCGCTCTTGGGGTTTAGCGCTTCGTAATTCCTAGTTAAAATGTATTTGTAATACTTTTTCTGCATGGGCGACAGCTCTACACGCACAATAAACTCTGATTTGGTGGGCATGTTCTTGAGCACGTCGGCCTTCAGCCGCCGCAGCATATGCGGCCCCAACATTTCATGAAGCCTCTTCACTTGCTCCTCCTTCGACACGTCGGCGAACTCGTTCTGGAATGCCGCCAGTTCGTGGAACTTGTCCTTGTTCAGGAAATTCAAAAGATGGAACAATTCTTCGAGGTTGTTTTGCAAAGGCGTTCCGGTTAAAAGCAATTTGTAGTTGATGTGGTAGCCCGCGAGCAGTCGGAAGAACTTCGACTGGTTACTCTTAAGCCTGTGAGCCTCGTCCACGACGAGCACCGCCCACTCGATAGAGCCCAGGCAAGTAGCGTCGATGGAGACCAATTCGTAGGACGTTAATAACACGTTGAATTTGACCTGCGACTTGATTTTCGAAGGCCGGCCGCCCCTGTTGGCCCCGTCGTCGAACGTCAGCTCGTTCTCCCTGATTACAGCTCGGGAATCCTTGTCGCCGACGTACGTGATGCAGTATAGATCGGGCGCCCACAGTTCGAATTCTCTCTCCCAATTGATGATGGTCGACAGAGGTACGGAAACTAGGAAGGGCCCCTTGCAGTGGCCCTCCTTGAATAGGGAGTACAGGAATGTGACCGTTTGTATGGTTTTCCCGAGCCCCATCTCGTCAGCGAGGATGGTGTCGATGCCCTGCCCCCACGAGTAGCGCAGCCAGTTGAGCCCCTCGAGCTGGTAGGGGTGCAGCTGCATGCCGGTCTCGTACACGAAGGGCGGCTGGTCCTCGTACTTCTTGTTGAGGTTGGTCGTGGGCCGGTCGGGCGGCGGGTTGTACTTCCTGGCCTTCATTTGTAGCCCGCTGCTGCTCTCGTCGTCGTCGATAACATCTTTGTTCTTACTCTTGCGGCCGGGTTTTTTGCCTTTGCTGCCTTTAGATTTGCCTTCTGAAGTGATGAAGCCACGCATATCCTGTGAAATAAGGATGATATTGTAATTTACGCAATGACAGAATATCATAAATTAAGCAAACACTAGTAAAGGTGATGTAGTGTAGTACCTGATAATATTCAATGGCCGATTTGAGGCCTGAGATGTCTTCGTGCTCGGACTCCCATGTTGTCTGGTCGTAGGACAGGTCGCGCCATTTGACCAGATAGTATGTGGTGCCGTCGCGGCTGGTGCGGTGATTGATCACACGGTGAACCACCAACCACTCTGGCTTTACTCCGTATCTGCCAATAGATATTTGTTATTTATTGAAGATTCGAATGTATCATGGTACTTATAGAGTTTTTCTTTAATAATGTTAGTTACCTGTAGTATTTTTCTTCTAAAAGTTTTTCGTCCATGTCCTGTTGGTCTTGTTTCTGATCTCTGAGCCGTTTGACTCGATTGTCTCGCTCGTCCAAGGGTTCCTCGAGTTTGGGCGGCTCTTCGGGGTCCGACTTGCGCATGTAGTACCGGTACATTAGAGGATGGAAGACATCCAGCTGGCAATGGTAAACATTATGATTGAGTTACATATTCATAAACAACAATTAAAAATGAAATAATAATGGTTGCGATTTTGATCACGGAAGACACAGGTGGCTTATTCATTTATTTGAACACTAACAGCATAACACATACAATATTTATAACTTAAGGTACCACTAAAACGTAAGGCTAATAACAGGTTTCCCTGAACTTGACCCAAGGTCTAATAATGTACGCTACCATAGACAGTACCCTCCAGTCTCCCTTTACATAATTATGCCTCGTTCATATGTAAAGAGAGACTGCAGGGTACCGGGTACTGACAATGTATTATGTTACACAAAGTATTTTTTTATATATTGTGTACAAATTGATTTTGAATTAGAATAGGAGAATATTTAGTTACAAATGCAAAATATATTCTTAAAGTTCTGCAGTCAAAAAGGTTAACTAGTTAATTAAATGAATCGTACGCACCTGTAATTCCGATATCCAGCTGCAATGCCAATATGACCGCTCGTGCCACTTGACGAAGAACTCGCGGCTCCGAGGGGCCTTTGATTTTGGCGGCTGTTCCTTCCAGCGCCACGTCAGGATCTTTGCCACTTTGCCGTCCAGTCCAGGACACTACAAACAAATAACAAAAAATATTATACTACGCGCGTTGCATATCCTATGAAACTGTCACGCTAAAATTTTAATCAAAGAATTCCAGAAGAATAGTATCTGAACTATGTGTTTCTCATAAAACTGTGTAAGTAATATTTTTAAATCAAATCCGTGTCTAACAAATACACTATTTTATTCTTTAGAAACCCTAACTTTATCTCTTTTAAGGGCCAATAGGTACAAAAAAGTTTCGAATTTTCGAACGTTGCTCGGGTTTGTGATCACCAACCCACATTTGGCAAGCGTGGTGATTATGCCAATTCCCATCATTGCAGTGCTAATTTAAATTTAATGATGGAGGCCTTTTCCCTGCAGTGGGATGATTATAGGCTGTTATGTTACGTTTTACGTAGGTACAAAACTTGGGTGTCAGGATAGATTTACCTAATTGATGTTCTCTCTCAATTTTGTATTGTAAATGAAATTGTTAAAACTACCTAATTGCAATCTAATAATTTAAACAACTCACACTACATCGAGGACACTTCCAATCCCCGTCTGGTACTTCTTCAAGTGGTGGGTTGAGACAAAACCGATGATAGGCTGACGGGCAAGAATCGCAGCATAGCAGCTCACCTCCATCCTTGCAGATTCTGCAAGAAAACATTTGCTCAAAAACATACTCTACATGAAAATTATAGTTACATGTTCTAACATGCTTTTAAACTGATCTTGATTAAATGGCCAAATTGTAAAGGTACTGATGGAAGGAATTAAGAACAATTTTCTATTCCTACTATTTATGTAACTGTTTGTGGTGAGAAAAATAAAGATTTATTTATTACAGACAAATGAGGATTTTACATTTACAGCAATAAAAACCGGTAAACAGTTTCTGAGATGGGGGATGCGGTTGGCCAAGAGAAAATCATTAAAAACAAGGTAAAGACGGTAGGAATTCCGAAACTAATAACTCTTGTTCTAGTGTTACAGTGTAGTTGATAAAAACAGACGTCTCTGGAAACTGACAATAAGAAAAGTACCTCTTTGGCAGCGACTCAATATTGGTGGCTTATACCATGATTTTCGCAGGCACAATTTTTAAGAAAAACAGTATTATTACATTTTTACATTTAAAAACCATTTTAAAAGTATACCCAATTTTGCTACCACTCAAGGTAGTTTTTTTTTCAAATTTAAATATGACCAACTTTGAGCTATTATAAAACAAAAAAAAGGCTAACCAATAGCCTTGTAATAAGTTATGCGTCAAAAGAGAACTTCCTCTTTATACATAAAAAATTGAATGCGTAGTGACATAGCATACTTGTGCGCTTCAAGCTCCGACATTCAAACGTTTGCGCTCTTATACCTACCTACTACAGATACGATTTAGTTTTCATTCTCATACCTGCAGAACTCCTGATGCTCATCATCATCTTCCTGGTCCTGGTTGCCTTCGGCCTCGCAGTGCGGGCACGACCAGCGCCCCTCCGGCGTCTCCTCCAGCTCGGGCTCCAGGCAGACCAAGTGGTACGCGCGTGGGCACGTGTCGCAGAGGATGATCTCGCCGCCTTGCTGGCACACCTATAAAAAAATTCGAATTAAAAATGTATTTATTGGACAACAGAGATTCAAATGTGTACTTAATAATTTAAAGGGATAGAATTAACCTGCATAGGTGCTCGTCCTATGTACAGACAACGGAAGGTCAACCTACACAAAAAGTTAAAGGTCATTCAATTGATTTTAAACTTTAAGTCCAACAAGTAGCGATCAATATCAATTGAGAAAATTTGTCATTTTGTGGCAGGTTGACGTGCTATTATCTGTACAGTAACAACGCGAATAGTTTTACGTTTTTACATGTTACAATACAAGCGCTGCCAACCGCCTGAGCGGTCTGACTAACGATTAGAAATACCGTAAGAACGCCATAGACTTTTTTTTAAATAATTTGGTGATCACAGTCGAAAGCGCAAGATATTCGGTATTAATTTTTTTTACTGAATAAAAATATCGCTTCAATGGTTATTTCGCTGATCGTTGATCCAAATACCACCAGAAGCAATCCAGATAGAGACTATTTAAAGTATTTTACGTTTTTATTCAACAGTATCGTCTTTATTCGCGACAGTACACAAAATAATCCTAGCTTATTTATGCTCATCAGAAAACCCAAACCTATCTGTAGAATGTCGCGCTTAGATACCTTTATACCTTCTAAATAGTAATCCATACGATGCTTAAACATAGTATACACTAACCTCACAATAATCTTGGTGTTCCTGCTCGCCGTCGGCGCCGTCCGGGAACTTATTTGTCGTCTTTAGTTTCTTCTTCTTTTTACTTTTGTTGCCAATCTTAGTCTTTGCCTTCTTTTTAGGCTGTTGCTGTAAGATAACAAATAATAATGAATCACTTTAAAACTTACACATTAATGGAATATAGTCAGAATATTTGTCATAAAGTCGAAGCACACCCGATCAATATGCGTAGACGTATACGTGCACGTTCTATCACATGGTTTGGTTTTGTATGGAGTTTTACTAACTTCTTACACAGTTATATGAGACACCGTGACCTAACACGATAAAGTTAATTAATTAAATAAAATGAATACTAACATAACCAACACTTATTATTGTCTGATTGTATAACTATTCTATTGATTGTTTGTTGGCAGTTAATTTTCATTATTCTGTATACAAATTAATAAGTTAGTTAACTTAAAACGAGGGACTTTTTAAGTTGACAAATTCGGTACTTCCTTAGCCTTACAAATGCTAATTTTTATTTGACATGTTAACCATATCATAATTTAGAAATGAATAACAAACAAGTAGTCACAGACAGTGTTAAAAAAGTTTTTTCATAATGTGTAATGTCTCCGTAGCTTATTTGTAAGTGCAAGACTTACATTAAAAAAACTTTGTAGACAAAAGTTTACTGATAGCATACCGGCGCATTAGGGTCCTCGTCCTTAGGCGGGGGGGTGGCGTCCTCGGCAGCGGCCGTGACCGGCGGCTTCGGCTCCTCGGCCTCCGCCAGCATCTGCTCGAACTCCGCGTCCGAATCTGTGTTGGCGCCGGGGCTGCCTTCTTGTTCCTCCTCCTGCCATCAACAAATACTTTGGAAATACTGGCAACTGGTGACCTACATTCTACATGATCAATTTGTCTATCTAAAACTGCTTTGTTTGTCGAACTAAAGTCAAAAAATTACAAAAATCTAAATGAATAAACCAAATATAGAGTCAACCTACCAGTACCAGTCTTGACCATAATTTTTAAAGTTTCTAGAATAACTAATGTCAAAGCTTGAGTTCGATGCTAAAGGTACTAGGGTAAGGCCTGTAGAAATGTCAAGTTGAATTAACCTTTATTTAATTTTTTTATCGCATGTTTTCACTCATTCTGTTTGTGATTTGTGATTGTTGTAAGAAAATTTTAAATTAAGCGAAATTGCCTTTCAGAAACGTAAGTTCCCCCTCCTTAATATCTTTATAAAAAGTCACTTCAATGTTTTATTTATTTAACTATCATGAATTATTAGCACATCCAGAATTCGTCTCCGCACTGTCGCAAGAAAACAAGATGGTATATGGTAATGGTAATTTTTATGTTTTTTTTTACATGTCAGAGTAAAACTTTTCGGTGGGCTAGGTAAGACTAGAATGGAATCTATCGAAGTATGATTAAAAACTGAAAGGCGGATTTAACGCAAAATCAACACCAACTATTTGTATCGGACCTACCAAGATACTAAATAATCAAGCAACACACACAATAGCAACCGAGTATGGACAACTAATAAATAAAAATGATTTTTCACTAAACGTGTGGTGTTTAAGCATATAGATAGATATTTTATATGATATTTTAGCAACTAACTCTATCAGTATTTAAACTTGAAAAAAATTGTCTCAGGTGGGGCTCGAACTCGAATCCCCATGCACGCCTGAGACAAAATTTTTCAAGTTTAAATTCTCATAGATAGATATTCAGTTTGACTCACGCTGCTCGTCCTCTTGCGTTTGCTGAACTTGATCTTCAGCGTGGGCACCTTCGGCTTGCGGCCGGGCTTCCCTCGCGTGGCGCTGCCGGTGTGCTTGGGCTTGCGGCCGCGCTTGCGGGGCGCCGGCGTGCCCTCGTCGCTGCCCTCCTCCTCCTCCTCCTCTTCCACCTCGTCGGCCGCCTCCTCGTTCTGGTGAGATGGAATAACGTTCTGTTGATTTGCTCAAGGAAGGATTTATGAAGTGTAAAACTAACTTACAATTATTTATGTAATATTGCTTTATTAAGAACTCGAGGAGCCAAGTTTAGTATGATAAAAGAGAAGAAGTAAATGCCTTAAGGTGATAGGTAATGCATATCCTACCTAGCCTAATACAAAACATTCAATATTTCTCTATGAATATTCAAACCAAAAGACTTCTGTTTGTTGGACTTAGGTTTTTCGTGGATTGCAGTTTTCAAGAATATCCAGACATAGGATAGGATAAGGATATTCAAGAATATCAAGAATATCCAGACATAATAGGTGACAATCTCACTAATAATAAAGTATTAAATATTACTTTAGTTGATAAAATTGTTAGAAAAGCATAGAGAATTATTAATGAACTATTACAAATAACATTTAACAAAAAACGTAACAAATAAGCTTTCCACATGCCAAAATGCCATGGAAAGAAGTATGATAGGGATCAAAAAATTTGATCAAAAGAAAGGACAAAATAAGAAATATCAGCATCAGAAACAAGACCAAGCTGCAAGACATAACTCTAAAAATTATAAGACATAAATGGAAATGGTCAGGCCACATGATCAGGGGAAAAGACAAATGGAGTAAAGAAGTCACACAGTGGTACCCAAGGAATGGAAAAAGAAAGAGAGGTAGACCACAAAGAACGTGGGATTATGAAATTAGACAAGTCGCAGGAACAACATGGGGTAGAGTGGCCATGGAAAGGTTAGAATGGAAGAGATTGGGGGAGGCCTTTGCCACTTGGCAAACGGACATACAAAGATGGAAGAAGAGAGAAATGTATGAATGAACAATTTTTACCAATTGTCCGACTAAAGGCTTAAATAAAATTACAAATAAACAAACACATCTTATTAACTATATCTTCCGAAACGCTTACAATTTTTGCAAATACATTTGAACATTACTTTAAAAATATATTTTAGACTGTAATTCTTTCTTATTCAGTCTACAACTGTTCTTACAAGAAGCGAATCAGTCCTGATATTCTGCAACAGCCATTCTTCAAACAAAAAATGCATAGAACTCGGTGAAATACCTGCCAAAATCAACTATCTCCATTCTGTTTACCTTAGATTCTTTAGGTGTCCGAGCCGGCCGCGATTTAGGCGCGTAGTCCGAGGCGGTGGATGTGTTTGTGTTCTCCTCGGAGCCGATATTCTGCGAGCCGCCGCCGAGGTTCGGGTTGGTCTCGCAGAACAGCCGCCACTTCGCCGCCACCAGCATCATCAACTTTGAAACTGGTACCTAGTAATAAAGTGACGTAATTAGTAACCCAATATGTATACAGGATGAAATATTAAACACCTTCCAAATTTTTGGTATAGCCCAGTACAAAAATGACAAGATAAAGCACTTAGAAAATGTCCGCCAAAAATCTAAATTTTTTTATACGGCCGCCTAGCAACACTTTTTTTACGTGATGCGCATCTCATTCATTCATTACGATACTATTCAGAAGTTTTGATTTTTTCTTTATACCTTAACAGGCCAAGGACCGTAAAAATTGAAAACTATATTGCGAAAAATATTTTTGGGTGAAAACTTGATTTACATATTTTACTTCATAAATGGGCTCTATATACGACCATCAGCTAAACGCCTATGGAAAGTGGTTAAAATGTCATCCTGTATAGGGCTTTTAGTGTCTATGTGAACATGGGTTTGAGGCGTCGTCCCTACTTTAAAAGGTTTTTTTTTTTTCTCTTTATTGTTTTAAGGACTTTGGTCGTTACATAGACATGTCAGTTCTATCGTAACTTAATCTATTACATTGACAACAAATATTCTTGACATAAGATAGGAAGTTACACAATTACAATCAATAAAATCAAAATACAAATTTATCTACAATTAATCATGTCACATATCATTCTTGCCGGTTTGGACAGAGGTTCTCCCAAAATACTTTGGAAGATGCCTACGTCGAATCGGTTCAAATGAAATGCAATCATGAGTGCCTGACGCTGGCATTCGTTTCTCTTACACTCCATCAACACATGTTGGACATCTTCGATCGTTCCACATACCTCACAATTAGGTGATGTCCCTACTTTAAAAGGTATTTGAAAGATACTCTTGTCCAGAGCATGGCTCAGGAGTGGTGGTGCATTCAGGCAATCAGACATATGTAGGCCTAGAATGTAGATGGCCGTGTGACACCGGCCTAAAATAGAATGACATCCCTCCCTCTCTAGGTATGGTTGTCGTAAAAGACAACTATTAGAAAAAAAGTCTTTATTTTTTAATGTAGACAACATCACATTCATTGCTTTGATCTCAAAGTTAGTAACTATTTAAAGTAGTAAAGTACTTGTTTAGTGGAAATCAAATATGGATTTTTAAAACTATTTTGCAATCATCATCATCATCATCATATCAGCCGAACGACGCCCACTGCTGGGCATAGGCCTCCCCCAAGGATCTCCATAACGATCGGTCCTGTGCTGTCCGCATCCAGCGGCTTCCTGCGACCTTGACCAGATCGTCGGTCCACCTTGTGGGGGGCCTGCCCACGGAACGTCGTCCGGTACGTGGTCGCCATTCGAGAACCTTTCCGCCCCAACGGCCAATTTCGCAAATATTTTGCAATTGCCCTATTTTGCAAATGATAATATAATAATAATGTACAGATAACAGCACGTAAACCTACCACTAAACGTCAAATTTTCTCAATTGATATTGATCTCTACTTGTTGGGCTTAAAGGTGGAAATCAATTAAATTACCTTTAACTTTTTGGGAAGGTTGACCTGCCGTTGTCTGTACAAAATCCATATTTAGTTATGGATTTTCGCAAAGTAACGCCTGAGTCTCTAAATTTTAGTTGAAATCAGAAACAATGGTGGCACTATCAATACCCAGACCTGAGAAAATATGAAAAATACTTTTTTTCTACATTGACCCATCCGGGAATCGAACCCGAGACCTCGGATCACGCGACACTTTGAAAACCAGTGCGTACGCCACTCCACCACGAAGCCCGTCAATCATTTATTCTATTTTTTTTCTAATTAAGAAGCCAGGCAACAGTCTTTTCTCTCCACCATACAACAGGCCCCCAATTCCGCTAATTTACAAATGGCTCAATAGCATCGCAACTGTATATTTTGACACATTTAATATGGAAGTAATGTCAAAATATACGATTGCGATGCTATTGAGCCATTTATAAATTAGCAGAATTGGGGCCCAGACCGCCGGCTAACCATTGTGATTATGACATGACACTCTTCTAGATGTCGGCTAATAATAATAAATGCTAGAGATGGGCCGACTATTACTTTGGCCGGCTAGCCGACTAGTCGGCTACAAAATGCCCGACGACTGCCGATTATTGCTTTAGGTTATAATAATTAGAGTAACATGCTCTATTCACACTGTATTGCCATTTTTTATGATAAGTGCCTTCTTTTATCTGATTGTCATCTTAATTCTTTGTTTGTAGTGTAGTAGAATTTTTATTAATTTTAACTTTCTTTTGTCACATTAAGAAATTTTTTATATTTTTTTATGTCTGGTACTAAGTTCTAATTCATTATTATTAGGTCAAGAGAAGTGTTCCAAAATGTAAGTTGTAAGCGTAATAAAATTATAGAAATTGTTTTCAGTTCTTTTTTGTTACTTGTTTAATGTCTGGATCTAAGCCCAATTAGTTAATGTATCAAACGAATGGTTCCTAATTTCCTAACCTGTTCTAAATTGCACTGAAAGTACATTGAAAAATTTATTTTGTATTTCTAATCAAAAATAATAACAGTAAAGATTTCAATTTCATCAATTCTTAAGTATATTAATACGAGCAAAAACGGGCCGACTAGTCGGCCGTTTCAGCCGTCTAATCGCCGACTACAAATATGGTCGACTAGACGGCTTTACCGACTAGTAGGCGACTAGTCGGTACAAACCCTAAATTAAATGCCTATAACTATAACTTACTTTGGGATTCTCCTTCACTAGCATGGGGCGCACGTGTTGCTGGAACAACTTGTACGACGTCAAATTTTCAAAATCAGCATCAGTGTACTGAATGTCTACATCTGTAAGTCCGAATGAGGAGCACACTTCCTCAACTGTGGGCATGCCTGTCAAAAAATACTTGTGATTAATATGAGTACAAATTATTCGAGTGAACTGTCATATTAGTAGAGTAGTGGCATTCTTGCACTAAAATAATTGAAGCATTCATACAAAAAGACCTAACAGTGCCAAATAACCCTTGATAAGGAATAAAAAGGAAATAATCTGTATTTGTCCATTCAAACAGAATTACTACTGGACATAAGGCTACAAATGTTAGCTGCCATGCTTCACCTTGACCTCAATGCAAAGTATTTGCCGCTACAGGGTGAAGACCTTACCTGATCCTGAATCGGACGCGGCCGGCGTGGACGGTGTAGCGTGTTTGCTGCCGCGGCCTTTGCGGGACTTCTTGCTGCTCGACATAGCGCTGAGCGCGTAGTCGCTGTCGCCCTCTGCTTCAACCTCCAGGCCGAACTCTTCATCCTTCACAGTACGACATATCCTATTAATATTATAAACGCAACGCCCCGTTGGTCTAGTGGTTTAAATACCGCGCCAAGATCTCGGGGTCCCAGGTTCGAATCCCGGGTCGGGCAACAAAAAGTTTCGAATTTTCGAACGTTGCTTGGGTTTGTGATCAACAATCCGCATCTGGCAAGCGTGGTGATTATGCCAGTAGACCCATCATTGCTGTGGTAACTTGAATTCAATGATGGAGGCCTTTTCCCTGCAGTGGGATGATTATAGGCTGTTATTTTACTTTTTTACTTTTATTATAAACGCGAAAGTTTGTATGGATGTTTGTTTTGCAACTCTTTCACGCTAAAACGATCCAACAGATCTGAATGAAATTTGGCATGGTGTTAGTTTATTGGCTGGAATAACATATAGGCTACTTTTCATCCCGGGAAACGGTACGGTTTCCGTGCGATCAATATATTATAAAGTAATTCAAAATTACACGCGTACAAAGTCGCGGGCAACAGCTAGTTTAAAATAAATGTCATGAGACGACCGCGAAAATGGGCACTCATGAGTATTAAAATTAAAAATACCACATCATTTAGTAGTTCAGTACAACACACGAAATCTCGGAATGTGCTGAAAAAGATGGAGGGCAAGTGCTAACTTGAGTTTTATGACTTTTATTTTTCTATTTTCCAACAATTTATACTTTAACTACTCGGCTTACGTTTTATAAGGTACTTTTATGATTCTTGCTGTTGTTAGGACATTTTGTAACTTTGTTGATAATTCTGTTTGACTTGACTTGACTCAAACAAAAATAAATAATAGCCCTATAAATATTAATACTCCACAAATAGATACCTGAAACAATCACTAGCTTTCCCGTGGCTATGCCTGCGAGGATTATGAATCACCCTCTATTAAAACCCACAGGGAATGTGTTTAGAAAAAGAGTAATGAATTTTCCTATATCAAAGTATACGCAATTTCATAAAATATTGTTCAGTAGTTTCACTGGAACAATGACATAGAGGTTGACTTTCTTAAAAGGGGTTGTTGCATAGGTTATTTACAACTTTTGTGTGTATAAGGAGAGTGACTTTTCAAAAGGGCTTATTTCTACATTATCCTAATTTTCAGAAAATGAAAAAGCTTCGAACAATGGTTTAGATTCAATGGACGAAAGCGATATGGATATAAGTACTTTTGACACGGAGTTCTCTTTTTGTAGTCGATTTTAGGAAGAAAAAAAGCCTATTAAGATTATGGTATTAGAATTGAATTGCATTAAAAAAAAAAGTTTTTTTCAACATGAGAAATAAGTTCTTTTAAAAAGTAACTCCTCGATTACTGAGATATTTATTTTAGTGGTTTTTGTTAACATCCCAGCTTTAAATTGAGTGAGATAACAAATGAGAATATGTGTTTTTCTTTTTCTTTAAAATATAACAGACAGTTTGATTTTGTATTAACAACATGTGGATATTTTAACAGCAACATATAATTAATTACTAACACTACGTCACACACTCGCGTTCCAAATACTGTTGTAGCAATTTTTAAGACAATTCCTGTAAATGCATTTTTATTTTGATTTTGAATATGAATTTCTCATAGCATTTGTGTTGTACAGTATGATTAGGCTGATAATTTAAAAGTTTTTTATTTTTTATTACCTCAAGTAGTATTTATTAGAGTAGGTACTAAATGTTAGAGGTTTAAAAGTGTAAATATAACTTTAAAAATTACTCATGTAGTAATTTCATATTTTATAGTACATTTACTGCAGAAGAATAAATTACGACCAAAATTATATACATCTGCGGAACAATGATTTTTGTGATAACTTACTTACATATGTATCTATCTAGTATTTATCTGTAAATAGATGATGCAAGATAAAGAGATAAGATTTATTAAAAGGTTCCCATTCAATATTATAATTACTTAACCTATTTGCTCTTGATATGATTATTAGCAATTGATGAGTGCTAAGGTTTCTACTTAAATGGTATTATTTTGACTTAATTCTATCCTGTTACTAATTCTATGTTATAAATAAATTTGAAATTAATCAGATAACTTAAAAAATAATGGTGAAACTAATCTATCAAAGAACCTGCTTCAGAACTACGGCAGATGTCTTTAAAGCTACTTACATCTTCACTTTCATTCTTTCTCTTCTTCTTTTTCTTTCGACCCTTTTTTTCCTCACCACGGGCTTTTCTCTTTTTCCCTTTTTTCTTCTTTCTTCCATCTTCCGGTGAATAATCTTCGTCCTCCTACAATTGAACATGGATTTAAAAATCAACTGCTAATCTCAATAACATCCAGAGAGAACATTTGAAATTCTAATACACCCCAAACAATATTTGTAACCTTGAATATAAAATCATGAATTACAATGAAGGTAAAATAGTATAATTCAACATAGTTGAATCAAGCTGATCATACCTTTGGGGGTGCATCGTCACTCTCACCAGAGTTTTCATTTTGACCCTCGCCCTCCTCCACGTCCTCGTCACCTGCAAGTGCAACAAACTGGTCAGACCACTCTGGCCGTGGGCACGCGTGAACCTGCCCTATGAGACCCGAGGAGCCAGCATTTCACATGACACGCGCACTCCTCGCGGTCAGGTCACTAATCCCTTTGTTTGGCGGCGTCCATTTTGTTAAGTAGTAATGAGGGATATTGCATGTTCTTTTCTGTCACTGACTGCCACATAAAAATATTTACAACCATGCAACAACAAATACGCCATTGAAACATTAACACACACGATCTCAGATAGCTCGATATTAACGTCAACGTATTTTGAATTGCTATTACCACATTGAATATCCAAAATTTTCTAAATTTTAATTGCTTATTACCGCAAGTAAACACATGATACCGCTATTCGCGGCTTGCCTATGACATGCTAGCTAAATAGACCGTTTACCTGCAAAAGAGCCGTCTACTTCTTCGTCAGAAGCCATTTGGATAATTATTTAACACACCCTGGAATAAGCTTAAAGATTTTGGTCCAGAAAAGATAAAGGACGCGCAGTTTTTGCGACAAATGGTAATTAATTCAGAAATTGATGCCGCCGTCACTGAGAACTAGGCAGATTTTCTATCTCTTTCACGCTTATTGATGAAAGAAAATTAAAAAGTTAATTTAGGGTGACCAGCGCAAAATGAAATTCTTGTTACACAGCCATCCAACCACTAATTTTAATAAAACAAAGATTAAACCGGTTATTGATGTAGATGTTATTACATCTCTATCCGGGAAAGTAGAATCAGTATGCAAGGAATTTATATTTGATAGTCTTTGATAGTCCTTATCCTTATATTCTACTATGTATCCAAATTTAAAAAATCATAGACAAAGTATTAGCAGCTTCTGTCCAACTCCTTCCTGGAGTTTTGCGCAGGAAAAGAAAAGAAAAGAAAAGTTAGGTTTGTTTAGGTTTAGTTAGGCTTTTAGGTTTGTGTACAATATTTATGATATTGTATGTATTTTAAATTGACATTATAACTTAAGTCTAGGCTGTATGGACACATACAAAGCCGTAAAATTTTTATGAAAAAAAAATCCGCGTGCTCACCAGGTGGCCTGTCATTAATGTTGCCAGAAGGTTACTTTTGTTACCTTTTAGGTGATTTTTTCGGAATTTGTAGAATTAACTTTTAATTTCTTACATAAAAGCAACGTGAAACGAAACACTCGTTTTAGAATGTTTCATGTTCGAAGCTTCGTTAGCAGTAGAACCATAGACTTTCAAATTCAAAATTCAAATTCAAAATAGTTTATTTGTGATTCACAGGTTATACAGATGTTCAAAACTTAAATGATAGTGCTCTGTGATCTGCCATTTGGCGTACAAATGCATTAATCCTAATCAATTGGTTTACATTATTTACTTTACCATGCAAATTACATAAATTACAATTACTTAATATGACTTCATTAATTTATAAACATGTCATTGTATGTAAGAATTATGAATAAAACTAAATTAAAATATGTAATGTCAATTAGTGTGTCTGGTGAAATGTCAATTATTTTTAGTATCAACAAATTCCTGAACCGAATAGAAAGCATTTTGTGAAAGATATTCGAAAAGCATTTTCTTAAATGTCAAGATATTATTATCTGTCCTAATTTTCTTTGGTAAGCTATTGTAAATTTTAGTAGACATGCCAAAGATACTGTTGCTGCGGAGTTTTGTTTTGTTTACAGTTCCTTGTTTAACAGTTACAAAATCACATCGTCTAGCGCTTAAGACACGTGGAAACAGGTCAGAGTGTCGTCTTACATAGAGTGCAACTTCAAAAATGTATAGTGAGGGTATTGTCAGCAGTTTAAGTTTTTTAAAGAATGGCTTGCAACTTACTCTACTTTTTAGATTGCATATGGCTCTAATGCATCTCTTTTGAGCTATTAATAGGCGTCCTATAATATATGTCCTATTTTCATGAACAACCATAGCCGTCTCTATTGGAACAACACGTTGTACTGCCTCTTTTACACTCACACTACTTGTGTCTTTCTCACTCACTCGCTCGATCACTCGGATCTGGATTGCCCGCCCATTGCCACCCGCCGCCAGTCGCCACTTTCATTTGTTGTCACCGAAAGTTTAGTGTTAGTATTTTGTGATTTTAAATTACAGTGCATGTTTGTGTGTATTTTTATTTTGCACTTTTTCTATGTAAAGAACTAATGATTAAACATGAATTATAAAACCTATTACACAACATGAATGATATGTTTTTTTTAACTTAGATTTAGTGAGACTATAAAATAGTTAGTAGGTACAAGTTAGTTAGTAGTAGTACAGTACAAGAAGTTACTGAGATTCAACCAAGAGGCTTCATGTTTTTTTAAGTTAAGGCTTTGGTAACAAGAGCTATCAGCCAAACAGTGTTGTATAATCCAAGACGTGCCGATAAATTTTACATAAATCATATTATTTGAGTGATAAGTTCTTAAATCTTGCGTATTACGATAAAATAGTGTTGCTAGTTTTGTCGTTTCTTAGAGTTTTTGGTCACAAATCTTGATGGGGTTATCCTCCCGACTCTGTCTTTTAATCATTATTCCGCTCAAACTTTTTCATTTTGTTGGGCACAAAAAAAGTCTCATGACATTTATTACTAGCTGTTGCCCGCGACTTTGTGCGCGTGTAATTTTGAATTGCTTTATAGAATATTGATCGCACGGAAACCGTACCGTTTCCCGGGATGAAAAGTAGCCTATATGTTATTCCAGCCAATAAACTAACACCATGCCAAATTTCATTCAGATCTGTTGGATCGTTTTAGCGTGAAATAGTTGCAAAACAAACATCCATACAAACTTTCGCGTTTATAATAAAAGTAAAAAAGTAAAATAACAGCCTATAATCATCCCACTGCAGGGAAAAGGCCTCCATCATTGAATTCAAGTTACCACAGCAATAATGGGTCTACTGGCATAATCACCACGCTTGCGAGATGCGGATTGGTGATCACAAACCCGAGCAACGTTCGAAAATTCGAAACTTTTTGTTGCCCAACCCGGGATTCGAACCTGGGACCCCGAGATCTTGGCGCGGTATTTAAACCACTAGACCAACGGGGTGTTGCGTTTATAATATTAATAGGATATGTCGTATTGTGAAGGATGAAGAGTTCGGCCTGGAGGTTGAAGCAGAGGGTGACAGCGACTACGCGCTCAGCGCTATGTCAAGCAGCAAGAAGTCCCGCAAAGGCCGCGGCAGCAAACACGCTACACCGTTCACGCCGGCCGCGTCTGACTCAGGATCAGGTAAGGTGAAGCTGTAGCGGCAAATACTTTGCATTGAGGTCAAGGTGAAGCATGACAGCTAACATTTGTAGCCTTATGTCCAGTAGTAATTCTGTTTGAATGGACAAATACAGATTATTTCCTTTTTATTCCTTATCAAGGGTTATTTGGCACTGTTAGGTCTTTTTGTATGAATGCTTCAATTATTTTAGTGCAAGAATGCCACTACTCTACTAATATGACAGTTCACTCGAATAATTTGTACTCATATTAATCATAAGTATTTTTTGACAGGCATGCCCACAGTTGAGGAAGTGTGCTCCTCATTCGGACTTACAGATGTAAGTAGTCAAAAACTCATCGATATTTCTATAAGTCAATACAGCTAACATTCTATTAATTAAATCAACTTTTAATACCATTCCGGTAAAAAAATATGAAAGGTTATTTATTAAATAAAAAAGTTACTTTTTTATAGTTTAGTTAGGTTTCTTCTGACAAGACCCGACTGGCAACACTGCCTGTCAATTTGTTTGTTGTCAACATAGTTGTCAAATGTCAATCACGCACTCACGCACATCTCGCTAACCTAACGCTTATTTGTTTCGTATCTTGATTTAGCGAGAATTAAAAATAATAAATACCCACAACTTTCGGCCACTTCCAGTCTTTTTCCGTAGTATCGATAAACACGTACTTTTCATTTAATAAAATAGTAATGAATGCTCTACTCGATTATGGATCATCTTCATCTTCAAGTGACTCAGAACGAGAGCAAGAAGAAAATGAAATGTGCGTTAACTGTCTATTAGATAATCAACGTTACTCCTTTAATATATTTCGCCACAATCAAAATTTCATCACTAATAATAATAATATGTATTATATTTTTTCAGAACAAACAGCGATAAGCCAAAGTTACCTAAACCAGCACTAGGAGAAAGTGCACTTCAAACTTCAGTGTTTTCCAATCCCTTCGTGGAAGCGGAGTTAGCAAAGGCTGCAATACTAGAGAAACATGTTAAAATGGTACATGTTGACTTCCTATTCTCAATTATTTCTTTTTATCTAACCTACTTTTTAAAATATGAAAATTTGATTTGATTAATTATTTTTATAATTTGGGAATATGCTGCTATATGTAACTGAATTGTTTTAATTATGACTTGCAAAAAAACATATACATTTTCTTAAAGTTTACACCAGAAACTGTAGAATCCAATTATGCATGTAATCGTCAAGTACATAGGCAATGACTGTAAGGTTCCAGGCAAAGACAACACAATCATGATCAACGGCAAGAAGATATGCTGGAACTACAGGAAAGGGAAATGTCGGTTTGGTCACAATTGTAAATATGCCCACGACTCTGATATTCAGAAGACTTCGGAAGAATTGGATGCGGAAAAGCAGGTGAGTTTCAGTAAAGTAAATTATACAGCAAAGTTAAGTATGAAATTTTACGACATATCTTTACTCTGCTGGGGATCTATAGTAGCGCTTCAAGCCCCAAGAGACAACCGGTTGTCTCGATAACAATTGATTTCAATTGTGTCTAAAATATCCGATCAATATTAGCCTTTATTCACATAGTAGGTTTATCAGTTACATTATATGATCCTTTTTATAGATTTTAAGGAAACTTTTTATAACAATGCACTTATACACTATTGATTTCTCTATGCATTGACTCCCTATCTGAATGTCACTTGTTGACAAAGGCCTCCTCCAACTGTCGCCACTTCTCCCTATCATTAGGTTCTCTTGTCCATGTGCCACCTGCCATGGCCAATGTCAGCTGGGGATCTATATTGCTGTATTAATTATTTTAAGGTTACCTTTAAACCAATAAAGGAACATGTTGTGCAATTAATGTAAATTGAAATATAATGGTAATTAAAAAACCGTTAACTGTAATTATCAATGCCAGAGAGTATTATAAAAGTAGAAATCCTGAAAAGTGATAATGGCCATGGATGATAAATCCTCATATTTCCTTAACTGGATCCATTCTTTCACAGACGATGACTGAAATCAATAGATGTTATTCAATTTGCAGATGTGTTATTTGTCATTACAGAAACTGAAATCGGTAGTATGTGAAGGAGCTGGCACTATGACGTCACTACCGCCACCCCAAGTAGAAGCCGTATCAGCAACTGATGATGCTGTCTGGGAAGGAGCAGCAGATAAGAAGAAACTAAAGCGACCAGGCCTAAGCCAAGGTCTGGTTCCAGGAAAGAAAGTTTTAAAAATGTATAAAGAACAAAAAGTAAGAGAAACAAAAAAATAAAGTAAAACTAACTTTTAATGTCTGATTTTTCAATGTAGTACCAACTTTAGTTGTACCTAGCTATAACTAAGGTACCTACTTTTAAAAAATATTTTTGACTAGCTGCTTAGGCGCAACTTCGTTTCGTTTCGGTTGTCTACGCATACGTGTCGACGTATGCATAGACAACCTCTTACCCAACCGCGACCCTTTCCCTGTCCTACTACCCAACGCTTTATATACATAAAAAACACCACGCTTGCCAATTGTGGGTTGGTGATCATCACAAACCCGAGCAATGTTCGAAACTTTTGTTGCCCTACCCGGAGATCGAACCCTGGTCCCCGAGATCTTAGCTGACACATTCAAAAGCTCAAAATTCCAATGTGGACCCTCAATGGGAACGCACATGACCAACAGGGCGCTTTCATGCCTCTCGCTCCCGCTCTTCTACCTCATGTCAATTAACTACACGTACTTAGTATTTTTTCATGAACATCCTTAATGAGAACCAAGCGTTAAAAAAATCGTTACTTGTTTCCGAAGGTACAAATTTGTAAGTACACGTTTTAGATTGCTTTGAGAATATTCCCTCGATCGTGAGTTATTCCAGACACAATTGAAATCAATTGTTATCGTGGCACCGGTGCCGCGGTGCCTCGTGGGGTTCAAAGTATTAAACCTAGTAAATATGCAGAGTTAGGACTCCCCACACTAGCGTCTCCCGAGCGTCGACGTCGCGGCATTTTCCAATCAGCGTTAAGTAAATGCCGCTGCGCTTGCGTTGCGTCATCACACTGATTGGTTGCTGCATCGACGTCAAAGAGTAATATAAGTATATCGACGTCGACGCTCGAAAGACGCTAGTGTGGGGGGTATCTTAACTAAGTATCAGTGATACCATTGTCAAATAACAAGTTTTTTGTTTGGAAGAGATTTCAAAGGGGATTGGACGAAGTGTTAGGCTGCTCGCCTACGTCCGATAATCGGTAACCGATTTTTTTTGTAGGAGAAAAATAGAACGTACTGATAGCAATGGAGCAACGCACACGTCCTACAAAAAATCGGTCATGATTGTTTAATATGCTGCTGCCTACTATAGAAAAATCGGCCCGATTATCGGTCCTACAAAAAGTCTGACGTGGGCGGGCAGCCTAATTTTGACATATCATAATGAATTTTCCAGCGATGCAAACTGTAAGTATCGAATAAAACAATAGGATATTTTGCATTCTTCTTTATTTAGAAACAATGCAGAATGTATGGACATACAATTTTGAGATTTTTACATCCAAAAGCTAAAACTGACATCATTAACAGAAATATTTGTTACACAGTAAACAATAGAAATAGTATCACAAAGCCATATTTGTACTAATTAAGTACTGAATAAACTGTAACAAATTTTCTTAAGTTATGACCTTTCTCAACGGCACAAGCTGGATATAAGAAATCTGTCTTATGATGATAAAGCAAGTCTATACATCTGCTCGTCTTGTCGGATTCTAACCGACGGATTCTAACCGACGCTTGGTTAATGAGCTGAGATTGAGCTCTTTTATCTCTCAAATAATATAGCACAGCCCTTAACGATGTTTTAGTGGCTATTTGCCAAACACCTGAATAGCCTCATTGCTACTATGGGTCAAATGTATGTACATACACCATTATAAGTGTACATACACCATTATAAGTGTACATACACCATTATAAGTGTACATACATCACAACAAGTTGTTTATACACTTTTTGTAATTCACATTTCATGATTTTGCAGGTACCTAATATGATATCAGATGACCAACTAAAGTTGCCCAAGACATTGTGGTAGACTACAAAAATATAATTTAGCTGAACCAGTTGGACTGTTAAAAAAAAATCAGCGCAATACTTATATAATTATGGGGGACCACTAATTTCATTACAATCGAGAAAAATCTAATTTTTGGACCCCTACAGTAAAATAGTATTCTTCTATAACACCACGACATCAAGATTTTCTAAATTGATCTTAATTCTATGAAATTAAATAAATTTTATCATTACATTTAAAATTCATTAGCTATAGTACTGTTGGCAGACTACAAGTAGGCAATAACAAAGAAATAGATTTATGCCAATATTATTTCAATAACTATAAATAAAATGAAATGCTATTAGGTAAAATAGTACTTACTAAGATAATCTAATCATACTGCAACAATACTTAAATTTACTTTATTGCGACGTATTAAGTACTTGCGACAAAATAGACGTTGATAAAATACATGTAATAAATATGTCAAGTATTTAAATACATAACAATAAGTGAAGGCACAAACCATATATAACGTATTATTTTAATACATTTTGATTTTACACATTTTTTATTTATTTGAGTGCATTGATATTTCATAGAATATGTTACGCTCAAGGATTACTACAAAAATAGATTTCATTTGGCATTTTGTACATTATTATGAATAAATACAATATTATATTATAGCAATGCGATGTAATATCCTGTGTATTTGTGGCGAATATAAAAGTTAAGTACGATTTTAGTAGTAAGTAGTTCCTGAATCACTCTTAATAGTAAATAGTTTCCAAACAATTTGGTGTATATTGAAACATTACAAAGTGAAATTTTATAAAATTTACATCTATAGGTAGGTATAGTTAAATATCTCGTTTATATCTTAAGCGCAACCTTGGGAATCTTTGGTGATCCGAGATCCATTCTGTGGGAATTCTTCATGTTGTCCACCTCAATATTGCGGGCGTTGCCGTTCGGGACGACAACGGTTTTTGCTTTATGGACGTTTACGTCGTGGTGACCGTTAATTTTGACACCGTTCTCTTTGACGCCGCATCCATTGATCTTTTCGTGAACATGCCCATTCATTTTGTCTCCGTGGCCGTTGATTTTATCACTATGGCCATTCAGTTTCTCATCACTGTCGCCATTCATCGACCATTTAGCTACTCCTGATAAACCAAAAAAAAAAAACTTATAACCCCTAACATTTAAACAAACAGTCAATAAAACACTGGCGCTATTGTGTTAGTAACGTAAACAAAAATGTTAATGTCCATAACAATGATAAAACTAATTCTTGAACCATAATATTAGTCCGTATTAGAAGAGTCATCAGTTGACATACTATCAGAGCATATATGTCCCAGAACAACAGCTTTCGAATCTGTAAAATTTTTTTGACTTTAATATCTATATGAATGTTATACTGAACAGCTATGTATTTCCACTCTAGCAGTCACACTACGGTGCGGGACGCTTAAATGTGAAACTAAAACACCAACTAGACAATTAAAAATGAAAAATCTAGGAACAGACTAATAATAAGAAAATCTAACATGACTATTAAGGTGTCTAACTAATTACTAAAACACAAATACGCCAGTGTCCACATGAAAAATTTTACATGCAAAGAAATGTTTGAGTCTTGAAATTTGACAGGAAATGTAATAAAATAAACAAAACACATCACAGCATTTCAGTTGCTATCTTCCTTTTGCTAACCCAACCCAAGTACAGTACTCAGTCATATCACAAATTGAACTGCATACAAGAACGTCATGCTGTCTACTAATAAAGTAGGTAAGTAATAGTTTCAAAAACTTCGAGTACAAATGTGTTTTCTTAATATAATAAATGGCAAAGCCATACCCATAGCATAGACTTATCGGACAGAAGACAGTGTCTCCGTCAACCCCACCGAGATAATTGATGAAATCACATCATACTGTACTAGTGGTTTGGAGTAACAATCGAAAGTGTGCGGCGGTGAACTCACCATTGCAATCATTGCCTCTGTAATACCTTTTGGATGTCTTCCAGTCTTCTTTCAGAGACAAGTTATACATAGAGAATGCTGGGTCTCCAGTCACCTCCCTCTCTATGGTTAAAAACTTAGGAAGTGAAGCAAGCAGAGAATCTTGATCATAAGCGGCACTGTATGTTTCGAGTAGCACCAGACCGCGACACCTGAAATTTCATCATCTACATTACACAACAACGTTTATCAGACTGCAAGACTAATCACTACTGACGCCGCGTTAATTTACCTGGAAAAGATGTGCCGCTATACTCTCGAGGTATATTATTAACGTATAAATAAAGTAAAAGAAAGCATTATTTTTATTACAATAAATAAAATACACAAATACTTTATATACTTAAGTCTAGAAGAAGAAATATTAGCAGTCAAATTTTGAATAACAATCACCTGGGATGTGTTGGCTGTCTATAAATGTCCAACTGGTAGTACTGATTGTTGTAGATGAAGCAGCGGCGCTTTTTGTATATCGTAAAGTGGGCATCGTCGCGTTGCGGCAACATGTTCAGGTAGTCGCGGTGCGTGAGTTGCGTGCGGACCTCTACGGACTGCCCGTTGGTCGGGTGGAACTTCCTTATAGTGTGGATGTAGGACCAGTGGCCCTTCTGGCCGCGCTTGCGCAGCCGCACTTGCGCTTTGCGCACGTCGCTCTGCAGGTAATTATGAACGACATCAAAGTCCTGGAACGGCGGGAACTCCAAATCGGCGATGAGCGGCGATTGGACGAGGAACTTGCGCTTCTTCGAGTTGACGTTGAGACGGTCGCCCGTATCGATGCCGATCTTTTGGCAGACGCACGCTATTAACCGATTCATCTTCTTGTCGAAGTCTGTGGAGTTGTCGATGACATCGAAGTATGGGTGTCCGATCCAGGCGGCGGCCGCGTTGTAGTCCAGCTCTCGGGCTAGTTCGACACCCTCGGACCGGCATGCGTGGTCCTGCAACAAAATGAAAATCTTATTTACCAAATATCCTAGACATTTTGCTAGACATAGAAGCCAATAAAGGTAGCCAACAAAATTAATAACTAATTAAGATAAAAATGGTACACGATTGTAATTATTTACTGCTAAATTAGTTTTTGAAATACAATGCCTATCTAAGATACGTATCTGCATTTTGTGCTACGTTGTTATTACAAGAGGTTAGTTATAATTGTTTAACAGATCAACATTTTAAATTTTGCAGCGTTATTTATAGAGATCATATGACTGATGACAAGCAAGCATGAATTTTCATAACGTAGCAAAATTAAAGCTATTTAAATCTGCTAAGTATTCATACCATAAAGATACCCTATTCCAAACCACGCTATGTCAGCTAGTGGTTATCTTTTTTGTGAATGTTATGATGAAGATGTATTAAATAGTTATAGACTATGCGATTCATGGCCATTGTTTGAGATAAAAAATTGTAAAGTTGAATAATGCAAATAACAAAGTCATGGCGTGATGTAAAACTGCAAAAATATATGTCATTGGCAATCACGAGATATGACGACCGAACAAGATAGCTACGACAGTGGAGCCGGGAATGTCCACAGTAATTTACATTCATAATAAACTACCATTTGTGAGTATGTCCTGTCACGTTTTTTACCACGTTCGCATTCACTCACGTGTTTTAATGTAATAGATCCATGCTGTCTAAGTAAATTGTAATGTATAATACAACGACCATGAGATTAATTCAAAAATTAATTCATATCTGCGTTCGTATATCAATGATAGAACTTCTGCTAGTTCTTTTCACTTAAACGGCTTATATTTACGTACGAAATGATAAGTGAGGTGACTAGACCAAAGTAGCGCACTTTCTATCTAAGTTCATCTGTTTATTATCATACTATACAATTCGCATACGCACGTACACATAAGATAAATATATTGTAGTACCTAATTGTTTATACATAGAACTAATTACCTCTCGTTTATTACTATATGGCTATCTATATTTTGACGACCATTTGGATCAGCGGTAGTAAACGCTGCTTCTGAGCCATGGGTCGCGGGTTCGATCCCCGCACAGTACAAATATTTGTGTGCATGAACATGTCTGTTTGTACTAGTCTGGGTGTTTTCTATGTATTATAAGTATGTATTTACAAAAAAAAAAGTATATAAGTAAGTTTATCGGTTGTCTAGTACCCCATACGACAGGGTACTTAATAGTACCTTAATTTGGGATTAGATGGCTCTGTGTGGCCCAGTGAGGCGTGTCTTAAATATTCATTTATTCATTATTCATTTAATATAAATATTTTAGTTTCTAGATGAGGATTAAGGTAGTCTGATAAAAGAGACAAAGAATCACTTTTTACATTTTTTTATTTGTGTTGTCTACAGCTTATCAACATACCACTGAACGTAAAATATTCTTAATCGAAATGAATCCTTAAAACAATGTGTCAGATCGAATGGGATGAAATGAGTTGCTCTGCGGGTTTGTGTGATGGATGACCTATTCATGTAGAACTAGGATACTTTAAATTTATATCGCCCCCTGAATGCAAATTATGATAATTAAATCATCGATGAATCATTGGCCTGCCAACTTGGTTGAAAACGAGTGTGAAACGTGACGTCAGAAGCTACTCTGCCAAAATTTGCTATGGAGTAGGGATAAGGGATTTTTATGATATACTTGGACAGTATGCATAAACAAATAATGTTATGGATATGAATGTATTTTTGAGCGATGACCTGACGTCGGAATTAGATGTTGTTATTCATGTTCCTAAAATCCCGGAATTTTAAGTTTACTCATGATTCGGTTTGAATGAATGTTGTATGCAATGCTAATAATACTTTATTAACATTTCCATTGAATGTTTTTTTAAGCTAATTAAGTAAAAAATAAACCCAAAGCTGCTCACATATTTGAAAGTTTTAAGGCACATTAATTGATTTACAAAATGTACATATTTACGTATGATAAATATTATTTGTTATGATAAATCTCTATGTGCCAACAACACACAATATCGGGCAACTTTGTAGGATGGTTATATTTAGTATCGCTTATTAGTGTTTAAAAATTATATGGCAGTAACATCATCTGTATACATAGAAGCTATTGCATTTCATTCGTTAGTAAAAAGACGAAGTAAGTACTTCACATTCTGATGTCTCTTAGTGAGAGTCTCTCGTGTTTCATCTGCCTATCACTCATATTTACATCAACAAATTAAGGTTTTATTAATTGTTAATCACATATCAAGGGAATATACCAGCCAACACGACGTGTCCTGTCACAATCCAAAAATAAGTTTTTCGGTATTCCGTTCTCTGTCGCAGCTCTTCTATCCACTTTACATTTTAGATTACTGGCTGAATGTAAGCCGATATTAAAAAATTTACGTACCTCTGTGGAGTAGAAGTCTTCGGCACCATTGGCGGCGGACACCATGTGCACGATGTGGTTGTACCGGTTGTCCCGCAGCTCGACACTGTTCCAGTTATTGGCAGTCAACATGGCCTCCCACTTCTCCTTCGATATAACTGTAATAAAAAAAATATACTTGCTGTAAAAAGAAATGAAATACCTCCTTTGTAGGCTCCAATTGCGTTTAATGTTTCCCGACTTGTATCAATCAGGTGGCAGTCAAATTACCTTGTAATTTTGACATTTTACTTTAAAAGGGCTACGTTCTGTCCATTAGAGGTTAAGTCAAGACGTAACGTAAAGGAAAATACGCAAAAATACATGTGTCTAATACAGTCCTCGTGAGACATTTATTGCGTACAAATTGAACGCACATGCCTGTTATATAATTTTATTATTACTTGCAAATTTTTCTAATACTTTTGATACAAGAAATTTGAGAAATTTTGCTTTAGCTGCGTCGTGTGCGTCGATCCTAATATGGTGCGAATTTCCGGATACGTACCGCACCTAAAATAATTAAGTGGTTTTAAATCATTAATATTATACCCAATTTCAGGTAAAGTTTTGTGAATGGTAATATTAGCAACAAAACATTAATGTAACTTGAAGTGCAATAATCAATTGTAGACTTACGAACGTAGCCCATAATTAAATACGTCACATTCACGTGAGAAACAATCGAAATAATCTTATCATCTTGTCTCTTAGTGTGTAGGCACTAAAGTAAATAAATAATGTTATCAATTTTATATCTGGTTTCTGGATCAATACTATCGATGCTTTACTTATTAGTGATGTATTGGTTTATTGATCAACACGTCATTCACTACTAAACCAATACAAATAATAACAATTTGGAGTCCATCCAAGTTTTGCAATGGGGACTACCGTTTCTTTGCTCACCAGTTGGCGCCACTGTAGACTGAGGTCCGGAGTTATAGCTGTCAAAGGCGATTGGCGCCGAAACAAAGTGTTATATCTTGAATCTAATTAAGGTTATATTGTTTATAAATAACTATCTTGATATCAACAAACTAACTTCTGAAATAGTTGCTCTTGAGGCCGCCTATTTTTGCACTTTTTCTTAATTTCGCTTTTAAAGCGTTCACATTAATCGCCAAATAATCCATATTTGCGATATTTTACGAAGGCAATCACTTTCCAGCAGGTAAATTAAAGAAATTATAATTTATGCAACAAATTCCGCTAAAACCAGTACAAAGTGAATGATATTGGACCTCACGCGACACTAGCGCCTCTAGTGGCAAATTTACTAGCGATAGCCCCCATTGACATCATAGGTTACAAAATCATACATCACACCGTTTAATCGTGTTATTTCGCTTTAAGCAGCTAGCTATCTCATCGTTACCAAAAAAGCTTTATATGTATATACTGTTTTGATCTCGTCGCGTCGTCAGGAGACCTTGAGGTCGCTTTCCGATCCCTCTCCCAGATCGGGCCCGCCAGAATGGAGCCCGACCGTGATCCGGCGGCGCCACTACTGGTGGTAGCGCGGTTCACCTAGGCCAAATTTCTGACCGGTTTAACTGAATAAGGCTGAATAAAATAGGATTTCAGTGTTGGGTCCGTGCATAAAAAATAAGGGCCTCAAACTTACTAAGGTAACACCAACTCCTGCGCTTGCAAATAACTGTATAGAATGAATATCGACTTACATGCACTAGCGTCCATGGCGCCCCGATCACAAATGATAAGACAGTTCCTCTGGCAGGTCCGGCCCAGCTCAAAGAACGTGTTCTCGATCTGTATCATGGTCTTCAGAAGGTTCTCTTGGAATTTCGTGGCTGTAACAAAACATAAACTTAAGAAATAGTATAACAGCGCAACAACTCTACATACATACCCCAAATTGTAAGCATTTTTTTCTTATCCTAAAATCGTCAAAGTAAATGAATATTTCCGTAGTTCTGAGACAATTAGTAAATTGATAAGATAAGATTTTGGTTGACGTCTATGATAGTATATTCTGTTTATTATTGTATATATCTATCAATGCATATATTTGCAATACTGCTGTATAAGCGGAACTCGTGTTTGATACCGTACTTAAGAGGAAACACAAGGGCCGTTTTTCCATACAAACGTAGTCCCTGTTTTCTCCCTGGATAATGCCAGTAGAGCAATAATTTTTATTACAAAAATCTATAGCCACTACTTAGAATAATAACACCTAGAAGCCGAATGTAAGCACGAAAAACGCGCAACTAAAACTAAGCCATATCTGGCTTAGTTTGTTCCGCGAGCTGTCAGTGCTCAACGCACGGACGTATATAAGGGGGGTTTTTGGGGGTCCGGACCCCCCATTCCATTCATATCCATCTTACTTGTCCAACAGAAAAAATCATTTGTTATTTTTTAATAAATACATTACATAATAATATAACTTTTAATGTAATGGCACCTACGTAAGGTATAATATAGTATTATAGATTACCCGCGACTATACTTGTGTGTTATAGTCGCAGGCATTGTTTTATTTGTAAATGGTATACTCAATTGGAGTTAGAGCTCTGTTTAATGTAAAATAAATAAATAAATAAATGTGGACAACATCACATACATTGTTCTGATCCCAATTTGAATAACTATTTAAAGCATTCGTATTTTGGAAACCAGAAACAACGAAGGTACCACAAACACCCAGACCCGAGAAAATGTAGAAAAACATTTTTTTTCTACATTGACCCGTCCGGGAATCGAACCCGGGACCTCGGAGCAGGCGACACCTTAAAACCGGTGTGTACGCCACTCCGCCAATGTTGGTGTTATTAATTCTATAAAAATAATTTCTTAATGTGAATTTATACAATCATACAGGCATTTAAATTTAAACACATTGAACGGTGGCATTCGTCATTAGATTAATAAATATATTGTAATATACTTATGAATGTAATCATATTTTCTTAGGTATTTAAAGATCATACTAAACACATGGTAAATCGTCGTATAACAAAACGACACGTTTTCCCATTTTTTGTGGGTAAACGCCCGGTAATGGTAACACTGAAGCCTATATTTGTGTGCGTTAGAAGAGCGTAGATTTATTCAGCTTACGCACACAAGGATAATTAAATGGCACGCGTTTACGCTTACGTTTTGGTTTAGACGCGGCTTTTAGGTGTTATTATTCTAAGGGCCACTATTAGCATGTTTCTATGTTTTCCTTTTTTTCATAAATTAATAATAAAACGATATGAGCCTCCAAAAATCTAAGAAATTCGCCAGATTTTCCGCTGTGCTAACATCCAGAAAACAAATATGGCTAAATTTTAGAAAAAAAGTAAAATATACAAACACGGTCAAAGCCTTTCTTTAATTTCTAATGAAAAAAGTATTTAAATCGGTCTAGTTTTAGAAAAGGAATCGGGGGACTACGAAACGTTGATTTTGTAGGTATTTTCGGTCCAAAATGCAGTTGTCTGTATCGCGCTCTGCGGTGGAGACGTTCGGGACTGCGCGACAGCAATAGATTTTACAAATACCTATTTTTCAATTCTCTCGACCGTAGTGTTTCCTCTTAAGAGCTACATAGTTTCAAGAGGGAATATGTATAGCATAGTTAAAGCGGTTACACTTTTAATGACGTTCAGGTCATATGGTCATATAATAAAAGTAGACTTTCTAAAACAATAAACCTACAATTTGCTAAATTGAATCGTAGCCAAAACATACGTGGTTGGTTGTTACAATGAGCGCTGCCAATACTTGGGGTTTTTTCAACGATTTCTTATAAACACACATTAATTGCTTAGTACTCTTTCTTAACGATTAATAAATTATAAACTATTTTCTTAAAACGCAATCTACAATAGCATTTAGATAGCATTAGCATACAACAAATAATTGAGACTTCACAAATCATCCTAAAACTTCTCCATGTAAGGCGTCAAATTGATGTTGACAAATATATTTTTTGCTACGTTTTAAATACTTTTCTTAGCGGTTTGATGATTATAAAATCACATGGTACTAAAATGCCGCGAGTAAAATATACAACGTGACATTACGTTTTGCTGAGTTACGGAATTCCCGAGACACGTTTTTAACATTTCGCGCCAATGAGCATTTTATAGGTACTGTTTTACGACACACGTCACATGCCCGCCCGAGATAAATGGCTTCCTCTCGAATTAGACTTCAGTTCGACAATAATGTTGTTTGACTGTTAAAATAATTTGTAAAAACTGGACTTTGGAATTAAGTGCCAGTTCAATCGGATAATGAGATATAAGTTAAAAATACATACACTACTATGTTTTTTCTGTAATTATCTTCCTTGGTAACTCAGCCAGCAATCGTCCTGTAAGCGAATCGACGCGGGATAGTTTTTTAAGCGTCAAATGTCGAAATAGTAAAATACAGCATTTAAAAAATATATAACGGTAACCTACCTAATAATCTATGGAATACTTAAAAATTTTGATTTGGTTAAACTTCTGTAAATAATATATATAAAAATACCATCTAAGGCTTTATACTACATAATTGCAAACACATATGAAATATTACTGTTTGCAATTTCTCATTATTGATTGCATACAAAACCCAATATAATGCACAGTGTAACAATGTTTATACATTCTGCGACTAAGAAAAATATAGGTAATTTACCTAAGTACTGTAGGTATTTCAGTAAAACTGTTGTGAGTAATAAATAGATCAGCAAACAAATGCCGGTCATACGCACATCGATGCTTGCATTATGATTGCATTTGCAATTACAAGAGCGGAGTTGGTCATTCGAAGTGTGTATTTTATTAATCTTATATTTATCTAATATATTGTAATATCTTAAAAATTAGGGACGTTTTTCTGTCGCTGATCATGTAGGTATGTAGTTATTTAATTTTACATGCCTTCCTGAATTATTGATCAGGTGATCGGAGTGTGAAAACTTGGTGAGTATCTAAACAAAAATTAGGATCACGCGAACGCGGGTAACAGCTATTTTAAGGCAGGTATCAATCAAGTGTAGTTTAAATTTCATCAATATATCAATAAGATCGTGTAATTGATATTTGAATGGGTAGGTAGGTAGGTAGGTAGACCTCTGAATCGTAACTCCTATTAGTGCAATGACGCCTGTGTCCGTGATGAGGATATTAGCAAGTCTTTTTAAAAATATATACACAATTATCTTTTGTCATACGCCCAGCCATTCAAAACGAGCGTGATGCAACTAAGTAGTTAGTTACGAGCTATAATACAAACATATTCAAATTTTATGTGATATACCAATTATCACGGGGCAAATCACTGTGCTAATGATAAACCAAATACCATAACAATGCAATGTAACGACGTCAATTATATGTCAAATATTTTTTTCAAATCGATTTAGTCTTTGAGAAGAAGCATACGTTTACTGTTTTAAAAAAACAATGTCCTTTTGTATTCAGGTTAGCAACCCGCGCGTTAGAACCTGAAGCTTTATCCGTGTCACTTGACATAATAGGTAGGTAGAGGTAGAAGGTATGTGACACAAGACATATCCAGTTTCTACATCAAAGCTCTAATTACCGAGCATAATAATCACCGATTCACTCAAATAAAACCTCTACAGGACTGGCAAAGAATTGACCACGACCAACTATGGCGACATTTAAAAAGTACGGTTAAAAAAAAAGAGAAAAATAAAGTGTAACTGGCAAGTGAATAAAAACAGTATTTTTGAATCTGGCCTGGGAGACGTTGAGACGGCCGTGACGATTTCATTGGGTTTTATTTTCAGCCATTACGCCAATGAACTCGCAGTTAGTGGTCTCTCACAAGATTATCTACAATACTTTTCAAGAATACTTATCAATGAAATTAGTTTCACAGAGATTTATTTGAAAATTAGACGAAAACAGTAAATGAAGAAGTAATGGCTGTTTTCAATCCCGGAAGAAAAAAACCTGTCTGCGCCTCTTGGCCGACAAACGACAGCTGCGGCCACGAAATGTATGTGACGACCGCGACACAAAGCGCGTAAAATCTTAAACAATATATACATGCAAAATCTTAGGATACTGTATCATAAAACGTATTCTTAAATTAAGTTCCACTGTTTGAAACAGAACTAAAAATAAATTCAGAAATAAAGTCCTGCAAAAACCGATAAAACGACTAGTTTTGATAACTAACGTAAAGTTTAGTCTGACATCAAGGGATAGATATAAGTAAGCAGAAATGCAGCTTGTAGCAATCAAGTTATCAGTTAACAGTTGTTAGAAGCCATTACAATAGTTTAAATAAAAAATACAAGAATACACGAGGAAATATCTAAGAAACGAGGATAGACGCAAACAAGGAAGCAATAGATTTATCTTAAAATGTTTCCCCGTCTTTTCCGTTACGCCGACTACCAATATTTTTTTATTAGAAGGACTGTAATCAAATAATGACAATGTTGTAGATAATTGAATTCTGAAGGTCGAGGGCGTTTGCTTTCGTACCGAGGACGAGTCGAATCGAACGACATCAAAGTTTCATGTCTTTTCGTTGATCCGACAACTCTGTGACGCATCCGTACTACCTGAAAATGTCGCTTATTATGAAACCAAATTGTTATATAAATTTTGTTGGCTATCACTGATAGCTGGTTTAAACTAGTTAATAGCATGCTTAGTATCACGATGACTGATGAGGTCACTTATTATCAACAGCACGCCAAAATATTTATGATTTCGAGGTGTCGATGACATTATGTAACTAAAGATTTATATTTTAATTAAACATGTTAATCAACCATCAACCAATGAGTTGTAGCTCATTGGTATAATATTGATCATTGAGTCAGCATTGCTTCCTTTTATTACATAAACCGTTTGAATTATGTAAATGCAGGTACGTAAGAAATTGAAATGAAACTCCATCGTTATAAATATGCAAACAACGAAGACATCGTAGGAAGTTTATTTGGATATCGCGTGTTTTAATTTCGACGTCAAGTTATTATTTCGTTTTGACAAATAAAAATTTTTTTCGGTAGATACAAATTACGAGCAAAGCCTATTAAAATACGATTACCACGTAATAGCTTTGTTCTGTTTGTATCTGTAGGTACCTGTACCTATACGATACCTATGGACGAGTACTTATGTGTATTACTAATTTTTTGGACTTCTAATTTACAGATATGTTACTCCTAAAGCTTTTTGTAAATAAGTATAACTGTAAAAATCTGAATTAAAAATTGAGGGCCAGACCATAAAGTTGATAAAACGGTACATTAAAAAAAAATGTTGTTTTAGTAAAATCTTGGCCGACACGCGCACAGTTTTACAAAGACAACATGTCTTAACTATTATAGAAATGACTATGATGACTATGTACTCGTATATGAAAAAATAATTAATTGATTCCACAAATACGTCCACCCCCTTAAATGATGACTTCTGGGACAAAACTATACTATGTATGTCCTTTCCGGAGACTATCTCGGTACCAAATGGGTTTCGAGAAATCGAGATCATTAATATTGGTTTGACAGTTTATGCGTGAAGAATAAATCAATAAGACATATATGCATGTAATTAATTTCTTATATTTTTGTCATAAATAATCTTGTACTTTTCCCAAATCTGAAACGCACGCCTCGTATAACGTAACAAACTAATATGTGCTATAGGTATCTGTAACTGTAATCTAACATATTCCTTGGAACATCGTCATCGTCGTCGTCAACATAGAGGTGTCATGTTTGTGCAAAACGGTTATCATTGAAAACACTTCCTTTGCTTGTGAAAGTTTACAATGATAGCCGATTTCATAGAATCTTTGGAAAACGACATCGCTTGGCATTTTCGTGACGATTTCAAAATATACCAATTTATAGAACTGCGTCGAAAAGAGTAGAATATCAATTTTGTTAATGATATACAATTTAGATTTGAATAATTAGTGTGTATATAAAATTATCTAAATAACACACACACGTGGCGCAACCCAAAACAACAAAACCACTTAAATTACTTTTAAGGTGAATGATGTCATATAACAATATTTTTAAAACGATAGTATGAAACCGGTCACTTCATTAGTGAGATAAGATCTATTTTTACTGGAACCTAAGAACCTGTATTATGGTAAAGAGCAACATGATGATCACGAGCTAAAACCTAATACGGTGCAACTTGATGAAGGCGTCGAGAGCGTCGTGGTACCACATTGCTGAATTTGATGTCTTTGTGTGCATCAGGATAGCTTAGTTGGCGAAAAGTGGCTGCAGGATGATGCTCTTAGTTAGGGCTAGCCACTCACCACTGTTACCCTCGCTCGCTTGAGCAACTGCTGCGGCTGTGCACCGCTTGCAATCCGTAGTACACATCTCGCCTGAAACACTCACCGGCGATTCTGATACAGTTGAGAAGCATACAATAACAAAAACAATTGAAGAAGTGACTTTATAGCATACCAACAAAAATTTACAAAATACAATTACTGGGAGAACATTGTCTATAAAAACAAACAAGTTAGACTTGTAAACATCTAGAGGTTACAGAAAACGGGTGCGAGGTCACACCATAAATTGAGTTTCGTAACAATCGATTTCTATTAGATACTTCTTTTGTTACATATCGAATAACATTGACACTGTTATTTTTAAGTATTACATTGAATAAAGTACGTGATAATTTTAAGTCGTCAAACAAAGATATCCCATTTATATCGGACCCTTGTGATGTGATTGTTTCTTTGGCAATATTGGCAATGTCATCGTTGGATTGGCATATACCTAACTAATGTGTACCTATACCTATTTCGACTATCAATAGACCACAAGATACCTATATCCTTAAATAGATTTAAAAAGTGATTAAACAAGTTTTTTAAAATGCAACTAACTAATAAGGTGTTATTACAATAGCGACTTACAAGTCGAACTCTAAACCACTGCTAAAATAAATCTAAAATGCTTTTGATGCATTGCAGTCACTTGGACTTTGTATATTTTTGTTTACGACTTTTGATTATAACATTAACATAATTATCCAGGGTACAGTTGAGGGATATTTTACGACAATGTTGCTTAAGATAATTGGAAGGGCAAACTTTATACTGCTAATATAAGGTAGGCAGGTGTGTTTTGCATGTGCAAACAATATAACTCCTGCGCAAGAATCTGGTGTTTAAAACTGCGTTTGACGTCACGGCTACATTACACTACCAAAGAGGACGTGGTGGGTATAATACGTCATGCAGTATGGACTGAATTGAATGAAATCACGGATGTCAAACTACAAACATCACTGATGTTTGAAATTTGACACACATGATTCCATTTATGACATCCATTCAACTTGTTTTTTTTGAATATTTGCTACTGCTTTGGCAACGATAATATTAATCCCGACACTACTGTAGTAAGATGCAAAAAATATCTACACTTCAGAGACTATTGACCTTTTGACTAAAAAACCAATGGGTTAGCTAGCCAAAAGACATTTTGATGAAAGAACAGTGCGTTAGCCTGATTAAGATCTTCAAGCAACTGATGATTTTGGCACAGGAGCCGATATCACGTGAGAGAGGTAACATTTAAACCGTGTGAGCGTGGGAGCAGGATGTAGATAGATATGATGTTGCTGATTGAACCAACTTTAAAATACCAACAAGAGAGAGATAACATTAACCAAATTATTACTTAAAAATAAATCGGTGCTGAAAAGGTCTAAAGGTAATGATAGTAGTGAGTCACTATCAATATTCAATATGTAAAATCGCAAACCAGCTTTTGTATGTATGTAGACACCGTGCGTCACTTAATTCCATAAGCATAACACACAATCTTCAGACATTCAGGTGTTACTTCTTTGAAAACACTTTAGACTGTGTTGAACCGACGAACTTTAGGCATCCGTACTGTTCTTTCAACCGAGTTACGGAGAAGTGAGATACTTATAAAAAAAATATTAAAGTTAGAGAAACAGCATTGGAATTGCTAATAAATTAATGAAATTATTCAACACAATGTTATACCTAACCTCTAGTTTAGCAATTCAGTTCGTTAAGACAGGTGTCATCACAATCGATGAAGGCAATGAATTGAAAACGACACGGTTGAACGGTATAATAATCCCCTAACCGATGTTTATTTTTATCTCTACTCCTCCTCTAATACACGTAGAGCGCCAGGACAAATCCGTTAAACATTTTTAAAACTAAGGCAAGACTGTGTTTTCCATCCAATAGAGTAGGTATTCCTTTAAAATAACCGTCGTAAAAAGTAAAAGCCTGAACCAAGTCTTGTACAGACACATAGGTCTCTTACACCCAACCAATCTAGACTGCTATCGCGCTTGGGAATACACAAGAACAAATAAGAAATAACTCGAAATATCAAGATGATGTTGGTATCAATCTATCAACAAAGTGTTATTAATGAATCTGAAGTCTGCAATTATGTTGGACCTATTAAACATGTCAGATAGTGAATGAACAAATATTTATTATTATTAACAATACATTATGAACAAAATAGCACACGGTGCAAAGTATTATTGAGATGTATCCACTTTAATCCACCTTATAGTACTCAATAGATAAGCTTAGGGTAGATATATTAAACCGCCGAAGTAACACAATTAACGACAATCGGAAACCGGAGTAGATACAGAGTAGGTAGGTACGTAGTTTGGTACAAAAATGATCGTAAAAACGTTTAAAATAGGATCATCTTTACAAAAAACCGTCACAGTTTAAAGTTCATTGTAATTAATAAAGTTGCCTTTTTTTGACTTCCTATGGTTATTTTGTGATTATTGCATACTCAAAATGTAAATCGCAGAGGTCACTATGTACTAAAAAATAAATCACAACAGATAAGCATATTTATTAGTCATGTATGTTGTTTGAATTTAAGGACTCTGAAAAATGTTGGAAAAACTTTATCGCTTATTATAACTAAAAGATAAAAAATCCGCGATTATTTATATAATCGCGATAATTACATATTTATTCACGTAATTGTGTTTGTTTACAAGTTCATGGTGCCCTCTGACTTTCGATTTATCTTTTTAATTTCCACTAATCACCAAACTCTTGAACTGTCTAAATTGTTTTAACAAGACCAAAGACGTAACATTTACTTTTTTTAAATCTGTTCTGTTCCGGCGTTACCTTCCTCTTTTTTTTTGAGAAGATTATCATTAGATAAAACCTAATATATGAATTTAGAACGAGTTCTTTTATCAGACAATCATAAATGTTGGTACTTTGCCAATATACGTGTTACGTTGTATTGTATGGTGATAGGCGTGGTGTTATACGCAGTTATATTTCTAGCCCGCCGTGATGCCCGTGAACGTGGCCGTGAACGTTCGACACGTCACCCGCACATCCCTACATCACGTGCCAGCAGCTCCAAGAAGCCCAGTAAGTGAGACACACCCCCTTCATATAATTCCATTTCTTTAAACAGATTAAATGATGATGAAAATATATCCCGTGTTGGTTAGGAAATTACCACGCGTACTTGCCTTCTATCGGATACGGTTCTTATATGATTAATCATAAAATAATAACAATAGCCACATCGGAAGACAATTCGTCATAGACGTAATTATACTAATAAAGCAATCAATGACTATGCATTTTTTTACGAATCTACACTCATCTCTAAGAATACCTAACGAACGTAATCACTTTTGCCCTAACACCGCCACCACGTCAATTTATGACATCAACTACTCTATCCGTATTTTTTAAGGTCTCGCAACTTCATCAATTCGCGAACTAGACCTGGTTGGAGCACCATAAGTCCTAAAGAAATGTTACAAACTAAAGAATACAAGTAAAGCAATTCATTGCAAAAGCTAAGTAACGTCAACTGACTTACGTTTTAGTAATTTGCTTAATGTAAGACTAAGATTTATAGTAGGGATGGATGGGAGAATTTTTCGTTTGTAAGTATTTTAACTTTCTGCTGTTGTTTGTTGTAAGACATAAGTTTGTTAAGAGATATTTCTTTTAGTATTAATTTAAATCACTATAGCTCTTCCCACAGAACATAAAAATATGTTCTGTGGCTCTTCCCGACACTGGCACGTAGGACGGTCTTGTTCAGTCTTTTTCTTCTGACATTTTTCTTCGCCGTGATCATGCTCTTGCAATAGTGCAGAAATATCAGTATTTTAAAAATATTCTTTGATAGACTACCCTTCAATCCCAACCTATCCGAAATCAGAAAAAACTTGACTCAAACTTTGCTGTTACTATTCAGAGGAGTTCAAATCAAAGGAGCAGGGGAAAACCACGCCTCAAGATTACTCTGCGAAAAGAGCGAAAAATAAAAGCGTGTGGTCTTAAGATAACTACTAAACAATGCCCACGTGCCAAATGCGATAATCGTACTATTATTGTGCTAGCGAGAGATTCTGGGTTTGCAGAAAAGCTACTGAAGCGAAAATAAACCTCACACGTTGAGGCTAGCAGAGCTGCTAAAATAAAACTCATATTAAATTAGCCAAAAATTACAAGTCTGTGTTATGCAACAATACAGTTTAATGTGAATCAGGGTAGATCAGACAAAGCGGACTTTAATACTCTGGAGTACGACTTGGCAATGAATAATATCATAACTCTGTCCAAGTACAAATTATTGGTAGTGTAGTTAGTAGATTGTTTAAGATTTCTTCCATATGTCCTGAAAGCTGCCAAGGGATTCTCAAGAACAACAAAACGTTACAATAAATTTCAAAAAACTCTTAGATCTTTTTCAAATGTGTTTAGTCGACAATTATATTAAAGAAAAAAAATTTTTTTCAAAGAAAATTTGATTACAAGGGTAAAGCCTAAAATAATAAAACATGTAAAAAAAACATTCAACGATGTCACGCGCAGGCTCGTGTACCTTATTAAAGTCTTACTTTATCGTCATTAATTAAGTCATAAAGTTTGTTTATTTTGTTGAAGTTCCTCGGCCACACCAAAATGTTGATCGCGTGGTCGAGGTTATCTAACCGATTAATTTATAAGACTAATTGTACAGACGTTTCGGATAGCCACCGTACTTATCAATGTTTTTATTAATAAACTGTATATAAAACCCGCGATACGCCACTTCAGAAAGGAGATAAGTAAATAAATGACGTACACCATAGACATTCTGCGGAAAAGAGCAGGAAATTAGGTCATACAAAAATACATACGCAGACCAGCCCATTTGGCAGACTAAGTATTGTCGACCTATCTCACATTCAAACTACGTCAGAAAAGAGCAGTGTGTGCCTAGGTACCTACAGCAGTAAAACGTTGCATTATCTATCAGGGAGTATCGGATTGCATATATTATGTATAATACAGCTAAAGAATTTAATCCTTTGGCAGATTGATGGAGTAGCTATCTCACTTTGCAGGGTTATAAATCCAATGAGCCCTCCTGTAATTTGCCTGTCATCAGTCGTACGATCATTAAAACTCGGAAAATTTAAACTGTCGTAAAAATGTGCTAAACAATAATTAAATTATTTCACCGTAAAAGAGGTAAACTGCTACTACACTATTAAAGCGTCGTCGTACACTAATAAATCTATACAATTTGTAATCGAAACACCTAACGCAAAAGCTGTCAGGTGCCTTCTAGTGCTCAAATAGCTTTTTTTATGGAACCAACATCGAAATCGTATTAGTTTTACTCTTCCATACGAACCTTAACAGCTGCTCGATTATTTACTATAAAAATAAAAATCATTTATTTTCAGACCAAAGATCCATAGATTGTTAGTAACAATATAACTTATGACTATGTTAGTAGGTATAATAATAGTAGAAAAGGTATATTAACACCCCAGTAGATAGGCTCACCGCACCTTAGTCACGTGCAACTCAGTGAACCTGCCAACCAAGGCCGAATCAAGTCGATCACCCACCATCCTCAGGACTCGGTTCGAGCTCCATTGCACCCTGTTTACCAGCGAGGTAACCTTTTTTCGCATTAATGCGTAAAAGTCATCCACGCTTGCATCGGCGAACATACCCGACGCACTACAGTAGCGTGGAAGCCGGAACAGAGCCCTGAAGATGTTGTTGTATTGAACACGTAGGGCGTTGTAGGATTTCTGTGTAAAGTTAGCCCAAAGGCTGCTCGTGTAAAATGTCTGACAATAGGCTTTAAAAAGCGTGATTTTGACTTCGGCTGTACATCGAGCAAACCTTTGCGCCAACATATTACCACGTACCGACAACGCCCTACGCTCCCTCTCAATATCCAAATCATCACACATATTTTCAGTGAGTACATGACCCAAATATTTAAACTGTGTGACACGGTTCAAAGTCACTGCGTTCAGTGTAAGTGGTGGTATTGTGGATGGCCCTTTATTGTAAGATTTAAATAGCATGAACTCACTTTTTTTCGCGTTATATTTTAAACCGTGCAACAGAGCATAAGACTCACAGACCCCTATCAACTTGTCCTCCGATTGAAGGGCTCAGCAACACCATGTCATCAGCATAACTAAGATTATTTACAAAGCATCCGACATGCGTGTTGCTGAGCTCCACAATCAGGTCATTTACATAAATGTTAAAAAGACGAGGGGATGTCAAACCACACATTTCATATAATACTCATCAGAGTATGAATTTCCCCACCTCACAACATTCACCTGATTGCTGTACCAATGCGAAAATATTTTAATAACCTCAGGAGACACACCAGCGTCTTCTAGCTTTGCCCACAGCCTGCTGTAACAGACCATATCAAAGGCCCTGGACAAATCCAGAAAACACGCGTACACAGGAGTTTTCCTTTTAACATAGTAGTTGACTGTATGATTTAAAGCTAGGATGGCACTCTCTGTAGAGAGCCCCGCCCGAAAACCGAATTGCGAGTGCTGCAACGATGAAGCCACTATAAAGAAGGTATTAATTTATATTAATATTTAATTTATATTTTATTTGGATGTTGGTCCCAGACAAAACTGTCTTTGAGCACTAGAGTTATCCCCCAAAATCTTATGCGGTAGTTTGAATTGCACCTGGTAAGAATTTAATTTCTTTAGGAGGTTATATACTGACATACGTAAACTACAACATTTATGTCAGTGTAAAAAAAAACCAGATCATGGAATATTTTAACGACAAAGTATTAGATGCTCTCCTGTAAAATTATTTTCGCTTAGAAACGGCTGTCTGTAAACGTAAGACTGTATGTGAACCATTTGATCGAAGTTGATAAGTCGAGCTGCATAACGGCAGAGGTCATTGGCATCAAATGGGAGTTTGAAACTGGTAAGCTAGACAAGGTCAACTTCTGATAATGACATTGAACAAGGAGAAAACAACCACATTAAAGGTTTTATATTTGAAACACCAGGCTTTGGCGTGGAATCGCGTAAACAATAATACAGACACGTAGGTATTCTGGTCAAAATTCTAAATACAATTTGGACTAACGATGCAATGGAATTTTGAAATATAATAGAAAAGTTTTGTACTGTAGAGACAGATAACCGTTATTATGCTTGTAAATTAATATTATCAAGTAGGTATACCTACTTGATAATATTGTAGTGTAATAGTGCAAAAAACAATCTTAACGTTTGTATTTCCATTTAGACTACCTATAACAAAAACTTGTCATTATTTCCGATTGTAACTGACCGTAACAAATTGCAGCACCTAAACAAGTACCTACCTACCTACCTACCTGTATAGATAACAAGTTTTATGTATAAAGTTTTATAGGATATACCTAACTAGTAGTCAAAACGCGTATAAATACTATGATAATTTTAAAATCTTCTGACCTCATTATAGCAAGAACTGTTCCATATGAAAATATTATCAAATTTTGACTTTTACATAGTAGTTTTATATGTATGATGATAAGTAAACATAGCCTGATATACAGTTTAGAAATACTGTTATCTGATAGGTAGGTACCACTTCAAATACTGTATATTAGCTGTTTTCGAGAATAGCGTAAAATAGGTAAACTTAAAAAGTTTCAAATATTTTTTAACTTTATCTTTTAATATAAATTAATGGTAACTTCGTTTGTGTAATTAATTATGTATTAAAAAGTTACTGTCAGTTTAGTTATTTTCCTTATAGAATTGAGGATTATTTTAAAGCCTTAATATACTATCATATAAGTACCTAGGTAGGTACACAGATTTTTAATAGACCTGGTTTTACTGGAGGGCTAGAAAGAAGGCGATTTTTAAGTTTCTTACTCATTTGTAAAAGCTATCTTCAATCTTCCATACATGGTTACATTTTTTCTCTATTGTATGTATATTGGATATGATAACTTGAATTATAAATAGTGTAAAGAACTATCATTGGTATTAAGGATACTTACAAGTTGTAATTTCATGGTTGTCCATACATAATACAAATGTAAAAATACTTGTGACTCAAAAATAACCTACAACTACATCCCGCCAAAGGACCTAGTAATTAATACTTTAAATAAATCTATACTAATATTATAAAGCTGAAGAAGAGTTTGTTTGTTTGAACGCGCTAATCTCAGGAAGTAGGTACTGGTCCGATTTGAAAAATTATTTTTGTGTTGGATAGTTCATTAATCTATATATGATCACGCTGTGACAAATAGGAGCGAAGCACGAGTGAAAAATGTTGCAAAAATAATCGCGATCATAACGGAAATTGACGGGGACGAAGTCGCGTGGAACAGCTAGTATACATATATTTTTTAAACTTACCTTCATCAGGGCTGAGATCTGCAAACTTCACCCCTCCACTGCAAAAGAAAATACAATTCTATTGTAGCATACTAAAATAAAAAAATTACCTATCCAATATAATAAGTTGAATTTGAAATAAATACATTTACAATATCTTTTAACTACTTTTATCTATGTACAGCTTGTAAATATAAAAAAAATTGATCTATTCAAGAATCAAACACTAATATAATCATTATCAAAAAAAAATTGTGTTTTTTATACTTATGATGTTATTATTTCTTTAAATCTCAAAAATAATACTAGCGCTGTACTGTATTATAGTATTGTTTTAACAGATCATCATAAAATACTGAGGTGTATCTACATGCACTTTGTCAAGTTATGTAGGTTACACTTCGTACCTGAGGAGCACGGTAGCCGTTTCCGGCACCCGGAACACCTGGAAATAAATACAATGTGGAACCATGTCTTATCGGATCTCCCAGCGGAGAAACCAAACCCTCATGACATTCATGGCAGTAAGAGTCAGCGATCAAACTTTTTTGAATTTGTACACCATTTTACATATTTAATGCAAAGCCATAACTAGAAGCCTTATTAATAATGTAACACACAAAATTACTATAAACAATTACAGGTTTTGTAGTGATATATAAAATAGGAATAGGAACCCATTTTGACTGATTTTGGTGACAAAACCAAGCGTGAATGAAAAAGTCTAAAATAATATTAATTAATAATAAAGGCACAATTGAGTAAAAAGTGAGATTAGGCTTGGTTATTTAGGCAATAGTTGAAATGACTATCTAAATTAAATGTATGATGAAAACTCACCTTCCATCCTAAATTCTCGAAGAAGGTGCTTAGACGTGACTGTCCCGTTGTTTTTCCACCACAAGGTCCTATCCAAAAAATTAAAACATATTTTATTATCGCTGAAACGCGCTCATTTCATAACCCACGTGTAAGTTTTCTAGACAAATTTTAATGCAAGTTGTCGACGAATTAACCCCTAGCCCAGCCTGAGGTACATAGTAAATCTTATCAGGTTAAAACATTTTAAGAAGAATTATTGGTAATAGTTCTCAAAATTAATACGTATTTACTATGAGAAATATTACCAATAATTCTTTAAAATTAAAATGACACTTACCTCCTGTAAGAACAATCTTGTAAACCATTTTTTGGGGCTGATTCGCCATTTTGAAGAAACGTATAAATTGAATTCAAACTAAAATTACACTACGAAGAGAACTAGATATAAATATCATAAAAATGTTGAATTTACAAAAGTGTGAAACAGAGCCATCACAATGCAACGCGCATCGCCTAGCAGGCGCGCGATCAAATGAATGAGAATTTATGAGAAAAGAATGAGAGTGAAAGAGTGAGTGAAGTGTCGTGAACAACACGCGTCGTGTTCAGTGTTTTCAGTCGGGTCTTATCAGAAGTTACCTGATGTATATAAAAAGTAACCTTTTAGTGTAAAAAATAACCTTTCATTTTTTTTACGTGAATGGTATTACAAGTTTATAGAATAGAATGTTAGTTGTATGGCTTACGGAAACATCGATGAGTTTTTGAGCACTTGTCCGCATTTCTTGATTTATTCATATTGACACATTATGCTAAATATGAATTTCAATTTCTTCATTAGTTGTTATTGTAGTTCCAAATTTTATATTTTATTTAGTTGTATTGGTCGGTGGGTATTCATTACGAAAATTTTCCCATATTTTGTAGATCAAACCTTAGTAACACTACCTATATAATGTTATCATTTTTGGCGGGATTGTGCAGTTATGAAGGTATGTATGGATGTAGGTACGTGCTCGTGTAATTAATTTTTTTAAATGGATTAGAGTGGATATTATCACAAATTGTGGGTCTTTTCTGTGCCTTAGGGATCTAAGAACGAAAACTTTGAGAGGAATTGTTATTCGACTACTTCGAAGAGACAGAGAAGGATCTCTACGGGAGGATGCCACCATCAAGATTTGTAACCAAAAACTCCAAGAAACGATAAAACTGGCACAAAAACTTATCGTAATGTTGAAAGATTTAAGAACATAGCACTCAAATAACAAGATTTATGTAAAATTTGTTTTATGTAAAACGTTGCTTCTATGTAAAAATTAAAAGTTAATTCTACGAATTCCGAAATAATTCACATAAAAGTAACCTTTTCATTAGTGTAACCTAAAAGTAACTAATGCTGTTAAAAAAATCACCTAAAAGGTTACAAAAGTAACCTTCTGGCAACACTGGTCGTGTCAATGCTTAGATTCATGGTCGTGCTCGTGCCGTCAATCAAAGTTGATCAAAACGCGCGCGCAGTGTGGCGCACGCACAGGCGCACTGCACACTACAATAAACAAGTCTCTTTTTTTTTTAAGTTTAACGGCCTCGGAAACTTGTCCATACAGCCAATTCTTTAGTATTATTGTCTTTATTTTGCATTAAAACGTTGATGTTAGACGTTTTAATGCTTAGATGGAGTTTTTGAAGACAGTCGAAAGATTGAAGGAATGTAGAGAAGTCCCCAAGAAAGAGGTGAACTGTTCGCGTTCCCGCGCAAAATTCACGGTCCACTTTTCTTGGTTACGATCCATACACCATCATATTTCACCGAACTGTATATTGTTCACTCGCACGACACTTTGTTTCGCAAAATTACACCACTTTTACGACCCAAAAATCACTATTAACAATAAAAATTCGATAAAATAAACGGACTCCAAACGTATCTCACGAACTCCCGCCAAAAATCCCTAAACAAGTCTCAATAACTCAATGACATTCATTCCGTTCCATATACTTTTTTTTTAACGGCCTCGGATACTTGTCCATACAGCCAATTCTTTAGTAATATTGTCTTTATCTTTGCATTAAAACGTTGATGTTAGAAGTTTTAATGCTTCGATGGAGTTTTTGGAGACAGTCGAAAAATTGAAGGAATGTAGAGAAGTCCCCAAAAAAGAAGTGAACTGTTCGCGTTCCTGCGCAAAATGCACGGTCCACTTTTCTTGGTTACGACCCATACACTATCTTATTATTTCACCGAACTGTATATTATTGTTCACTCGCACGCCACTTTGTTTCGCAAAATAACTAACACAACTTTTACGACCCAAAAATCACTATAAACAATAAAAATTCGATAAAATAAACGGACGCCAAACGTATTTCACGAATTCCCGCCAAAAACCCTTCATTCCATGAAAGCTAGTGTTGTGTTATACCATAGTCTATGTGTTATACTTTGTTATATTCGATGCTGGTGATGTGGGGTATAAAGAAAGAATCGCTTATCGCAGAAATGTCATAACATAAAGTTATGAAACAATACTTTACCTAGTATATTTATATTTAATAAATTCATATTTATAAATAAAGTAATGATGTATATTTGTGTTATATTATCATTTTTTATATACATACTTACATACTTATTTTGTTTTAGTATGACTTTTGTCTTTGTCACGTTGTTTTATGGTGCATGCAGACAAGGTTCCAGCTAAAAAATCAGTTAAAATCAGTTTTATTTCTGCAAATAGGCCCCAGGAGGCGCTTTTACACGTCCCAATTTAAACCTACCACTGCTTCGGGACAAGTCTGGGCTAGTGCCGAGAAGAAGCAGCACAAGAAACTCGGTCACTATTGTCAGCCTTTCGATTGTATGTTATTCCAGACACAATTAAAATCAACTGTTATCGCGACCGGCGGTCTTATGATCCTGTAGGAGTTAAATATTTTTTTTACAAAAGGTTTGAACAAGTACGAGCTGGGACAATTTAATGCCATACATTTCTATCATTTAAATAATCATTAACAGTGTAATAGCCCTTTTTCATTAAAATTACTTTGACATACGATTTAAGTTTATGTACAGGGAGTTCAGCAATATCCTTTGGTAATTTGTTGAAAATACGGATACAATTTCCCATAAACGATTTTCCTACTTTTCGCAGTCTGAAACCTGGAACGGCGAGTTTATCTTTATTTCTCGTATTAAAATTGTGTACGTTACTTTTCTTAAGAAATAAATGTATGTTCTTACGAACGTAAACAATATTCTCGAGAATGTATTGAGAAGACACTGTAAGTATATTAATCTCTTTGAAGAGCTCTTTCAGTGAGTCACGGGGTCGAAGGCCGTAAATAGCCCGTACAGCACGTTTTTGTAATATAAAAATTTACTCAATATCTGCCGCTGAGCCCCACAACAGAATTCCGTATGACATTTACTTTGATTATTTATCCAACTCTAAGACAGGGAAGGTCATTTATAAAAATTAAATATAGCGGGGGTCCTAATACTGATCTCTGAGGGACACCCATTATAAAGGCCGACCCTGAAGACTCAGCTCCATTTATGCAAACCTTTTGTATTCTGCCTTTAAGGTAAGAAATAACTTATTAGATCCAAGGAATCATTCGATGCACCATAATGTTTAAGTTTTTTAAGTAATGTTACATGGTCTACACCATCGAAGGCCTTTGAAAGGTCACAAAATACACCTATGGCATCTAGCTTACTCTCCCAAGCATTAAACACATGTTGTAGGAGAGCAACTCTAGCATCGGTAGTAGTTCTACCTTTTCTGAAGCCATATTGGTTGCTATTTAATAATTTATTTGCACTAAAGTGTGATAAAAGCTGATTGAACATTATTTTCTCGAAGATTTTACTTAGCCCTGGCCAGATAGGTATAGGTTGAAAATTGGAGGGGTCACATTTTTCGCCAGACTTAAATAAAGGAATGATATTATTTGCTAAACTTCATTAAAGTGGGAAACTGTCTATCATCAATACATTTGTTAAAAATAATAGCGAGTTGAGGGGCTGCTAATGAACTTATAATTGTATTGATAATGTTGACAGAAATTCCTCAAACTCCGTATTTTTCATATTGAATTCTCTAAAAGTTTTTTGTAATTATGTCAGAGTTTATGTCTAAAATTAAATGAAGAATTGCACTCATCGACAACAGACTTGAGAAGGAATTCAGCTAGATCAGCAGAAGAAGCAAGCCCTTCAGTAGTAGAGGGAGCTATATTTTAAAAAAATGCCTGAAATGTATTTGCAACCTCTGTGTTCGTGTTTATTAGCTTATCCACTAACTTGAGAGAGTAAGTAAGATTATTTGGTTTTACTCTACATGTCTCTTTATTAATAATATTCCAAGTGGTTTTTGCCTTATTTTTGGAAACCGAAATTAAATTATAAAGATAGATTGACTTCGCTTTGGCACATACTAATTTAAATAATTTAAAGTATTTTTTAACATGTTCGATAATTTGAGAATCTGCCTTTAAACTATACAAATCATATAATGTTTTTCTGATTTTATAAATACCAGGTGTAGCCCATTCATTAAACTTACACTTCTGTTTATTTATTTTTACTTTTTGCTGTTTAAAATGTTTATCAAATTCATTTTTAACCAAACAAACAAACCAAAAAGATTCTCATATAGGTAATTCATCAACATTCTGATCATCAGGCTTTAGCAAATTCGGGTCTGATATGTAGTTTCGAATGCCGTATCTGCGACGCATGCTGTTGCGAAAAAAAAAACAAGTGGTACGCCCTTGCGAAAAGCCTTTGTATCGAAAATCGCTAAATCGAATGACGGACTCGCGAACACGCAGTCACGAAATACTTTTTTACACGTAGTACGCTAGTCATGGTATCGAAATGCATTGTTTGCAATGAATTGCCTAATACACAGAATCTACTTTATTACAGACATAATGGTGCTCGAACGATGCTTCTTGTCCACTGTGGTCCGAAATATAACAAACTTGAAATGGATTTTTTTAACACTTTGCCATCACAAAAAATATTATCTAAGCAAGTAACTGATGTGGGCGTCACTCTGGTGGGTTCATTTAAAAGTTAAATAAATTATATGACATAAAGAGATTAAGAAATCGGGCGGACGACTGCGTTTCTTCTTATATATTAACGTTGAAATCCCCACATACAACTACTTTCTTAATCGATTTTGAGAGCTTTTTCAGAGCCTCATCCATATCAGATTCAAAAACGTGGTAGTTAGCTTTGGGGGGACTATACACGCTAATTATGACGCTAGTTCAAAAGTTCGTTCAACGTCAGACCTTATAACTCCAAGAATTACCCCTAATCGATAGAATCGTTCATGGAAACTTAACTTGCCTGACTGGCCGGCCAGTCAAGGTATCAGCCTAGAGCTGTTATTTCATGCTTCCGATAAATCGATGAACACTATAAACAGTACTTTCTATGAAAAATTTTCTCGATTAGGGGTTTCGTAGCAAACCAATGCAATAATTTTGAGAGGGTAGGTTTTGTAACATCGTCAAATGAAGATCTGCCCCTCTTAGTTTTAAAAATCATCATAAGTGTCATCTGCAAACAATACCATCTCACAAAGACTATACATATAATTACGGGTCCTACTGATCCCTGAGGGACACCCATGATAAGGGCCGACCCTGAAGACTCAGTTCCATTAATGTAAACTTTTTGTGTTCACGGTACATAAAAAACGAGTAGAGGTAGCATCCACTCCTATTTGTATGAAAACCAGTGTAACCAAACTAACACATTTGTGATTAAATCACATTATCACGCACACTAAGAATGTCTTGTAGCGATTGGTTAACTTTAACTGTCAGATAGTTCCGCTACGCTAGATGCCTCTTATTCACTATCAAATAGTTTCGCTACGCGACGATAGATGCTACCTAAAAACTATTGATAAATAGGGGTGGGATAGTTACGATGATCATAACAAAAAGTCGGTTTTACGGGCGAAGATTTTACGTGACAACGTCTTTTTCTCGGTAGAATATTTATTGATATGAATATAATTAAATTGCACAATAGGAACAAGGAATTGAATGAAAATAAGAATTGCACAAATTTTAAAATGCGCCTAATTCTCTAGTGCTGCGCGCGCGGCAGACCGATCATAGTTGAGTGGGAGAGAGACGCAAGGCATTCGGCGGGCCTCTCTCTCGTTCGGTGACTCATCGTAACGTTACCGAGCGTTACACTTTTTCATAAGTGACTCCCAGCCGCAACCTAATTTAAGACGTTGTCACGTCAAAAATATTGACACTTGTAAGTGTCGATATTTATGTTATAACAACATAAGAGAGCCAGCGTTATGTTTAACATTGTCTCTCTCATCTTCTTAATTATTACAACTTAACATCTTTTCCAAAAAATTATAAATTATTAATGACTTCTTCATTATAAATGAAAAAAATACTTTCTTTGTTTCAAAATCGTTTTCCCAGAAATGTTTAGAGCAAATGGTGCATGTTTTTCCGGGATACCAATTTTGCCTACCGATTGCTTCAATCCATTTTCCGTATATGTTTGGATTGAATTAATTAAATACGAGTATTGATTTATTTAAACAAGTTATCGGGGGGCACGGTAGTGCCCCCGCCAAGTCGAGTACGAATTACTTATATACAAAAAAACAAACGACTACAAAATAAGATAAAAAAATTTAAGGCAGGAAACGATAGCAAAGGCTCTCTCTGCAAGCCATTTAAATTGGGCACACAATGTGCCAAAGACCCGGTATATTTAATGACCTTTTGTAACTTAGTACTTTCATAGATAATTTTTTTTTGTACTTCATAATTTTTTTTATTTATATTTATAAATAACAAAAAAACAAGCTATTTATAAATATTTTTTATTAGCTGTACTTTTTTAATGTGTCATACATAATTATAAGTATCGATAACTAACTTATCGATATTTTACCACATCCCTAAAAGAATAGCGTTTTGAAACATTACAAAAATAAGTAATTACCAAAATATAGTTTCTACCTTATCTCTATGGACAGTGGAATGGTTTTAGGTTGTACTTTTTAAGGATTGTTATTATCCGCAAAATTTATAATTTCTATAAAAATAACGATATAATATTACTAACAAATGGTATGTCACGCCTCCATTGGATAAACTCTTTTTAGTGCTTGTGTTTTTGCACTCTAATACTGTGCAGGTCGGCATATTTAAAGATTTTTGTCAGAATAGCACAACGTCAATACGTTCTAGCAACTGTGATCGTCTGAAGCGCGTAAAAGGGGGCGGAAACATGATATGCGCCATCCGTAGCCGATGTGTGGTACACGGGGCCCGCCTACTTACTACTTCTATCGTTTTTTATGTTCTGTGGTTCTACCTGTGAGATAATATTTAATTAAATCTAAAGAATCATTCGAAGCACCATAATGTCTAAGTCTCTCCCTCAACCCCCAGGAGGCACTCGGGTGCCACGATAACAATTGATTTCAATTGTGTCTGGAATAACTCACGATCGAGGGATTATGCAAAGTTTTATGGTCCACACAATCAAGCCTTCGACAGGTCACAAAAAATTGAGCTAGCATAACTAGCAATCCATGGAGTCGATACTGTGTCGGCGGGTTCCCCGTAGTATTGCCGTACTAGACTATCGGTAGTATCGATAGCTCAATTTGGTACAATAGTACAGTAGAACCTCTATAAGTTGGCGACCTCCATGGCGGAGTGGCGTACACACCGGTTTTCAAGGTGTCGTCTGCTCCGAGGTCCCGGGTTCGATTCCCGGACGGGTCAATGTAGAAAAAAAGTGTTTTTCTACATTTTCTCGGGTCTGGGTGTTTGTGGTACCTTCGTTGTTTCTGGTTTCCAAAATACGAATGCTTTAAATAGTTATTCAAATTGGGATCAGAACAATGTATGTGATGTTGTCCACATTTATTTATTTATTATTATTTATTAAGTAGAAAGTTCGAAACCCAAGGGCGACGCCAAAAAAATCGAGTTATATTAGGGGTTAAAATATGAAATTGCCGTTTTATTGTAATAGGTTCTTTGAATTGACATAGAATCTTCATGGTTTGATGTTTTCGAATGAAACTTTTTTCACATGGTTTCTATGATGTTCTTCTTTTAAAAAATGTGAAACATTTGAATATCGACTTACAATTGTTTTTGTTATTTAATTTAGACAAGAAAGATGGATACTGCGAAAATTCGAGTGATTTTTGAATACGAGTTCCGACGCGGAAGTAACGCGGCAGAAACAGCCCGCAATATCAATGTTGCGTTCGGAGAGGGATCTGCTAATGAACGCACCGTGCGATTTTGGTTTAAACGCTTTCGTGATGGAAACTTCGACTTGAAGAACGAGCCACGAGGAAGACCGCTCACACAGGTGATTAATGATGAATTAAGAGAGATGGTGGAAGCCGATCCTAGTCAAACTCCCAGGAATTAGCGGCATGGTTTAACCTTACCCACAATATTGACTAGTTTGCATCAAATCAATAAAATAAAAAAATACGAAAAATGGGTGCCTCATGATTTGACTGATGTGCAGAAAGAAACGCATGTTGAAACTTGTGTTGCCTTGTTGAATCGGTACAGAAATGAAGGAATATTAAATTGAATTGTGACATGTGATGAAAAGTGGATTGTTTATGATAACCGTAAAAGAAAAATGCAATGGCTGACCCCAGGTCAAACGCCACAACACAAAACTTACCAATAAAAAGGTAATGGTAACTGTTTGGTGGTCTCAGCATGGTGTTATTCACTATAGTTTTCTCCGATCTGGTAAATCAATAACGGCAGATGTCTATTGTGCCGAACTCCAAACAATGTTAGCAAAACTAACAATAAAACAGCCCCGACTTATGAATCGATCTTCACCATTATTGCTCCATGACAACGCGAGACCTCATACAGCACGAGAAACCGTTTTGACCCTTCAGGAACTGCAATTAGAAACCATTCGACATCCTCCGTATTCGCCAGACCTTGCTCCAACGGACTACCATTTTTTTCGTGATTTGGACAATAATTATCTACGTGACAAGAAGTTTTATTCCCAGGAGGCAGTACAAAATGCTTTCACACAGTTTGTGCAGTCTAGATACTCAGAGTTCTATCACAAAGGCATAAATGACCTTCCTATTAGATGGCAGCAATGTATAGTTAATAATGGTAACTATTTTGATTAAATTTTGTTAAAAATTAAAAATTAAAAAATAAACAATTTAGATTTTCAGTACAAATCGGCAATAATAATTTCATACTTTAACCCCTATTATTATGGAGTTTTCGACATAGATAGTGGGAATTTCGACTTAGGCGGATTTTGATTCGACATAAAGAGGTTAAGATGCATTCTTATAAATTTTGAGTTAGAGAGGTAAAATAAATAAAAATTCAAGTTGCAGAGGTGAGACACATATTTTTTTCTTTCTAATTATAAATCAACATTATCTCAAAACATCCTTAAAATATAAAAAATATGGCATTAAAAAAGTCAGCAATATTTTTTTGGCTTTAGATGTTTCGGTTTTTCTCTATCTATAACATTGTCTAAGGCACAAAATATAAAAAACCATACGAAATTACAAAGTAGCATCCACTTCTATTTGTATGAAAACCAGTGTAACCAAACCACATGAATAAATATTTACTCATGTGACCAAACTAACACATTTGTGATTATATCACATTATCACGCACACCAAGAACGTCTTACAGCGATTGGTTACCTTTCACTGTCAGATAGTTCTGCTACCCGACACTAGATGCCTCTTATTCACTATCAAATAGCTCCGCTACGCGACGATAGATGCTACCTAAAAAACATTGATAACTAGGGGTGTGATAGTTACGATAATCATAACAAGAATATCGACACTTGTACATGCATAAGAGAGACAGCGTTGTGGTTACTCTCTTATCTTCTTGATTATTACATCTTAACATCTTTTCAAAAAAATATAAATTATTTATGACTTCCTTCTCCTAGGCTATAAATACAAAAAAAACTTTAGCTCAGAATAAAGAGTTAAAAGTACTTAAAAGCAAAGTTTATTATGAGGGAAGATAAACGCATGTTTAAGAAAAATCTGTATTTATTTGTGCATGTTTTTCCGGGATACCGGGATATATTAACTTACTTAAACAAGTTATTATTATATACGAAAAACAATAAAAAAGACTACAAAATAAGAAAAAAAATTAAGTCAGGAAATGATAGCAAAAGACTTTCACTGTAAGCCATTTTGATTTGGCACAAAATGTTACAAAGACCCTGTACATTTAATAACCTTTTGCAACTTAGTACTTTTATAGATTACTATTTTTTTTTGTAATTTTTATTTACATTTATAAACAACATAAAAAGCAAGCAATTTTTCAATATAAGTATCGATAACTAACTTATCGATATTTAACCACATCCCTAAATGAGTAGCGTTTCGAAACATTACAAAAATCAGTGATTACCAAAATATAGTTTCGACCTTATCTCTATGTACAGTGGAATTGTTTTAGGTTGTACTTTTTTTGGATTGTTATTATCCGCAAAATTTATAATTATTTCTATTAAATTAACGATATAATAACGATACCAATGGTATGTGACGCCTCGTTTGGATAAATTATTTTTAGTGCTTGTGCTTTTGCGCTATAATACTGTGCAGGTCGGCATATTTAAAGATTTTTGTCTGAATAGCATAACGTCTAACACATTCGAGCAACTGTCACTGACTGTCACCGTCTGAAACGCGTAAAAGGGGGCGGAAACATGAGATGCGCCAAGCGTTGCTTATGTGTGATACGCGGGGCCCGCCTACTTACTACTTCTACTCGTTTTTTATGTTCTGTGGTCTAAGGTATAAAGAGCAGAAAATTCTTTTTCTTTAAAGTTGCTTGTTTGCTGTATAAAAGTCTGTAAAGTATTCAATGCGGTTCTTGCCTCTTTGATGAAAACTCAAATGAAATCAAAACTAATCAAATGAAACACCAGACACTAATAATATTAATAGTATACTCCTAAATTGCTTTCTAAGAAACAATGATCTTACTTACCTGTCGGCGAACTTGAAAAGTCAGTAACTTATTTTTATTCGAATTATAGTTGCTAGCTTCAATAAATGTAAACTTTTGTATGTATACTTTTTCGGCACTATTAAGTCTTTTTATACACACATTGTTTGCTTACAACTATTACTGTAAATGACTGTTTGATGCCAAAAAAAAACATGGCTATGTTCGAGATACAGAGTAAAAAAAATATTTTTCGAGTTATGGAGGGAAAATGTGTACCAAAATGGCTTGGAGGGACTAACTGATTATTTCGACTTATAGAGGGTTGAGATTTCGAGTAATGGAGGTTTTGGTGTTTGAAGGAAAGGGAACAAAACATTTTTTTGCGATTCGGAGGTTTTCGACTTACCGAGGTTCTACTGTATCAATATGGTGCAATACTATCGATAGTATCAGCGTGGTATCAGTTATGACCATCGTAACTACAGTCGGTAATACTTTCGATATTTAGCTTACAGATCCCTCAACCCCCAGGAGGCACACGGGTGCCACGATAACAATTGCTTTTAATTGTGTCTGGAATAACTCACGATCGAGGGATTAATCCCTTGATCGTGAGTGAGAGCTGAGAGTGTCAGCTACCTATCGATACTATTGATATGACGTAATTATCGATGGTAGTAACACTATCCGGATTAGGAACACAGGGTAAAGCTGGAAACACATTATCGGACGCGGCTGATAGTCGCGACTTATAGGTATCTAGGTAATGAATGTACCTACTCTAAGCTGTTCAAACACTATCGGACGTAAGTCGTGGACGTATCCTTGGGCTGACCTTCAGCTTTCGGACGTCTGAAAGCACAGATATAATAATACTAAATAATATAATACAGTATTGCCATCTATTGAGAAAATTAAAGAACATTTTACTTTTGTTCTGGATGAGACCCTGTGCCGAAAGTAATCTGGCTAGGGATGTTAAAAAATAATCGATTTTTCTTTTAATCGATTATTATTTTCGTATAATCGATTTTTTATAATCGATTTTCTAAGTCATATTAATCGATTTTTAATAAATCGATTAATAAATTACGCGATTAAATCGATTTTTATAAATAGCACCATCTATGCGCCAAATGAAAAAAACTCGAAGCATTATTGAGTACAAGTTGATTAATATAAAAAACGGCGCCATCTGTAGGTATGTCGGCGTGTAAAGTAGTTTCAGTGTAGTGAGTGAGATCTGAGATACTCTAGTTGTTGGTAAACAATAAAAATATCTTCTAACCGTAAAACACTCAAAAGCGGGTGGCGTCTTTTTCGGATTGATGAAAAAATTGTTTTATTTTTTGTTTTTGATACCATAACGTCGTCGTTTAGTTTTTTTTAATTGACATTTTCAGTATTTTATTTCAATACTAGTTAAATGTAAAATAGGGCGGGATATTTTTGTCAATTTTTTTTTAATATTAATATATTTTAGTTTTTGCGACAGTAAGGTTGTGCTCATTTCATTTTTATTATAATAAAACGTTTGATGATACTGAGAATTTGTATCAATAATGATAATAATATTTGCTTTCATTATTTCTTACCTTGAAAGTTTAAAATAAACTTAATAATTTTACGTAGCCCTAAGTATAATTAAATTGAATTTAAAATTATATAATATTTTGCTATACCCTTGCAGGGTGCATGTGACTTACACAAATACAAATAACATTTGCTTTGATTTTTAGTTTTCAATTGATTATTTTTTTTATTCATATTATTATATTTGATTGATAATATGAATAATTGTTGATATGAATCTCTTAGGTTTATTATTGGAATATGAAAAGCATGCAGGATTTTAAATAATAGAAAAAATCGATTTTTTCGCAAAAACCGATTATTTATTTTCATTAAAATCGATTATTGACAAATCGATTAATATTGAACAAAGAAAAATTGATTTTTATTAAATCGATTCTTTTCCACTCATCTTACATCCCTAAATCTGGCGCGCTGGATGTTTTTGTCAGCCGAAAACGTCCGCGGACGGTATGCACGGGGTGCGGGACGCGTCCTTGCGTCAGAAGGACGCGGTCCACGCAAGAGCTAGCACGTTCGTTTCGTAATGGACGGACGAATTATCGAGTTCATCTCTTAATAAATGTGGATACGTGTGGAATCCACCAGACTCCGTTCTTTCTTTAATTATGTCATGGACCCAAACGCTTCTTTTATTTTCTTTCTGGGTGGACAACATAAAGCAGCTGTCGCTAATTCTAAAAATTCGTCCAGACTTTCATTAATCGACATGTTTCTTCGTCAACAGTTCTTTGTGAAATAAGCGTTCCCGCGTTGGTGGAACGCGTTTGCAAGCCACGTCCCAAAAGACTGTGCAAACTGATCAGTCGCGGCTGACAGCCGCGTCCGTCAGCCGCATCCGATAATTTGTTCCCAGCTTTACAATTTTTATACTTTTATCTAACTGGCGAGAGGCGGTCGATTTAAAATTTGTTGGACTTGGTTATTAGTTATTTCGCGATTACTACCAGACCTTGTTTTTTATGAGTTTGCGACATTCCGACACTATTGCAAGGAAACCCATAAAAACTCATATCATAGTGACTAAAGACTAAGCGAGTAACTAACTTAGATATTAACTATTATACTTGAAACTGGCGAAATCTATAATGAAAGTTTAAATTGTTGGATATGGTTTTACCAGTGTATATGTAAATTCAATAACTAATATTTTCAAGTTTCACTTTATTTCTCTATAATAAAATATTTTTTTTTTCATAACAGTTTTTCATGAAGTAATGAAACGCCAGTGGCGTTAAGTAATAAGTTACAACGTTTATTTATTCTCTCAGTAGCGTCCATATTTGTAACAGTTATGTACGATTCAATATGTTTTCCACCATCTTCAATGGGTTGAGATTTTTCTGCTAATAAAACAACTGAAGGTACATGTCGCCAGTAATTCCCTAGGCAGCGATTACGTTTTTCTATATAGTTTGTCTCTTTGATTGTGGATGTAGACTGAACTCTTTCATCTGAAAAGTAAAAAATAATTGTGAAACACGCCCTTCAAGCATTTTTTTATTTTGGTAAGAATTTATCTAACCGCTAAAGCGTGCATTGGGATAACTTATTGAACTCTAGAGCATACCTTCGTCTAAGTCTGATATATCTTGATCCACCCATCTGGTCTGTAAATTTATACAGATAATACCAAGTTCCATTTCATTGGATATAAATCTACAGTAGTTCACAAATGTGTTCAATAATGCCAGACCTGTAAAAATAATTAACTAAATAATCTTGATTTAAATGAATACGATTTTTATTTGCTTGTAACAATATTAATATATCGTTCATCATTCTTAACCTCAATAAAAATAAAATACAATTATCTTACCAATTTTATTGTCATCTCCCAAATGTTGGAACATAAGGCATGGTAAAGAATCAACAATAATCATAGTTAAGGTATCTAAGGCTAGTGTTTTATTTTTAATTTTCTGTAACAATTCAATAATCTCATCCATTGTCCATATGTGTACTACTTTAATTTTGTACATTACTATTGCCATATCCTGGAATAAACCAAAAAGGTTATTTGAATTGTGGATAACCTTTATTTATATCTTATTAGTTTGTCCACTTATCTAGATCATTTTAAATCTGTGTACTTTACAACCTGGAGAAGAAAAAGCAAAATGTACAAATGATATCTAGGATTGAAGTATGTGTTATATTAATATCTTTAATAAATATTCTATTTCATTTTGTTAAAATCAACATTTTATTTCTTCATTGTTGTCGCCTTTTTCTTCACATATGACTTTCTACTAAAGATAGTGTTTGAGTTTCTGAAGTTGCCTATTCCAGGTCTTAAATAACAGTTGTTTTTAAAACTTCTACCTCATGACAGAATCCGAGCCCAACACCTTGAACTGCCTTTTAGAGCATAACTATGACCCCTTACACCTTTTTCTAGACCATAGCCATTTTAAAAGTTTTGACTTTAATCCCTCAACCCCCAGGAGGCACTCGGGTGCCACGATAACAATTGATTTCAATTGTGTCTGGAATAACTCACGATCGAAGGATTAAACAGCCAGGAATAGAACCCGGGTAACTTGCTTAGTGGGTTGACCTCACACTGTTACACCCAAATGGATCATCTATAAGTGAATAGTACCTAATATACCTATACAACAATTTGTACCTGATGGGATAGTCCTTCTGCCTCTAATATTTTTTGTATTCTGACTGCTGAAAAGTCCCCTTTGGTATCGATATAGAGAACTGTACCATTTGTGTCTTTAATACAATTGATTGCAAGTTGTAAACATAACTGGGTTTTTCCTGAGTCAGCAAGACCATACAGTTCAGTAATGCGTCCCACTGGAACACCACCATCGAGTATGAAGTTAAGACTGAAATAATCATAAATATTTTGCTGTATCACTGATTTATTAATCTGATGACATCTGATCCTTAAACTTTGTTGTATGGACATAAAATGTAGTATACTATAGTTAAGTACACACCAAAAAGCTGTTCTACATAACAATACACTGTAGACCTGACTGATATAAAATATAAGTGGGGTACACCCGATTAAAAACTAACCTTTCTATGCCAGTGTTTATAAACCTTTTCTTTGTTTTGATTCTTTTGAATAGAGTAGCTCCGTTTATCAAAGGTGCAGAATATTTACTAAATATATGACTGCGTAAATTTAATATATCAGTTAAACTTAACTTCGTTAAGACTGATAGTTTATCGGGATCTTCTTGTAGAAACTCCAAAATAGTTGTAATTCGACTTTGCCTCAAAACTTTTAAGACTTCATCAGTGAGAGCAGCATGTCTGACAAGTTTAAGCTTTAACATGATTATGGTTTTGTTTGTTACGAATTATAATAATTATTAAAATTCAAAAGAAGTCTGCTTGTTTGTTTACAAGTTTTATTTTAATTTTTTTTTTTTTTTTTTTCTTGTTTTTGGCATGCACGGTTTGTGCGTCAGCCACTACAATGATTTTAAAGGTTGGGAAACGTATTGAAGGATAAAAATAAAGGAACGGAACGTAGCTTCTAAGAAAGGTTCAGGAAAGAAGGTAAGGGTGAAAACATTGATAAATATATATTTAAAAATATTAATAATACATAATAGTACATACACAAAAAATTACAATTTAATATTGTTCAGGGTCATATAAATGGATAAAACATTATATATATCGGAATTTTTCGTAGCCAAAAGGCAAGCTATAGATGTGGGAAATGGAACACGGAGGGATATAAGGGATTGAACAAAAGAGGAACGGTCATTTTTTGGACAAGTAAAAAATATGTGGTTTAAGTTTCCTATACCAGTGCCACATTCACACAAATCACTATTTAAAATATGCAATCTTAAAAGATGAGTAGGAATACAAACATGTCCAATTCTCATGCGAATTATATTAGTGGTAGCAATCTTACCCAGTCTCATTTTGGTAAACCATGGCTTTAATGGAATATCAGGCTGTATGCCCTTATACCATTTTCCTTTGACTAGACTACTGCGTCTCCAGTCAATCTTCCAAGAGTCACTTAGGTATTTTTTTGGTAAAGCAATAAGATCATGACAAAAATTCTTATAAGGATATAAGTCACCACTATTCACAGCCTCTTTGGCTAATTCGTCGGCTCTTACATTACCCCAAATATTTGTATGACTTGGAATCCATGCAAAAATTATTTTAAGGCCAAGAGTAAAACATTTATACAGCAAATCTCTACATTGAATAATAACAGGATATTGAACATTACACTTAAAAGGGAATCTATCTAGAGCTTGCAAAGCGCTCTTAGAATCTACTATAATAATCGAGTTTTTTAGTTTCATAATATGAACATATTCTATTGCTTTAAATATGCCATAACATTCTCCTGTAAAAACAGACGTTTCGGGAGGTAGTCTTACTTTTTCAATAATACCATACTGGCGATGGTACAGTCCTATTCCGACATCACCACCGTCAGAGTGTTTAGAAGCATCACAATAAATTTGATGCCAGTCAGGCCAACTTTCTTCTATAATAGAATTGAATTTACTATTAGCAGCAGGACAATTTTTTGAAATATCTAAATCATATAAAACATCTGGAGAAAAAATTAAAGAATCAAAATGTACAGAAAATATCGGAAGTACCTGAGACCTATGAGTAGGAGCCTGAAGGGAAATGAACTTACGATAGCTAATTACTAAACATGGTAGGCTTTTGTGAGCCCAATAAGGGCTAGTTTCTATGGAATTTGATAGGTGCCGCAGTTTATAGTAGAGTGGGTGATTTGAAAATTGAAGAACACGAAACAAAAACTTGTCGCATAAAAATTGTCAGCGAAGTCTAAGCGGAGGATCGACACATTCAATCTGTAAAGTATTTATAGGACTTGATTTCATAGCTCCAGTTATTATCCGAAGTGCTTTTGATTGGATACTGTCTAACTTCTTCAATCCAAGTAAATTACAAGGTTCTAGAAAGTAAGAACCGTAATCAAGGACACTGCGAATAAGAGCATTGTAAAGAAGTTTTAAGGATGAGGGATGAGCACCCCACCAGACCCCTGAGAGGCATCTTAGAATATTTAAAAATCGTTCACATTTGTCTGCAACATAATAACAATGTGAAAGTTCTGATAGTTTACTGTCAAGAATTATACCTAAAAACTTAGCTTCTTGGCATGCTTTAATACAAATATTGTCATAATAAACAAAAACTGGCGGAGGCATTAGCATCCTACTAAAGAGAACTACAGAGCTTTTAGGAACTGATAATGATAAGCCATTATTGTCTAACCAAACCTTAAGAGATACTAAAGCAGATGTTAAAGAACCGCATAAATTATCTACAGAATAGCCAGATACATACAGAAGTAAGTCATCAGCATATTGCAGGATGTTAACTTTATCTATTAAAACTGATTCAAGATCATAAGTATATACATTATATAGTATGGGACTCAAAACCGACCCTTGAGGAAGCCCTCTGTATAAAACTCGGGACAACGTCCTAGAGTCTTGTGTTGTAACGTTAATAGACCTCTCTGATAAAATATTAATAATGAAATGTATGAACTTTACAGGAATTTTTAATTTAAAAAGTTTGTTTTCCAGCATGGATAAATCCACAGAATCATATGCTGCTGAAATATCTAGGAAAGCTGCAAGGAGACTTTTGTTCAGTGTAAAAGCTAAGCGAATGTCTGTTGTAAAAATACCTAAACTATCCATGGTGCTTTTACCTTTTCTGAACCCATACTGACTAGGTGCTAACAAACCTTTATTCTCTAAATACCATTCAAGTCGATTTTTTACCAGATGCTCAGAAATTTTCAGAAGAACGGAAGATAAAGCAATGGGGCGAAAAGAAGACGAATTACTAGAAGAGGCATTTGGTTTAAGGATTGGAATTATTTCTTGAGATTTCCATGATGATGGAATATTCCCACTAATCACTATAGAATTTATCACTGATAAAAAATAAGAAAGAGAAGAATCGCTCAAATTAACAATAAAAGAATAAGGGATTCCGTCACCGCCTGGAGCCGAGTCTTTAACATAAGACAAAATTCCTTTTAATTCAGCAAGAGTAAAAGGAGAATTGAGGTCTGTGAAACTATCTGCTAATGGATAATTAAATCGGTGTAATACTAAATTCATAGGTGGAACAAAAGGTGGAGCTAATTTATCTAAAAAACTGTCAGCTATAGAATTATGAAGTAGTGATGGAGTACTTTCTCGGAAACAAGATCTGTACCTACGAATGTTTTTCCATACCTCGGATGGAGACACGTCAGGGGAAATAGAAGAGCAAAAGGATTTCCACCCTTCCCATTTTTTTTGCTTGAATAGTTTTCGGGTACTATTTATAAGCTCCGACAATGCATCAAAATTTTCTAAAGATGTATCTGCTCTGTAGGCTCTTTCTGCTTGTTTTCTCTTTTGAATGATCTGGGCACATTCATCGTCCCACCAGGGAGGAGGAGGAATATGTCTACTACGACCCTTTTTAACAGGAAAAATATCATCAGCTACTTCTATTAAAACTTGACTGAGAGTTTCAGCACAGTCAGCGTCATTAGTAATTTGTATATGAGGAAGGGATACAATTCTTTCATCTACTTTTTGTTTAAATAGATTCCAATTTGCATTAGCTAGTTGATACTTCAGACGAGGAGAAGGAATTGGACATGGTTTATTATGACTGTAAGGTAAAGTAATAATAATAGGGTAATGGTCACTGCCATAAGTTGAGCTAAGGGTTCGCCAGGTTAAAGTTGATGCAAGAGACGGTGAACATATAGTTAGGTCAGGAGCGCTAATTCCTTCACGAGTAAGGCGCGTTCTAACACCAGTGTTTAACAGGCACATATTATGTAAACTTAAGAAATCTAAAATTCTAGAACCATAATGATTAGAGGTAGTACTACCCCAAGACGCATGTTGAGCATTAAAATCTCCCATAATTATAATTGGTTTAGGAAGAGAAGGAAGAATTACATCTAATATTTCATTATATTGAGCTGATGATGGATGAGGTATATAAATAGATACAAAACAAATACCACTAACTCTTAAGGCTATAATTGTATATTCAGTGCTATGCACTGGTATAGGGATATGCTGAAACGGTACAGAGTGTTTTATAAGAAGAGCGACCCCGCCATATCCATCAGATCGATCTTCTCTTATGCAGGCATAGCCTGCCACTTTAAAACAGCCATTTGGCTTGAGCCAAGTCTCTTGTAGAGATATGGCTAATGGTTTATATTTATTTATCAAATGATACAAGTCAGATTTTTTACTGGACACACTGCGGCAATTCCACTGAATTACCACTTGGTTCATTATTATTCAAGTTGATGCTACTATTTCTAGATAAATTATTTATATTGTCTAAAACATTCTGTGATGGGGCAGCGTTGGACGGTAAAAAGTTTGAGTTGTAATGAGACAGTGAATTTAAGAGTGTAATTATAAGTTCTTTGACAGTCATAATATCAGAAAGCAAATAGTCTTTATTTGAATCTTTTTCTTTGTATGCAGTACCAGTAGAAGGCAAATTAAAATTCAAGTCTTTAGTTAAAGCATGATGAGCGGCCTTATCATATCCATAATGAGATGTGACTGGGGAGCTAGGCTTCAAAAACACAGTCTTTTTATAAGAAGACCTGTTGGGAATAGAATTGGCTTGACTTTTTACAAATGTAGCATTAGATTGACCTGGGCGAACGGAAGTTACAACATCAGAATATGATTTTCCATTTGAAGGATGTAGTTTAATGGCCTCAGAGTAGGATATGCAACTCTTAGCCATTGTCTCTTTTATCGCTTTTTGGCGGGAAAACTCAGGGCATTTTCGACTGGTTGCAAAGTGTGGTCCAGTACATAAGCAACATTTTACAAAATCTTCATCTACTGAACATGTGTTACCGGAGTGATCCTTGCCACATTTAAAACATTTAGGAGTAGACCTACACTGGCTTTTAATGTGCCCATATTTACAGCAATGAAAACACTGAATAGTTGGGAATATATACAAGTCAACAGGAAGAGAATTATAACACATAAATACACGCTTGGGAAGTACTTGTCCATCAAATGTAAGAACTACAGTCTCAATTGGAATGTATTCTGATTTTTCATTGACTGTATTTTTTCTTTTTAGCCGTCTCATCTTAATAATATTACCACAACCAACGGGGACTGTAATGTTTTGCAAAACTTCTTCATCAGACCAGGAAGTAGGAATACCCCTCACTACTCCCATGCGTGTAACATTCGATGTTGGTATAAATGCTTTGTACCTATTAGCACTCAAAGTAGAGCTGTTTATAAAGGAATTGGCATCTTCATAATTTGAAAAAGAAATGGATGCTCTGTTTCTGCCAATGCGTTTAAGGCTGCCATTTACTATACTTTTAAATCCATGTTTTTTCAAAAAAAAACCAAGTGACACTGGATGAATGGAGGTGTTATCATTGGGTAGAGTCTGTTCTTTTTGTATGTGTATGACAAAAGGTGATATGTCAGATGCCTGATACAAACTTCTCCCAACAGGAAGAGGGCGTTGAGTAATGGGAGTCATAACAACATTATCGCTAGAATTTGAGGAACTAGGCACTGGCATAGATTCCTCAATAGTATGATTATGTTTATGAGGTTGCTGATGAAGTACTGTATTACATTGGCACTCATATTGGCTTAAATTGGTAACAGTAGAAGACTTATTCTGACGCCTCCTCTTTTTATTACAGTGTTTGCATAAACGGTTCGAAGATCTTTTACGTTTAGTTGCATTGTTTAATGGTTGCTCACAACCGTCAGTTACTGAACCTTCCGTGTCCAACCCCGAAAAGGTATTGTCTATTGTTACATTACACGAAACCTGGGGGACGAAGCCCCCAGGCTCGTCTGCTTCACTCATACAACCAAAGAAAGGGTAAGAAACTTACCAGGGGGCACTGCAAAAAGTACTACTAAAATATTATAAATACAAATATGAAATTATAAATACACTCCACTACTTAACTGAACCTATAATAAACTTAAAAAGAGAATTAATTTTCTCCAAACAAGAAAAAACACAACCGCCTACGGTGACGTTTCCCGCGCTTTCCCTTATTTTAATTTTTTGTTTGTTTTTTTGTTTATTTTTTTACTTTAGTAAGTTTAACGGCCTCGGATACAGCCAATTCTTTAGTAATATTGTCTTTATTTTTTTTGCATTAAAACGTTGATGTTAGACGTTTTAATGCTTCGATGGAGTTTTTGGAGACAAACGAAAGGTTGAGGAAATGTAATGAAGTCCCCAAGAAAGAGGTGAACTGTTCGCGTTCCCGCGCAAAATTGGCAGTCCACTTTTCTTGGTTACGACCGAAAAGATAAAAATGCTTCATTAACAAAAATTTACATATGAATAATAACCTAACTTCTAGAGTAACTCATCCACGCTTCGTGAACTCATCTGTGTGAGAATCAAGGAAGTTTTACATGGAGAGAATGAACAATACCTTTTGAACGTCAATCTTAATATATGTTAACAGGAACTAGGGCCTTACCATTAGCTCTTAAAGCAGGACTGCTATTGGACTGCATTGTTCTTTTGTACTATGACATCGTTTTTAGCAGGCCTGTGGCAGGCCAATTTACGTCGACGTTTCAAAACCGTTCACCATTTTTTTACTATGAACTTTTCAATCTTTTCATACCATGACACTCAATTTGACAGCAGGTAAACGTCCTTTTGAGCGAAGTTAATGTCATCCTAGCCATCAAAGAGTAATATAAGTATAGGGGAAGCCATCTTGAAAAAGTTACTAGGAGACTAACTTTTTCGACTTAGTTTATGCGTTTCTCAGACTTTTTTCAGCAGTTTTGTGAAAATTTACATGTTTCATTATAGATTAAGGAACCTAATTACAGTGTAAAGAAACCTGAAGGTCTTTGAATTTGTATTTTGTATAAAATGTTTATATCATCATTTACCAAAATGAAAATACAATTTCGACAAAATTGTTAGCATGGTTTTGTGATGTAATAGGTATATACAATAGAATATATTGAAAAAACTGTACTTTTAAATTTTATAACTCTTCTTTCTTACTAATATTTATGTTTAATACTTTTTTCAGATTTGTAACAAATACATTGAAATTATAAGTGTAAATGATGGCTATGATTCATTAAAGTTACAACAAAATATGGTCTAATCATCCTTTGTAGTCTCACTTGAATGAACTGAGCACTTTAGCATCTGTATGGCTTTTAGGTAAACATACAATACACATTTTAGTTTAACTTTAAAGATATGTCCTTTCCTTTCAATTGAGTAAAAAGAAAAGATAAAGAAACATATTTTACAGGTTAAAGCACCTAAAACCCTTGTGTTATGAATATGTTGCTGATTTTGTTTTATTAAATATCGCCTGGGTGTAAACGATAACAAAGTTTTAGTTCTTATATGATTTATCATCATTTCATTTCATCATTTATTTGGAACCCAAAAATACACAAATTTAGACAAATTATTTCTAGGGTTTTACATAGTACATAATACAAAAAAGTGTTCCCTGACCCGAAAACTACTTGAAACTGTATTATACATATAACACATTTGCAGCAGTCTTACAAAGATGATAAAATTAATGAATATTTCCTTTTATTTTAGGTGATTCTAGATATCCACTGCTCAAATTTATGATGACAACAATTATTGTTAAAGCAGAACTAGATTTTCCTGAAGCCTATTATACCTATACAGAGACATGTAAAAACTCATAACAACAGAGAGAGATCAATAGTTGTTCTACAGACTCGGTTTCAATGTTACATTACCAACCTCAGGTAGCTGGCCTTATTGCAAAAGCATGTGTATTCCTACATTACATTTGCAATGCAACTAATTTATTTAACATACGAAGAGGTTCTCCAATAAGCTCATGTATCGATGTATTTTTTAACCCCTTTTATGCCGGTAATTCCAGACACAATAGAAATCAATTGTAATATGGCTCGATTCCACGACTTCGGTAGACGACCAGTTAATACATATACAAAGTTATGGTTGTTTTGTTAGATTTTAAATTAAGGGTTAAAACTGTAGTACTTTTATATTAAGTGTGTCTTTTTTATTTTAATATGTGTTTGAAATACTCATATTTTTTTGTAATTATATTACATATATGAAATCATGTGTGTTTATTTTTATTGAAAAAATTCTGCAAAACATGTCTACATAATCCCTCTATCGTGAGTTATTCCAGACACAATTGAAATCAATTGTTATCGTGGCAAGTGCCTCCTGGGGGTTGAGGGATTAACCAAATGCTCGACTGGTAGAGACTACCTAATATGTTATATAATTTTCTTGTTCCTCTTCCTCTCCTTGAATCATTATTTATTTTGTTTTAATTTTTGCATTTAGTCTACCAGTCAGAACTAAAATAGAATAGATTATTATAATACCTATGTTTAAAGTAATAGAAGTCTTTTACTACACAGTGTAACTGAATCAGAAACTATTCAAACCCTAATTTTATGACTACATCGCCTGCAGAATTTAAATTTCTGCCACCCTTGCCATTTGCTTGGAGTGGTCTCCAGCTGTTAAAGATTTGTTAACTGTTATTCCCAAAGGCTATACAAGGTGTGTGGAACTAGGCGTTTTTCTTGTTGGTTTTCACTGAAAGTCAATGCATGATCACTTTTTTTACTAATATTTTAATAAAATTACTTACAATTCCACTTTAGTTTATTCAATAATTATACACAAGTATGACATTGTGGAAATAGGGTTTAACTCAATGTTTAACTGTAAATATAAAATATTCTTTGAAGTTAGAACGTACGTACTACTCCGGGAAAATGGAAACTATAAATATTTCTTTAATTTTTGAATTTTACCGCCAAAAATGCAGACAGAACCGTTCCAATCATGATCACATTAAAATGATTATCCAAATTTCAATAACCCAACACTGTACATTAAGTACTTTCGCCAAGAAGGTAATTTTACTAGAATTTAGTAATTTAACTAATCTCCTGCAAAATAGCAACATTTAGATCGACTTTTTCTCTTTAAAATCCAATAAGTAGAAAGTTTTTCAAAAACCGGTAATTTGGAATAATTCATGTATTTGTGTATTTGAACGTTTTCAACTAAAAAGAGACAGATTTATCTGAACCAGTATAGCTCTATCTCGTTCATGCAATCTGCAGACAAACAGACCATAGACAAGCTTAGCTGTTCACCTTTTGGTTTAGCGATGCTAAAGTCGTTCAGCTTTTCAGCGGTTATGGTATGATTTTTAGCAGGGCAAAAGCAGCCCTACTGTTGAACTGCCTGGAAATTGAGTGGCTTGCTATAAGCTGATGGTAAGCCCCCTAGTGATGCGTTGATTTAAAAAGTGGTGAGCTCTTTTAGAGCAGTAGCTCAAATGTGTTATTTGTGTATCCGAAATTAAAAAAACATAGATAAGACAGAGTTAGTGTTTCCGACGCCCGCCATTCCAACATTTTTATAATCTGTTTAATTCGTGTTTGATGTCAAAGCTCTAATGTCTTGAAATCGTGAATAAGTTTTGTTGGAAAAGGCGTAATAATCTAGATTATTGGTATTAGTTAGGATCCTTAGTATTTTACACGATGTCTAATATATCTCTTGATAAGGAGACGTTTTACCGGCGCATGAAAAGGCTGTATGCTGCGTGGAAGGTAGGCTGTTTTCCAAGTACTTCTTTCGTGCACATTTAGAATTATTCTAACCACGAGATACCCATTTTACAGGCTGCTGCAGCAGATCCAAAGAGCGATGATGCATTGGCAAAAGTTGATTGCTTTGTTTCGTGCGTCGGAGTTGATGAAGACACTTTATACAGTAAATCAACAGCTCTACAGGTTTGTTTATTTCACCTTACTTTTTATCGTAATTGTAATCAATAAAGTCTTATTAATAAATATCTTAATGCTTGAAACATCTTAATCGTTTCTAGTAATGTATTCAAAAGCCTGCATAGGTTTAGAAAAGGTATTTAAAAATACACAACATTGTTCTTTATTGTAAAGCATCATATGAAGAACCCCATGTTTTGGAAAAGTCATATTGATTAAAAATTTTAATATTCCTATCTAAAAATTTTTTTTCTATTTTAGACCTGGTTATTTGGATATGAGTTGCCAGATACAATTACAGTGCTCACTGAGCATAGCATGAGTTTCCTTGCTAGCAAAAAGAAAATTGAGTTTCTCCGACAAATAGAAAATGGAAAAGATGAGTCTGAATTGCCTCCTGTTAAGTTACTTATTCGTGATAGGGTAAGTGTTACTTTTTTTTCTTATTTGGAGCAATAATGTTCCATTTTGAACTTTTATTACATGTATTGGATGGTTTGATTTTACAGCTTGCTGTCTTTATCTTCGCATTTTGACATTAATCAATCTATGCTTATTGATTTGTGCTGTAGTTACACAACATTGTGTATGAATACAATAGGATTGTTGTTCTTTTAAGAACCTCACATTCATAATTTAATTTTTTATTTTAGAATGATAAAGATAAAGATAATTTTAATAAACTTATACAAGAAATAAAAAAATCAAAAGCAGGCAAAAATCTTGGAGTGTTTGCCAAAGACAATTATCCTGGTGAATTTTGTGAGAGTTGGAAAGCTGCTATGAAGGCAGAGAAATTTGAGAATGTTGACATCAGTTCCTCCATCGCTTTACTTATGGCCCCTAAAGAAGACTCTGAAGTAATCACTGTTAAAAAGGCTTGTTTGGTCACAGTAGATGTATTTACAAAATATTTAAAAGATCAAATCATGGAAATCATTGATTCAGACAAGGTATGTATTGGATGAGTTACTTTGTTTACGATGTTAACACTACATTTTTTATATACTATCATTTGTAACGTTTTTACAGAAAGTGAAACACTCAAAACTGGCAGAGGGTGTAGAAGCGGCAATATCTGACAAAAAATATGTAACAGGAGTAGATACTAGCCAAGTAGACATGTGTTACCCACCCATCATTCAGTCTGGTGGCAACTACAGCCTAAAGTTTAGTGCAGTGGCAGACAAAAACCACCTACACTTTGGTGCCATAGTTTGCTCCTTAGGTGCCAGATACAAGTCGTACTGCTCGAACATTGTCCGTACGTTGCTGGTCAATCCTACAGATGAGGTTCAAAGCAATTACAATTTCCTTTTGAATTTGGAAGAGGAGGTAATGAAACATCTTGTCTCCGGAGCTAAACTGTCATCAGTGTATGAAGCAGGCTTAGAATTAGCAAAAAAAGAAAAGCCTGACTTGGTGGATAATCTCACCAAAACTTTTGGGTTAGTTTATGTCATAGTTAAATATAGCGTATGGCATTCCTATACAACTTTTTAACATGTTTCAATTGATTGCAGATTCGTAATGGGCATAGAGTTTAGAGAGAGCTCAATTGTTATTGGTCCAAAAACATCAGTGGTTGCTAAAAAGGGTATGGTTTTCAACATTAACATTGGCTTGGCTAATTTGACAAACAGTGCTGCTACCGAGAAAGAAGGGAAAGTGGGTATCTCCATACTATTGTTAGCGAGATAATCAGAAGGCTGCCTCAGTATCTTGATGGATGTAATAATAACTTTAACATTTTCAGACATATGCACTGTTCATTGGTGATACAGTATTAGTAAACGAAGAACAACCTGCCTCACTCCTTACACAGTCCAAGAAGAAAATCAAGAACATTGGTATCTTTTTAAAGGATGATGATGAAGAAGAAGAGGAGGAAAAGGAAAATAAGACTGAAATACTTGGTGAGTGGTTCTGCCTTTGAAAATATGACCATTTGCTGTGAGATATATGTAGTAAATTCGACTCAACCTTTCGTAAATTTAAAGTGTTGCAACCTGTATATTTGCTTATTTCAAACTTTAAAATGAGGTTATGACGCTCATTTAGCTTTAATATTGACTGCCAGTTCTGCTAGTAAATAAGACCCTCGATTGACATCTATAAAATACTTGTCGGAATCATATTTTTTTAGGATTACATACATTTTCTTGGTCAGCTACTCAGAAACGGCACTATGATAACTCCATGTTTAAAATGGTGCTAGGAAGTTTTGTTTTCATACATTTGTAAACATTACAAATTTAGATTTTTTTCTTTTAAAGTCTAACTCACTTTAAATAGCCTTTGCTTTATAATACATTTGCAGTAAGAATATTATTTTTAACTTGCTGTGAATAGATTACCTAAAGCCAAATATTGGGCACTAATGAATGATCGCGACCGCCACTGCCACCGCTTATTTATATTTGTTGCACTAGTTTCGCCCAAAGCAAGTTATTATTGGCAATCTAGTCAGATTCCGCTCTTATTTACTAGCAGAATTCAATTTAAATACTTTTTTAGTGAGTTTTAGGTTGCTTATTTAATATCTACTCAGTATTAATTTGTGATGGATCTGTGTTGTATAATATTCATTTGTTCTTGTTTACTTACATGCAATCATGGATGGACAGAAAATGGAGGTAAGTTGCAAATTTTTACTCAAAATCACTTAATTTTCTGCATGTAATCTTTTTGTGTCAATTGACCAAAGGGGAAATCGTAGGATAGGAATTGATCCCTATAAATTTATCCAATATAATGTAAAAGTTGATTGATGATAAAAATTGATGAAGATGATGAAGCTATCTGATTGGAAAAGAGACTGATCACAGTCAGCCCGAAATACAATATTTATAAAAAAGGAGAATGCCCACATTTGGTCTCTTGCTTTGATCAATTTTAGTAAATGTACTTTTATTTTTGCAAAGTTATATGTAGGTAGCTTCAATCATTTTTATTGTATTTAAAACCTCAACAAATAATATGTTCATTATAGTACCTCATGACAAAACATATCACATTAGTAGGTATAAAAAGCATTTCAAAACCAGGTAATTTGTTGAATTATTTGTAATGGTTTGACAATTATTTTGTGGCTGTATTTTCAATTATTTATGGCCTCATAGGATCAGCGTCAAAATATAAAATTTGAGCATAATTTCAGGCAGAGGTAAAAGAACAGCAGTGATAGAGTCTAAACTTCGCACGGAGCACTCTTCCGAGGAAAAACGGAAGGAGCACCAGAGAGAGCTGGCTATAGCGTTAAACGAGAAGGCTAAAGAACGCCTGGCCAAACAGTCCGGTGGCAAAGAGGGTGAGAAGATTCGGAAGAGCACCGTCTCGTACAAGAGCGTCAGCCAAATGCCGCGAGAGAACGAAGTCAAGGAACTCAAACTCTATGTCGGTAAGTATTGAATAGTTTTACTTTGATCTGTTTTAAATAATATAAAATTGTGGGACAGTAACCTTTAATAACTATTTTGTTACTTATGAATTTTGGATTGAAAATTCTAAGAATTTTCTGCTTCATGACAGCAGAAACTAAAAATAAGAAATTTATCATTTTGCTATACAAAATATTGTCGCCTGTTTTGCAAGTCCTACTGCCCCGAGTAACCTTCCCAGCAACACGATAGACTAAACATCCGCATAGTTAATCAGTAAATGCAACAAGTTTTGTGTCTTCCCCCAGATCGTAAATATGAAACAGTAATCTTGCCGATTTTCGGCGTCCCCGTCCCATTCCACATTTCGACAATCAAGAACATTTCGCAGTCGGTGGAGGGGGACTACACCTACCTCAGAATAAACTTTTTCCACCCCGGTGCCACTATGGGCAGAAACGAGGGAGGGAACTACTCGCAACCGGATGCGACATTCGTAAAAGAGGTGTAAGTATTCACTAGAAACTAATCACTAAATTAGTTTTACTCTTCCTTTGACTGTCTAAACTTACATAGTATAAACACATACATTTTGGACACGTCTTAGATTAGATTACATAAGATTGCGAAACATTATTATCTTCTTAATGAGAATCTTAAATATTGTAAAAATGTTGCAACAACATTTGTCTGAGCTTTCCGATTTGACGTGTCGATTAATTTGACCAGAGCAAACATAAAAATTAGGAGTAACAATCGAAATTTATATTGGAAGACTTGCATTCTAAAGTAGTCAGTCTAAAAACGAAGCTATGGATCTAATAACATGCAACTGTTGTATTGATGGTATCAATTTACAGCATTGGTTATTTTTAGGAGTTACCTATTAGGTGTATATATATTTTAAATAAGTTTTTTTTAAGGTTGGACCGTAACAAAAACCTTTGTTCATTCTCCTTTCACATACAAAATGTTACTTAAAAATAATATTATTAAAATTTCAGGACATACCGAAGTACAAACACAAAAGAGCCGGGCGAAATATCGCCGCCTTCCTCAAATCTCAACACGGGCTTTCGACTCATTAAAGAAGTACAGAAAAAGTTCAAAACACGGGAAGCTGAGGAGAGGGAAAAAGAAGATCTGGTTAAACAAGATACGCTAGTTATGTCTCAAAGTAAAGGCAATCCCAAACTAAAAGATCTGTATATAAGGCCCAATATTGTCACAAAGAGGATGAGTGGGTCTCTAGAAGCGCACACAAACGGGTTCAGGTTCACATCAGTCAGAGGCGACAAAGTAGACATACTCTATAACAACATAAAGAACGCCTTCTTCCAGCCTTGTGATGGAGAGATGATTATACTGTTACATTTCCATTTGAAACACGCTATTATGTTTGGTGAGTAGAATTTTATTATAATGCAAATTCAAAAAACACATCAACATTCAACATTTTTCCATGTATTATTTATAGGTTGCCAATGATATTTGCGTTTTCAAGATCGCATAATAATAAGACGACGGCCTTATCAAGTCTTTGACTAAAGTTATTAGGCTGTGTTTTTAGAGTAAACACATAAAAATGAAATTTTGATCTATGTATGCATGTTACTTGACGCCCACTCAAAAGTATTTTTCGTACCTGTTTATCGTATAATTTATACACGGTGCATTTTTAACCGCCTGACATATGAAGCCCACGTTACGTAACCATTATGTCATTTTATAACATCGTAACAGTGTTATTTTATTTTGTCAATAAAAATAATCTTGGAAAAATATAGAATACTAGATGACCCGGTGTACTTTGTATCACCTATCCTAACGGCATAAATGAGTGAAAATTTTAATGTAGAACATTTTATGTGAGAAGCTGAATTTTTTTTTTACTACCTTGCACCCTATTTCTCCATATTTTCTCACCTTTTAAACCTTCCATGGACTACTACAAACATTCCGCAACCAAAATCAGCTAAATTGGCCCAGCTGTTCTTGAGTTTTAGCGAGACTAACAAACAGCAATTGATTTTTAATTTTTTATATATTATATAGATGATTCATACTATTCATTTTGAAACACGCTGTGACGCGAACGCACGTAGCTGTGTAGGGTTAATTCTAAGGCTGCAGCAGGTCCAGGGTGAATGAATTTATAAGCTCTGGGAGTAAAGTTTTCATTTCAAATATACATGGACTCCTCCATTTGACTTATCTATAAATCTTTGTCTAAATACATTCATTTATTACATACAAACAGTAAACGCATAATTAGTTGAACATATAAGCTTTCATTTCATTCAATAGTTGAATACTTACAAGTCAACATCATATGAAAATAAAAAAGTTTAACGGACATTGCTGCAAAGGCATAATAATATATTTTCGGTTTGCACTCCATGTATTTTTTTCTTGCTGAATGTGTGATAGTTGATAAATCTTTTGCAATAAATAAAAAATAAATAAACTTAAAACTATGTACCGTTTAACAGGTAAAAAGAAGCATGTCGACGTCCAATTCTACACTGAAGTCGGTGAGATAACCACCGACCTTGGCAAGCACCAGCACATGCACGACAGAGACGACCTGGCGGCCGAGCAGAGCGAGCGCGAGCTTCGGCATAAACTGAAGGTGGCCTTCAAGAGCTTCTGCGAGCGAGTCGAGAACATGACCAAACAGGAGATTGAGTTTGACACGCCGTTCAGGTACGCAGGCATATACAGGATGACTTCTTCGTCATATTCAAAAATTTTTTTAATTGTTCAGTATCGTATTCAGAGCCCATTTATAAAGTTAAAATTGTAAATCAAGTCTTCACCCGAAAATATTTTTCGCAACATAGTTTCAATTTTCACTGTCAAATCAAAAACTTATGTAAAGTATCGTAATGAATGAATGAGATGCGCATAGCGTAAAGAAAGTGTTGCTAGGAGGCCGTATTAAAAATATATACCAAAATAAAAAATACGTAATTTGTCGGTCGCCATTCCAGAACCTTTCCGCCCCACCGGCCATCGGTTCTTCTTACTATTTGTTCCGCCCACTGCCACCTAATCCGAGCGATGTCGGTTATCCTAGTTCTCCTACGGATTTCCTCATTTCTGTTTCTATCACGCAGAGAAATACCAAGCATTGTTCTCTCTATTGCCCGCTGTGCGACCTTGAGCCTTATTATGAGATCACAACAATACTATTGCACTAACACAACAAAAGAATGTGTTTAAAAATTGATGAACTTTTCGTGCTTATCGGTATTAGAATCTGAGATCGCTTTGGCATTTGACTATTCATAATTTTTAAAGAACTGTAATCCTTAAATTAATAGTAATAAATACCTGCCTGGTGGGTTTCTAGGCCCTTGTCGCGTCGCTCGCAGTCGCACCCCACGCCGTCATATTATAACGTAGCAGAATATCTGGGGCACCCTTGAAGAGGGATATCCTTAGAAACCTAGGTTCTGCTACGCTACAAAAGAAAATTTGGAAAGAGGGAAGTTAATGGGAACCTACCTCCCTATAATTATTCCCTAAGAGTTAAATAAAATACAAGACAAGATATAAAGTAAATATATTAGAGTTAAAGGTATGATAAAGTATATACGTAACTTAAATTTACACGTGAAAGTCCAGTTTATTAGAGGTTTGATGAATAGAGGTGGCCCGGCGGTCGACCACGCCAGGACCCAACTGCGCAGCGGAGGGGAGGTAGTCCGGCGATCTGCCTGATCAAGCCGAAGTGATGGAGATGGCCCGGCGGTCTACGTGACCGCTAGGATCCAACAGCACTAGGTGGAGAAGGCCCTGCGGTCTACGTGACCGTACCAGGGTCCAGAAGTAATCAATAAATAGGAGTGTCCAAGATAATTCTCCCAATTTGAGAATAATAATATTTAGTCCACAACAATAGAATAAGAAGAAGTCATCCGAAAGCCGAATGTCAACTGACTACTCATTGACGTGCTCGCCCGACATGGGCGAGGCACGATCGAACAATTTTGAATTTCAAAATAAGAATATAAAAATCAGTGAACCAAAAAGTTTCTAAACAGTATTTCTGTTTAAAAGAATTAGAAAATACATCAAATTATAAAAAATGAGAGTAAAACTAGTAAAAATGAAAATGGGATGAGAAGTTTATGAGAGATGAGGTATCTACATGCCACAATATATCTACGGCTGTCACGGCTAATGCTGAGCGTGGTCCTTTTTGACACTTTTAAATTACTTTATTTAACAGTTTTTGGGTTCTTGTATTAATTTTTAAGGATAGACTGTTGATCTAGCGGTTTGAATACCGGGCCAAGATCTCGGGGTCCCGGGTTCGATCCCCCCGGGTCGGGCAACAAAAAGTTTTGAATTTTCGAACATTGCTCGGGTTTGTGATCACCAACCCGCATTTGGCAAACGCTTGCCGCAATTCACCACAGCAATTGCTGTGGTAAATTAAATTCAATGATGGAGACCTTTGCCCTGCAGTGGGATGATTATAGGCTGTTCCTTTACTTTTATTATGTGTTCTTGTATTAATTGTGTAAAATATTTCTTTCTTTCTAAATAAATAAATAATTTTCCAACAGAGAGCTGGGCTTCCCCGGTGCCCCCTTCCGCAGCACAGTGTTGCTGCAGCCAACCTCAGGGGCGCTCGTCAACCTGACGGAGTGGCCTCCGTTCGTCATAGCGCTCGAAGACGTCGAGCTAGTTCATTTTGAACGTGTACAGTTCCACCTGAAGAACTTCGATATGGTGTTCGTGTTTAAGGACTACGCAAAGAAGGTGGCCATGGTCAACGCTGTGCCGATGAACATGCTGGATCATGTTAAGGAGTGGCTCAAGTGAGTGGTTGCTCTTCTTTATAAATTGCAAGTGAATTTAATGATTGTTGAATGTGGTCTGAGCCATCTGACTATTGATTTCTATTGCGTCTGTAATTTGAGTGGTTAATGGAAAAAAGTTACATACTTACGATAGTTTAGTATATGTGATTTTAGTGACTGCTCAAAAGACAATAAGTATGTGGTTAGGTATATTTTTATCATTACTTTAGCAAAAAGCCAGTGTTACACAGTTCTACTGGAGTAAAAGTTACTTTTTGTACACATAAAACAATAAAAATCATTCTATGTATAATGACTGATGAAATGATATTTATGTATCTTTAGAAAGTAGATAGGGGCGAGATAAAAGTACATGTGTTGAATACTAGTAGTGCAAACTGTAACTTTCATTAAATTTTTAATACGCGCGTACGTCATTCCGCCTAGCGAACTATTTTTTTACAACTATTATGTATGATGGATACTAGGAAAATATTTCTAGTTCATAAAAAAAATACTGAAAAATCTGCACTTCTTTTGTGTTACTAATGCCAGCATTTTTCCATTTTATATGTACAACAGGCAAACTAACTGTTCTAAATATTTTTACGTAAAATGTTATTACATTTATATATTTAATATAATGTTTACATAATTTATTGTAATAAAACCATTTGTGCAACCCGTTTCATTTTCTCCGTTATTTTTCAGCTCCTGCGATATTCGATACTCGGAAGGTATTCAATCACTGAACTGGACCAAAGTCATGAAAACGATCACAGACGATATCGAAGGCTTCTTCGACAACGGCGGTTGGTCATTCTTGGATCCAGAGTCCGATGAAGAAAATGCTGCACATGTTAGTGGGGTCTACTACCTAACTATAACTAGCTGCTAACTATTTTATTTATAAGTAATGAATACTTTTGCGCATTGGAACTGTGCGCGATTTAAAATTATTTAAAAATTAAAACTGGTACGCGAAAATGTTAGTAACAATATGTATTGTTTGATTAGCCTCTATATTGAATATAGTGGGACGTGACGTCACAACTTGTTATTGCCGTACGAAATGTATATTTTTTTTATGATGAGGTCTATAAAGTCACAGAACATAAAAAACGATAGAAGTAGTAAGTAGGCGGGCCCCGCGTACCACACATCGGCTACGGATGGCGCATATCTTGTTTCCGCCCCCTTTTACGCGCTTCAGACGATCACAGTTGCTAGAACGTATTGACGTTGTGCTATTCTGACAAAAATATTTAAATATGCCGACCTGCACAGTTCTAGAGTGCAAAAACACAAGCACTAAAAATAGTTTATCCAAAGGAGGCGTGACATACCATTTGTAAGTAATATTATATCGTTATTTTAACAGAAATTATAAATTTTGCGGATAATAACAATCATTAAAAAGTACAACCTAAAACCATTCCACTGTCCATAAAGATAAGGTCGAAACCATATTTTGGTAATTACTTATTTTTGACAAAAATTTTTTGTAATGTTTCAAAACGCTATTCATTTAGGGATGTGGTAGAATATCGATAAGTTATTTATCGATACTTATAATTATGTATGACACATTAAAAAAGTACAGCTTGTAAAAAAGATTTATAAATTGCTTGTTTTTTTTTGTTATTTATAAATGTAAATAAAAAAATTGAAAAAGTACAAAAAAAAATAGTAATCTATGAAAGTACTAAGTTACAAAAGGTCATTAAATATACCGGGTCTTTTGTACATTGTGTGCCCAATTTAAATGGCTTGCAGCGAGAGCCTTTGCTATCGTTTCCTGCCTTAATTTTTTTTATCTTATTTTGTAGTCGTTTGTTTTTTTGTATATAAGTAATAAGTAATAACTTGTTTAAATAAATCAATACTCGTATTTAATTAATTCAATTCAAACATATACGGAAAATGGATTGAAGCAATCGGTAGGCAAAATTGGTAACCCGGAAAAACATGCATCATTTGCTCTAAACATTTCTGGGAATACGATTTGGAAACAAAGAAAGTATTTTTTTCATTTAGAATGAAGAAGTCATTAATAATTTATAATTTTTTGGAAAAGATGTTAAGTTGTAATAATTGAGAGACAATGTTAAACATAACGCTGGCTCTCTTATGTTGTTATAACATAAATATCGGCACTTACAAGTGTCGATATTTTTGTTATGATTATCGTAACTATCCCACCCTTATTTATCAATAGTTTTTAGGTAGCATCTATCGTCGTGTAGCAGAACTATTTGATAGTGAATAAGAGGCATCTAGTGTCGGGTAGCGGAACTATCTGACAGTTAAAGTTAACCAATCGCTACAAGACATTCTTAGTGTGCGTGATATTGTGATTTAATCACAAATGTGTTAGTTTGGTTACACTGGTTTTCATACAAATAGGAGTGGATGCTACTTCTACTCGTTTTTTATGTTCTGTGTATAAAGTTTATAAGTTTCCACAGATAGTTCGTATTTCGACAGGTACAAAATTTTCTATAAATTAAGATTTCTAGTTGCAACTACTCCGTTGCTTGTGATTGAACGTGTTCCCACTGAAAGTAGCACACATCTGAAACTCACCGCTCAATATTATAATATGTTTATTTGTGCTTTGTTCATCCGTAGCAAGAGGAAGACTCCGAGGAGGAGGATGACGCGTACGAGCCGACAGACGCGGAGTCTGAAGAGGAGTCCGAGGACGATTCCGAGTACGACTCGGAGGCCTCCGACGAGTCCGACGCCTCCGGAGACAGTGAAGGTATTTGTTACTATGAATTCGTTGTGAATGCGTCGAATATGTTGCGATAAGGTTTAACATTTGTTACAACCCCTAATCAGAGTGCAATTGATACTTATCTTTTTATCGAACAAACATGGATGTTAGATTCGAAAACCCAGTTAATAGTAATCTGAATGTTGTTTAAATGTCTAAGGTTTGTTTTGACCCGTATGTCGTCACAGAACATACAATCTATTGACCAATATAGCTGACAGCGTTTTCGTCGGTGTATGCCATACACTGTATGGAATTTGGACGTTGGAAACAAAGATTGCGGTTTTCTAGGTACTAAAATATATTTTTTTCCGTCTTATCAGACAATAATTAATCATTTTGCCTATTTACCTAAATTTCTGTTCTCTGTTATGTTTTTGCGACATTCATGTTTTAAAAAGCCGCTTCCATAATGTCCTGGCCAAAAACTAACTCGTAAATTTGTATTATGCGATCTTTGCTCATGTAACAGTAAACTTAACTATGCCAATGTATCTCCAGAACAAGACGAGGAGTCCGGCAAGGACTGGTCTGACCTGGAGCGCGAGGCGGCCGAGGAGGACAAGAAGGAGCGCATTTACGACCGCACGGAAGAGTTCGCCGGCAAGCGAAAGGGCGGCCGCGACCGGCCCCGCTTCGACGACGACCGCAAGAAGCACAAGCACGACAAAGGGTCGCACAAGCCCTCGTCCAGCCATAAGAGCCCCAGCAAACACAGTAGCAGCAGGTCGGTCCTCATATATTTATCTATACTAATATTATAAAGCTGAAGAGTTTGTTTGTTTGTTTGAATACGCTAATCTCAAGAAGTACTGGTTCGAATTGAAAAAATATTTTTGTGTTGGATGTTCCATTTATCGAGGAAGGCTATAGGCTATATAACATCACGCTGCGACCAATAGGAGCGACGCATCAGTGAAAAATGTTGCAAAAAATTATCGCGAATAACAGAAATTGATGCGGATGAAGTCGCGGGCAACAGTTTATTACATAATTTCATTTTATTGTGTGTATGTCATCGTAAAACGGTAAACTTCGTCATTTCATAATTTAATGTCGATGTTTTACAAATATTACAATCTAACCTAACCTAACCCAGCGTTAGTTTATAATCTCACGCGTTGTTTTGTAAACGGCAGATCTGACAATTTTACGGTGACATTTACAATAATAGAAATGGCTGACACAATGCCGAAAGCATTCTTAACTAATAAACAATGAGTCTAATAAGAAGCTATTGGCTACATATTTATAAAATAAAAACATAAAAAATCAGTAATGAAACGTCCTCACCAAATGATCGTCTACTTGAGCGTTTGGGTGCTCAACTCAACTCGACTTTCATCGCGGCCGTTTACAATGTGATTGTTGTATTGTATGAGGTTGAATTTAGTTTTTTTTTATCTATGTAACATTCCAAAAAGTAAAACTTAGATTTTGGTTACTTACAAGCTAACGGCGATTAAAAACACTGATACTGTCTTATAAACATTACTTGCATGCGATTTGTTTGTTGTTTTGACCGCCAGCTGTCTAGTTTACGCCACGCCCACTCCGGGTCTTATTTTTCGTTACGCTTCTAGAATATTATTCTTAGCGTATCGATTAACATGCTTTTGGACAACACGCTGACACTTTGCTATACGCCTATTGCCTTGCATCATCCATAAAAGAATAAAACGATACGAGCGCGTAAAAAACTGTCTACTGTCACTACCACAATTATTTTTGCTGTGCATTAGAATTTTTCATTCAATTACTATGTTCTTTATCGCAGTCCGTCAAAGAACCGCGACAAGCATCACAAATCGTCTCACCACTCGGCCAAGTCGTCGCACAGCAAATCCAACGGCGACCACAAGAAGCACTCCGACCACAAATCTCACAAGCGCTCGCGCGACGACAGCCGGGAGCACGAGCGTAGCTCCAAGAAGGCGAAGTAAGTAGACCTTTTTGTTTAGTTACTCTTCGTTACAATAAGCAATTGTCTATTCCAGGGTTTGTTATTTTCGAAACATGAGCTAAAATTTATGAAGCTAGTCATCTTTTTACTTCCTATATCATAAAAGTTTGGGTCTATATTTGTTACTTATCACAAATTTGTATCCTGTAGAAATTTACGGTTTCCGTGGGATAAACATGTTTGTTTCAATATTAACAAAGATTGACATACTTTTTTGCCAATCGGATATTACAAAGGCTACATTTTAATGTATCTGCATAAGAAGTCGTTGAAAACAGCTAGACGTTACATAATAAACAATTGAATTAGTGGTGCAAATTGTTGGTAGTTTATTCAATGTTCACAAGACTATTTAAAAAATTAGTAAATTTATGTTGGTAAAACACTAAAATGGATAAATTTATTTCAGGAAATAAGCAGATTAAGATTGTTTGGAGTTAAACGGGTTCCCATTGACACGGCGAGCGATTTCCATAGTATCTATGTTCAGTTACACCCTACCCAGTGTCCGTCTGCATAATGTTCAAAATCTGATTGTCTGAATGTTTTTGTATGTATGTAGATTATTTTCAATTCCAACGATAAGATAAAATGAATGTTATGTTAAAATTAAATTATAGTAACAAAAATAAATGTAAGATTTATTATTTGGAAATTTCATTTATTCCTGTGTCAATATAAATTAAAGGAACTACTCATTTAACAAAATGATAAGCATTATAACAACTGAATATGCTATAAGTCCACAAGACAAAGAATAATAAATACATAAATACAAACGTTAAAACTATTCCATGCAAAGGAATGCATTAGTTTTACCATTGCAGTGTACCGAAAGCAGATTGAGAGCAATATGACTATCAAAGAATAATTCAATCCTGTTGAATTATTAATAATAACTACAAAAACATTTTTCTTATCCTGTGGACATAGCAAAATATCAACTGATTTATTAACTTACATCACAAGCTAATCGAATCACATAATTACATTGTACATTATTTACAACAAAAATACTATATCTACGCTCAGGTAGATTTGTTTTTCTATCTCAATTTATAGGTAATTCCTCTGTTTCCTGTGCGGCGACCACGGGCCCTCGCGGCAATACTGATATCCTCTTTGATTCTGGCAGCTTGTTGACGTCCTGCGCTTTCGAAATTTCTTGTTCTTGCGTATCAGCCGTGCTCAAATACTTCTTATTGACTAGCATTAGTAACATTAACGCTGGCAAATGTATTAGAGAGAATCTAAATAGCTTTCTAGAACTCCCGCTGTCAGACTTCTTGTAAAATTCCCATGCTGAAAATACGAAATCAAATTTTATAATAAAACTACGTTTTTTGACGCGGGAATTGATCTTTTGTTGGGTGTTAGTTTAGATTTAACGATTTGTTTATCGTATGACTGTAAGTAATGATTGCTATTATAAAATTATGAAAGGAAACAGAATGCGTGGTTTGACATGTAAGTTCGTTATATTATCAATGTGAGTGGGCGAGACATACATACCTAAGTACATAAAATAAATATTCAATGGCAGCGATTCGAGAGCAAACCATTTATTCGTTACTTCGAGGTAAGACGACGCCAAACAGACGCCTGTGATTATTCCCGTATGTCTGAGAGCCACTCTTCTGCATAAGGCTGAAAAATATAACTTTTCATTAACAAAAATCATTCCATTCATGATTGGTAAAAACAGATTGGATCCCATATAATCAAACAGAAATAGAATGGCACCCCCCTTCTCTCACTGGGTGTAAGGGAAGTTTTTTCAGAAGAAGACAAGCAGCAGTCTTTCACTTTTTTAAAATTGTCAAAATCATCTTTACATAATTAATGAATGGACTTGGACCCCTTACGAAAAAAGTATGTCATAAATAATATTGCCGTGCTATCGATAGTTGACCTAGAAAATCATCTATCTATACTATTGATAGTATCGATAGCTTAGTTTGGTACAATAGTATCAATATAGTGCAATAATATCGATAGTATTGGTTATGACTATTGTGACTACAATCGATAATATCGATAGTACTTTCGATACTCAGCATCAAAACTATCGATAGAATTGCAATATAGCGACCTATCGATAATATTGATAGCCTATCGATACTATTGATATGAATCGATAGCCTAACGATACTATCGATATGACGTAAACTATTAATAGACTACCGATGGTAGCCTATCGAGCGGCAACACTAGTTATAAATAACCAGTAGAAACAAGTAACATACCAGGGTCGGTGACCGCCATCATCCTATAACCGGCGCGCGAGTAGTCAGGCCGCAGGTTCCAGGACAGCGCGTTGAAGTGGGGGAACTGCCACGAGTACAGCACCGTGGCGAGAAGCAGGGCGCCCGCGTCCAGCCCGCCCGCGCACCCCGCCCACCCCATTAGTGGGGGTATCGCGCCCACTGGGAAACACGGACATATATTAATTAATTATACGAATTTAAGCTAAGTTTTTAAACAAGTTTCTGTGTTCCGTTCTTGTATTATACTACGCGTTCGTTTCGAGTTGGCCGCTACCACCCTCCCCGCCACACCGCACCACGCTCCTTGACAGACCCTGTTAGTACCGTTTGCAACAATCGCAACTGTTACGGACGGCCTATTTACTTGTGTTAATAGTGTTACAGACGGCCTATTTACTTGTATAGTCTATTTACTTTATTATTATGTTGTGTGTTATAGTTTGATTTAAAAGTGTTTAAAATTTGTAAATTACCTTTGTATTGAATAGTTAGTGTAAGATAGTGTTAGAAATTGTATAAGTGTTCTATTTGTTTATGTGTCTTATTTAAGTTTATCGTATGTTGTTATTACGAATTGTAAAGTTTTACTAAATAAATAAAAGGCGAATAGGTACACTACACACCTTACACACATAAGAGGCTCTCCTTACGGTATTGCCGCGTAAGGAGGGTCTCATTTGCCATCTCGCTCGCACAATAGGGAGTTTCGCTCGCACAAAATATTGCTGACGCGTGCACTTGACGCTAAGCAGATATAGTCACTAATAGAGTGCAGCGAAACTCCACATAACTGCGAGCGGGATTTGCAAAAAATAACATTCGTCGGAACACATTCAGACTGAACAGTCTACATGAAGACTCAACTGGTGCAGCCTCAAGAAATCAACATACAGTCCACTATACACCATCAAGCTGCTATCGCCTTATTAGCAAGAAAATCCGCGTTTTCATTATCTACCTACTGGCATCTCCCTAGTCCAGCGCAATCCAGCAACATATATGTACCGACGTCACAATAGAGTCACACAAAGGGGCGTTCGGTACATTGTCTGGTCCTTCGAGCCGGATTCATCGTTGGACATTGCCAGGCTTATCCAAGCCAGGCCATCACGGAAAATAGAAGATATTCGTCAAAATGCCAGTAACAAGATCAACGTCGGGAAAATCAAGAACTGCTGCACCGGCCACACCCAGTACGCAGACTACGTCGACTGAGGGACAGTCGGACACCGAGCAATCGTCTGCGGTCACAGGGATCGGCTTCAGTTCCGACGCCACAGCGTCCACAGCAAGAATAGAATCACCACAAAGAGGCCAACCTACGCCTGCAACGACGACCCAGGGTCGGGCACCGCAAGGCAACATCGAACCACCTCCAGTTATCGCTCAAACGTTCACGAGCCGGCCCGTTAGGCCGCCCGTGTCCAAAGCGTCCACATCGGCGTCGCGACGCGCCGCCCGACTTGTGAAAGCCCGAGAAGAATTACTCCGCCTCAAAGTCGAGTTAGCCGCCGCGAAGATAGCAGCCATAGAAGCCGAGTCGGACTCCGAAGACGAGAACGAGCACGATACAGTCATCGGTGATAAAGAAGTCAAAGAACGAGTCGACTCCTGGCTGAACAGTAGCGTCCAACCGCTGGCCATAGCCGGCGAACCCTACAATCAACCAGGCCCGCCGCCACACGCGCCGCTACCTACAATAGCCGCAGCGGCACCGGCGGGAGAAGAAACGTCGAACATAGCGATGGCAGCGGTCAACAAGATAGACCTTTCAGAACTAGCCGCTGCCATAACACAAGCTGCCAGAACGGGACATAGCAGCCATTCAAGAATATTTCACGAGCTACCTGTCTTCACGGGGTGCCATCAAGAGTGGCTAGCCTTCAAAGCCGCGTATGAAGAATCGCAGGGCGGGTTCACCGAACTCGAAAACTTAGCCCGCCTGCGGAAGAGCCTACGCAACAAGGCACGAGAAGCAGTAGAATCCCTACTTATCTACGCATCGAAACCAAGGGACATCATGAAGATATTAGAAAGCCGCTTCGGGCGTACAGACGCCATCGCCATTGCAGAGGTCGACAAGATAAGAAGCCTGCCACGCCTGACAGACGCCCCTAGGGACGTGTGTATATTTGCCAGCAAAATCAACAACGTCGTGGCCACCCTGAGAGCTATCAACAAGCAACAATACCTCTGCAATCCCGAACTAGCGAAGGCAACCATCGAAAAATTACCGTCGACATTGAAGTATCGATGGTACGACTACAACGCTACGCAAAACGATCAAGCCGCCGAAATAGTGAAGATAGCGCGTTTCCTGAATAAAGAAGCCGAAATATGCAGTCCGTACGCGCAACCAGAGAGCGACAGGAAGGGACAGAAGACTTACACCGTGGAAACCAGCCGGCAGCAAGAGAAAGACACACAGCGGTGCCCGGTGTGTGACAGAGAAGGACATAGTGCGACTTCGTGTAACGACTTTAAGAAAGCAGACACCCCAGCAAGATGGGACATAGCAAAAGAAAAACGACTCTGCTTTCGCTGTCTACGATTTCGCAACAAAACTCATCACTGCCGGAGCAACCAGTGCGAGAAGAACGGGTGTCAATACAAACACCATCCGATGCTGCATCATGACAAGCCCGCGGTCAAGAAAGAAAGCGAAGTCGTCAGCTCTACGTGGACCGGCAAGGGAAAACAAGCGTTTCTGAAAATAGTACCGATCAAGATCCATGGGCCCCGAAGAAGAATAAACACCTTCGCGCTGCTCGACGACGGATCAACAGTGACACTCATAGATGAAGACTTAGCGCATCAAGCCGGGCTGCGAGGAAAACGGGAGCCATTAGTGATAGAAGCCATCGGCGAAGCGAAGGTGGACACCTCCACTTCGCGAAGGCTCACCGTACTCATCGGCGGCTCAGGCGCACGTCACAGAATAGAAGCACGCACTATGAAGAACCTACGACTGTCGCCGCAGAGTATTCACACCGAAGATCTTGCGGGATGCAGCCACCTTAAAGACTTGCCAGATGTCATACGCTACGAAGGAGCACGACCGCAAGTACTAATAGGCCAGGACAACTGGCACCTACTGATGGCCGAGGACAAGAGAATAGGAAGCAGGCACCAACCAGTCGCATCGAAGACACCACTGGGCTGGGTATTACACGGCACCTGCACAAGAACCCTCGGACATCGCGTCAACTTCGTGCAAGATATAGAAGAAAGTAGGCACATCGATCAACAACTAAATAATTTCTTCTCACTAGAATCGCTCGCCGTAACACCTAGACGCCCACGAAACGATCCTGAAGAAAAAGCTCTGAAGATCCTGAAAGAGAAGACAAAGAGATTAGAAGATGGACGTTTTCAAACGGGACTACTATGGAAGGAAGACAACATTAAGCTGCCGAACAATAGACAATACGCAATGAAGAGATTAGAAGCCACAGAGAGAAAAATAGAGAAGAACCCGGAGCTCAAAGTCAAGGTGCTAGAACAGATGAAGGACTTAGTCAAGAAAGGATACGCCGAGCCTGCACCCACCGAGACGACGCCAGATCGGACGTGGTACCTGCCCTGCTTCCCTGTGCTCAACCCCATGAAGCCAGGCAAGGTACGCATGGTGCACGACGCCGCAGCTACAACAAAAGGCGTATCCCTCAATGACGCTCTTCTCACCGGCCCGGACCTTCTTCAGTCTCTGCCAGGCGTGCTCATGCGAATGCGGCAGCACAAAGTCGCAGTGTCGGCCGACATCGCTGAAATGTTTCTTCAAGTCAAGATAGCACCGGAAGACCGTGACGCGATACGCTACCTGTGGCGCGACGGCGACATAACAGCAGAAGTGCAAGAATACAGAATGACGTCACTAATATTCGGCGCAACGTCATCTCCGGCGACGGCGATCTACGTGAAAGACAAGAACGCAGAAGAATTTATAGACAAGTGCCCAGCGGCAGTGAAAGCAATTCAACGCAACCACTACATGGATGACTACATCCAGAGTTTCGAAGATGAAGACACCGCCATCAGAACAGCGTGCCAGGTGCGCGACATACACGAACAGGCGCACTTCGTACTACGAAAATGGACTTCAAACTCGGGAAAAGTTCTTAACGCTTTAGAAGAAGAAGCGGAGACAACAGAACTCTGCATTGGCCCGAAAACAGAAAAAGTCCTCGGAATGGTGTGGGATACAGCAGGTGACTCGCTGCGATACAACCTGGATCTGTCAAGACTGCCAGAAGATGTGCTGCAAAAACAACGACCGACGAAAAGACAAGCCCTGCAAATAGTCATGTCTCTCTTCGATCCATTGGGCCTAGTCTCACCAGTGACAATCGGCGCAAAACAAATCCTGCAAGAAATATGGAGAAGAAGCACGAAGTGGGACGAACCCCTGGACGAAGACCTGGCCGAGCAGTGGGCCAAATGGACTCGTCATCTTGAAGCTCTACGGGAAATCGCAATACCACGATGCTATCACAACTATAGCAGCGGGCGCAACCTGCAACTCCACATCTTCGTCGACGCCAGCGAAGCAGCATATGCAGCAGCAGTATACTGGCGCGTGGAGGACGACCACGGGCAGGCGCACGTAACCTTAGCGCTAGCCAAAGCCAAGGTTGCGCCACTGAAGACGACATCGATCCCGCGCCTAGAACTACAAGCAGCCCTTATGGGCACTCGATTGGCCGACTGCGTAACGCAAGAGCATGACCTGGAGCCAACAGCGCGCACCTTCTGGACAGACAGCAAAACCGTCTTGACATGGTTAAGAACAGGCGCGCGGTCATACAAGCCTTTCGTCGCACACCGCATAGCTGAAATAGAAGAAAATACGAAAATAGAAGAATGGCGATGGGTCCCTACCAAGCTGAACGTTGCCGACGACGGGACGCGCGGAGTCCCTCAAGACTTCAACCAGCATCACCGCTGGTTCAAGGGCCCGAGCTTCCTACTACAAGACCCGTCGACCTGGCCTACAGAGAAGACGACAACTCAACAAGTCACCGGCGAAGAGAAAGTTATGAAAATACAAGAGAAGAAACCGTCAGTATATAAAGTTGTCCCAGATCCTTTCCGGTTCTCCAAGTGGGAAAGGCTCATCAGGACCACCGCCAGGGTACTGCAATTCGTGGCTGTCTGCCGAACGCGAGCCACAAAGATAGCGTACGCCAGAACGAAGGCGAACCGACAAGATGACCCCACCTGGAGCAACCGACGAGTCAAGAAAAATGAAAGTGAAAGGAAAATTGTCAGACAAGAAGACAAATATAGAAGAATACCGACGGAGCTCCTCATCGAAGCCGAGAAAATGATAGTCAAAGCGAGTCAAGCCGACAGCTTTGCCGAAGAAATAGAAGACTTGTCACGAGATCGTCGCGTTCGAAGAACCAGTAAACTACACAGAATATCATCAGAAATAATCAACGGTATAGTCGTCGTGAGAACAAGAATAGGAAAGGTGAAAGACGTTCCCGAAGAAACGAAGCGGCCACCCATCCTTGACGGGAAACACCACGTGGCGCGCCTATACATCGCACACATCCACCGGACCGGGCATCACCGGGGCGTAGAGGCGACTATCAACCAATGTCGCACCAGATACCACATCATCGGTCTACGCACCACAGCCAGAGGGGTGATCCACAACTGCGTCCCGTGCAGAAAAAGACGATTAGCGCCACCAGAACCACGAACCGGTGACCTCCCACTTGATCGGCTTGCTCATCATCAACGTCCATTCACTCACACCGGGGTGGACTACTTCGGCCCACTGCTTACGACGCAAGGAAGAGCAACCAAGAAGACCTACGTAGCGCTCTTCACGTGCCTCACAACCAGAGCCGTCCACCTCGAAGTAGCAGCCTCTCTCACGACTGATTCCGCTGTCATGGCATTACGGCGATTTATCGCCCGTCGAGGATGCCTACACACCATCTGGTCCGACAACGGAACGAACCTTCATGGCGCGGAGAAAGAAATCCGTCTAGCAGCCGACGCCGCCACCGAAGAAGAAGCGGCGAAAAGAAGAATCTCTTGGCGGTTCACTCCCCCGAGCGCCCCGTTCATGGGAGGTGCCTGGGAACGGCTCGTACGAACTGTCAAGACCGCCCTTACTGCTGTCCTGGACAAGCCCACGTCAACAGAAGTCCTCGCCACAGTCCTCGCCGAAGTAGAGATGACCGTGAACAATCGTCCCCTAACCCACGTGAGCGTCGACCCTGAAGAACCGGAAGCGCTGACTCCGAACCACTTCCTCATGCTGGGGCCAGCATACGATCCACCCACCGGGCCATCTTACCCCCAAGACCTCCATGGGAAGCACACCTGGAGGACGGCGCACCGACTGGCCGATTTATTCTGGGCCAGGTGGCTCAGAGAATACCTACCCGAGCTCCAGTACCGGCGGGAGCCCCACGGAAGAGGACCCTCGCTGCAGCAAGGCGACGTGGTGATCATCGCCGATAACACCTTGCCTCGAAACACGTGGCCCCTGGGACGAGTGAGCGCTACCTATCCGGGTCCTGACGGCGTGGTACGAGCAGCAGACGTGCAGACCAAAAACGGCATCCTACGAAGACCAACGAAGAAGCTGGTGATCATCGTGCCGGCAGAAGAAGCAGTAACAGCCGTCCATCCCAGTGAACTTCAAGTTGCGTCGGACTGAGCAAGCCCACACTCGACGCACGGCGGGAGAATGTTACGGACGGCCTATTTACTTGTGTTAATAGTGTTACAGACGGCCTATTTACTTGTATAGTCTATTTACTTTATTATTATGTTGTGTGTTATAGTTTGATTTAAAAGTGTTTAAAATTTGTAAATTACCTTTGTATTGAATAGTTAGTGTAAGATAGTGTTAGAAATTGTATAAGTGTTCTATTTGTTTATGTGTCTTATTTAAGTTTATCGTATGTTGTTATTACGAATTGTAAAGTTTTACTAAATAAATAAAAGGCGAATAGGTACACTACACACCTTACACACATAAGAGGCTCTCCTTACGGTATTGCCGCGTAAGGAGGGTCTCATTTGCCATCTCGCTCGCACAATAGGGAGTTTCGCTCGCACAAAATATTGCTGACGCGTGCACTTGACGCTAAGCAGATATAGTCACTAATAGAGTGCAGCGAAACTCCACATAACTGCGAGCGGGATTTGCAAAAAATAACATTCGTCGGAACACATTCAGACTGAACAGTCTACATGAAGACTCAACTGGTGCAGCCTCAAGAAATCAACATACAGTCCACTATACACCATCAAGCTGCTATCGCCTTATTAGCAAGAAAATCCGCGTTTTCATTATCTACCTACTGGCATCTCCCTAGTCCAGCGCAATCCAGCAACATATATGTACCGACGTCACAATAGAGTCACACAAAGGGGCGTTCGGTACAGCAACATTTCGGGTAAAGAACTTTAGGTGAGCCACTATGGAACCCCTTCACTTCACAAATGATTTCGATTTAAAATAATCTTGGTATATGTTTTTTTTCCATTTCACCAATAAAATTAACATAATTATCTGGACCTGGCGGTATTTTAAGGAACCCGGCCTGTAGATACGTTACCTACATTAAAGTCTTTACGATGAATAAATAGGGAATCATTGCTTATATTTATGGCATTTTCCGATAGGATTCCGATTTCTTGTACTTGTGTCGATCCAGACATTTCCTATACAATTATCCGGCAACAAACCATAGCAGTGCGTAACTGACCCTTTGTTTTATATATTTATTTTTAACACCAATTTTCCGGTAAAATCACAATTCGTCAGCCAAATCACTCAAATAAATGTCGTCTAATGCGCGCGACGTGCAGGCGGCAGCCCTGTCGTTTATACCGCAACTGAATCGGCGAAAACCAGTTCATACCCCGGCGACGCGTCGGTGAACGCGTCGGTGAGATGTCACGCGTACATCGCCGCGCTATGTGTGAGTGGAACAACAGCGGGCCGCATATAGGTAGCTTGTATTCTGGTGGGAATGTTTATTCATGTGACAGCACGTTATTGAGCTATAGGCCTAAGATTTGAAAAAGATCTTACCGACAGAGCCCAGCCATGTGTTGAGTATTGACATTCTTTTCATAGGAGTGTAGACTGAGGTATAGAGAATTAGGTTCCCAGCACCTAAGGCAGCCGTCAGAGGGTTAACGCCGAAATACAAGATGCCGAGGCCCGTCACACTGGTCGCGGTCGCGAAACCTATGGCGTGTGCTGGCCTGCAATTCAATAATACATTGAGTTATTAAACTAATCTTATTAGCTGAAACTGTCTGATTAGAACATAGCCAAAAAAATAAGTATAACGGGCAACTTTTGCATTGATGATGGCTGAAGTTCTAAATCGAATGCCTCATCACTTCTCCAAATTCTACGACCATTTGGATCAGCGGTAGTAAAAGCTGCTTCTGAGCCATGGGTCGCGGGTTCGATCCCCGCACAGTAAAAATATTTGTGTGCATGAACATGTCTGTTTGTACTGGTCTGGGTGTTTTCTATGTATTATAAGTATATATTTACAAAAAAAAAAAAGTATATAAGTAAGTTTATCGGTTGTCTAGTACCCCATACGACAGGGTACTTAATAGTACCTTAATTTGGGACTAGATGGCTCAGTGTGGCCCAGTGAGGCATGTCTTAAATATTTATAAAAAAAAAATATAAAAAAAAATAATTTGGGACTAGATGACTCAGTAAGGCATGCCTCAAATATTTATTGAAATACCATACACTTGGCTTTAAACTTGTTCAATATTATTATTTTTCAATAGATGATCACAATTTACTTACTCTAGCAACCCTTTGACAAGGACACGGTTTTTCGTACGAGACATCTGCGCGTCAAAAGGTACCTCGTGGTACTGATTTATAGAGTTGGCAGCGGCTGACACGAGGCCCGTCCCGGCGGCCGTCAGCACAAATGTCGTCAGTTCGAAAGGCGCTGGAGCTAAGGCGTACCCAGCCATTGATGTCAACACTACAAGAGCTAGAAATAATATTATTAGTGATTATATTACAAATCAAATCAAATAAAATCATTTTTATTTGCATGAAAACATCTACAGTGTTATAAGTTACATAAAATGATATTAATAAAACATATTAAGTAATTTTTATAAGGTTTAATATTAAGCTCTGTGTATGTTTAGGATCCGTCCCAGACACAATAAAATTTATATTGTCTCTGGATATTGCACATGTGAGAGGTAAATTGAACACTCAAAATATCATTTATGCATTTTGACGACCTCCGTGCTGGAGTGGCGTACACACCGGTTTTCAAGGTGTCGCCTGCTCCGAGGTCCCGAGTACGATTCTCGGACGGGTCAATGTAGGAAAAAAGTGTTTTTCTACATTTTCTCGGGTCTGAGTGTTTGTGGTACCTATGTTGTTTCTGGTTTCCAAAAATCCACGAATGATTTAAATAGTTATTCAAATTAGGATCAGAACAATGTATGTGATGTTGTCCACATATATTAAAAAAAATATATATATCAAAGTCAAAGTAATGGTCTATTCATCCCACTGCAGAGCAAAGGCCTCCATCATTGAATTCAAGATACCATAGTATTAATGGGTACAGACAGGCATAATCACCACACTTAAGCAAATTCGAAACTTTCTGTTGCCCAACCAGGGAATCGAAGCCAGGACCCCAAATTCTTGGCCCACTAGTTAAACCACTAGACCTACGAGGCATGCTATATACGCAAAGAACAGCGAAGAACTCATAATGCGACATATGACTTTTTCTACACATGTCTTCACTTGTTAGACACAATAATCTTTACTAATATTATAAAGCTGAAGAGTTTGTTTGTTTGTTTGTTTGAACGCGCTAATCTCTGCAAATACTGGATCGAATTGAAAAATTATTTTTGTGTTGGATAGTCCATGTATTGAGGAAGGCTTTAGGCTATATAACATCACGCTGCGACCAATAGGAGCGAGGCATCAGATAAAAATGTTGCAAAAATAATCGCAATCATAAAAATAGAAATTGACGCGTACGAAGTCGCGGGGAACAGCTAGTGATAAATACAAACACATTATGAATTCAAGATAACATAGCTTGGTATAAAAAACAGCAAAGATAACTGATTAGAAATGTAGTATTATTACAAGTCAGTCGAAATTTGGACAGCATCATACAATACTGGCCCAAATTGTTCTTTCTATCCAGGGATGGAGTTTCCTTCCATACACGTGTGTCTTGTGGCACATTTTTGCTTTTCTTAGTGCCAGTGGGAGTCTGACTTAGAGTTGTTACAGGCAATTGGCTTTTCCAATAGCTTGATGTTGATATTTGCGCAAGCTGCTGTGTATGAGTGCCATTCTGTAAATTTAAAATAAATAAATAAAAAAATTGGACAACATCACATACATTGTTCTGATCCCTATTTGAATAACTATTTAAAGCATTCGTATTTTGGAAACCAGAAACAACGGAGGTACCACAAACACCCAGACCCGAGAAAATGTAGAAAAACTCATTTTTTCTACATTGACCCGTCCAGGAATCGAACCCGGGACCTCGGAGCAGGCGACACCTTGAAAACCGGTGTGTACGCCACTCCGCCACGGAGGTCGTTAAAAGTGTATGACATTACTATATAGAAGAGATTTTGATTAATCATTATTCTTAGGTGTATGTGACACATGAATACATGTAAAGTGTACCTACATACATAGTGTTCAAACAAATTATTTTGTATTATGTGCTGAGTAAATATAAAAACAAAAAATACTATGTTGACCATAAAATAAACTAAAACAATCCATAGAAATTTATTTTACCTAGTTTATAGACAAAAGCTTATATTAGTCCCTCAACCCCCAGGATGCACTCGGGTGCCACGATAACAATTGATTTCAATTGTGTCTGGAATAACTCACGATCGAGGGATTAATGCATGTATGCATTTTAATATCTGCATTTTAACTTATTAGGCTTGGATATTGAAGAAAAATAATCACAATATTTTGCACCACCTCATACTAGATTGATTTTGGCAGAATTATTTAGATGAATGTGAATTGTTAGTTAAATGTATAATACAATTAGTATGTGTAGTATAAATCTGTTTATATATTTATTGTTAAATTTTAGCGTGGTATTTTAGTGTAAATACTAAAATATAACATTCACGTAAATATATTTTAACTTACCCCAATTTTTAGCAGCACAGACTTAGTGGATATTCCCACAGCACCATGTTTTAAGCAAAATGTGCAATGAAGCACTTTGATGAAAGACATGGTGATATCTTTTAAGTCATCATCCTGGAATACACAAAATAATTTTCAAAATAGTGAACAAAACAACAGACCTTATTGGGTTAATTTACAGAAAAAGTAATTATCATAATTTGACCAGAATATCGCAGCCAAAATCGATATTAATTTAAGGTTTGTTGAAAAGATAAAAAAGTGATAGTAAAATTATGTTTTACAGGTACAAAAGTTACATAATACTGGAAATGTTAAGGTAGGACACAACACGTAAACCTGCAAAGTACACAATGTTGATAGAAAATGACCTATCTTGAAAAAATTACACTACCACTTACCTATGAAATTTAACTTATATTATAGTAAAAGTAAAAAACTGTTTATTATCACACTACAATACAATAACTGCAAAAAGAAGGATTTTTTAAAATATTGAAGAGGTTATTTTTCAGACAACCCCGTCCGACCGAAAGACATGACATGACATGAATGAATGAATGAATGAAATGAAGCCTTCTTCAAGCTCAAGGCAGGACTTGTTGTCATTGTCCGCTGTCAAACAATCTGTCAATTTTGACATTATTCGTTTTGTTTCTCAAATCGTTTTTTTTTCTTTTAAAGTTTAACGGCCTCGGATACTTGTGTATACAGCCAATTCTTCAGTATTATTGTCTTTATTTTGCATTAAAACGTTGATGTAAGACGTTTTAATGCTTCGATGGAGTTTTCGGAGATAGTTATAAGATTGAAGGAATGTAGAGAAGTCCCCAAGAAAGAGGTAAACTGTTCGCGTTCCTGCGCAAAATTCACAGTCCACTTTTCTTGGTTACGACCCATACACCATGTTATTTCACCGAACTGTATATTTCTCACTCGCACGACACTTTGTTACGCAAAATAGCACCACTTTTACGCCCCTAAAATCATTATTAACAATAAAAATTCGATAAAATAAATGGACTCCAAACGTATCTCACGAACTCCCGCCAAAAACTTCTCTCAAATCGTGGTTGTGCCATAGTTTTAAAGATATTTCGAATACGTTGCTACATTTTTTTATTGATTACTTAATCAGTGGGTACTTTTACTTTAATTATATTTATTACTATTTTCTTTAAAAGGAATCAATAAATACATTTTACCTATGGCAACATTTTAACGTGACTATATTGCTAGGTTTGAAAAATTACTTAAAATTAGGGTAGTTTACCATTTCACTTCATATGAAACAAACGAGTAACTTCTTGTGACAAACAGCTTTTTTTTCTAATTCTCATAATTTTTTCTACTATCACCAGAATTAACGAACCGTTTGGTTTATCTTTATAACGTTAAATACCGGTCCAAGATATCGGGGTCTCGGTTTGATTCCCGAGTCGGACAAAATAAAGATACAAATTTTTTAACATCGCTCGTGTTTGTGATCACCAACCCGCATAAATTTGGCAATCGTCATGATTATCAGTAGGTACCCATCATTGTTGGAGTCCTTTTCCCTGCAGTGAGATGATTATAAGGTGTTACTGTGGGACCCCTTAGAATTAAAACTAACAGATAGCTGTTGGATACAAAATACATTGAGTCAATATTTTTCCAAATTTGGGAAGTTTTAACAATGTATGGTATCCCTTTTTTTTGTTTTTATTTTGATTCGATTGATATTCGAACACGGAAGTGGTTTCGTTCGTTCGTGTTTGGTTCGTGTGTGTGTTGACGCTCGCATTGCGAAACATGTCCTATTGCTTTTTTAGAACTTTTTAAAAATGTCAAAATTATGGTGAACGATTCGTCGGCCCCATAAAGATAGCAGATTGGAAGATGGCCTCGAGAGGAGACAAAGGGAATGGAAATGGCGAGGAGCAGATCGTAGAGGTAAATCGATGTGGCCTACATTTTCTGACAGTTAGGTAAACTTGACCTGAGTATCAATTGAATGAGAATAATGGGATGATGTTGCAGACGTTGGCAGAGGTGTTCCGCTGTTTCATTTGTATGGAGAAACTGGTGGATGCGCATCTATGTCCTCACTGCTCGAAGTTATGTTGCTATGCTTGCGTGCGGCGATGGCTGACGGAGCAGAGGTCTCAATGTCCTCACTGCCGAGCTTCGTTGCATCTGCACGAGCTGGTGAACTGCCGCTGGGTGGAGGAAGTCACCCAGCAGATAGAAACTATGCAACAGACCAACTCTGCTAGTCAGCGAGAGAGCTTTAGGGATCGGTAATTATTTAAACCCAATAAAAATTAAACATCAAATAACAACACTAATTTTTGCTATAAGTTAGATATAATTATTATATTTTTGTGTATGTGTGTTGTGTATTGATGGAATTTTATTAATCCCTATACCCCCAGGAGGCACTCGGGTGCCACAATAACAATTGATTTCATATATGTCTGGAATAACTCACGATCGAGGGATTATTACATCAAATTCTGAATAAATTATTCAAACATGTTTTGGTTGGAAAGAATACACTATCTCTGATCAGTTTTAAAATGGTACAAAGAAAATAAAACTTTTGTTCTAAAATACTGAAAAGATACCTACAAATACAAAGACATGTCTATACATATAGAAATAAATAGTTTATCGCAAATTATTTGTGGGTACACAATTTGTCAGTTTATTTAAAACAAAAACACAATTCATGCCAAATTGGTAGATAATAATTATTTTTAATCATCAAATTCATAGTACCTATATCAAGTAAGAATAGTAATGTTGAATTTTATTTTGTGAAAACAGCTTAAATGCCATAAAATGATTAAACTTGAATGAATGAATACTCTTTATTGCACATAATTAAAAAACAGTTATTAATAGACAATTTTAAACAGAAATGTAGGCGGTTTTATTGCTAAAGGTCGATCTCTTCCAGACAACCTTTGGGTGAAACTAATTTATATTACTACTATAGTCTTTAAAATATAGCTTGATTAGAATGACACCTGTCATACTAAGGACACTAGTGCTGGGACTGACTCGACTGATCAAATGGAAAAAACCAGGTAACGGCCGGTTCCAATAACCTATCTATCTTCAGTTTTAGCATATTGGAGATAGGAAACAGTTTCTATCTCTGTTTTTGCCGCCCAGAGAAACAAAGACCGAAGTTGTTTTCTATCTCCGATATGCCAAAACTGAAGATAGATAGGTTATTGAAACCGGCCGTAAGGCGAATGAAATAAAACAAAAATTAGGTAAATAAAGATTTAACAGTAAGTAAGTATCGTGATTATCATCAGAATCACTGGAAAAATAATGGACCTCAACTGTAATTCGTCATCGCATATGGATTCGAATAAATCTGAACTTATTTCGTAAACAAATATTTATTGAAATTGATGTTCTTGGCATTTACCAATGCTTATTTAATATATTTGCAACATGCGTATTACATTACTTCGATTCTGAATTATCATAATAGTCGGTCGATTTAGATTTCTCCATTTTACCTCATCACTAGTAATTGTGAGTAATCACGTAACCTTGTAAAGACGTATTTTTTGGGTTTCCAAACCCAGGACCTCAGAGCAGACGACACCTTAATAGCCGGTGTATGCCGCACTCCACCACAGAGGTCGTCAATATAAACCTTTCAGTCCTTTGATATTTCAAACTTGCGATCTTTGTCTAACCTCCCTTCATTATTATCATCCCATTTGATATTGTATATATACACACTAACTCCTTCACTTTTTTGCATGTACAAAGATAGTTCAAATAGCGGACTTAACGCCAAAAGTACTATCTTCCAGTATGTGGTTCTATTTGAAGAATATTACTGTTGAAAACTCCTAATTAGATGCCCGACCCACCAAGAGAAGCTGACAGTGTACTGCTGGACATGCCGCCGCTGCATCTGCCACCAGTGCGCCCTCTGGGGGGGCACCCACTCGGGGCACACGTTCAAGCCGTTGGAGGAGGTGTACGAACAGCACGTGACGCAGATACGCGACGAGGTGGCCCAGCTTAGACGCAGGCTGATGGAGCTCATAAGCCTTGTGCAGGATGTTGTAAGTAAATTAATCTGTAAACTTTCTTTGTTGAAATTCATTGGCCTTTGATCAGACCTAACTGGTCTGGTCTGATGGTATTTTGCCAGACCTAAGTTAAGGTCGAAGTGATGCTAGAAGTTTATTTACATAAGGTAGCTTATAATAAAAATAATTTCTTATAACAGCTTTCGTACAAGGTTTGCATTAATGAGTTGAACTAATTTCGAATTTAAATATATACCAACGCGAAAGTTTCTGCTATTTTTAATATTTTCAAAACTTTTTACCTACTAGTTTTTGATCGATAGTCGTCCTATGTAAATAAAAGAAAAATTTGTGTTATTCATTAACATAATTTTTAGAAGGTGAATGTTGGAAGTATGACAAAAATATTACAGAAGCATAAAAAACTTAAAAGAAACCTACAATAAGATACAACATGGTATGAAATACATAAAAAGTATCTTGCCATAGAAACTTTGTAGATCAATTATTTCATTACACGTAACTAGAGCAAAGGGTATACCAAGGTTACTTAGTACTTTGACTCAAATAAACTTGCTATTTTAGATAGGCAAAGAATCAGTACCTCTAGCACAAAAAACTATCGACTTCGAATCGTATCGAAAGCAAATGACCCAAAGTTCGTGCTTTGTTTTGTAGTTCTCGTTTTGACCGCGCAAGCGCTGTTTATACTAAATTATCGATGGCGATACGAACACGCAAACGATTCGAATTCGATAGTTTTTTGTGCTAGACTCACTGAATAATTTCGATATGCCAGTAAATTTATCCATTTTGTATTGAATCGCAGTATGATGGTAAATCAAGCATAGAAGCCCTTTTCCATTTTTTTTTGTATAAGCAAGAAAATAACAATTTTTATTAAATATTCATCCCTCATCAGTAGCAATATATCACCGCGTAAGGCTTTCAGCTTACTGTCTGTTTAGGAGCGAAACGTCGAATCCGTGCGAGCTGCCAAAGACGAACGCGTTCGCGAGATACGAAATGCCGTAGAGCTGATGATATCTCGTCTGGATTCCGCGCTCAAGGCAAAACTCCTCACGCTCATGGGCCAGAAGAACAGCCTCACGCAGGAGACGGAACAGCTCGAGCACCTGTTGCAGGAGATCGAACACCAGCTACATGCCAGCACTAGGTAAGACACATCACCACAAAATAGAGCTTAGAACAGCTGAGGCTATGGGAGAAAGTATAGGCATATGAAGATAAAAAAAGATTTTTTGGGATATACTTTTCAAAGGTTATCAGAAATGATCAAAAATTAAAATAGGTATAGGGTGCGGACGATTGATCACCTGACCGACCATAATGTAAGTAAACGTATAAGGTAAAGCTCTCTATTTCTTTCCAATATACTGCAATATCAATAATAATTAGCTATGAGTTAAAAGGATGTCTTGAATATGTTTTTAGTCGATATACTATATCCCTGTAAAGCAGCTATTCTATGCTCTCGTACACCCCCATATAAACACATCCTTTTTACAATAAGATCTCTCTTAGGAAATGTCTTGGTAGATACCAATTTGTCAGACTTCTAATATGCGATATATTTTTTTTTCTTGCAGATCCGAGCTGATCGCTAAAAGTGGCGAACTATCGAAAATGATCCATCAAGTGAGAAAGAAACCGATGGCTAGTTTTGTGACAGCACCCGTACCGGCCGATTTCCATAGGCAAGTTGAGAAAACTATTGATAGGTATAAATAAACAACGCTATCTATTGAAAGATATTAAATCAATGTGATTAGATTAAATTGTCATTATAGATACAATAATATAGTACTTAATTCGATTAAATTGATTGAACGATTGGAAATTTGTTTTGTTAGACATTTGCCATGTGCTGCCGGCATGTCAAAAGAATAGTACTATCCCTTATCTTCGTAAGAGCCGACTAAAAGAGTTCTTTTTTTATAGTATGAATACGGGCAGCGTCTTCCCTACACAATTGGCTAAACTGCGATAGCTGACCCGTCTGCCAGGCGTGGCGATTATGGCAAATTCCTCCTTTTGGAGAGAACTGTGTTCAATTTGGACTAATATAGTCTATAATGATGATTTATAGCAAATTCCTAGGGAGGGACCGTGTCCGGCGGTGGACTAATTATTTGTCGTTGATGACGATGATGGTGATGATGAACTAGTAAGTTTATTCCGAACAAATCATGAAAAGTTACTGAGTAGTAGCTACTCAAATGGACTAAAATGGGCTGACAATAATTATGATCCTTATTAAAAGAATCCAATACGGCTATGTAGGCTTCTATGTTACATGAAAACTAACTATAAGGTCGTATTATTCAGGCCGTACGTACACGCATTGATGTGCCATAAAATCGACAGTGAAATCGTGCCGAGCTACGACAGCAGTACCTTCCCGCTGGCGAACTTCACCCAGCTCCAGCACGCGGCGGCTCCGGTGTACTCGTCGCCGCTCCACGTGAACGGGCTGTGTTGGCGGCTCAAGGTCTACCCGGATGGGAACGGGGTCGTCCGGGGCAACTATCTGTCTGTCTTCCTGGAACTGAGCGCTGGACTGCCGGAGACATCTAAGTGAGTTAACGCCTGGTGCTTATTATTGAGCATGGTTTTGAATTTATAACTCTAATCCTGTTTGGGACATATTCCTTTTTAATATTACAATATAGACGCATTGTGTTAATTTTGTCGTTAAACTAGTTAAGACTAGTTGCGTCTCGTTGCAACTTTAGAGCCTGCTTGATAAGCTCTTTTTAAACCATATTAAATGTAAGAGTTAGTTTTTTCGAGATTTCTACTATGTACCTTGTTTTTTATGAGTTTCACTCAGTAAACTCATAAAAAAAAAGGTATTAAATGTAATATTGCAAATTAGTCTTTGACTTCTAAGAAACTAGACACAATAGAAAATTTATTGTTTGGGGCTCACCGGTGGTGCCATGGCACCATGGCGCTTAACGTGGTAAAAAGTTATTTTTACACATTAATTTTGCAGTCAACAAAATTTCAAACAGTTGAACTAACCAGTGTATAAATAAGGAAAGTAATACTTGAGGTTAAAACTCGCAACGACATCCTTTGAGGTTTTAAACTCTCTTCGTTGTGAGGAGAGAGGGTTTGTTATCGCGTAATAGATCTCTGCTAGAATCAGCTCTAACCCGGAGTTACAAACATCGCTAGACCTTTGAGAAAGGAAGAGGTCAGGGTATATATCATGCGTGGCGTTAATTTCATAATAATGATCCTTAGGTCAAAATCAGCGTAGCCTAGAAATTTTTTGAGCCAAAAGAAAACAATGCTGAAATAAATATGGGTAGAAAGAATCTGAACCTGTACAAAATAAGTTCATGTAATAGTGTTTCACTCTCCTTTCGTTGCTAATTGAAATATCAAATAAGGCAACTTTTAAAGTTACTCTTATGTACGATCCCTTTATGTATACTACAATGAAATTCTTGCGTATGAGTGACAGTTTATTTAAAGATCTTATTTCCAGTTGTTTATTTGTGGTTATGCCATTTCATAAGGTTTTTTCTTGTTGTTGTAATTCTTATTAGCTTACAACGCGGGATTACCAGCAGCCCTGATTGTAATGTTTTTATTGTGCTACCTGACTTTCGCATGCAGGACGCTAGAGGAGATGCGGCATGTCAACCCGTTGAGGAAGCTCTACTGAGAACATTCAGATAACTAACATTGTATAGCGGGCACGAAAACTACTTTATAATAATAACATTTTTATAAATACAAATGATTTTGTTATACCACAACTTTAAATCTTTTAAATATCGTAATATTTATTCATTATAACTTGCATAATATGTCTCTAATGCTGGCCCCAATAACATGATAGTACCACTGTTTAATTAGTTTAGTGAATAATTTAGTGTTTCGTTATTGCAAGCACTGCTAAATTAAGGGTAGGCAAGAGGTAAGTGATGACGTCACAGATAAGTCCCTCTATTTGTAGTAACAACGCATGTTAGTGGCCATAGCTGAATCAGTGAGATGTTCCAGATGTTCATAAATTAGTTGGATAAGGAAATATTTAATTAAACCTACTGAGCAAAAAGGTCTTGTTCTAAAATTAAACCTTTCAACTTGTACATTAACAATATAATATTTAAAAAAAGTTTCTGCCGTAACATTATTCTATTAGCATACAGTAAAACGTAATTATGATATTACACACATATAATTATACCATATGAGGTGCAGTAATTTACTTTGTTCACTAACCGTAAACAGCCTCATGAATAATTGAAACCTAGTTGTCAAAATGTTGCTGAACCAACCAATGTAGGTCAAGATAAGACTTAATTTAATTAAACCACAAAAAATACGAATCATCTGTTGTTAGGTATAGCAAGAAATAAATAAATGTCTAGAACCGCCGAGAAAAATCATTGTCAGCTTATGCTTTTTGATGTTAGGACTGAAAATAAGAACTTAAGGTCATGTTTAATATCTGAAGATAGTAGTTAATGTGTTCTTGCTATTGCATGTAATTGTTCTCTGTTGGTAATTTCTTCATCTATCCTTTAAGTTTCCTCTACTTGCATCAAAATAATGGGAGAGAATATCTACTTGTAATTTATTAGTGATGTGGATTTATAGGAACATGTCATTAGGTCGATTTGATCTCAATTTTTGTTTTATCGCTAACAATACTTACGGGAAATGGTTGCTGCGTTTTCTTCAAAATTAGAATAATTTTCATTTCATGCCTACTAAAAAACATTGATGATTTATTACTGTTGTTTAGTTTTGTTGCCCAACTTCTTAGTGCTTAAGTGTTTTATGTCAATTAAATATGTTGGGCCTACACTGACCAATATGCCAACCCAGGTACGAGTATCGAGTGGAGATGCTGCACCAAGTGTCGCGTGACCCTTCAAAGAACATCGTTCGCGAGTTCGCGTCCGACTTCGAGGTGGGCGAGTGCTGGGGCTACAACCGGTTCTTCAGGCTGGACTTGCTCGCCAGCGAGGGATACCTTAACCCGGATACTGACACGCTGATATTGAGGTGAGCCTGTTCTAAAGCATATGCTTATTCTAATAACAGTCTTGGGAAAAAGGTGAACTAAAACAACCTCAAAAAGTAAACGAAAAGATAGACAGAATTCCATTATATCTGTCTGTTCTTGTCTTTACTGGCGACTGCTCTTATCGCTGATCTATTTAAAAGTTGAATGCGCTATAGATTACATCAATTGCTTCATTGCTGCAGCCATACAAAAAAATCTCATCATACGGCCAATTCTCCATTGAAGCAAGCTAAATTTTACACAGCATCAATCTTCTGTTCATTATATCTTAACCATTTTCCTTGTCTGCTAGAACTCATTAAATCAACTTAAATTAACACAAAAACCGTCCTCATGCAAATCACAATCACAACCATGTAAACAAAGAAGATAGCAGGTTGACTATGTTGACTTCACTAATGAGGAAAATATCCTTAAAAAAATCGGTTGTATTTGTCAGGTTCCAAGTGCGTCCGCCGACGTTCTACCAGCGCTGCCGCGACCAGCAGTGGTACATCAATCAGCTGATCACCATGCAGAACCAACACGTTCTGCAGATAAATGATCTCAAAGAGGTACTGTTTATTGTACAAAGAGTGTTAAGTATGGTGTTACAAGCCAAAACCAGCCTTTACCAAAACTAAATTGATTTCATTATTTTTAGCAAAAAAAAATTCATACAAAGTAGTCTGGGTCATTTGATTGGTGTGAAAACTGAAAACTTCAAAAATTATTTTTTACTCCGCGTTTAATTTATTTAAAATGTTATGAATTTATGATAGGCTTGTAAAACATTAATCTAACACTCTGTATGATATCTCAATAATTTTAATTAAATTTACTTGAAACTAATAACAAAAAAAATTAATCGCATACAGGATCACTTTTTCATTACCTTCTAAACTTTTTATAGGCGTTCAGTATCGTATTTAGAGCCCATTTATGAAGTCAAAAATGTAGGTTAAGTTTACACCCGAAAATATTTTTGCAACATTGCTATGTTGCAAAAATATTTTCAGCAATCATAAACATTTGAATAGTATCATAATGAATGAATAAGATGCGCATCGCGTAAAAGTTGCTAGGGGGCTGTATCTAAAATTTAAAATTTTTGGCGGACATTTTCTAAGTGCTTTATCTTGACATTTTTGTACTGGGCTATACCAAAAGAAAAAACACCTCATTTGTTTTTTGTCTCGTAGATTGTTGTATTAAGTTTGGAAGGTGATTAAAATTTCAGCCTGCCTGTATAGTAGTTTTTGAATATAAATACTATTTCACAGCGTCTCTCCCTAGAGATGTCTCGTAACTCCATAGCAGCGACGCGTGCGACCAACAACTCGAACGCATCGTCCACCGTCGGGCCCACCGAGGCTGACAACCCGTCGCAGAACAACCCGGTCGATGGAAACAGCATCAGCGATTCCATTGTGTTCGGCAACCAGTGGAAGTTCAATACGCCACATAGTATTATGAGCGGGCAGAGATTGACTAGTCCAGGTTAGTTTGTCACTATTTATCTGGGGATACTTTTTTTAAAAGGAGTGAAGGGAAATCAGAGGAAAACATTGTGTTCAAAATTTTTAAATTTTTAATTGTGTTTTCTACGCCTCCTCGTTTTAATTACTTTTACTTTACAGGGTTTTAGGTAAATGCTAAAACAGGCCGAAACCAGCCTATGTTAATATTTAACATACTCGTGTAAACACTCATACTATGCAAGTCAAAAATTTTTATAATAATTTTCAAAATAAAAATTTTCTTTCGCGGTCACTATAACATGAGTTAATTGATCCAATTTTTTGTCACTGTTGCAATCGTCATGATTTCAAAAGTTTGTCCGTAATAATTGCGCTGCAAGAATTTTTGAAATAATGAAATCTCACAAAAAACAAGTGACATGGTATAATTAACGTCAAATCAATTAATTCGTGTTGAGAATTTTCATACAAAATAGAATCTGAGTAGGTAATTGTATTTAGTATGGCAATGGAATTTATTCGGATTGGTGATTCTATTTACCTAACAACCTTTATAATAAACATTTAAAAAAACTACATGAAACATGAAATACGGTCATGAATTGTCTCCCACATTTACAATCGGAGATTGTGATCTGTGAAAAACTAACGTTAAATGTACCTTAGTCTACCTGTAACCACGAACTCGTTAAGTGGTAACGTCGGTATAAAGCAAACTTATCTTTAATTTCAATGTATAGTGTTCGCCTAAATATAAGAAGTTTCGTTTGTTTTAGGTATCCTAAACACGGGTATATTCGCGGAGGACACCCGCAACAACGAGGTGTCCAGCCAGCCGGCGTACGCGTACGGCGACTACTCGCCCGCCGCGCTCGAGCGCCTCCACGCGCACGCGCACGCGCACGCGCTCGACGCGTACAACCTGCCCTCCACGTCCCGGTGAGTGTGTAAACATGTTACGAAACCCTGTTATGGCAATAAAAAAAAGCTAAAGGAATAAAATACAAATATTTAAATTATTAAAAAATAACTAAAATTAAATTGAAAATATATTAAGGTCCGGCAGGTCGGCATTTACTTTACACAGTAGCTTTAAATTTCATTAAATTTGCATAAAAATGTTACATCAAATGTCCGTAGTTTAGTCGTAATATTAATAAAACATTACAATAAGGTGTTAGTTTATGTTTTTTTTTTATCAAGTCCGAATTTGAATATCCATGAGCGTAACTAAACAGAAATAATGATTCCACGAAATGGAAATCGTGGTGGACGACTCGTACAATAGAGATAGTTTGGAGCTCCAGTCGCGTGGGCGATGTGCTAATCACGCGTGTCAATATGCATTCAACAATCAATTTATGAGAAAAGCTAGGTCAATGCATTGACATCAATGCAAACGCTTTTTACAACTAACTTCTAAAAACCTGAGGGATTTACAATAAAAAAGAAATCAAAATGCGTAACTTTAAAAACACAATTTTATTACCACTTTTTATTTTATAAATCGCTTTAGAAAATTAAAAAACATTTTGATGTCTGAATTTTTGCGTATAGGTTACATGCGTATATATTAAAGTGTCAACGATGAGATGTTTCTAGACAGACAAGAAAATAATTATAATTCTTTTATAGTTCTGCGAACTCCCTCCACGTATCGGGCGCAGACAATATGGCGTTAGTGAGCCTGCACACGCTACTGAGCGCCGCCAACGCGCCGAGCCGCGTGCCCAGCAAGCTCGCCAACAAGCTCGCCAGGCCCGACAAGCATCTACTGCTGCCCAAGGACTCCTGCAAGCTCGCCGGTCAGCCGCTTGTATTGTTACCAATATAAATTAACCAGTTCCACTAGATATGCCTGAGATACGTGAGACAAACTTTTTAGCGTTCCATGGATTTACCGTGCGGGTGCCGGGTCCATCGTGTGGCAGAAAGAGATACTCCGAGTAGTTCCTTGACTTTTGACTCGGGTGTAGGTTTAAGGGGCTCCTTACCGACGTACATAGTCAGTTTAGTAGGTCAAACTTATTTCTGTGAACTGTAAGATGTGGTTTATACCGGTCAGATTCCCTGCTGATTATTATTATGTTTTAATTCCCGGCTGGCTCATAAATATTAGGATTCTAGACTGATCCCCTTCCTCTTTATCACAGGTTAATGCAGTCAAAAGAAAAACAGTCATTCATGTATAAATGATTTGGTTGAGACTTCTTTAATAGAAGTTGGTATGGTATTTAATACTATTTACAAGTAATTAAAAAACACAATTTAAGGCCTGAAAATATCAGGTTTAATTTTAACTAGTTGTTATATAAGATTTTTATTTGGTTCGAAATTAATAATCATTCAGACATTTGAGTACGCTAATTCGTGTCGTCATTGTTCCTTATTGCAAACTTATACGCGTTTTGTCAGATCGCAAAAAGTATTTCAATCGATTGAAGTGTCAAACACCCTATTGAAAGCTAGGTAACCTTTTAAGTTGTAGCCCGTGTAGGTCTGTAATGAATGTTACAGTCAAAAAGTCGTTACTTACATTAATGTATCATCATGGCATACATCCTGCGTGGATCACACATCAATGCAGCAGCAGGTGTGTATTTGTGGACTTCCGACATTCCACCAGGAAAACTGCGAAGTGGGCATTCGTTTACCACATGGGAAAGAGTTTGATCAGGTGCTCCGCAGTCGCACTGTGCTGACTATATCTAATATATAAAATTCTCGTGTCACAGTTTTCGTTGCCATACTCCTCCGAAACGGCTTGACCGATTTTGATGAAATTTTTTGTGCTTATCCGGTATCTATGAGAATCGGCCAACATCTATTTTTCATCCCCCTAAATGTTAGGGGTAGTCCACACCTAAATTTTTTTTTAAATTTTTTGGACAAATTTTTTTGTTTTTATTTTTCTTTATTGTGGCATTAAAAAATACATACACCCCTGAATTTTTACTTTTTTATCACCAACCCCTATTTTTTTATAGCCATTTTAGTAATTTAATCATGTTTCATCCCGCTCGATAACTGATCAATTATCGTCTTTTTTGTAGGAGTAGGGAAGGGTTTAGGCTAGGGGTTGGGTAGGGGCAGGGTAAGAGTAGGGTATGGGTAGGGTAGGGTTTTTTTTTAATTTTTGGACAAATTTTTTTGTTATTATTTTTCTATAATGTGGCATTAAAAAATACATACAACCCTAAATTTTTACCCTTTTATCACCAATCCCTATTTTTTAATAGCTAGTTTAGTAATTTTATCATTTTTATGGCCAAACAACGTTTGCCGGGTCAGCTAGTAATCTATATAATCTTGTTAGTTAAAAGACTACGTATCATAACGCAAAAACGTTTAGTTGCAGCCGTCGCGAGCACACCGGTGACAGAGGCCAGTCAAGCCTCCAACAATGTAGTGTTGTGCTCGTCTATCTCGTCGCCGGAGCTGAACGGTGCGGCGGGTGCGGGTGCCAATGCGGGTGCGGGTGTGGGTGCGGGTGCGGGTGCGGGTGTGGGCCCCGTTGTGGGGGCGAAGCCCGACACGAGTACCGCAGAGGCGGGCGAGAGGCCCGGCAGCCCTGGCGTCGCTCAGGCATCTGAGACTAGCAGTGATACAGGAGTGAGAATCATTTCTGTTTACTAGGTTTTGTATAATTGAAAAAAGTATATGCCTGACCCTCTGGATCTTCTGTTAAAGAACACGACGTGATGGAGATATAAGGTTGAAATAATATATAGCATGATTGTAAGGCTATTTACGAAAACAGTTTTGTATTCGGTATTATATTAAACCTTTCAAGGACCTATGACCTGAAATCCAAAAATTTTGTCATGTTGAAAAGGAGAAGCAAAATTCCGAAAATTGATAGTTTAGTTTTATAACATGATTTCTTGCTATTTTAAACCTCTTATGCGATTGTCGATTTGTCTTTGATAATGTGTAGGTATGTTTCGTTCTTCAATCCTACTTAGATAAAAGATTAAGTATGCTACTATTAAAATCTTGCCTTCGATCGTAGGATTACACTTATTTAGTCTAGTTTTTAACATGTCTGATTTATTGAAATATTTTTGCTTTCTTTATTGTCGATATAAAATGGTAAATTGTTTTGGAAAGGAGCTGATGTTTAGCGAGCTGGAAGTGTTTGCGGACGAAGGAGGCGCGGCGCTCGTCGATGACAACTCCGCTGAAGAGAATGACGTGGACGACGAGACCATGTCCGGTGAGTACTTGCCCACTACCGACATGATGACACTATATTCCAATAAATCCCTGATTAAATATCATTTATAAGACAAGTATGACAAATACCAGAAAAGGCGGGTTCCTTTTTTGGAACTTCTGATATTTTCCTTTCTCGTGAGAGACGGAGATTACCTAAAGTTGCATTGATCCACCAAACCATCCCAAAGCCTTCCTACCTTGTCTTTTTTAACTATTTTTTTTGTTTATATAGTGTGTCTATGATACTTGTAAAATTATTACTGATATACTATTATTTGTTTGTAGCTTGCTTTCCTTTTAGAGCTACTTCTTTCTCCTGTTAATATTTTTGTTAAATTTTACTGTTTTTTTTATACTTACAAGCTCCCGAAGAACACCAGCGTCGTGGTATGCCTTAAGCTGTCACGATTAATGCTGAGCTTGCTTTCTTTTGATTAAAATCCCAAAATTGATGTACTAATTGCCCGGCCTAATTTGGTAGAAGTAATGCCTTGGTGAACCATGAAAATTGCGCTGTACCCAAACCTCAATTATTTAGTTGGACTCTTTGATGAAATACCAAAACTAGATACACAGTTCTATAAAAAAAGTCTAAATTTAAATATAAGCAGCTAATCTCACGTGTTATACCTTACCGTTAATGCAAAATCTACCTTACGTTTGTGACCTAAAAATGAATGCAGCTAAATAATATGAGGATCCAAACGTTCAGTGGATGCTTATTAACTATGACGTTTTCTATCATTAAATGTGTATTCAGTTTTTTATTTTACATCAATAGTTGGACTTGAATCGACCGCAATAACCTCTCGTTTGGGCCTTACACGAAACCTCATCCGACGTATACCTTATCCCCAATCCTTTCCGAACCTTCCCTCCCTATCGCAGACGGGACGTCGGGCAGCTCGTCGTGCGAGTGTTGCGCCCTGGGCGAGTCGCGCGGGTCCCACGTGTCCCACGGGTCCCACGGGTCCCCGGGGTCCCCCGCGTCCCTCTGCTCGGCCGTGTCGCACTCGCCCGCCCGCTACTGCGGCTACCGCGGCCGTCGCGACCGCACGCCTTACGCGAGGCGACATCGCCGCAACCGACCGCAGCACGAACACAGTTGCGGAGACATTTGACACACACGCACCACATAATAATTATATACGCCTCATACGTAGTACGCTCCGGTAGATCTTAGCCTTTTGGTGTGATCAGACTTTAGTTACTATTACATTACATTAGTAGGAAGCATAACATAACTAATTGTATTAAAAGATTATTAATGTTGACTGTGTTACTAATAATGTGTTACAATATAAACACACTGACACAATACACTAGCCAACGTTATAACATTGATAAAATACATATTAAAAAGAAATTAATCTAAAATAAAGGAGTTCTTAATAATATAGCAATTAAACTACTATTCTGCTGTCTAAATAAATAAAATAAAATAGTAAAAAGGAATTCCTACGATGTGAAGAGAGGAGCTCTTGCACATTAATTTTAAAGTACGATTTAAAATTTAACACACATTGATTTTTTTTGTAAATATATAAGGCTAAGGACTAATTGACCGTACTGCGTACATTAAACAAGTTATCCAAAATAATTTGCAAATGATAAATTGCGATATCAACTCGTTTATATAGAACTACATATATTCAAATGTTGATTACATTTCATTTAATTTTCTTCAAACGTTATTTTTTCTTTTAATTTATAGTTATTAATTTAAGCATTAAAATTTAATTTGTAATTGTCAGTAAATCTTTCAACTCACTACTTTAACCCAATTTGTTGCTTTTATTAACGCTGCGGTGGTAATATTAGAGATGTTATGGAGCTCCGTAAGCAACCGAAACTATCTGATATGGAAGTTTCAGATTTGGACAAAGTCAAGATAACACAAGTCTGCTAAGCTACACGAAATGACTTATTATATTATGCGAATGGTTAATAAAGTTGTGAAGTAAAATTACAAAAATTAATAGACTCAGGCGTTACTTTGCGGAAATCCATAACTAATTATGGATTTAGAAAATTATTTTGCTAATGATTTCCGCTTGTTAATATACCGGCCTAGATACCTTCACCACACCACCCGCACTAACACTGATTTGAGGAAGCACCTGCACCACACTAACACTGATTGAGCAAGCACTATTTCATGCATGCTCCGACGACTAACCGCGTCGAGGTTTTTATTATATTGGTGTTGGGTACTAATAATTGCATTAACTGTACTGCATGCATTTTTGAGGGAGGGCGGGTGGTTTTCCTGCATGAAATCCATAATCCATAATTAAGTAAAATTACTTCCAAATTATATAATTAAAACAAAAAAAATATCCAACGGATAGTCCAAAATAATTGCATTCAGTATCCGTATCCGGATCCGAATATATGAATCCACAACATCTCTGATTAATTTACCCTGTGCGAATTCTGTACATGTTCAGATCCTTAATTTATAGGCCCTTAATTATAATGGTTAAACTACTGGATTATTTGAACAGTAAGTAGTATCAGATGTTGTTAGGCCGATACACACTGAGCGAAAGTTTTGTGTAATATTTTACAGTAATTATTCCGTAGACCATAATATACATGAGTAAATAAACCATGGCCATACGTATCTATCATTAAATGTAAGTTCACCAAAGTTGCTTTATGAGTCGAGTTGACCAGTACTTATGTATTACTGTGGACTTCTAGATGCTGATGATTACATATAAAGTTGGTCAGTTATACTTTTCTCCTTTCTTAGTTTTGTAAGCTTACATCAGTCAGAGGATTTAACCAAAACTGCTACTCTTGACAGGCGGATGTCATATTACAATCGCTGTTTTGTCATTATGAAAAGAAAACTCTGCTGCCCGTTTCCATACAAAGAACTTCATCAACACACGACGACAATGGTTGCTATTATAATTTACATTTAAGTATGATATATTAAATATACGGTATAGTTGTAAACTTCATCGCAATCGTCGGTCAGGCTCAGTGTGTGTCGGCTCTTACTGTAACCCCCGTACCAAAGTTGACGCGTTTTCCGTCCGCAGGCGAGAACGACATAGAGGGCGCTTGCGGCTGGAGGGGTGCGGGGGCGAATGCGGCGGGGGCGGGCGCGGGTGACTCCGCAGGATCCGACATACTCAGCCGATTGCTGTGCGCCGTTCAGACGAGAGGAGTCACAGGTTAGTGTGCGATTTATTTTATACAGTGGAATTACAATGTCCTATCTCGCACATCACATATTTATTTAGAAAGCGGCTGACAATTTTGACTCAGTTTCTTGCTCTGTGGTTTCGTCCCGAAAAGTGGTAGGTTAAAATTTATTGAGATTCGTATAATCGCCTATTTGGAAAAATTAAATTGATTTTAAATCATTTTATTTGATATAACAAATCAATAAAATTTGTTCGGAGGTTAGTTTCGTCAACCTTTTTAAAAATAATCTTAATCATTTGAATTAGCACACTAAGGAAACTTAAACGTAACTTAACCCTAAGAACTGTTAACTTGATCAGTTCCAAACAAAAATTACACTGTGCTATTCACTGTTAGATACAATTATTAGTTCATTTGAATTAAATCTTAGCTGCTGGCCATATTAGCCGCAGAACCGACAACCGCTGGGGTAAACGAGTTCTTGAGTGGAGACCGCGTCTCGGCAAACGTAGTGTAGGACGCCCTCAGGCTAGGTGGAGTGATGATTTGCGCAAGGTGGCTGGCAGGAGCTGGATGCGAGAAGCCGAGGATCGACCTAAGTGGCGTGCAATTGGAGAGGCCTATGTCCAGCAGTGGACTGTGATAGGCTGATGATGATAATGATGATGATGTGAATTAAATCTTACATACTAGATTTAAAGTTGGCTTTACGGAAGTTCTAAGAGCACACTCATACATTTACGCGGGCGCTTATTCGGCGAAGACAGACTGATCGTTAGTTGTGCATCTAGTCTATCTAGTTTTTTTTAACTTATTAGACAAGTTCTTAAGATATTTGAAAATCAAATTATAGTATATCGTCGATGTCCAACCAAAAACTGCTATGTGGACTTTCACATAGTCACATAGCAGTTTTAGTCTGTCAACGGCGATATATTCAACTATACCCAGGCCACCAAGTCGTGACAACCTGCTATGTGGACTATGTGGATGTCCACATAGTAGGTTTTAGTTTGTTTTAGTTTGTCAATGGCAATATATGAATCTATACCCAGGCCACCAAGGCGTGACCCCGGCGGGCACGGACGGCAGCGGCCCGGCGGCGGCGCCGGCGCGGCCCGAGCTCGACCCGCAGCTGTCCACGGCCGCGCACACCGACATGCTGCTGCTCAACCTCATGCGGATGAACGGGCTCACTCCCAAGCCTTCCAAGCACGGTCAGTACTAACGCACTGTACCCGGGCCCGGGCGGGACCCCTAGGGCACGGACAGTAACTAACTATGAAAAAGTTACCTAAATAAACCTGGATAAGTGCATATCGAAGTGGACCATACGTTCTGTAGCTATGCAGGCGATTTGTTGCAATCCATACACTTCAGAAGCAATGTTAGATGGCTTGCAAAGTGTAACCAAATTCTCGTCAATTGATGGACCAATAAACTTTTTTTTTTCAGAATTAATTATAAATGAAAACCTGCTAAATTGCCAAGAAATGTTTTATTGACTTTTTAGGACTGGTCACTGACGGTCTAGTAACAGCCTATAATCTCCCCACTGCAGAGGGTCTACCTTTTATCGCAGAATTTTTAATGTCATAATATTATTATGCATATCAGCGGAAGGCATCATCTTTATTACGCAGAAACTCATTTGGCATTCACTCATTAATCAGACACTCAAAACGCATAATTTTATAAGCTAGAATCATCTTTAGGCATACATTTAATATCCACAATAATTAAAAAGCAGAACCATCATATCGCGGAAATTTCACAGTCATAATCGTCTTTTGGCATACATTTCATTACTATAGTCATTAAAAGGCAGAATTTCATTATCTTTCTACATGTGGTATCATCACTTAATAAAACAGTTGATTGGGAACATATGGTTTTAATTTCCCTGTGTATCCCAAGGAAGGAATGACATGTAAGCAATACTATCAGCATTCACCTTGCATGCAGCATGCAAGCAATCATGCATGTGCAGCATGCAAGGAAGTATGCAACAAGCAAGCAAGCATGCAACAAGCAAGCAAGCAAGCATGCAGCATGCAAGCAAGCATGCAGTATGTAAGCATACAGCATGCAAGCAAGCATGCAGTATGCATGGTTTCTGTCACGGCTCCGGCGCTGCGGAGCTCCGGCGGTCCCACGCGAGCCTATCGTCGCAGATGGCTTTAGCTTACCTCCTGCTCCTCAGCCCGCGGGCCGCCGCGCCCCTCCGCGCCTAGGCGGGTTTAAATTACACACTAGGGGTAGGGCAGACAAGACTGCGTGGAGACGGTTTTGCAACGGTTCGTTTCTGTCACAGACTTTTGTAACACAACATGTTGACAATTTCTTAATACAATATAGGGTTAAAATACTTTTATAAAGAAATAGCAATGGCTTATAAAATAATTCCAAATGAAATTCTGTCATATGCATAGTAAATCAAATAAAATTATGCCAAGTAATCGTCGTACTAAATAAACGTTATGCTTAACGAAATTATGCCTAATAAGATTCTGCCATCTTAAGAGTATGCCATTGTAAATTCGGCCATATAAACATTCTGCCAAACAATAATTATATTTAGAAAAAATTATGCCTTGTAAATATTCGATGAAAGAAGATTATGCCAAGTGTGTTATACCAAATGAGTTTCAGAGCAACAAAATTCTGCCAAATAAAGGGAACCTTTAAATACTTAATATCTTAACCACAGGTCCTAAACGCCACTGGGCTGCCAGTGCCCAAAGCCCGGGCGATCAGCGTGGCTGCCCGTCCGCTGGGTCCCCTGGGGCCCCCGCGGTCCCGGGGGGTTCCCGCGTGCCCCGCCGTACAGGGGGGAACTCCCGGTCCCGACGCCCGCCTCGATCGCACTTGCTGTCGCCTGGGCAGCTGCGGCACCATACTGAACCTGTTAGACCTGCAGGTAATTGTTAATTTAACTACTAATCAAAATCGAAAGATAACTTTGTCTTCGCTACACCGATGTCAGAGTTATTGCGTATGAAGCGCATTACAATGATTCTAATATTTAAAATAATTTAAAAATGTTTGCCATGTACTTCACACCTTAAGGACTTGTCGATGATAAAAAAAAGTAAAGTAACAGCCTATAATCATCCCACTGCGGGGAAAAGGCCTCCATCATTGAATTCAAGTTACCACTGCAATGATGGGAACTGGCATAATCACCACGCTTGCCCGAGCAACGTTCGAAAATACGAAAATTTTTGTTGCCCGACCCGGGGATCGAACCTGGGACCCCGAGATCTTGGCCCGGTATTTAAACCACTAGACCAACGGGGCGTTGATAAATCAGCATGTAATTATGTCATGTGTCTTGTCCTGAAAATGGGAAATTTATTTATTTAAATTTATTATATCTTGCGATTCTTTAGACTTTAATTGTTAACCTGTAGCAACTGATTTTTCATGTATGTTTACAGAGCCGGAGTTGGCTGGGTTATGTGTGGGCCCCACGATAGCGGGGGGCTCTCGGTCTGGATCCCCGGGCGCGGGGCCCTCGCTGGCGCTTCACGACTACTGGCCCTCCGTGTCCTCCGTCAGCGACAATGACGAGGTCGAACTCATTTTGGACTACAACGTAAATATTAACTTCACTATTGACGCTTCATTCTAACCGTGTGCTGCGCTGGTCTAGTAATGTTCTTATTGTGTTTTAGAATTAATAATGTTTTAGAGCTTACTATTTGGCGCCACTAGCGGGAAGGTCATTTTAAAAGTCTTTATTTCAAGTGTCAAGTGATTAAAATTATAATATGCTGATAACTTATAACTGAATGACTTCTTCTACAAACTGAAGAGGCTTTATTGCATATTGTGTTACCAGAACATTATTACTGCCATATCTAAGTTTATAGAGCATCACTAAGCCAAAAGCCCTTGTAATTAATAAACTTAATTATTTTAACGAAGCTCTAAAAACTCTTAATTGTCTTAATAGATCCCTTGCCTAAAAATTTTATCAGTATTATTTCGAATGTTACATACGAGGGCGGGTCAATAAGTCCGTGACTTTTTGAATTTCTGACCTCTTTACCGAAAAAGCAACACTACTCCTGGCAACAGGTATCTGTCAGTTGACTCCTACCAAAATTTGAACTTGCTGCGTCAGTTAGTTTGTGTCTGACAGCTATCTTTATCAGACTACCCAGTAATATGAGGAATAAATGGAAAAAGTCAATTTCGTGTGCTTATTAAGCATTATTTTTTGCGAAAAAAACCCATTACCGAGACCAAGGCTAAGCTTGATAAATACTATGGGGACTCTGCACCATCGATTTCAATGGTAAAAAAGTGGTTTACTGAATTTCATTGTGGCCGTACAAGCACTGAAGATGCCGAACGTCCTGGACGCCCAGTTGAGGTCTCTACACCCGAAACAATCGAAAAAATTCACGATATGGTGTTGGCCGACCGAAGATTGAAAGTGCAAGAGATTGTGGAAGCCGTAGGGATCTCGCATGGCTCAGTGGTTTCAATTTTGAAAGATCACTTGGGTATGAGAAAGCTTTCCGCAAGATGGGTGCCGCGTTTGCTCACAGTCGACCACAAACGCAATCGTGTAACAACTTCACAGGAAGGTTTGGCGTTGTTTAGTCGCAATATGGAGGAGTTTTTGCGCCGTTTTGTAACCGTGGACAAAACATGTATCCATCACAACACACCAGAGACCAAACAACAGTCAAAACAGTGGGTTTGTAAGGGTGAATCAGCGCCAAAGAAGGCCAAGGTGGGTTTGTCAGCCAATAAAGTTATGGCGACTGTTTTTTGGGATGCACGTGGGATAATCTACATCGACTACCTTCAAAAGGGAAGAACAATCAATGGGGAATATTATGCCAACTTATTGGACCGCTTCAATGACGATTTGATAAAAAAACACACCTCATTTGGCCAAGAAAAAAGTTCTTTTCCACCAAGACAATGCAAGGGTGCACACATGTGCAGTTGCCATGGCAAAAATCCATGAATTGGGCTATGAATTGCTCCCTCATCCGCCCTATTCTCCAGATCTGGCTCCGAGTGACTACTTCTTGTTCCCAAACCTGAAGAAATGGCTTGGTGGAAAAAGATTTAACTCCAATGATAAAGTCATCTCGCAAACAAATGTCTATTTTGAGGACCTCGACAAATCATATTTTTTGGAAGCGATAAAAAAATTGGAGAAGCGTTGGACAAAGTGTATAGAGCTCAAGGGAGACTACGTTGAAAAATAAAATGATTTATTTATCAAAAAATCTGTGTTTTATTCCAAAAGTCACGGACTTATTGACCCGCCCTCGTACATATTCATAATAAAATTAAATCTAAAAGACTTGAAATCGTTTGACCATCATTGGACCAGTGCTGTTTGTTTTTGTAGATTTTCTGAGCAGCTGACGGCGGTGTTACTAACAGGGGTGGGCGCTTATAACGTAACGCTTTTAGATATGTTTTAATATATTCATTATATTATGTAAGTTATGTACACTTAAAGTACCCTCATGTACATTTAAAGTATCCATATAAGTAAGTATGTCTGTTAATATATTGTCTTAAATATTTTAAGTGCTTAATATTTATCTTAAATAATACGTTAGTTTTTTGTGAATTTTATGAACAACTAAAGTTTGTACTTTATAAGCAAATATATAAATCGTATAATCAAATCAGAGCACACTGTACTGACTTAGAACCGGTAACAAAGAATGCGTTTAGTGCAGGCAGTTGCAGTGCTTTTATCCAAAGCTTTGCAAATGGTAATAGTGGCTGTTCAATAATGTAATGAACGTAAAATATAAATAAAAAAAACTGATTACATTTAACTCAGGCTAATCATTGAAATTATTAATAGAAATATAAAATTTGCCACCAATGGTAATGTTAACCTGCAATCTATTTAATGTAATGTTTGTAACAACAGGACACACTGTTCGACATGCTCCTAAACACGCTCTCCATCGAGGGCTCCAACGTGTCTGGGGACGGTTGCCTCGGGGCCGAGCCCAGCGGGGGGGCCATCGGGGGCCCCGCGCGCGCCGCCACGCCCCCCGTGCAGCCCTGGAGCCCCCCCTCGGCCCCGGCGGCGCCCCACCCGCGGGACCTGGACTGACCCTTCCACCTCACGCCCTACATGTGTGTGTGTAGAGAAGAGCCGGAGCCGGCCTACCGGTACCGGCGGGAGTATCACCACTGACAGAGGTAGGCATGGGATTTAAATGGGACTTATGACGGTTGGCGTGCAAGGGTGTTTGTAGAATATGACTCTTGAGTCATGTAATTGTGAATTGTGGTGCGATCTATAAAGATATGTATCTGCTGCAAGCAACACAAAACATGAGGTATTAAGATGATCGGGTAAAAAATCTTTACATGGATGTAAAATGGAATGGCTTGTTGCTGGCCATTATTGATATCTGAACACCAGCTCTGCTGCCTCTTGTGTACGCCACCTCATAAATAATATTTCGTTGTTCCTCTCGGAAACTATAGTTGATGTTAACAAAAGCACATTACGGTGGCGTGATGTCATTAATGATATTAGTTTAGTGGACACATTATATTTAAAAAAAAAACTTTAATTTTAAGTTTTGATTGTAAACTTTTTGTAGAGCAACGTTTGGTAACACTGTTTAAACTTTCAAATAAATAACAACATTCTGCTTCCTTCTTTGTTGCCCAGTTAGAGTCACAGCAGGACTGACCTGTGCAACAGCTGCTAGCTTGCCTGGGGAATTATAACAAATTTTGTAGTTCAACAGTCGAATGACAGTTCAGTCTCTTGTGCCTTCAATAAAGTAACAAATAGTTTAAGAACTAAAATCAAATTCAACGGATTTACCTTTCATTCAAAAGTATAACTAAACTAATTTTGTTTGGAAATAACAATAACAATCAAAATTTAACATGACGTCATGTAGTTAACAAGACTTTGACTGCTAAGGAAACGTTCCGAAGAATTGAAAACATAGTAATTACTTGTTCTGTAGAAGAATCTTTGACTTGCTCTCGCACTCATGTGGAAGATCGTCGCTCTATCCCGATAGCCAGCTTGACGCTCAACCTTGTGATTGTGTCTCGAAAGACCTGGAGTTAAATAATTATATTAATGCTTTGAGACTTGTTTGCTTGTGGCATTTCTGTTAACACCCCGACGCTAGAATGTGCCGATCCTTCCCTTTTAATTAAGTCAATACCAGTAGTATTAAATCGTTGTTCTACAAAAAGTAAGTGCGATGTGAAGAAAATGTGTCCATTACACTTTTGTAAACGCCTAAATCGTTTTAATTTGTAGCTAGTTAAATAATTAAAAATTGAAAGGTCGTATAAATAGCAGTGATCTTTCCAAGGCGTGAATTTCTTCTGAGCTGTCGTAGGTCGTGTACAGTTAATGATTTAGTACAGCAGCATCAAAAGTATGTAAACACTTTATGAGCTTTACTACATTGTATTAGTGTCAACATTTATTTTTAAAGAGTGTCGTAACTTTGGGGCTGACTGTATACCGAGCGACACAAACTAAAATCTACCATACTAAGGAACTACTGTGCGTAATCAAATCAGCGTAGAAGGAATTCATGCGCAAATGTAGTTAGTTAAACACAAAGAAACTTGTCACAAAAAATAAAAAAGTGACCAATTTTGTAAAGGCTGCTTGTTGAGCTGATAAATGTACGCGATTTATTTATTCATACTCAAAATGATATTATTTTATTAAAAGAAAATAACCTTGCATCTACTTATTTTTTGTTTTTGTATGATAAACTACTTTTATTTTATTAGCTCTAGTGCCAGCTGCTTGTAAATTAATGCATTGAGTGTTTTTGATTGAAATTTGTTTTTAGAGAATTAAAATTCTAAAAGATCTCCTCAGATATTGTCTGAAAATATTGTCATGATATTAGTTATAATTATCAAAGAAATGTGTGTATCAATGTGTGTTACGTATATAAAATTTAAGCATTTGGCTGCATTTATTTTATTTCAAATTCAGTTAAATCTTGTTGTTATTTATATATGACAAATCTATTTAGCTTCTTCTATTTTACCATCAGTTTCAGCGTCCAAAGCGAAATGTTAAAATTGTTATCACCAAATAGTCTGTTAGTAGTTATAATATACAATATTAAACAGTATTATACATTTATCCGAAAGATAGGTTAATGTAATTTTCGGTGCGATGGCGACGATTACATTATTATGTGTTTGAACGTGTATCGCATCCACGACACTTGTTCTATTCATTATTGTCAGCCTAGTGTAAGTCACTGAAATCAGTTTCATGAATGGGTTATTATTACGTACTTGATAACGTTATTGGTTTGCCATTAGATTCTATTAATCGCTCATTAGAATCTAAATACATTACAATTATCGGGTTATATTATAAGTAGAAAAGTTATTATTATTGAATTGAATTTGAATATTATGGTAAAGAGGTACATTCTCTATACTTAAGACTACTCATTTAGACAACAAAGGTAGGTCGACCAAACATTTTGTTAGTACACCATGATAGGTACATAATGGGCTTTAAATAAAAAAGTTGAGCTGCTGAATATTTAATTGTCATGACAATGGTTACATCCAGGGTTTAGATTTAATTTTGGATTATGATCTCAGTCTGAGACTGCAATGGTCGACCTTCGCCGCTCAAATTGATTGTGTTACAGTGCAAATTGAATTTATATTGACGCAATTGTAGCCGGTCCGGATGTATCGTGGACCTAGCTGTCATTGTTAATTAACCACAATGTTAGTTGAGTAGTTTGATTTGACTGAAAAGTTCAAACCTGTGTGATCGTTTTAGTTAAGCTGAGTTGAGTACTGATAATGATAAGTTTCAAGCATTAGTACAGATACAACAAACTAAAAAAATCGTGTTAGAAATAACTGGACTAATGCAGTATGCTTCATGTAGTGTATGTAGGCTGAATAGTTAAATGTTTAACTCTAAACAATTCTGGGTACAACGTCGGATTCTTACTCTTTGTAAACGAAAATTATATTTTTGATTCTGAATGATTCGATGTTAATGTTGATTCGATTGACGTCATATAGTTATCAAAATAAAACACTGTAACTCGCTGATTTGTTTTATTATAATGGATGTGTAATCACCATTTTATGTTTCAGTTTTTTGTAACCCTATTGCATCCTAAAACATATCAAGAGATGTAACTGAATAATGTTTTTAATTATGACAACTTGCAATGGCTATCGCTAGTGAATTTGCCACTAGAGGCGCTTGTGTCGCGTGAGGTCCAATATCATTCACTTTGTACTGGTTTTAACGGAATTAGTTGCATAAGTTATAATTTCTTTAATTTACCTGCTGGAAAGTGATCTCCTTCGTAAAATATCGCAAATATGGATTATTTGGCGATTAATGTGAACGCTTTAAAAGCGGAATTAAGAAAAAGCGCAAAAATAGGCGGCTTCAAGAGCAACTATTTCAGAAGTTAGTTTGTTGATATCAAGATAGTTATTTATAAACAATATAACCTTAATTAGATTCAAGATATAACACTTTGTTTCGGCGCCAATCGCCTTTGACAGCTATACCTCCGGACCTCAGTCTACAGTGGCGCCAACTGGTGAGCAAAGAAACGGTAGTCCCCATTGATTTAATTTTATATTACTTCTAAACAAAATCAAATAGTAATCATTTTAGCGAATTACCTTCAATAATAGTAGTACTAGTAGAAAATGTACTAGGAATAAAGAAGTGAGATGGACGGTATGTCTAATGTCACAGCTTGACAGGTGGCGAAGGTGTATTGGTAGGCCTCCTACCAAGGAATTTTTTTTGCCTCCTACATACTTCTGTACTCCTAGTAATATTTGCGTTTTAAAGTAAATGGTTGTAAATAAAACCAATACGATAAAAAGATTGGATTGTCACACGCGGCGGGCACAAGGCGCGGGCGCACGCCACGGGCGTCCGCTCGCGGGTTTGTTTCTACAAATCAGTCGAGCGCCGCAGATGCCACGGTCACACGCGTCGGAGGCTAGGTACAACCATGAACATCGATACAGAGCGTGTAATAATTGAGGTGCAATTTCGGCCAGTATTATGGGACCTGGCGAATGAATGCGTTGACGTTTTTCGCTAAATAATAAATTAGCAAAAAATCCATGGTAATCTACTCGACACGACTGTACACGCTCGAGATCAAAATTATACTAGCAGCGCTAAATGAGACGGGCGCTCGCGACGGGTGCGCGCTCGCGGATTCGTGGCCCGCGGCGGACTTCCGACGCGTGCACCCGCGTCCGCTTCCGCCCGTGTTTTAGCGTTCGCCCTTAATCTGCGAAACGCGCCTGCTAAGCGTGATTTTGGCAATATCTTCCTACTGGATAGCTCAAAAAATTATTTACGCAATTTCAAAACCATTGCAATACGTTTTCCAATGAAACTTAGAAAGTAAGTTTTTAAACTGTCGACACATGTTAAATTATTCAAATTAAAATATTCGTGGTGGTTGGGTCCAAAATAAACGCTGTTAATGCTTCAATATTTTATTTCCATTGCTCCAAAATATACACAATGACAAGTATATCGTAAACCAGGATAGATTTACATTTGCAAATGTCTTTAATAGGTGGTTATTTTAATTTCATAGTTGATTACACGAAGAACATGAATAGATTGTTTGAATACAAATGTTTTGCAAGCGGACTCCGGCGCGAGCGCTGCACCTATCTATCCTCTACTTACAATATTCAGTAAAATTAGTAAATTCACTGTTCCTACATTAAATTATATATTTACAAATAAAACTTTAAAAGGAACGCTTTGCAAACATTCAACAAACTTGAGATCGTCTTAACGTAAAGATGGTATAAAATTTTAAAAAGGTTAAAGAACGAAAGTCACATCATTTTGTAAGAAAAAATATTTACATGAATAATTACAATTTTTTTAAAGGAAATTGCGCCAAATCACATTTTACAGCTTCCGAAAATAAATAACAATCGAATTTAGCCTAAAATACTTTGATACATAAACAAAACAATAAAAAATAATTGCATTCAACAAAGCTACGATAACAAATTTAATATAAATTAATCGTAAAAGAAATGTACAATTTTTACATAGCTAAAGGGATCACTTTCGTCATTATCACTGCAATGTAGTGTTACGTCAGTTAGTCGCATTAGACGCTATTGGATAAACATATTGTAAAATAGCGAATATAAATGTAGTAATAAGTTCACGTATTGCGAATTAATATTTACAACAATTACTTTAAATCGAAGCCTTTATATTCTAAACTGCGTCATCTCTGTGGTCTCCTGTCTATACGTTGGGAATCATAGGCTTCTGAATGACAATACATACAAGTATTCAGAGGAGACATTACAAGGTAACTATTATCCGTAAAACATTTATTAATTGAGAATAATTGTGCATAAAATTCAAATCAGCTACATCTATTGTAAAGGCAAGTAGGTGATGTACGCATTTTTCATTATATTATTTGATAATCACTATTGAAAATTCTATTTCGTTCTACCTACGAATATACCTATGCATTACTTAAGTTAAGTGGTGTTATAGTTGTCTGGTCGTACATATGTACTGTAACCCCCGTGGGTTGTATCACTTATTATTAAATTACGCCATTGGGCCATATTATCTAATAAAATTTCATTGTCTGTACTAACTATAACTCTAGTAGCACTAATTTAATGTATATTATGCATTTCATTTTGCACTCTCATGTCCTAAAGCGACTCCGTAAAAAGTAGTTCAGTACCTACAGAGGGAGTCGAGCTACAAACATAATGTAGTTTGTGAACAATCTAATGACAATAGTAGTTATGTACATACACAATACAATATTTTGCTATTTTATGTGTTTATTTCCTTGATATGGTTGCTTCGTTGAAGATTCCACAGCATATGAGCCTTGCATTCCGTCGCCTTCGTACCGCGCTGGTTCGCGCCCGCGCATACTTCATACTCAATTGTCAGTTTCATTATCATTCTTTGGCATTATTTAGTGAGCTAGGTTCGTTTAGGCTTCCACTAACAAATTCTCTTCGTTTTAGAAATATTTCTACTACACAACGTTAACCGTATTGCACTGTTTATTAATAAAAATTTATGAATCACTTTCGCTTTGTATATTATCATACATAAAATTAACCTACGCTTCGTAACACACGGTGAAATCGAAGATGTGATTGACAAGGAATTTAAAATTCACATCGTCCTCTATTGACTTAAGCGAGTTGAGTATTTACTTGTATATTTAGATAACAGGTATAGTTCTATGAATATTTGTGACCTAATCTACTCAGTCGATTGAATCAAATCAAAATAATAGCCTCTCTCTAGTCGAAAGCTTCGCACTGTCAGTATCGTTTCGGTACCGGTCAAGGTAAAGTAGTCAGACTCGTCAGGTAATAAACGGTCACCGCGCTCGGTTCCCCTTCGCGGGGGTATCTCGCTCGGCTTAATTAAGGAGGTACTCTCTTAATAGCACACAAAAGAAATCTGTCGAAGCACCAGTCGTGTAGTATGCACCTCGGAGCGCTCAGAGCGAGAGCGAGTGCGCGCGTCAGACGTGCGACTCGAGCGGCGGGCGCGGCGGCGGCACCAGCGGCGGCACCAGCGGCGGCACCAGCGGCGGCGGCCACGCGCCCGCCGACAGGTCCGGCGACGACGTGCGCGTGTGGCGCGCGCTCCAGCCGTCCTTGTCGAAGTCCTTCGTGCCGCCCACCGTGTGCCGCCGCTTGATGCCGCGCTCCGGCATGCCGTTCTTGCGCTTCAGCTTCGTGGAGCGCCACGCGCCCGCCGCGCCCTCGCGCCGCCTCCCGCCACCGCCGCCGCCGCCGCCGCCCCCGCCGCCGCGGCAGTTGAGGCTCTCGGAGCGCAGCACGCGCGCGGCGCTGCGCGAGGGTGAGCGGCTCAGCGACTCGGCGCGCTTGGGCGGCGCGCTCTCGTCGTCGGCGTCGCGCGCGTCGAGCTCGTCGGGCTCGTCGGCGGGCGAGGGGTGCGGGGCGCGCGCGGCGAAGTTCTCCTTCTCGGAGTCGTCGGGGTCGAGGCGCGTGCGGCGGCGCGGCCAGCGCTCGGGCTCGTCGCTGCTGGAGGACGAGTGGCGCGTGTCGCGGGCGAGCCAGGCGGCCTTGAGGTCGCGCGCGCGTGCCGCGGGGGAGGCGGGCGAGGCGCGGGGGGAGGGCGAGACGCGGGGGGAGGGCGAGGCGCGGGAGGCGGGCGAGGCGCGGGAGGAGGGCGAGGCGCGGGCGCTGTCCGCCGACGCGGAGCTGCCGCTGGACTTTCCCTCCTCGTGCTCCTCCTCCTGGCACTCGTCCGCGTACGGGATGCTGCCGTCGTCGAGCGGCGACGAGTTGTTCAGCGTCCGCAGTTTCTGGTCGAACGTGCTGGTCAGAGACGATACGAGGTCGCCGGTCCCTGCGGGAGAAAAAAATCTTTAGCGATGACGGAGTCGGCGAACCGTTAGATACGAGTAGGTACGGAAGCGTGTTAGAGTCTGCGCCGTTAGGTGATACGAGTCGATGGATATGAACGATATGTACAGTGGGATGCGATGATGTGACCGCGGCCTATGTCTGTCGATGCGCGAGCGCAGAAGCCGTGCTGTCAGCGGCCGTCGAATTAAGCGTTAGTATCACGGAGCGGCTCGGTTCCAATGTTTACGTTAAAACCCGAAAGTCAATAGTTTTAGCTGAAAATATCGATAATTTGACAGTATTAGTTTATAGTAGTGGGCGTTTTAGGCGGCATCCGTTAAAATCTTTTTGTATTAAGAGAGTAAGGATGGTTTTACACTAGAGATTTTTTATGACTTTGCTAAGCTACGAATGTGTGCCGACGGAACCCTTCAATATTATCGTTATAATGTCTAGCTTATGAAAATCAAGCGACAACATTAGCGGGTTTGGCACATTCGCAGCTTATGAGCGTAGAACATCTCTGGTAAATATCCAGCCTATAACAGATGCCATCTTTCTCTAAGTTAATAATATGCACACGTAAACAAAAGAAGCCGCGCCGCCATTGGCGCGTACACGCACACACTTGCAACACGCTCGCATTCCTATACCTTTGAATGTGGACAAAAGAAAGGGATTGCTCTGTTAACTCTCTGACGTCAGAACTGGACACCTAGTGGAGCAAATAAGTGGACATCTTTTATAAAGTAGAATACACATAATATTTAAGGTCAGAATAGGGAATGAGGTAATTACTTCATAAAGTAAAATAAGAAGATGTTTTATAAATATATTACATGTTAAAAGGGAATACTTGCAATAGATTTCCATTATAGTGATTTTATTTAGAGAAGAAAAAAAAACATTAATTTGAGATTTTAGAAAAAAAAATCATATTTACCATCAATGGTGTAGGTTTCTTGACGGCCGCTCCTCAACGCCATCGTTTCTATTTCGATTCTGTAAAAATAAAAACAATTCTTGTAACTTGTGTTCTTTCGAATGGGAATAAGCCGTGCATTGTCGTTCGAATTTGTTTTCATCTCGGTTCTTGATGGCTTATTTAGGTATTTTTATATTACACACAATTTGGCGAATTCAAAATAATAAGCGACCGAAAAACGTCCTCACGAAATGACCACTAGAACTTTTCACACTCTTTCAACTTGAACTCTAATATGGCAGATAAGAAACATGATTACAGCTATTTTGATTTAATCGCTGGCGTCATATTGTATAGGATAGGACTGCCTATCTATTTATTATTTGTATCTTTTCTAAGAACAGTAAAAAACTTACTTGTTGGAATTTTCGTGCTGGCCAGTGTATCTGTGCGAGAGTCCATCGTATTCTGCCAGGGACGTAGTGAGGTGCGCTGGGGGCGACGTCAGGGGCGAGTTGGGCGGGGAGCCGCCCGGCGACGCTTCGGACCGGCTCTTGTCCGGCTCCACCCATTTCTTGTCGGACGCTTTGGACCGCGGCTTCCGCTGGATCTTGCGGTTTGCGGCCGATATTATTGAGGACACGATATCGCGGGTCGATACGTCTTTACCTGGAAATAAATATTACATTAGGCTACTTCGGGAATGTCAGCATTTATAATAAGGTTAATTGGTTTTTTTATATTGTAGCTGTTTGTTATTAATTTTCTAATGAAGACAAGTCAATTAACATTTTTGCAAAAGAAAAACATGAATTTAATAAAAATTCTTGATAGATAAATAAAATCCAAATATCCTTGTAGTATACTTTTTTCTTGTTTACAAAAATATTTTAATATGTTTACACAAAGTTGAAAAGAAGACTCAAAAACTATTCCAAGCAACCTCTTTTTTTTCTTAATTATCGTAATGTTTGTAAATATTTATGTTTTTTAGAATACCGTCTTTTGTTTGCTATCTCATTTTTTATTCTTTAACTACTTTAAGACCCACGAATACAGTAATAAAACCTAGAATAAATGATCAAGGACTCATGGCATTTATTCTACATGAAATCATTGTGTATAAAATGAATAGTCGGATAATGTTAGTCAAGAGGTTCTTACCTTCCATTTTCTTAACATTATGTATGAGCAGGTCCCGAGACGGCGCGGGCGCGGGGGACAGCTCCTCGGCCGAGGTGGGAGGGTCAACAGGGGGATCACCTTCTTCCTCCTCGAAATACCAGTCGTACTGAAAAAAATATCAAGGATTAAATACAAAATACAAATACTAGAATAATATTTTTACAGATTAAAACTTGCCCTCTTTTATGAAAGAATAATATTACCTGTTCTAAAAAAGGAGCAACTTATCAAAATGAATGATTTTTTTTGTAGGAAGGCAAAACTATACAGTGAATTCTAAATTGTCATATGGCTGGTTGTAACGCCCGGTCTAAATATGAGAGATATTCTTTGCTGAACCTGTAATTTATTTTATGGTTATATTTCTTGAAGTCCCTGATGTTTTGCGAAAAAATACGAGACCAACGGCTTAACATGTCTTTCGAAGTACGACTGTACTTATATTTTATAAGTTGACTTCGAGTTTGGAAGGAAGGGTAAGAGCTGTTCTTTGAAAGGCTCGGTTACGCCGTTGACTTCCGTCGCAAGACATAATTGTAAAAAGAAGTTTGGTATAAATGCTCAATAATAACTCACGTGCGTCAGGAATGACTCGATGATGCGGCACTGGCTGGACATGTCGTTGACCATGGCGAGCATGTCGTCGCTGGCGGCTCGCACGAGCGTCGGGCCGAACACTATGGCGAGGTTGCGCGCCTCCATCTTGTTGAAGGCGGAGTGGGCGACGACGCGGCGCAGGTGCGTGATCAGGTACTTGAGCGTCTCGTAGTGCGCGTCGGGCAGCGCGCGGACCAGCCGCCGCAGCTCCCGCGCTCGCTCGGGGGACCGGTCGGCCGCTGTTGATATAATGCCATTAGATATGCTGTGGGTTGATACTCGACTAATCGCGACGCTGACTTTCATCGAGAGCCTCGATGCTAGGACGTGCGACAATGAATGAATTTAAGTTCTTTTCGGTTCAGTAACGGATCCAGGGGCCTAATTCGCGTAACCGAATCGCATCGTGGTTGAATTGGACGATTTTGACATTTAGCCCATACTAGAACTGTCAAAAACCTGTCGTTCAATTACGATTGTGATACGATTTGGTTACGCGAATAAGGGGACAGGGGATCTAAGGGACTCAAGTTCCCCGAAAAGCATCTAAGTCCTCATATGACAAATCGAATACCGATAACATAGTACACTATACCGGTACTAATTACACTACCGGTAGTAAGTAACTTTTTCCTTGATAAAACCTACCCACAACTAGGTCCAGTCCTTCTCAAGATCCTAAAACCGCCACAACTTCGGTTGAAGAGGAGTCTAGAGTCTACTTCAACCGAAGTCTTAGTCAAAGATGGTGAGTAAAATAGCTTACTCTTGGGTATTAAGCGTGTGTTTTGTTTGTGTACCAGTAACTTTTCAGCTTTGTATAGGTGATTAATTGGTCCTTTGAACCGGAAAGTAAACACAATCTAACAGTTCCTTTTTGTTGGATTAAATTAAGCTGCTTTAATTATCACGTCAGCCATAAAAACTTATTGCTGCAAACATCATAGTCATCATCAGTCCACTGGACATCATCCACTTAAACCAATGGGGCGTTGATGCATTAACTCACCAATAAATGCTGGGTACATCTCCGCAGTGAGCAGCGGGTCGGGCAGCCGCCTCAGGTACGCCTTGAGCAGCGACGAGGCGACGTGCACGTCCGCCCAGCGCGCGTCGCCGGCCGGCGGGGGCTCGCCGCGGTCCAGGGCCGCCGCGAGGGCCGCCACGCCGGCCGCGTTGCCGGGCACGCGGTACACGCCGACGGTTCGGAGGCCGTACGCCTGGGTGGGGGGAAAATACTATTGTGTTATCGGAACGACGGGGAACGCTGCTAATTTTGTTAGTTATAACAATGTATGAAAAAAAATTTTTTTTTAACAATAATTTATGTAACTTGTTAAGGAAATACTTTGTATGTAAGATAGCAAATAAATAAACAATTTATTTATTTTATTATGTGGACATCACATACATTGTTCTGATCCTACAGTGAGTACTTAAAGTATTCGTATTGTGGAAATCAGAGAGAACGAAGTTACCACAAACAATCAGACCCGTCTGGGACCAGGGACCTTGGAGCAGACCACACCTTGAACACCGGTGTGTAAGCCACTCCGCCACGGACGTCGTCATGTCAACAATTGAATAAATCATTCAAAGAACTTAATATTTTGATTTTGTAATATCACGATTACTGTTTCAATGAATCCATAAAAAAGTCATAGTTACAGTACCTAAGTAGAGCATAAAATAATTTTGTATAAAAATAAAATACCTTCAAACTATAATCAATGTTGTCAAGTAGTAGTCATCTAAGCATTGGGACTTAATGAAGATGAATTAGGCAAATTGACATGGCATTAGATAATTGAATAAATTTAGGGAAACTAAAGGGGAATTAAGTAAGAGTATAGGGCCTCCGGTACTTTCATCTAATGGTTTTAGTAGAAAGTTGAAACAGCCAGATGTTAAAGAATCCGGCCTCGAAGAGAATGGTAATAGTGACTAATTATTTTTATTAATAAAAGATATTATTAAAGTTAATTGATACGGGGTTTATACCATGTACCTTAGTTTTTATGAGTTCCCGATATTTCGGCACTGTTGCAAGCGCCATGATCACGGGAGAACTCCAGAGAACATGGTATAAACCCCGTATCAATTAACTCTAGTGATAGTGACAATGGAAGTTTAAATCAGTATAAAAGATATTATATCTTGAAGATGCTTACCTCTACAGCGTGTGCTGGTAGTGTGACAGCTCTGGGCACTAGCGGGTGTTCGGGGTCGGACGGGCAGCGTTCTAGGGGCGCCCCGAGCCAGCCCGAGGTGGCCGGCGTCGCTGTGCTGGTGCCGCCGTGCATTCGACGCAGCTGCTTCGCCATGCGACCCTTCCACGTCTTATTCTTTGGCGAGGATGGTAAGGTCGGCGTTGGTGGACCTAAAACGACACTCACTGTCAACTTATGATCGTGATTTAAACGGAACTTGAAAATATTCATGATTATCACTGATTTTCGAGATATTTCGATTGGAAAGTTACTTCGTTCACTTGCTTAGTTAAAAACGAAAGGTATATTTTGAAACTACGAGTAAAACTAAATAACCGTCCGTCATTTCGTAAAGTTCACGTCAATTTAAGAAAACAATAACTCTTTAAGTATGAAGATGACTTACAAAAATTTACATAGATATTGAGGCCTTGTGAAAGGAAATGAACGTTCATTGTAATATGAAATACCTACCTACTAAAAATATTTTACTTTTTGTCTAATTTAAATACCTACTACACTCGTCGTAAATTTCCCTTAGTGTACCCACCTTCAAATCCATGAGGACGGTTGTAATACAATGCAATGACGAGAGAACACTGAATGTCAATTTTTTATTAACGAAATAAAAATGTTTCAATTAAAGGGTTAGGTCCTCTTTAAAGAGATAGGTCCACTGTTTAATCCCTCGATCGTGAGTTATTTCAGACACAATTGAAATCAATTGTTATCGCGGCACGCGCGTGCCTCCTGGGGCCCCTGGGGGTTGAGGGATTAAGTTTACTTCGAGGGTAAATAATATAAAATCTGTGAATTGACGACAATAATTAAATAAATAGTTTGAGTCAGATAAATTCGTTTTACTTTTGCCCCAGGAGGCGTTCTTTCACGTCCCAAAACTTTAACCTACCACAGCCTCGGGGCAAGACGTGTGGGCTAGTGCAAATAACCGCGGTCACTTTATGCATCGATCATAAATTTCATGAATATCTAATATTTTTTGTCTAATGGAAACAGGGCAATTGAATATGATGATGGCAATACTTTTATAATCTTACCTGTAGGCGATCTGTTCCTGCCTATCTTCTTGCTCCGCTGCGGCGGCAGTGGCGACGGACAGTCGGGCGCAGGCGCGCTGGGCTGCGGAGCGGGCGCGGGCGCCGGCTGCGGGGGCTCCGCCGGCGGGGGCTCCGCCGAGTGTCTGCGGAGCGCTGCCAACCAGCGCTGGGCGTCTGTAGCGCCATCAGCCTTAAGGAAGAACAAGTAAAATAGTTTAAAAAACTGTTACCCGAATACGAAAATGCTTTCAAACTCATCTTATACAGGGTGTAAAAAAACTAAACGCAGACCCTAAAGCTACGCAATCTGAAAAGCAAACCAAGCCATATTAAAAAATATTATAGCTGGGAAATGATTTTTATTTATGGGACTCAAAAAATATTATAATTCGTAGCGCGCAATGTATAGCAGCCGTAGCGTAGGCCGCTGCACTGGAGATGGCTGCTAAGTTCAAAAGTCGTCCGCGCTGAGCCGTACATTGCATATTGTAATTAATAATGCCTTATTATGAACGAAATAATAAAAAGAACCACTATGTTTGTATGAAAAAAAGTTTTTAAGTATCCTTTGGCAACAGTTTTTGTAATAAAATGGAAAACAAAATTGTGACTTTGACCCTCAATATCTTTGGAACCAGCTGTTTCCCAGGTATGGTCCTAAAGAGAAAATTATCCTAATGATGTGGACAATATGTGGTTTTCGGATCTGCGTTTGGTTTTTTTACACCCGTTATATTTGCTGTATTGTTTAAACATCTTTGTACTCAAAATTTTGTATTCTTTATTTGAACCCACACGTAATGACTACAAACTATTTTTTCTAAGTACCCCAATATATTGTTTTAGCATTCGCCATGTTGCTTTTTCCTTAACAAAAGGTAGCCATAGGCTAAGGAATCGATTGATACCTACCTTATTCACCAAAATCGTCTCAGTAGTTCAGCCGGAAATGTGGAACCCACATAAATACCCACATACATATACCTACATAGACTGCTGAATTCATTACCCTTCCCGTAGTCGGGTAATAAATGAATGTGACGCGAGGTGCTGGCGCAAACTTTGTAGTATTAATCGCAGGTTGCAGCTGTGAATACTGACAGCCCTAGACTGTCGTAATGTTTTTTGTCTATGTCTCGGTTTTGTCTTATTTCGAACGACGGATTAACATAATATGCTAATCCGTAGTTCATATTATAACCTTTTTTGTATGAAAGCCCTACAGAAGTTAACACGCGAAAGCAATTTACGTTTACCTATTGTTACCTTGTTTTACTCAGTACTACTCAATAGCTTTATGGTTTTACATGACTTGATGGAAAATTGATGCAAAAAGTACCTACTTCATGACCATAATTTTGCTTCCAGCAGCTACTTAAGAGTTTTATATAAAGAGAAGTACTTTAAGTGACTTTAACTACTTAGCAACTGTATTATGATTATAAGACACTTAAGACACGATATTAGTAATGTTTTATAGGAACTTGCTCTACGAATTTGGTTTATCTTGGGCATTATTATGTTTGTCACTTAAATAGGTAACAAACCTACATCACCAATGCAAATTAAGGGTCAGTAGGTAACGTCACCCGTAACTTGCATAATATCTAATCAATGATCTAGAAATAGGGACGGCACATGACAGCTGCTAACGGAAAAGTTGTTTTCGTTGTTAGTTACTCAATACCTACCATAAATGATGACTTTCCCATAACCCTATTCAGTTTATGGTAATGTTATGATGTTCATTACTCAATCACACCGTAACGATTAATGATGGGATAGTAGAATTAATTAATATCTCATTAAAGTACGTGACACGAATTGTATATGACTTCTGTTATTGCCTCATGTTGTCTCTTCGTCTTTAACTGTAAACATTTATCTTTTTAACACATTTACAAATGAGAAGAGTCGGAGTGGGTATTAGTTTAGCAACTTAAAGAGCCGTTATTGGAATCGACGGTAGATAAAGTATCACAGACATCGGATTCTCTGGATGAAGCTAGTAACTGCAGTTCACAATTTAAGATTAAAAATGAAAAATGAAAAAAAAACTAAATTGTTTTTGTGCACTAGAAGGTACAATTACATGGCATTATGGTCGTTGGATCCTCCTCTTAAGCATGAAATTCCTGTCTTAGGAGGCTCTGCTCCTTTTTATTTAGATTTTTTGGGCACACAAAAAAATTGTCTGTTTATTTTCGTACCTGCAGTAGTAGCTCGGCGCCTGCGGCGGTGGTGACTCGCACCACGTGCTTCCGCTTGGTATAGTCGTCGGCGAGGGCGGCCAGCGAGTAGCGCACGTCAAGCGCGTCCCGGGACCCGCTCTGCGCGTCTGTACCGGACCCGCTCACAGCGCCGGGGCTCTGTAACAATAAAAGAAAAACCTTAGCAACCAAGCCTACATGGTAAAAAAACAAGTATGAATGAGGTATCCCTTGCAGAAGCACAGATAAAACTTTTTTAACTTTTCTTATACATATATGGAAACTTGTTTTCTTTAATTTGTAAATTTCAGAATTCATATCTTAATTATTATTGTTTCAAATAAAAAGGCAAACATTGTCAACAACAGTAGCCTCATTAGTGTAACTTATACGCGGAATACGTTGTTGGTGTGTATTAACATATAGATTTAAATTTTATGTAATCCAATTTATACACTACTGTTTGTGTTCTCCTTAATAAATAAAATAAAATAAAATAAAATAAAACTAGTTCCATTCTCATTTCTTACTGGAGTAGTCAGGCTAGTCAAGGCATATTTTCATCTTTAACATCAGCATGTCACTATGTTAGCTGTATGTTATAATACCGTTATTAAAAAAGAAAGATTAAAGATTGGGCTGTCATAACATGATAAGATAGAACCCGAAATGAGTTACAAAATTTATTAAAGCTGAGTCGGGAGTAATACCTATCCGTGGATCATAACAAAATATTCAAATTCAAAGTCTCAATAATCGCGTGCACAAAGCCAAGTTAGTTAATACAATCTTAAATGTAGAGCTACTTTCGAATGAAGTTTAAACAAATGAATGTTGCAGAATAGCTGAAGGTCACACGAGTAAGTAGCGCGTCTTTTGGCAAGTCCAAGGTGAAATTTGTTTTTATTAGCGACGAATGTCACGACGCGCAGCTCGCCGGTCTAAAAAGTTAGCTAGATCCAGATAGAGTTTACACTTGTGGGAATTTCACAGAGTATAAAGATGAAAGACGGTAAGATAAGTAACTGGAGCGGTGAAATTTTGAAAATAAAAACACTTATATTGTCCCACTTTAACAAATGAAAGTTCATACGGACATTTAAGTAAGTAATATTTATCTGAATTTTTTTTTGTTTAAGTATCTATAATTTTTTTAGTCGGAGCACGATGATGAACGGAAAATGTTTGTTAAGCACCGATTCAAAACTTGTGACTTTATTCGGTCGCCTTTATTCGTTTTGTTTTTTTAGTTTAAATCCGTGATGAAAAGAAATTCGAATAATGGTGTCAACTTTGAATCTACTCTTTATTTCGTTACTTGATAACTCTATGTATAAGTATAAAAACAGGATTACCGACACTATGTTGATTTCATTTAGATTAAATAAAAGTGTCAGCTCTTCTTACAGTGAAAACGAAACTTATGTTCTTTACACATCAAAATGACCAAAACGGCAATAGACAAATCGTGTGAACAAAACGGCTGCTCACGGAACTAGAATAAAAATGGCGGCAACTTTCACCCCCTAATTATAGGTATTACCTTTCATAAAGAGCAGACGTGAATCAGACAAGTGCTTGAAATGTTGCTCGTGTTTTTGCTTCCATTATCTTTTAGAGGCGGCATTAATCAAACAGGTAGTAAGGGTTGCCAAAAATCCAGCGGAGTGAACCCCGACACGTTTTAGACTTAAAGGTAAAAACTCTCATTATCCAATTAAATCGAATAGGGTGCGTCGAAATTACTGAAGATATAGGCAAAATATTTAACGTTTAAATTGTGTGGCACCAGTAGAGAAAAGAGTAATCTTATTATATTATATACATTACATTAATTACTTTATAGCAGTCCAGGTTTAAAAACACAAATAATTGGTTTTCCAAAATCAGAACAACTTTTAAAATTTTGACAACCATAACAAAGAAAAACGTTTAGTTGCGGTTGCCCTACTGTAGTGGCGCCGGCGCATGCAACTGGGTTAGAGTACCTACACTATGTTGACAAAAAAATGTCGTGAACTCGTGATGTGTGAGATGTGTCCGTTTATAATCTATATATATATTGTCTGATAACGGTACTCATTTCAGAATACGGGAAATTGAAGTTTTCAATCAACTTTAAAATTTTTATAATATAGGTACAGAATGAAATTTTAACCACTTTCCTAATTTTTAATATATCAATCTACGAGACAAAACAAAAATGACGTATTTTTTCTTTTGGTATAGCCCAGTACAAAAATGTCAAGATAAAGCACTTAGAAAATGTCCGCCAAAAATCGAAAATTTTTGATTCGGAAAATTTTGCGATTCGCATCTCATTTATTCATTACTATACTATTCATACGTTTTTGATTATCTCTTTTTACCTTATCAGGCCTAAGACCGTAAAAATTGAAAACTATATTGCGAAAAATATTTTCGGGTAAAAGCGTGATTTACAGTTTTTACTTCATAAATGGGCTCTAAAAACGATACCGAACGCCTATAAAAATTTTGGAAAGTGGTTAAAATTTCACCCTGTATATAAGTAAGTCATAGTTGATTTTGTAGTTTCATGTTTGATTGCATAAATCCATTGAATGGTGCGGAGTGAGGGCAATACCTGAGAGCGATTACCATCGCAATTGCAAATGAACGTTTGTAATCTCCTCGGCCTACGCATTAATAAATGGATGCCTTGTGTAGGCTTAGGCTAGAACATCTGTTAGCCAGCCGGGGGCACGCATACTTAGAGGAGGAAATCGAAAGTAGGAACAGACCTTAGTCCATTTCCGTGGCAAGGAAAGGTGTTCTGCATAGTATACTGATGCGAAGAGAAGCGTGTACAATAGAATCATTTCAGGCTAACATATTGTACCTATCACGGTAAACTTTAACGAATTCCTAGTCTTCCATTTCGTAAAAGAGATCAGCTAGGTATCTATTATTTCATTAGCTAGGCGAACTTAAGTTGGTCTAATTGGTTTTCTTTCGGTAAAAATAAAAGGAACTTTGTCGAAATCTAGTTCAATGGCCGATCCTCGATAATTTAGTCACGTTGTTTCTAGAGAAATTTATTATTATTTATTCTTGCCTTAACTGTGACACGAAATCTCGTAGCTTGACCGCAACGAAACGGTTGGAACAAAAGAAGCAAAGACTAAATAGATCGGTAGCGCTAAGTTGTCGTGATTCGACAGCATTTCCGAACATGGCTTTTGGATAACGTGAAATAAATTGTCATGCTTTCAATAGAGTAAAATCGTAGGAGATAGCTATCGGTGCTTTATTGCCTAGTAACCCAAATAATTCACTTTCCGTATTTGCAACACAAAAAGAACTCGTTTGTTGATCGACGACAATATTTCACGAACGCAACCTATTCACATCAAATGCAATTAGCAGGTCAACGGTCTTGTCAGAAGTGGCACAGTGACGTAACGTCCATCTTGCGTGCGCCGGCGCAGGAAAGATGCTAACGAACAATTAACAGGCAACCGTAACGAGGATGCATTTGCCTATTAAACGGCTAACGCGATTATTTAGAAAGTGAGCGAAAAAATCGAAACTCTATGACGCGATAAATAACCGGGCGGCGCCTTTATCGGATAGTAATAACATATCACTTGTAGGTCAATTGCTTATACCTTCCAATGTTGGTAATTGCGAGTGCCGCGACGCCCTCGCGCCGCTCGTGGCGAATCGCTCTCGATAATAGTTTAACGATGGCTAGACATCGTCCCCAATCAATTAATTGGTAACTCTAGCTTTCAGATTGAGAAAGGCCAGTGTCAAAATCGAAATTGCTTCTATGGCGTATGAGGCCGGTGATTAGTTAATTTTCACTATATTATGGTCAGACGAGTGAGAAATTTAATTGCTGTTAATAATTGGAAATCTTTATTTGGTCTATGGGTCAGTGGAATGTGTCCTAAAATTTTCCCTCACAAAATGAAGTGCAGCCTATCGTGGTTTATTCCATACAAAAATATACGCTAACATCTTTGTCGTTGCTTTTTGTATGCTTCTTGTCGCAAAAATTGTCTACAACGGTAACAATGCCAATGCGTATTTGAAACAATCCAGATTTACGGGGACGAAAGCTCACCAATAAATCGGTGTACCAGAGCGTCATGATTTGGCTGAAGTCCACGCGCGTCAGTTGTGGTCACTATACGTCTTGGTCATTGTCACAGCTTGGCAACCAGTAGGTACGTACGCATAATAAATGCACTCGTTTCAGTATTTCCCAAACACAACATACAGTTTCAGGAGCTTATGCACGTATTTCTCTGAAGCGAACATCACCCATCACTGTCAAACTTCTGAAATATCACTGGTTGCTGAAACTTTAAACCTACTCGGCCATACGGAGACTTGTTTGATCAATATTTAATCACATAAACTGCACGAAAAATCGCGGAAGAGTTGTTTGCGACACGGGCGGGCGGCGTCCGCGCATGTCTGAAGGACTGTGGCGGGTCGCGCTACGTCTCTCCGCGGCTGCGCAGAGAAAGTGCTCCCGCGCAGACTCCGCGGCGTCTGCCAAATTGACGTTTTCACGCTTTGAAAATTGATGGCTTTTCCGGACGAGTCAATCGGCACAATACTGATTTTACTTTCTAGATTTGCACCACTTGAACAGTTTTGCCGGACGTAATTAATAGTTTTAAACAAAAACTTACTTATTCAGACAATTTATTTGTTTTTAGTCACTGAACTGTGTTTTATTGAAAGTAGGTATTGTGCTAGGGTATCTACGTAACATTTGAGTGGTAGTTTTAAATAAGGCTTAGAAAATGATTGAAATCAGTTACAAATTGGTTTGCAATTTACGATCCGACAGACCTGTCGCCTGTAATTTCATCTAACTCGCTAACGCACCTCTGTAATTGCAATTCGTCATACTTTTCCTTCGCGCTTTAAGCATCAGGGTTGCCGACAATTATTTTAAGTCCATGATTTACGGTCATTGTAACAGTCTGACATGTGGCTTTGTGCTTGCGTTGACGTTGAAGTCGGATGATCTTGCCAACCAGTTCTAAGAACTAATTTATTGTGATCTCTAATTCTGAAGGGCGTTTTCCGTCTAAACGATGAATGAGGAAGGAAAGGGGGATCTTGTGGTGTGACAACCCTTGTGAAGATTGTCGTCGGCTTGTCATTGACCTTTTGGCAGTCATTTTCGCGCTTTCTGTCAACATTGAATTGCTGATGATATACCCCACTCATCACGTTACATGCTTACCTGCAGATATATTTAGACATTCTAGCAGAATACTTCCGCAGGTAACGACCGACAGAATCCTTATGAAATGTCTAATGGCTGACTTACTACTCATCATCAATCTTGTTAACACAATTTATCTCTAAATCATGTCAATAATTATGTAAAGTAATACGTATCTACGCTTCAGTTTGATGTTTCTATTTAATTTGGCTTAAGCTTTACATTTGAATAAAGATTACTTTGGAACCGCAAACGTTTATTTTATACAGGTTATTCGAGGCAATCTCCTTTGAGTAATGCTATTTCTGATGGTATATAAGTGATCGGTCACTGAGTATGTAGGACGCGTTATACTCGTATATTACCGTTGAGCATCAATCACTGTTTGGGGTTTGAATGCAAATGATGAAATTGTCTAGTGCTTCTAGCCATCGACTTGTTGCATAATATTTGCACTTTTGGCAGGTCTAATAATCTAGCTGGTATATTAGCTGAAATTATTGGATGTCGTGACTAAGTACCGGATAAACAATGAAAGTGACTGCGGTGACTCAGTTGTAAAATGGGGCAAAGAGGCGCGCTGCAGTAGCATTTCGGCTGTTTTGATTCATTGTTACGTGATATCGATTAAGGTTTTCGATAAGATCTGATTTAAATTATGAAAGTCAAAGAGCTTATCGTCAACTTCAGTAACTTTATGTTTAGTCGAAACATGATTAGCACTGGGATTTCGTGTGGCTTAAAATGGTGTTTTTAACGAAAACTACTCCGGTTTTTTTCTCTTTGTAATCTAAGTTGGTACAATCAGTAAGTAAGGTAACACAAATAAGTTAGTATGTGCAAACAGATTGCGAGAGATGGGCGCCTAGCTAGGTTCGGTTAGTTAATAACCGATGTTGAATACAAAATACCTGCAGTATGCAGTACTTATATCGCAAATAAATTATTTATAAAACGTAATGAGAAAGTGTTAGTTAAAACAAACGCAATAACTGGATGTAACATCTGAAACAACGAGTGCACATAAAACACATCTACAATTTAGATCTGACCGCGTTAGTTTTCCGCCACTGAAGTAATTACCATATGCATGACTTTTCTGAACTTTCCGTAATTGTGGAACAGGTTCGGCTTAAATAATTCTGTTTTGTTTTATAATTTTGCATAAACAATGTTTCGTTCGTTTAATCTTATGATTTATCTCTGTAGATTTCAAACGTCGGAGATTTAAATAAAGCATATTTCATATACTCGATTTGCCATTACCGTTAACCTAGGCTCAATTCCGGGTTTGGAATAAAAAAAAATATGTCAATAACATGTAAACGTACTATGAATCTACGATCGAGTTGCAGTAAACAATTTCAGTTGGGTTTGTTTTAAGGGCCGATTTTAGTTAAACATTTCATCACGCACCCAACCAGCTATCCAGATCAGTTACGTCGACTTACGTCAGGTGCGTACGTCACTATTGCATTTGGGTCAGTTTACATGTATTATGGCATAATCTTCAACCTATTTATAACAGGACCGGTAGAAAGTAGACCGGATAGTAGGAATAAATCTCGAGCATAATTGATAACGGTAACGCCTATTATTCCTCACTGATTGATATGCTGCGTTAGAAAGAGTACTTACCTTATTTTTATCAAACGTAGGTTACGTAGGTACTCTTATTACGCTTTTGTATATTTCTTTGTAAAATCCAAGACAAAGTTTCTTTAAAAACATTCAATTATTTACATAAAACGCGCGGAAGTGCGTAAGTCGCAATCGATTGTAACGCAATCCAATTATGATATGAGTAAATACAACATAATCGAATTAATCGGCAGGTATCACATTAAATGTTGCGTAATCGATCAATGCCACCGGCCTTAAACTGTTGACTGTTTAATTATTTCCTTCAATATGTCAATTAAGTGGTGTTATTACCTGTATTACGTTTTGTTTGTTTATTTGTGTGGCCCGTAAACGTGTTCGGGCGGCGCCGGCGCAATCTGGGCGGCGGCCGCGCGGAACCGGCCTCGTGTGTGTTCTACCTTAATGGGTTTATTAAAGAGTCGCGTGTCTGCATATGGCCTAATAAGGTAATCTGCAGCGATATGCATAGTGGAGGAAAAGTTATGGGGTGGGGGAAGTAATGCTGGCTTTTAGAGTACTGAAGGTGGTTTTTAGTTAAGGGATTCCACTGTTCTAAGTTGTAGGCCTTGATTGAAACTGTCCTGGTCACTATTATAAAACCTAGTAGCTTGTTTTAATGAGTTTCTGATAGTTTGGCTGTAAGAGCAATGATCACGGAAAAACTTCATTCTAGAATTTCTCTCTCTTACATTTACAAAGACCCAGTGAGTAGCTTAGATGATATTTCTTAAAAACAACTTTTTTTTAATTAAGTGCATAACCCCAGAAAGTATTTGCAAAAATTGCATACTCAAATAATGATAAAAAGAAGCAGCTTGGAGACCTGATAATTGTGCTACAATTCTTTCGTTATAAAAGGTGCAATAATGAAATTCACTATAAGGGTGACATGGCGATGAATACTCGTAGTAATAAAGTTTGTAGGCGTAAGTACAGAGTGTTCTTCGGAAACGCGTCAATTGTGACAATGTCATGTCCTGCCAATTTAAAGTAATTCGATTCTCGTATGATTCACAGAACCGCCATACATATGCGATTAGCGGTAGAAAGTAAACAACAATAATTGGCAACCGCAAGCGCAGCCCACTCGCGATTCATAGACTGTTAAAGACCATTGATGCGGAAACTCTGAACCTGGAAGAGCGAGGCGTGGGTGGGATTGTCTTCATTCAAAACCTAGAACTAATAAGCCGATCTCAAGTTTGTGTTGTTGTAAAACTGTATACTTTGTTATCCGAATATGATTGTCGAGTCAAAAAGGGACCTTCGTACGTTAAAGACAAATAGACAGGAATTCAGTTCCGAATCATTGACAGAAATTATGAAACAGTAGTTGCCGTGGGATGAGGATTGGATTATTATTAGACTCTGCTTAGGCGAAAGTTGCACGTAACTTTGTGACTAATTTATTGACTAACTCATTGCGTAAGCCCTACTTATTGCTCCTCCCACAGTTTAGGATAAGTGATGGATGATGAAGCAGTGCACTTTTGTTGTTTTCAACGCTTTGTTTTTCCGACTAGGTATGCGAATGATTATTGTTTGTCATTAAAATACCACACAATAAACATTTCAATGAAAATAAAGAAAATAATCTCAATTTAAATAATTTTATTGCGCTAAAGCACACGTGCGATTCCGTTTCTGATACGATACTCATTAAAACGTAGATTCAATTTTCTTGTGACATAACTAATGCAATAAAATTCTTACATTGAGTGGCTAGACAATCGCGAATCGCGTTTCCAGCGATTTTATCTATGCACTGGTTGTCTATGCACAGGTCGTCGACCCCGGCAGCGATGCGCATTGCAACGTGCGTATGCGCATGCAAGCGATTCTTGGATAAACGATTGACAGCGGGAGCCCGGTTCTAGATTTTATTATTGCAAGCACTGATGAACATTAAAATAGGATTGTGCGTTCTGGTTTCGCAATCAGTTGATTTGATCGTCTGATACATTGGTCTTATTTCAACTACATAACGTACTTCTACTGTCTGGAGGTCTGTATACTACCTATCTATTCGTAAATGTGTAATATTTTTTAAGTAGGGCTTGATAGCGTAGTCTTTGAATACGCATTAAAAGGAATCTCGAGTAATTCTCAGTTGTGTTATATGGTAGGTCCTACTACTACTTCTACTAATACTTCATAACATAGGTATAAAAAAAAGTTATCTACACCGGCGGCGGTGGCACAAATGGCGGCGGGCGGGACACATAGTCGAGAATGGATGTTGGGGCAGACCGGCAGAAAGGTTATGGAATGACGTCAGCACAGTGCAGCAGACGAAGATCTGTTTGTAGGCCCTCTGCGACCTGTGGGTCTAGCACGAAAAACTATCGAATTCGAATCGATTGCGTGTTCGTATCGCCATCGAAATATTTAGTATGAAAACTTAAACAGCGCTTGCGCGGTCAAAACGAGAACTACAAGACAAAGCACGAACTTTGTGTCGTTTGCTTTCGATACGCAAACGATTCGAAGTCGATAGTTCTTTGTGCTAGACCCACTGGACCGATTATCTGGTAACGGTCGCTGGGAGCCGCTGGATGCGGGCGACGCAGAACCGATCGACAGAAGATCCACTGCCCAATAATGAGCATTGTTTGGCTTAGATCATGATGATTCTTTCCACATTTTACTAATGAACACATCGTATTTAGTCAATCTACTTTCAAATTAGCCACTGATCTAAAAATCATACGATTTTAACATAGCTTTTTTGTTTTAACTATGTGCAGTATCTAAAGAATCAATCAGCGAATCTGTCCAAGCAATAAAGCATAAAACCAATGCGTTCTCGTTGCAGACAGCCGGTCTGCGCGGGCAGCCATGTGGCCGGTCGCTTTATGTCCCGCAAGCTCGCCTGCGCACGAGTGCCTTGTGCATTTAATTAAACAAGCGATACTGCAATTGTACTAAATACACTAAGTGTTCTCCAGTTGGTGTCGACTTTGAATATTGGAATGCAGATATTTGATTGCTGCTTGCAGCGACAAAGATGCTATTTTTAATTTAAAAGAAACGATTGATCTACTTCTAGTTAAAACTAAGTCTGTAAAACACAGATGTACTTAATATAGAAGCACTCGAGTTCTAGCGATCTTCTGATTAGCCAATACGAAGGAGATGAAGTAATCATTTGCATATTCGTTATATGAGGAAATCTTCATAATGCCATTAAAATATCTGTGAAACTATGAGACCGCAGCCAGTGTGAGGGTCCCACACAAAAACGCAACATCAATATAGATAATTCACAACAGACCAGCATAGCTAACAATTAGCCGTCCGTTTATGTTGTTGTGGTTTGCACACACTCGCCGCACACATTAAACGGTGTAATGCTATAATGAGTGGACTCGCCTGCAATAGTTCCAGAGCTGCGCAGGAGTGCCGGCATCCGTTCCTAGAACGCGCCGGAGGAGTAACAGACAGAGCGACGCTTGTACCGACAGAAAGGATAACATCTATCATATGGATGTTAAAGTTTGTTTCTTTCATTTGTTGTTGTTGAAAATCAGTCTCACGAATGTAATGTTTCCAATAAAACAGATAGAAAATAAGAAAGCTAAAGCTATCTGCAATTCAGTTCAATATGACTTCAATACGTAGGTATCTTGTAATAAATTCATTTCCAAATTAGCGTTTTTCGTTGTATTGAATAACGAAAGCTCAATTGCAGCGCAGCATTGATTTGGTACCTAGAGTATCAACTTTCGCGTTTGTCAATGATTAGCTAGTCAATGAGATTTCGTTATTTGTTAACAGTGATATGCTGTCTCTACAATAAGCAGAGGCCGATGGTCAGATACGTCGGAAATAGCCGATGTCACAGTTGAGTGATGACAAGCCCGGCCGTCTCCGACAAATCGCCGTTGCATAAGATCGTAGATGCGATCAAGATTAAGGCCGCGGTCCGACTAAACGCCGAAACTTTGTCATAGTCGATCGCTTGGCGTTACGCGATAACTTTAGAGGCTTTTGTGACGCAATGCAAGTTTTGGAAATATTTTTTAAATCACGACCAAGAAACTTTACAATGCAGAGAATATGGCAGTAGACAATAAATTGTTGCTCAATAAATGATGTCGAGAGCGCCGCTTCCAGTCGTGATTAATGCACGCATTTATATTTTGAGAGACGAATAATAACATTCTAATAGGTTTGAAATGTGGTTTTTGTAATGTTTTAAAAGCTTTACGTGCAAGCCATTTAATAGAACAGGTACATTCGACAGACTTTATATAGGGAATATAGGTATTGTAACTTCATCAGAAACTTTGTTTTATTTATATGTTAACGTGCATTTGTTTTTTGACTGATTTGCTCTGTTAGTAATCTTTAAGTAAGTTGTAAAAGCTGCATGACTTTCATTTTTTAAGTTCACAAACAGTTTAAGACCCGAGTTCACCAATACTTAAACAGCCGGTAAACATAGATTGACGATTAATTTGACACAATAATATTTTAAATGCTGTTTAAAACTTAAACGTCTGTTGGTGAACTCGGGCCTAACAATATCGAATGTTTCAGTCGCAGTCTTTTGTTTCGCGACGCAGGATGAGACAGATTTGTCGACGTTAGAATCAATTCACTGCGCCCTTGCTCTAATACTGGCTTGTCCCCTATCAATTATTTAATCCGGTGCATATTGGGTCAATGGCGAACGCATAACTCACCATAAATTTCTGATTATTTTCGTATCGAAAACACTCGCAGTCGTGTGGAAACAGCTGAGTGCTGCCAAAGAAATATCTAATAAAACGGAGTGCGTGAAAGACGTTTGTTTACAAGTCGGTTAGCTGCGAAATGGTTTTGAAATTCAACGTTGTCGTGTAAAAACTCACGTACTCCATTTTTTTCATGGATCTCTATAATACTTAATATTATAAGCGATACTGTTCTCTCTACATTGTCATTAACTTTCGTAGTCTTAATGTGCCTCTGAATTAACACACAATGCAGACCGGTGTAGCTTTACCTGATCCTATTAAGTTTGAAGCGTAATGTTGCCAAAGTGAAACTTCAAGAGTGCCATACTAACGACTTATGCTAGCTGGACCAGGCAAAGAATAAAAACGAATAGCACAAACACATAAATCAACATGAAGATACACTATGACGTGATTACCGAGTGTTGAATCATTGACCGCAACAGCTTTCTCATACATGATGGGCAGAGCATTGCCGGCATAGAGTGACAATGTATTGTCGACCCTCCTTTATGTCATAGCATTATTCAATACATCGGAGACATGAGTTAAATAATACCGCACGCTTATTAGGAAGAGAAAAGTATCGACGCATCAAACAGTACTTGCTCCAAAATCCGAAATACACGTAAGAAACTATTTGGAGCTATACTTAGTGCGTAATCCCCGTAATAGGATGAGCGTACTATAATATTCTATTAGTTCTAAATCTACTTTTCTGTTTGACGAGTTTATAGGTATGAAACTCAAAAAACAATGTAGAGCGATGATATATATAACCATCAATACTACTACATACCACACCTACGTCGCGTTCAGACCCGCAATTATAAGTTTTAGTTATAATGCAACGCGAAAGTTTAAAAGTTTATGATATATATACATATTGCTGCTGGCAATAGATGGAAAGGGAAGCCTAGGAGAATCCCAGATTGCTTAGCGGTATCAATTGGAAGAGACATAAGTTCACCCCAGGACTAGAGTAGGAATGTTAAAACTTTTGATGAATTCAGTGCTCTACTAAAAGTATCAACGTCTTCTGTGGGATATAAACCGTCAAGTTTTCTTCAATCGCTTTGTTTTTAATTCTGTTTTTTGAGCAATTGATTTAACATTTTCACAATCATAAGAATGATTTAATAAGTATACAATTGATTCAACTCTTTCTATTACTTAATATTAATAAATCACAGACGAATGACTCGGGTTTTTGGTAAACTACTGGAGCAACTAAGTATTGGGTAAAGCTTGTAAGCTAGTAATATTAATAAAAGTAAAGATGAACAACTTTTGGGGGTGATCACGAGTAGATTATATAAAACTGTTGCGTAGCTGATTGATTTACTGGTGTCATAAAATCTACTTTTAGCGGAAGAAAATACTAATGATTTATACGATTTGCGTGCACTTCACAATTATTATTAATATTATTGCGTGGGTTCGTATACGGTTTGAGTTCAAAGGAAGTTGATGAATGTCTCTACAAATTACGCTACTGGTAAAAATCTCGTCGCCATTATCGAATCTGTGGTTAATTCAGTAAAACCTACATCTTTTAGATAATGCTATTTGTTTGCGAGTCAGGTACTTTACGTTATGTTATAGGATCGTCCCCTAAATGGCTTTGCAATCGGTTAAAATTGCTGATTGATGTGCGATACGTCGCCCCGAAAGTGTCGTCTGCGCAAGCGCCGCATACAAACTGCACTTTAATTCGTTATGAAATCAATTGAACGGTTTCGATTGTCATTTGATAACAATATCGCTAAGGAATACTAAGGACTTCGAAACTTCTTGTTTCCTATCAGTATTTAAACTTGAAAAATTATATCTCAGGCGGGACTCAAACCCGCATCTCCTCGGCCGCGCCCGGCATGCGAGGAGATGCGGGTTCGAGTCCCGCCTGAGACATAATTTTTCAAGTTTAAATACTGATATTAAAATTGCAATTTAATTGCTTAAAATATCATATAAAGTATTCTTGTTTCCTTTCGTACAAATTTAACTACATTAAGGAATTGTATGAGCAAAGTTTTTATAGTTTGAATGGCCAAGCAATTCCCAATTGATGCTGATTTCAAATATTTCGTCTAAATCCAAAATACTGTTTGGTTAAATGACACATACCTATTCTTGCTGTTGAAAATGTATTTTTATTTAAAAACATTATTTGAGGCTCTACAAAAGGATATAGTGGTACGAGTATTATTATGGTGATAAAGACTTAAGAGTCCATCCGGAGCGATGGATACGCCTCGAGGAACGAATTTGGCTAAAACGGCTCCACTTAAAATGTGCATATTTAATCTGCTATTATGGGGCCCACCCTGATTGTTTTTGGCACACACGGAGAGATAGCTAATAACATTGATTCAAATTTGAGTCTGTTTAGATTATTTATTTTGTAGAAATATTCCTATTAGCGCCTAGTCCCGCTTGTAGATCCCAGCCAGGATCCTAGTAGCGAGCGAGGCGAGATTAGACTAAATTTAGATTCCTGTCAGAACGACAGAGGTATTGAATATGGCTTGCCACATTTGACTGAATGTGAAGGTTTTCGTGTTTTGTATTTCCTAGTCTACCGAGTAAGTAATACCAAGTCGTAGTTTCGATTTTATTGGTCCCAAGTGTAATCCTTACGGGAGCTCAAGGATGAATGCCATTGTCGACGTGCGCGTATTAGCAGTATGCTCACGAGCGCATGCCGTCATATCCTCGACGGAATTGGTCAGGTAATTAATAAAGAATATGCGCGCGCCAACTATGTTCGGCGCGGACGACGGGCCGCATTGTGATCATCTCGGGATTGTTAGCAAAAATGTGCTCGGCCCATGAGGGACTGAATCATGTTGATGGTTTAAACATTAAGAGCTGGAGCTGATGTATGTTTTGTTTCTTCGTGGACCTGCCTTTAAATTAGACTAATTGTTAAGTAGGTGTTATAGCAAATAAACTAAAACTTATTTTTTATATTATTCTACATTAAGTAAAAGAAGTTTTTTTAAATATCTACACCTTAACAAAACTCATGTATTACCTAAGTTTCAGAATATGTTTGTTTGAAACACTATTTAAGCTAGTGAATCTGGTGTATGAACTCCACATAAAAACGCCGATCAGTAAAATTCTGAAATAATTCAATGATATTACAATTTGTGACACACATTTGATACAATGCTAAAGTATTACTCATACAAAATGTGAACCTAGTACAATTTTGTATTTTGACCCTGGAGTTTACTTTAAATGTCTATTTCCGATTTATTTATGCCGAGTCTTACCACAAATCTTCAATTGGATTCCATATCTTTGCCAACGTCAAAACAAAGCTGAGAGTAAAATAATATGTAATAATTTATATGATACATCATTCTGTATTTGGTTATGTTGTATTGTTGAGTCATAATGTGGAGAAGCAACGAAGCGTTATTGTTATTCTAAACGCTTCCACTGTCATAAAACTTAGGAGGTGCAAGTTTGATAAGTACTGGACTACCGGGAGAGCAGCTGACAATAGTAAAATTAGATTTAAAAAACATTTGATCAAATAATGATGTTGTACTTAATTATTATAGATAAATAACTTAGCAGTGTAAACCTTGGCCGTTTAAAAGTAACCGAAAGGACTAGAGACCTCTTGAACTGGCCATCAGATAACGTCAACTTTCAATATCGCGATAATTTTATCGAAAACCGGCTTATTATTGTAAAAGGGCCGAGACCTTCGCGTCGCTTCCTCGTCGTCAGGTCGTCAGCTCGGCCTGTCTGTCCCGCGCTATCGAGCTGTCATCTCCCGCCTATTATGCGGCATAGACAAGCGACCTCTTCAGCACCCAAGGCCGACACACCAACCTTTCCTTTGTATGATTAATCCTCGCCGATAGGTTCAAGAACTTTTGCATGGGAACCCTATCTCATTGTGTCGGTTCTAGCTTGCAACCCATTACTTATATTAAAAGAAATCTATTCGATCTAATCAAAAAGCTTTAGCACTTACGAGGCTTTTTTCCATTTAACAATTTGCCTTCTGAACACAATTTACGATATAAGATACAAAACTTACGGCAGCAGTGTTATTACGATTATAATTATGTTAATTTATTGACGTTTTAATATTGCGTTTGAATTTATGATCCCGGCGCAAACGCATTAGTCTATACAACCCTGTCTCGCCAGTTTTCTACTTAATATGTATGCGCTAATGTATTTCTTTCATCTAGTTTATTGATTTGCCATACTGAGAGCAGATATCGCTTGAGAGAATAACTACGAGCAACAACTCCGCAAGATTCAATCTTTACCACAATATCTAAAGAAAGCCAACCCGTTGAAACGCGGGGACATTGTTGGTTACTTTCACTTCACATAAATAATTTGTTGTTAATACCCAACATTTGTTGGTGGCAGTCGGATTAATCTGCAATTTATCCAATTGGTTAGGTTTCTAATCCTTACATCACCCGCGAATAACATTAAATATCTACAGTCTCTATCGTGTTCTTTCTTCGGTTTGTAAACATTCATTTATCGGGTCTGTAAAGAAAGTCTCTTTGAAACATTTGTGGATGATTTTCGAGGGCACAAATTCCATCGGATATCGTAGAAGATTTTCTATAACATTCCCGAATGTCACGATTAGGCGCTCGTTATTGAAACGTCTACACGTCAGCACAATCTTCAAAGGATTTTATTAGCAGATGAAGGGTGCGTCGACCTCAAGAAAACCTTTGGAATGTTACAGCAGAACGTAAAGTTAACTGATCTCTTTGAAAAGGAAAATTTGTTGGGTAAGAATGGCGCGGTACGAAAATTGGAGACCAAATACAGAAAATTTCCACTTGATAAATTAAATAGTATTGAGAATAGGGTTGATGAACTTTAGTAAGTAAGTACGGTGCGGGATGAAAAGGAAATTGTGATTCAATTAAAGCTGGTTAATGAGCCGTTTACGGAACTTGTGCAAACAAATACTCCGTTTCCAAGCGATAAGTTAAAATATTAATTCAAAGAGTATCAAATGTTTTTGATTAAATTAATCGTAAGGCTGCTTAGAACAAGTAACCAAAGAACACCATCAAATATATTTTCGGCTGTTTGTGAAATGAAAAGTTTTATTAGCTACTAAAGGGCGTCAAGTACAGTGAATGAAGGTTCGACAGCTGTTTACCTCGTAAGGCTCGGATGGTCTTGTATAACACATTAGGGTCATGCATGGCTTACGCCACCGTGCTGAGTGGCCAACTGGGCCGCGATAATCGGGAGTAGACCGCGTTGTGCAATGCGGTGCGCGACCGCAAGAAACATTCGGATTGAATGGACCAAGGCGTGTTAGCATCGATTTACCGATAAATGAGATCGGTAATGGATCACGGTTCCTTCCGAAAGATAATGTGGTGTCTATTTCTGGTTATGGTGGATGCAGGTTAGAGGTAAATATGAAAAACACACATCATAATATTTGTATATGTATGACAGAGACTACACAGACAGAAAAAATATATTACTGGTTCGAAAGGTAATTTATATTTAATATGTATCATATCTGGAATCATACTATAGGAAATTGCTAGCTGGATCCGGACTGGAGGTTTTTTGCTTTGTATATCTTCCATGCAACCATACCAAACCAAATCAACTTGTACGTATAAATAAATTTTCATTGCAATCGTTTTTGAAATCATTATGCCAAAAAATAGTTGTCAAGAAAAAATTGAAACATGTATATCTTTTGCTCATGCTAATGATTGCCATTTCATTTCACATACCTACCTTTAAGGGTGCGTAGACCTGTTCCTGAGGGTAAAGCGACAAAAACACAAAATAATCCGATAATGATTTTATATGGGTTTCGTTTTCTGCACTTGATATGCGGAACATATTGGATAAGTTCTACGAGTATGATGTCTTATACGAATAGGTAACGAAGTGGTTATTGAACTTGAATGAACATATCATTATTATAAAAAGATCAACGAGTATAGAACTGCACACGTAACGTTTGACCATATTAGATGCGTAATGTATGTCTATGAACTAAAACAGATTTGGTCGTCTCGTCATTTCGTAATCTAATTTAGAACTTACGTTATGTCATAATTTAAGTAATAGACCGATTTGTAAAAAGAGATGACTGGTGATTTTAAGTGCAAAGTTTGGCCTTCAATATTTACTAAGATGTGAACGTGCAAAACATCAGCAAACGAATACGAAATAGAAAGTATTTTCTTATCTTCCTGTTTATAGACGGAAGGAAAATATCTCTGCTTTGAGGATATTTCTAGCATTTTAATGGTGAATCTGAGTAACTAACGGACGTTTGTATACTTCTATTTACTTGACTCGACTGATGTTTTGATAAAACATCTAATAATAAGGAAATTGCTTATTGTTGTATGATTGTTATTTTGACACTAGTAATGTTTAGTCTATTCATTATGCTGTAAGTTTCCATGATTAATAGTAAATAGGATAGTTGAATGAGTCGAATACTTAATTTGGGAATTAACTTTTAAACAAAAGCAACGAGAAGATGATGCGCAAAACTTTTTAGAGTTTTTGCTACCATTGAAAATTTTTAATGCAGCTGTTTTTAAGCGGAAATAATATTCACTCGTAATGTTTTAAATTTTATATTATAGTGTAGATTATTTTGTTTTCGACTTGCATGATCGATGCACGGTACATCATATTTGAGTGAACTTTATCTTTCGGACGACCTATAAACGATGCGAACTCGGGAATATTATTAGGGGTTAAAGTATGAAATTGCCGTTTTGTATGGACGAAATCGAGAAAAGTAATTTTTCCATACTAAAAATTTTTTAGTTTTTTTAAAAACGCCTGAACCGTTTTCGATGCAATTAAAGGTGAAAGTTAGATGGTTATAAAGCTACGCATTATAGTATTTAAATTTCTGAAAATCAAAGTATATAATACAAGTATACTTAATTGAAGCAAGAAGGTCAGCTGACACATTATAAGGGGTCTTTTTAACGACTTCCTTTGAAGTAATAGGCACTAGTGTTGCATTTTTTTTTAGTCAAAAGTTACTTTATTTAGTTTTTGATACAATACAAAAAGAATTACGCAATAATATGACTATACTTAAGAGCTATAAACAAAATAAAAAGTGGGAAAATAATCGGCCATTTAATACTTTAACCCCTATTATTATTATTAATTTATTGTAACTAAAATATAATATGGTGGCTGCATTAATCATGGACTGACAGTCATTATATCTATTAGTAAATAAAACTAAGGTTACCTTAATCAAGTTTCTTCAAGTAAAACTTATAGGAACTATGCTTAGCTTTTTGCTAGATAAATAGTTTTGAATCACCTATATCAGCTACTAAAGTGTTGTTAGAACACGACCAGTTTTTGTGATATCCAAGTTAGTAGACGCTGAAACAACAAATCACCTTGTATTGACAAAGATATATGACTTCACTTCACGACTATTGCGTGTATAACTTGAATGACTCTTGTTCGACTTGTTGACTCGTTGCTTCAGCTGGCTATTTTTACACTTTCCGCTTATAATATCTATCTCAGTATAGAGCGAGACCGTAAAAGGGCAAGGGCCCACGAGGGCATGCATCGCGATAAGGTCGCGTACGCACCTGGGACATGTCGCGGCCTAAATGCAAATAATATCATAATGGACTGATAATGTAATGGTCCCATTCGAAGTTTAGATAAAGCGATACAACTCCCTATTTAAATATTAAATAAATATGCTGGATAAGAAGGGGTCTTCCTCACGGGTGTGAACAATATACAGGGTGAAATTTTAACCACTTTTCAAATTTTAATATAGCAATCTACGAGACAAAAAACAAATGACGTATTTTTTCTTTTGGTAGAGCCCAGTACAAAAATGACAAGATAAAGCACTTAGAAAATGTCCGCAAAAAATCTTAAAATTTTAATACGGCTGCCTAGCAAAACTTTTTTTACGCGATTCGCATCTTATTTATTTATTACGATACTATTCATAAGTTTTTGCTTTTCCCTTTATACCTTATCAGGCCTAAGACCGTAAAAATTGAAAACTATATTGCAAAAAATATTTTCGGGTGAAAGCTTGATTTACATTTTTTACTTCAATAATGGGCTCTAAATACGATACTGAACGCCTATAAAAATTTTGGAAAGTGGTTAAAATTTCATCCTGTATGAGCAGAGCTGATTTTAGGTCAAACTATATTGAAAAAACAAAATGACTTTCAAATGATATCGAATAGTTAAGTATTCCATCGAGTTTTGTTTGTTGATAAACAAAAGTATTAGTAAAAATGCTACAGTATCCAAATGTATTGTGTGGGTTTATCGAGATTTTTAGCTCTATAATATTATACTGACATAAAATTACTTAACAGGACACACACGATAATGACAGTATCTGTGATCCCTCCAATTCGAATTAAAGTATCTGAAGTGTACATTCCTAAAGAATGCAAGTTATATAACTTCTGCTGTGTAAAACAGGCCATACAAATATTAGAACAGCAGTATTCAGGTATGCAAACGCATGGCGATCTAAAAATGAAGCGTCGTACGTAGTGCACAAATTTTATGGCGGTTGGTAAGCTGTAGGATGCAAATAGCCTAAAGGATAAGAGACAAGAGTTCGACTATTGAAGACATGACAACGACGATGTTGCAGAAGTGCCATATTTTGCTATTTACGAGTATTAAATATGTTTGTCCATACGAGGGTCAAAGGACTTATCATCTGGTTAGTTTATTACGGTATTATTCAGTCAGGTGTCAGCTTTGGCGACGGTCGGCATAACAATACTTATCAACGCATGAACGGTCATAATAAATTATATTATAAAATAATGAGGTTTAAAACCGTTTCAGTGAAATTTATAATTCGCTAAACCTGAAATATTTAAGTAAAGCAAATGTATAAAAAGCAACTATGTTCAATTTCCACGAAGCTTAAGCTTGACGGGATCATAAAGGTCTTTGAAAAAGCATTAAGGCTGTATAACAAGCACATGTTAACTCGCGTCTCGTACGCCCTACTTCCCTAAGACAAGACAATGCTAGTTAGAGGCATTTCTCAATGTTACTCCCATAGCGTGACACGGTGCCCTCGCACGCTGCCTATAAAGGGCTCCCAAAGGTCAAGATCAACAGATATAATATTATGGACAATATGGACCTGAAGCCCAATTAATAAGCAAGTTGGTAAAGTATGTTGTAGAAAAAATAATGCTAAAAACTTTAAATTTCGAAATTAAATAACTTAAAATTTTTCAAGTTTATATACTGAACTTAAAAAGGGTTTATAGCCATAAATTAGGTTAAGGGGAAATATGTAACATTAAAGGAAACTGGACCTACTGTCAATTGATGAAATAAAACTATGAAGATTCGGAAAGCTACTATGGACATAATTGTTCTTATAACTGTTAAAGTGCTTGTTTTGTAAATAATAGAAAAAACGTTGATACAGCAATCATTTAGAGGCCTTACTCCGTAACACAATGTCCGTATATTCGAATCGATCTGTCCCTATCACACATACCGATGTTTAAAAGTATCTGAAAGAGACAGATTTATCCGTAAATCCGAGTTTCGTGTTGCAGAGTAAGGCATCAGATCCGAAATAATATAGTGTAAACAGGTTTTCCATTTGGGACCATTTGGGATACGAACCCGGGACCTAGGAGCTGGCGACATCTTAAAAGTGTTCAGTATTACCAACGTTCTTTATACGACAAAAATTAATAGAATGACGCCCATAAGTTAGTAGAGAAAGATACGCCCTTAATATAAAACAGGAAACTAAAGATCATAACAAAGATCTTTTCTCTTCCTTTTTTGTTACATAGACAACAACACTAGAGCATGTCAAGGTTATAGCGTCGTATAATAGCCTAAAAAGGGCTCCGATTGTTTGGGTCAAGATCAACAGTGATAAGACTTATGGGACATCTGCGGTGGGACGACCGAATGTAAATACGGGCCCGCCCAAACTTCATTGGGGCTGAGCTGATGTTATGTCAGAACGTATAGTAAATATATGTATAGTTTCAATATTCAATTGGATTATTATCAAAAACTAAACAGAGCTTGCATTAGATAACAAATATATCTAACTAGCGCTCTGCCCGCGACTTCGTTCTCATGGAATTCAGTTTAATCGTCCCCGATTTAATATCGCTTTCGGTTATATCGAGCTCTCGGTAATATCGCGTTCGATTTAATCGAATTGCTATCTGTATAAACCTGCTAGCGCCCTTAGTTCAGCCCTGTTACAAATTATATTATTAACTAGCTGTTCCCCGCGACTTCGTCCGCGTCAATTTCCGTTATGTTCGCGATTATTTTAGCAACATTTTTCACTCATGCTTCGCTCCTATTAGTCGCAGCGTGATGTTATATAGCCTAAAACCTTCCTCGATTAATGGACTCTCCGACACAAAAATATTTGAGATTAGCGCGTTCAAACAAACAAACAAACAAACAAATAAACAAACTCTTCAGCTTTATAATATTAGTATAGATGTCTCCGACTCATAAACTCTAAACTTTCAACAGAGCTTAGACCACTATAATCCGGCACTGTCGCTCAAAAGCATAATTTGATTAGTATGTAACTACAAAAATGTGCGTCCATATTATGAATAGCTCTTATATGAGTATATTTTTTACATACCTAGTGGCTATGCCATTCTTGCTGGTAGTTCAATATTTTTTGAAAGCTTAATGTTTTGTCATTTTGTTGCTATAGTCTCAATTTCAAAAGAGGCAAATCGGAATTTCGGCTGTTTGACTCAAGGACAACAGCTTTTTATCTGCGGTGTAAACATGATCGTTGCCTCAAGGATGCGTGTTTAAAATAATTTAAAAAAGTCCGATTCCACGGCTTAAATTTTCTTCAAGTTCCATAGACTAACGAATAATTGAACAAAACAGCGGTGCTTTATTACTTCATTGAACGTTTTATAAATATCTTAAGTTTTCTTGAAAGAAGTTTGTTAATCCAAATAAAGATTGACACAATTTATTGAGTCAACACACTAGTGACAGTCTATCATCACCGTTCTCGTAAAGATATTTTATTCGTTTCTTATTATATCAAAAAAATATATGGAAATGTTTACTATCGTGCACGCTAATCAGTGGTACTATTTAAATTAATTACTACACTATTGGTACTATTTAAATTAATACATACAATAGAAATGAAAGTGAATATTTATATATCATTAAGGATTAATGGCAGCATATAATATTTTACTAGAGTTTTGTATAAAGTTGTATAAAGTTTTGAAATATATTTTAATAGATATCTATTATTCACCATTAAAGAAGCCTAACAATAATAAAATCAATGTAGAAAGCGAACCCGCAAAACGTTTTCCTTCAACAGTTAGCCAAATTGACAATATGACAATTCCACATTGGTAAAATTAGGTAGAGCTAATAAACATATATTTTAATCAACACATAATACACCCGAAACGTCACGATCACTCCAAGTGTTTACTAAATCTGATCGTCTAGGATTGTATTTATAGAAGAAAAGGGTCGGATAATATTAATAGAAAGTGCTTTAACTATCAACTTTCTCATAAAAATATGAAACATGATGACTATTAACTCCTTTGAACTCGGATGTGGTTGCCAAAATATGACAATTGACGTATGATCCCAAGACAAAAGAATAATAGCCACATTAACCCTGACATTCAGTAAATTCTCACAGGCATAATTTACCTTTTACTATTTAAAGCCATCATCATCTTAGCATTGTCTCTCTAACAAGTGAAGACACGACTACACGAGTGAAACTCGCAGTATACCTTTATTGTTTTTGATAGGCAATAAAATAATATGACAGCCTTTGATTAATATTATCAAAGATGTCAGCATAATTTATAGTACAGCTTTTACATGAATCGAAGACACAAGATCGAATTGGCCTAATCATTTTGTCATTTACGACGAGTATTCGTGCAGTACAATGCATGTCGTTGAGGAACCAATCAAATGTCACTTGGGGACGATTGGCTTAGTACGAGTATATTGGTTCAAGTTCTGGGCTAAAACCCCAGCGGTCGCGAATTCGAATAGCGTGATTGTATTTTTAATGGGTCTCACTCATATACGAGACTGTATCAATGTATGTATGTATGGAATCATTTAAATAATTTAAACAGTCATGCTGGTTAATCCCTCGATCGTGAGTTATTCCAGACACAATTGAAATCAATTGTTATCGCGGCACGCGCGTGCCTCCTGGGGGTTGAGGGACTAAATTACTTTTGGATGGATACTAGCTAAGTATATTTCTGCTGTCCTTATTCATTGATGTTCATAATGAAGTAAAAAATTAATCGTAACAAAATAGCCAATAGGTGTAAGTTCCTCATGTTTCCGGAGACTTATTATCCAAATATTCGTCTAAAAGAAATGGTAATTAAAAACACGAACATATACTACACTTGCGTTCAGTGTTAATTGCAAGGTTTCGAGAATAGGTAAACATGTTATAAATGAACCTTGACATATTAGTTTCGTGGTGCGTGGGAGTGGTTTTTATTTATACTCCAACCAAATGTACGGGACCGCGGTTGTTTAAAAATAATTTATTGTGACGGTGTCACTACGTGCATTTACTATTTTAGTTTGGCGTTTACGATTATTTATGTACAAGATACTTTTGTAAACGGTGATGTCGAAATCGGCCCACTTAAAGTGCTCAAGTTCTAACTCGTAGGGCGGTATTTAAAAAGTTTAGAAATGAGAATAGTTTTTATTGTATAATTTACAGTAGCTGTATCGTAAGCATAAAACTTAATAGCCGCAATTGCATTTATGTAACGTGTAGATTGTGGTTAGATATTAACCGTTGAGACGCCCAAGAATTTTAAATTCGAAATTGTCTTTTTAGTAAACAAAACACTATCAAATGCGAATAATCGGAAACGCGGATGACATTACACAGGCCGGCTCGGCGCTTGCGCTTACGTAAGCGGCACCTGAGTGGAACCTGTTCGATGCGCGCAGCCAGTTCCGCTGCGAGCAAGGTCCTGGCATAGACACTGCGAACGTTACCCCCCGCTGGGGTATTTATTTTTATATCAAGATGCAGTTAAAACCGCTCGTCTAGTCGACAATATGGAGAATTAATAAATGTAGGATCACATAGATGCTGTGCGTTAAGTCCGATAGCCAAAAAGCACATTCCAAAATACAAATGTGGTAGTGACTGACAAGAAAGTTAAATTAGATTTAAACAAAGAAGAGTTTAATTGTTTAGTAACACAATACGGTACGTCAAGAAAATTTATTTCTACTCCAACCGATGACCTACTTACACGTCGAGCTATTTTTTTTTTATTATCAACAGTATTTTTTCAACCACCACATGATCAAAAGTCAAAACAAAACGAAATCCAATCCGAATTTATGTCAATGTCGCACAAAAGCCGACTTCAATGTAAAAGCGACCACACACAAAGTAGATAATGATATTAATTTATTTCATATTATTAACTAGGTCTTGATTAATATGAGACATGGCAATCTAAGTTACTCCAATTATGTAAATTACTTAAGTGAAATGTCTTAATAAATGTTGCTGTAGAGTTTATATTGTTATAATGGATATTAAATTTTGTAAGTAGAGCTTAGAGAATTGGCAAATTACTTATTAACTTTTGTAAATGTTAAACTATCCTTTACTTTAACGATTTTTTTTCACAACAATAATAGGCTGGTTTTCTAAATTGCATCGATATTACAGGCATTAATTTAGGTAAGAAGTACTCCAAATTACATAAATAGTGTGGGAATTAAGAGATTCATTAGATCTAAAATACAAAAGCTAGTGTGTTTTTACATTCCGATCATGAATCACGAATGCATTATGATCTGACGCTGATTTAAAAGACACGCCGATAAAAGCGGTTCTCCACAAAACAACCTAATGCGAATCAACAAACAAAAGCTCGAACAAAAAGGGTGAAAATTTACAACTGAGCATTGTTTATGTTTATTGGATAAGAAATGCATCGTAAAAATAAACTGCAAGCTCCGCATAGTGACGGCGATGCCATTCAATTATTTGTCTAAGGAAGATCATAGGTAAATCTATGATTTGACTAGGAAATGTTTCGATTTATTTGTTCTAACTCGACTTATAAATATGGTTATAATTGAAATAATTAGAACTAGAGTGAAATACTCTGCAGTCTACACATTGTATTGTTAACAATATCATTATTTCGTTTACATAATCCTTTTTTGGTTTTAAAACTTTACTTTGGTATGTACATAAACTGTATTATTACATTGTGAAATCTATAATATACTAGAAAATGTCCGTGACTTCGTATGCGTGGATACCTATGTTTTACAGGAACCGCAAATTTTTCGGGACAAATAGTTGCCTATGTGCTATGCCAACCTATAGGTATATCTATCTCGCTGCCAGATCTGTTAAGTCATTCCGAGGCGAACGGTAACGAAACATCTATCCAAAATTTCGCATTTATTATATAAGTAAGATTGCTATTAAGTACGAGCAGGTTGGTAGGTACCTACTTGTTTGGCGCAAAGAACAGAAACTACAAGTAAGGTTTTTCCCCCAAATGGGTCAATATCGAGATAGAAACTGTCGTGCAATATTCGCGCAAGGAAACATATAAATAGGCAACTTCAGACCAAGTTAGGGGTTGCTTGGCACGTGCGGGTGCGATGCGGTCACTCGACAGTCACGCGACGGGCACGGGACGGGCACGCGATGACCACGCACCCTGTGATCGAAATCAATGGCTTCGTCTAATAAAATTGGTATAAGTAGGTATAGGCTCTGGTATACTGCTATAGCACCCATAAGACGATGGAATTTACGTGTGTGCTTGCCTGACGCTCACGCGAGTTGACGCAAACACGCACGCCTATGATTGACTTGTTGTGGTTTTAGGCAGAGTAATGAAAAACTTTGTCAATAAAACTGGGTTTTTTAGAGTGTATTATACTAAAAAAATATTAGCGGTGCGCTGCAATCACTTTGATTCGTGTTTTATTTTTCTGGTATATGTTTAAATTGATATACTACATAGAGTTGCTATATCTTTTATCGACTCTAGGTACCATAGAGCTTTTGTGATTGATTTTGATCGAGTGATTATTATACTTATGCAACCAAGTCAACTTGCTTAATAGAAAATTATTTAAATGAATGGAATTTAAATTCTTTTATTATTATATACTTACTCGTATACATTAAAAATAACGTCAAAATGTAAAATGTCAATAAATGTGTCTTTTTTTTCTATTTTGTATTAAACATTTGCATATTAATGTAGAGGCTTAATATAACATAAATATATTTCACATAAAATACTAATTAAATCTATCAGGTGGTGTTGATGTCGATTTTTTACACACAGTTTCAGGAAAGTATGATTCTCATATACAATAAATTATAAATTGATATGCTGGGTACATACAATTTTACGCGTTATAATACATAACATACAATTTTAAATAGGGTGTAATATAGTCTAAAGCCTTCCTCGATAAATGGACTATCCAACACAAAAAGATTTTTTTAAATCGGACCAGTACTTCCTGAAATAAGCGCGTTCAAAAAACAAACAAACAAACTCTTCAGCTTTATAATATTAGTACAGATTTTGAAATCTTTAACCAATTCTATCAACCTAAGTAGCGTGTAAATGGAGAGGCCTATGTCCAGTTGTGGACTGCGATAGGCTGTTGATGATGATGATCCAATTTTATTTAAATATAATATAGGTTCTGTTAATTTCACATAATTTTTTGTAAGGCAGTATTGACGGTTACCTACAATTAATAGTAATTCCTGTTATGCAAGGAAACAAGTTACTAATTATCGCTTAAAATTCTTATCAAAATTAAATCTTGAACAATTATACATTTAAATTCAAAACGAATGCAAGGTTTACAAACATTGCTTTGCGTTACTTTAGGTCAATAATAGGCAAATTTAACAATTTTCATAATCACTACAATTTGTTTACTGTGCTCATCTGACCGCGTCGAGGATTAAATCTATTTACCTACTAATTGCTGTTCCGACATTCACGTTTGCACAATTATGTGATGGATGTGCATGCGAAACTTGGTAACATTCGAAGTTAGGTAGAAACATTCAAAAACGCCCCAAGGTTAATCAGAGATATCTATAATAGTAGGTTTTACGGTAAATAAGGCCTTACCCACGATCCAGTGGAGCCCCAGCGTTTGAGCCTTTTGCCGAAAATGTTTTGGCACTGCGACAGACACGAGACCGATGCGGCTGGCTGTATTTTACCAACGAAACTGTCCCCTCTGTCCAATGTCATCGTACACATTCACAGGTACCACTTATTGTTTAATAAAATGTTTGTGGAGTACACTAGTTAAACACCGATGCACGTTTTCACGTTAAGGATAAAATCGTTCCGTCTCTCGCGCGACGTCTGCTCGGTGCGGCGTCCGCGTTGCGAATGGCGGTGCGAGGCGGGCGATTTTTCTCGTTCGGGAAACTCGCCGCCCGCCCTCGCGCCGCCTTTGCCCAATTGAGCGCTATTTTTCACACTTTTAAGTGGAATCGTATTAGTGTCGCTAGTGTATGTAATGTTGTTCTAATGTCAACGGCTCGTTTTGAGATTTCGAGGTAATGTCGGATGTTCAATATGGGGATTTCTAGAGTTTTTTTAATGAATATTTCACCTATTTAGGTACCTGATATTAAATATGTTTGAGCACATTTAGTTTGAGTTTCTCAATTAAAACAATATCGACAATTTCAATCTAACACTTTGAATCTGTTCTTTTGTTTCAGTTTAAAAAAAAAAACTTCACTCGTTTTATTTTAAATGCGTTTATACTTAAAATAAAACCATAGAGGTAGCTGGTAATATTTAAAACCAAAATGTTATCCAAATCGTTGACACATTTCCGAGATACACAAAATTAATATACAGACTAGAGTTGCTTTGTTAAGATAATATCTACCTATTCAAGTATTCAAGTAGCCGATGAAAATTGTATTTGCAACTGGCAACTCCTAAGTATTAATTTCATTTCCAGTCGGCCACATGCATGGAAGTTAATGGACACAGAAGTGGTTTCGAAAGAACCGCGTAAGATGTTTCCGCTGTAGTGCAATACTGTTAGAAGTTACCTAACGCGGTACAGCCTTACTGTACATTAGTTACTATGTTTCTTTGAGAGCCTTTGCAAGCAATCTCATGACCTTTCAACGAATATGGCCATACAAATACATGGACAATACCTATGTTATACACTAGTTGCTTTTGAGAAACACGTGTATAGTACGGAAGGATTTCTCTATGGTTCAGCAATTTAAACTGACGAGCCCATTTTAACGGTAAAACGATATAATATGTTCAATTGATTTTCTTTGTTGTTCCCGATATGAAATATTATTCATTTATAAGGATTACACATAAAACAATACAAAAGGAAGACTTAGCGCCAAAAGCCTAAGCAGAAAAGAAACAGCTGGGAAAGAAAAAACATCCATATAAAAATTACGCAAAGTAAGACTACAGCAGACATACCTACATAAGTAGGTACCTACACAGCTTAGGTTTCAATGAAAATAAACAAATACATAAACGTAAATAAATAGATATTTTTAATATGATATCTAAACAGAATTCATACCAGCGAGATGCACGAGAGCAAGAAAAGGAAATTAGTCCTTACCAAAAATCTTAAAAAAAATTGTACTTAATTTCCAGAGACTTCAATTTCTCATGGTTAAACTTAACAGACTAAACGATACATATCATTATGTTTCAAAGAATATTATTACATACCTACTAAGCTGCCGCATAATGTTACGTAATTAATTATGCCTGAGCTAAAACTGGGTTACCTGGGATTTACGTGGGGTTGCTCGGCTTCCCCTTCAACGAACGAGTCAACTATTGACAACCTCTAATTACTTAATGGCGCCAACAGTTTGTTGCCAGCCTAGCGTTTATGAATAAACAATTGAATACCATTATCCATCGAGTTAAGGAAGCAGATATTTTGCATACAAACGACGGACAAGAGCAACTTATGATGGAAGGAAAGAGGCTCTAAAAATCAATCGATACTACAGACACATTATGTGCTTATTAGATTTGACTTAAATTTTTATTCGATTGTATTTATGCCCTACATAATATGACTAATTATTTCGCTAATGTTGGTAATTTTTAGTTAAGATGCGATTTGGGGAAGTAGGATTTTATGATCAGCGTGACTTTTGGTCCAAAAAAAAAACGGACAGTTGTGAGTCAGCCTCGCTCGCCAAGGGTTCCGTACAAATTTGTAAGTGAGTGCAAATAGTTTAAGAATCGAGTCGCGCAGTTTATTCTTGTTTTTCCCGATTGTTTCAAATCTAAACTATTTTTCACAATAACTTAAAAGTTTAATCTTTATCAAGTTGTAATACTCACTTGAGTATTTGGTTTTAATTTCAACTTGATACCTATTAGTCCCTATTGCGGTACGGAACTCTGAAAAAGAGTAGTAGAGTTACGAACCTTAATAGGAAGTAAGGAGTAAAGTTCAAACCGTTGTACAACATGTTTACAGTTAAATTTAACTTTGTAACTACAATGTTGATCGTTATCTAATGAACGATCTTCCATACGCATACATTGTCAATAAAAGTTGAGCGTAAATTGCTTCTAGTTTATTCGTCCAAGCTTCTATGTGATTACTTCAGTTTATGACAAAATTTACGGCGACTTCATCGATTTCTTTGATTCACATATTAATAATACAACTTTATATGCTACTAGCTGTTGCACGCGACTTCGTCCGCGTCTTTTTCTGTTATTATGATCGCGATTAATTTGCAACATTTTTCACTGCTGCTTTGCTCCTATTGGTCTCAGCGTGATGTTATATAGCCTAAAGCCTTCCTCGATAAATGGACTATCCAACACAAAATTTTTCAATTCGGACCATTACTTCCTGAGATAAGCGCGTTTAAACAAACAAACAAACTCTTCAGCTTAATAATATTAGTTTAGATGAACATACAATTTCTTAAATACAAATTTTCGTCTGTCTTAGGTAGGACTTGAACCCACAACCTTACCTAACAGGGTGACTGCTCTAACCAATTGGGCTACCAAGGCTCATAATAAAGCGGACGTTTATTATAACATATTTATTTTATTTTATTCGGAACACCAACATTACTAAAACATTTCATGAGAACAAATTTTCTTATAAACTTAGCCATTTAAAGGTACTCGCACATACATAGAACATAATAATAAAGAAAGAAATTACATAGGTATACTTTATGTATGACCACGTATAATTTTTACCAGATGGACAAATTTCAAGGTTCTTGTTTTTGCCAGGACTCAAAATTATATAAAAAAACAAACCCAAAGAGTAGACGAGTTCCTTACTCTGACCTTAAAAAAATGTAAAACTAAAACTCTTTTCCACAAAATAGAACCGACGATAAATGTTAAATAAGTTAACAATTTTGGGTCGGCGCCGAACAAAAATCACAGATGATTATCATAGTCAAATTTGGTGTTTTATTTCACGCATTTCGTCGTTAATTTTGTTGTGAAAAGTTTTACTCCTACTTTGGTAATAGGTAGGTATAAGGAAGAATCTTTACTACTTGCAGCTATCTTGCTCCTTAATAAACACTAAGTTATAACTATGATAATAATGCAACAATAGTCAGCTTGTTAATATAGAGGTAGCCGCGCCCAGGAAGCTAGGGCGGCCATATTGACATCCGCCCTAAGCGGTTACCAGGCAGGCTCACATTCAAGGTCGCCGGAACATCGCCATGATTTGATGGCTCTTTGTTGTAGCTAGTACACTTTGATGATAGCACTGTGCTTTTTATTAGCAATAAGCTTACGTTTGACCTTAGTTATACCTGTCTGAAATTAGGTTGTTTGAATCCTAACTTTTGTATCGTATAATGAAATAAATAAATAATAAATGGAGAAATTATCAGGCCGGAGACGATATAGAAGAATGTATTTTTTTTCTACATTCGAAGCGAACCCAGCTCCGAGGGCTGGCGATATCTTGAAAACAGATACATGTGCCACTCTATCATGGAGGTCGTCAACAGTACAATGCCTGTGTTTACGTATGTACGAGTTTAAAAAAAACACACGTGGTATACAAATAGACAAACTTCAGTTCACAAAACTACAAAGTTTGAACACAGCAAAAACCATTTTATCTCTCCATTATCGCTCCAAGCGATGTCATCTTATTAATTGTCCTAGCTCGCACCGGCTTATATATATTTTGAAAACATAATTATTTAAAAGAGGCTGCCTAGAACTAGGAGTGTAGTGGTTTGAGTTTCTAATCCAAAGTTGTCCCAAAGCAGTAGGTTAAAACTTAAAACATTGGACGGTTTAAAACTTTTGAAATAAAAATGATTTTAGCTCATTTCATCGAAATCCATTGATATTTTATTAAAATTATATATTGTAGCGCGACAACTAAGATTTGCATTGTCACGTCAGCAGTAAAATCATTTCTCGATTCCAAATTATTTATTTAGGTTTCGTTTCAAAATTACCTGCTATTATGGAGTGTTTTACATTTATTTGGGTTATGCGATGTAGGATAACGTTTGATGTGAGCATGTAATCACAATCAAAGCAATGTTTAAACGCTTCACCAATATCCCATGAAATTAAGGTAATTTACAGATGAAAAATTACGTTCATGGCGTGAATACATGTTGGCAGACATTGGGTCGCCCTCATTGTGAAATAAAGTGGATTAATATTATCAAAGCAGTTTTATGAGAAATATTAAAAATGTATCAAAAATTAATATATAATCTTGTTTTGAAGGTTTATTCAAAGTGCTACATGTAACGTTTTTAATAGTTATTATTTTAATTTACTACTGCCGAAATTGCTTTTAAAAACAACCTAACAAAATATCTTTATAGCTTACATTAGAAACTACAAATTCAAGAAACAAATTCTGTAGCATGTCACTGGCATAAATGAAAATACTTAAAGAAAAAAAGTTTTTGTCCTAATATAATATGCGCTATACAATTTATGGGATGAATGCGATTTTCCGACATTAACAAGCATTTTATTGTAACTATTTACGACTTTTACAAGTAAACTTCTAAGAAATTATCTTTTTGTGGTTAGGTGTTGATTTATTAACGTTTCAGATGTATTTACTTTTAAAACATATTACAATATGTTGGAAAAAATTTCGAGTATTAAAAATACATGTTTACGGTTTATTAATATGGATTTAAATGTCACTAAACTAATCCAGCATCAAAGACATTTGTAACCTAGTTACAGTGTTTTGTACCCCATTAAAATACAAAGAAAGTAGAGTAAAGCGAATTTTTCATAGTGAGAGTTTTTATCAAACGTTGATTTGAAATAAAAAAACTGAACATACAATCAGTGCCAGGAAAATATCCTTACCAAATGAGCACCCGCAGAACTCTTGGGTGCTCATTGAACTTAGTAGCATTCAGACTCGAAAAGTTGGATTTCATTATGGTAGGCACTACTATGCATAACCCTTGACAATAACAGTTGCTGATATTAAATCGTGGTCAGTTTGAAGTTTCTTTTTTATCAATGTTATCAAAATAATAAATACGTTTACATAAAATCTTGTAACAGCTTAAAAAACAGCTCTATTAATTACCAGAAGCAGCAACTAATTAACACGATCAGATAGAACGGAGCCTTTCTATCCGCAGCGGGGCGAGGTCCTTTACGAAACCGTGGAATCCTAACGTTTCATTGAATGTATGGTACCAAAACTACCAAACGAAAAAACTTGATATTTCCGCAGTGAATTCCTATTCCGTACAGTACTTACGAGAAACGCTAATGAGTATTTATCTTTTACCTTCCGTGTGCTTTATGAATGTGTCCAAACATTCAACTTTTTTTTTCTTGTGCAGAAGGAATCCCAAAAAATTCAAACAAGACTACGCAATTCACATAAGTAGGCATGTGTGTATACTAATGCAAAACTGAGGCATTTACGTACGAAAAAAGGTCGATTTCAGAAAGAATATATTCACATTCCTATGATAAACACCAAACCAAAGATGTTTGTAAAACAAATTGCTAAAATTGTATTTTATTAAATAGCTGCCTATCCCGGCTTTGTACGGGTTCCAATTAATATAATGTTCAACTAAATGGTCGGTTTATGATCATGTGCACACTTTTTATGTACCTATATAGTATATATTTAATAAAACAGTTTTTTCCCTATGTATGATTTTTTTTTATGCAAACCTTCTCCTGACAATGACAATAAAGAATTATCCATTTGGTTTAGTCAATTGGAAGGTTTGCGCGTATTTATATAGATTATCAGTAAAACTATTGTACGGTCTCTGGATTATAAGGAAAAATGCTACTTTTAAGTCAGTGTTGTAAGCAAAAGCACAATTTACAAGTTAGCCGTTCTCGCTATATCCGAAACTATCTCCGGTGAGCTTTCTGAAGACCTTGTAGCTTCCTGCACAACACTGCGATCTAGGTCATAGCTACACTTATATAGAGTAAGCATTACTTTTAGTGTTGATAAAAACAAGGTCAACTGTTACTGCTATAAAGAAATTCAGGGATAATTTGCGTAGAATGAGGGTCAAGTCCATACCTAAGTAACCAAGGTCTTTAGGAAAATAATATTTGATAATAAACATGACTGTACCAGCTATTGGTCGAAGGACTACCCTATGAGAGGTAAAGGAGGTCACATAATAATGTACAGGCAATTTGAATTCCTCAGATTCTTCGTTAATGATGCTAAATTATATAAAAACATAAATTTGAGAACTAATTTAATTATTTACTTTGCTTACTTATTTCCGTAATATACATTTATTTTACATATTTCTTCAAGTATAGTTTGCTGTCAGAATGTTCTTAGTGGTAGGTATATTACGGGCGTCTAAAGTGACTTTTTTAAATCATCTCTATGCGACAGAAGGCGGAACCAACGCGTTGCAACGCCTTAGCGTGCCTTCCAAAGCACGAACACTCCCACGGGCCACGATCGGTGGGTCGGAAGCAGAACGAAGCCAATTAAGAAAATCTCTTTCCTAAATTGACCCTATTGGTAATCGAACTCGGGACCAATGCGTAGTAGGCGGACCACCGCACCAATACAGCATGTGGGTAGTTAGTATAGGTTACATTGATAACTTGGATGTATACGTTAATTATTAAGTTTGTCTGATGTCCAATAAAGTTTCACTGCGCTTATTTCTAATAAAAGTAAGCTAGCCTTTAGGATGCCATCAAGTGGCTTAGCGTTCGAACACACCCCATCATACGCATGATTCATGTTTGGGATCGATTCCCGCTATCTGAAATCGTACCACTAATATGTCGTGTGATACGTCATGGATGTTGATTAGCGGTTGTTGTGCTAGGAAAACTTTCCTATAGATTAGTTGCCGAAAACCACATGATTGATATTGCCTCTCTGTAATAATGTTTGCAACAAAAACAATTGAATGACATTTATTCTTTCAGCACAGTGCAGTGTTATTAAAAGAGGTCACCTTTGTGATTGAGTGACTTGGACATCAGTTTACAAAGAATCGTCAGCTCTGAGGTTCCAGGTTCATTTACGGATAAGGGATATATTTTCTAGGGTCACGATTTGTGGTACCTACTTTCGTTATTTCTGATTTTCCCAAAAACAAGTGTTATCGAAGCCACTTCTTTTGAATCAAATCTATGTTAATGATGTTGTCATAGACGTTTTATGCTCAGAAAAAAAAGAATTGACTTAAATAAAGTAAAGTATTAAAATGCCCAACTATATTTAGGATTAGAATCAATAACTACCTTTATACTGAATGAAATTAAAGTCAAATTTGCCAAACTATCGCAATCCACTAATAATTTGCCAATACTGCCACAAATAATGTTGTAAATGATATAGTTTGAGTTAGTTTGATTACCACAGTAAACACTGGAACATCCCATCATTTCGACACGTGTTCTCCGGGAAACACACAAACAATCACAACCGCATCAAACCGGTAACGGCCTTGCGCTTGCGCAATGTCTACCAGCGCAATGCAAGGTGTATCAATTAAGTAGCTCTAGTTCAGAAATCTGATAAGGACTAATTAAATTTTAACTCAACAGTTAACACTGTACCTGTTTCAACAATTAATGCAACTTTGTAACCGATCTTGTATCTTGTACTTGAATTTCGTTACAATGAAAGGTAAATAAACAAGTGAATTTTATTGATACGAGTAATGTTCCTTTAGTAAAATAAAAATTTTGTGGAAAGTAGCGGCCTATAAATATAGGCCTCAATTCTGGAGGCTTTTTAAGGAGATAATTATCTCACTGCAGGGAAAAAACCTTCAAGAATTCAAGTTACCATTCGAATGATGAGTAGAGGCATAATCACCACTGTTGCCAAATGTGAGTTGGTGATCACAAACCCGAGTAATGTTCTAAAATTCGAAATTTATGCTGTCCGACCAGGAAATAGAACGCGGGACCCCAAGATTTTGGCCCGGTGTTCAAAGCACTAGACCGAAAGAGCGGATTTAGTGGAAAACAGATATTATTTAGTGAAAACCGAAACTAGGAGTTAAAACTCTTATTACTCCCGCAATTAACGTTAGATAGGCGCTTACCTTCAGATTCTTTCATGAAATCAAGAACAATTCAATTTTATACTTTAATACGTCGATAGTAATGTTCGAAATTGATTTTTAGTGTATTGGGTGTAGGCCCGAACCTAGCCTGGTCTAGGTCGCGGCCCACACCTTGTTAAATAGCTGATTAATCTATTATGCATTCAATCTATTCAACTTCAGAACATCCAGGAATTGTAACCTACGCTGTCTCAATTCACACAAAAAAATGAATAAGGCTATTTACAATATAAATTTATATAATAGTTATTGAATAGATAACTCGTTATCAAAATCGCATCTCTGCTTTGCAAACAATTGCAATGCTAATGAGTATCGTTTTCAGTATAATTAAAAGGTATAAAATGCGGAAGCTACTTCAATGGAATTAAGTTTCATTGAAATAATAAATCAGTGGTTACTCGTTCGTAACGAATGTTATCTATTTATGTACTTATTTAGTTAGTAATATTTCGATAAATCTACATTTTCAGTTTGCGGTCTAAGCAAAAGACCGCAAGTTGAATTAAAGCTAATTTTGCTACATTTTAATCGGCCTCAGAATCGATGAATATTTAAATTCTACTTGTAACCTAATTATTTTAAATTTTTTTCGTTAATCGTTTTTGAAACATTATTTGTATTTTAGGGCAGGCCAGGCTATGCATTTAGAAAGTATATCTTCCGAACTGTCTCAACCGTATCTTATTTGGGAATGTAACACTAAGTTCACCACTAGGATTGTCGAAATATGAGTTAATTTGGTTTCGACATTTGAAAACGTCCTTCAACTTACATAAATTTAAGATTAGACGTTCGATTTATACGTGTATCTTAAAAGGAAACACAAGGGCCGTTTTTCCATACAAACGTAGTCCCCTATTTCCTCCCTGGATAATGCCAGTAGAGCAATAATTTTTACTACAAAAATCTATGGCCACTATTAGCATGTATCTATGTCTTCCTTTTTTTCATAAATTAAATAATAAAGAGATATGAGCCTCCAAAAATCTAAAAAATTCGCCAGATTTTCCGCTGAACAAATTTGGCTAAATTTTAGAAAAAAAGCAAAATTTACGAACACGGCCAAAGCCTTTCTTTAATGAAAAAAGTATTTAAATCAGTCTAGTTTTGGAAAAGGAATCGGGGGACTACGAAACGTTGATTTTATGAGATTTTAGTAGGTATTTTTGGTCCAAAATGCAGTTGTCTCTATCACGCTTTGCGGGGGAGGCGTTGGGGACTGCGCGACAGCAATAGATTTTACAAATACCTATTTTTCAATTCTCTCGACCGTAGTGTTTCCTCTTAATCTTAAATGACATTATAAATAGAGGACCGGTATCTTCTGTCAAACAGTGGCCCGCGTTACGATGTAGTAAATCTGCGACCAAACATCACTGCGGGCATAAATACACACGACGGAAATATCTACGACATAACTGTCCTTTGTTTTGTTTCAAATGTGATTAATAAGTTGGACTCTTATCGAATTTAGTAGTTTTGCTTAATTTTGTTTAAATAGCTAAGTGGCTCATTATGTAATTTACATAATTTATTTTCTTAAATAATGTTTTTTTTAATACTGTTTCGCGGATATGGTAGAACAACCGTGACTTGGTGATTAATTTTATTTTTTTATTTTATTATCTAAAAATAAATAAACATATAAAGTTTTAAACACATTTTGAGTCTGTTCTAAACAAATAATCAATAATGATAAAACCCTCCTTTGTTTTCATAAGGGTGGAATATTCTTTTCATATTCATATAATGTTCACTTTGTGTGCCAAACAAACAAAGTGTTAAAGTTATTCGTGCTATTCCTGTACCAAACAGAGATCCCCCTCTATTTTATGACGGCAGGCCAGGATATATCACACTAGGAAATAAAAGCTTTTCATAAAGTTTGTATATGAAATAGCAAGGCCTAAGCAAGGCTCTAAAGATGGATTTGTCTATAATCACCCATTTTTAATTAAAAACACCTAAGGCAGGCGGATTGGCGATCGTATTATGAGCGATGGTGAAGAAAGACGCCGCTGCCCGTCTTCTTCTGACGTAATTATTTAGTTGTGTCTTACGACACCTATCGGGTGAGATGCGGTGGTGCTATTCTATATTGACGAGTAGTTTCAAGAGTCTCCATCTATTTATGATATCTATATCTATATATTATATAAAAATGAATTCCCTTGGTCACGACATCACGCGTGAACGGCTGGACCGATTTCACTATTTTTTTTTTGTTTTGTTTGTCATTGACAGGAGAAGGTTCTTATAAAAAATAAGGAAATTGCGCGAAAAATTAGAAAATTTAAGAAAACTTAATCACCATACTAAATTATTTGTAATGTAATCCTATCTGTTTTGACAATTTTAACTTTTTTTATGTATGGCGTTTGACATAACATTGATAGAATGAGTGCTGCAAATATCGTCAAATAGGGGGTAAAAAAAACTGAAGCTTGCACATGGCCAGTAATGTCTGTCGCCTGTTCCCGTGTCGGAATACAAACAAAACTATTTATATAGGTATACGCCAGAAAAAAAAAACAAAGAATATTGTTTATCATAAAGCCTAATAATTATAAGCAATTGTTTTTTTTTATATTATACCATTTCGTAATCAATAAGTAGTTAAGACAGGAAAACGTCTGTCGGGTCCACTAGTTTTAAATAAGAAACAGACAATACAAAGTAAAGAGACAAAACCACATGTAAGTAAATTTATTACAGTTTAGTGTTTTCATGAATTAATTCTCCTACCGTATACATTTTGGGAAAACAAAAGCTTTTGTTTCGCATTATGACAAGTATTTCGGTTTCAACGTTAAATTTGATTCTTGACTACAGAAAGATAATTCGTCATGGAGGTATGTTAATTATAGAGACAAAGCAGAATTAAGTGCACAACAGAAATGAACGTGTTATAACTCACATGAAGGCCACGAATCTAAAGGATGGGTAAATATCTTTTAGATAAACCTCAAATCAACATTTTAAAAGACAAATACATTAATTCTTTCGTCTTCTACAAAACAGTATATAAATGAGTAATGAAAAATTTTACAACGTTACAGCCAACTTATAATGAAAAATTATACTTTGAAACGGACATTTACCACGTTTCATCATTTTGACATGCTTACGGTACACTTCTAAGCAAAAGTTGATGATAAAATACTTCAATTAATCAACAAAAGTGAGACTGAACCAAGTAGGTACCCACCCACCCATCGCGTCACTGTTTTATAAGCCATTTCGCTAAAGCATCTGTTAAAGAAGTATTTAAGTAGCACAGCAATTCTTTTGCGAAATATTATATTATATTTCTTCCACCGCGTTTCATTTAACCTTTTAAAAACGAAATCTGTGACGCTAAATACGTTTACGCATATCTCGTAATTACGTCCGCAAGGACGTTCAATCAAGCCGTTGGCTTTTAAATCAGGTTCAGACGTTGTCTGACGTCGTGTTATTTAAAAATAGAATAATTCTATTTGTGAGCAAATGACGCCCTCAGGTAACGTGACTTCCCATCGTAAAGAGTTGACACTCAATGACTCTCGGACATGTAGTAAAGGTGTATTTTAGATTGCGTGATTGGGAACGCTCTGTTAAGTACAATTTGTTACAAGGTGATATCATGTTAAAAAAATTATACATACTGTAATGTGGATTGCTGAACACGAAGGGTTAGGACATACCTGTAAAAGAAAAACCAAAATTAGAAATATCAAGAAAGAAGTTGGAACTTATAAGCTTGAAGGGAGTTTTTTTTCTTTTAGGTGTGCTTAAAACGTTCCAATGCCTGTCAATAAAACTACATATATCTAGTAATAACGTTGCTCACATCTACCACTAAGATAAACCGCGTCGGTGGGCGGTATCCAATCACGTTGACATTTCAAGTATTCGCTCCCAAACGCATGTTCCCTCAGGACTTAAACCACATCCCAAAATAAACTATATACGTTCCTTCTTAAAGTCCCGATTTACTTGTACGAGATAGCTTAAATGTCAATCTTTCCTATTAAGTGTGAGCGGCACATGAATGTATAAATTGCTTTTTGATTGTAATCCTATCCTTTTACTCGGTTTAGGGAAATTTCTGTTGTTTACAAGTTGGTAAAGTTATTAATCTTCTACTCCAGATAATGTTTAATACCAAAGTACCTAATTGCCGTATTTATTTTATTATAATAAACATACAATCGCAAGGAATATTTATTAGCTTTACAGAAAGTGTTACGGCCCCAGTTTAAATGTCAGTGCAATGTAAACTGCAATAAAAAGTCATTCTGATAGGTCAATTCATTGAACAATAGGTGTTTTCAATTAAAACCAGGTAAATTTTAACAATGTTTAAAACTATTTGGCAACTCGTTTGCATTGAAGCATTGAAGCCATGGTTCTCATTGAACGCTAAGAGGGACGTTTGTATTTGGGTTCGAGTCCCGGTTTGACTCTGTCAGAGATCGTGAAAAGTGGTAAGCTGTCTGACGTGTATTTTTATTCATTTCCATCTGACCAACAACGATGTTTACGCACCTAAACGTTTCCAACTTTCGATCTAATTCAAGCTTTTGCGAACATTTCGACCAAATAGGTAGACTTATTCTTGAGATTTTGCAAAACTAAATCTGGGAGATTATTGAAGAATCTAAGTTTGTTTTCAAACATTCCAATTCGACGCCCTAACAGCCTATCACAACAGATAGCATTGTCCATAGCGGCCGTCATGGCACATGCGAAATACAGCGAAATCTTTCTACGTGTGACCATCGAAGTCGGCCGTGGTTGCGCCCCAGTTCTCTTAGCGACGAGACTTCTCGGTATGCCCCTTGATCCGATCTAACTACTCGTAACATGTGCAGGGTTGCTACTGTCCGATACGGTACGGTGCACACACACATGCACAAGGTTAGTATTTTTGTCGTCTGATTATCTTTTAAGTCTAATCTGGTGCGCGAGTATTCCAAGCCGCCGGTAAGCAGGCATCTCATGTAACTTTTTTACAACTTCCATCTTGCGCAGAAGCCAGACCCAACAGCTTAACGTGTCCTCCCATGCACGAACCTACTGGCCCCTTCCAAACCCAAGCCAATTTGGATAAAAATGGTTTCCTATACTGATTTGATACGGGAATCGGAACGAAGACCCTAGCGTTTAAGCTTACTTCCGCGGCCTGGTACCATCACCATACCATTAACCAGGTCGTCCAAATTGCAGGTATTAGTAAATAATGTCTAATCAGATTTCATTCTATTTGGTTCCATTATACATACTTCAGTTAAAACCGTACTTATAGAGAATACCGGTTCTGAAAAAAGGTTTGAAGTGGGGATTAACAAAGAACTAGAATTGCAATGTTTTAACATCAAAATTTATACATAACAAATCAAGGTTAAATACGAGTAAAATAGGTTCGTTTCATTTGACCATGGCAAGCTTATCTTTGAAAATTGTGGGTAATGATTTTTTTAAACTAAGCTCTTACACAGCAACTGTTAAACTACATATATCCAAATGAACAAAATTAAGAAAGTAGTAACTTATTAAACCACACTCAGGTATTTCGATAGTATACGTTTTAAAGGGTCTTCGCCTATATTTGCATACAAAATAATACAGTAAACATTCTGGATTTTCAGGTCTGGCAACCCTCAAGTGTAACATGAGCGTTGGAGCGAGTCGTATTATTTCTCATTTCCCCGCGAATGAATATAGGTTACGGCACAGACAATAAAACATTTGAGGACGAAACACTATTTATACAAGAGACTTCAATGTAAAAAACGCACATGTGCCCCGGAAACGGTTAATTAATTTACAGACGTTTAAAACTACATCGACATGCGCGATAAGCGATTTTGAAAGTAGAATTGTTTCAAGGAGTGGTAAAAATTATTTCTATTTCACATGATGTAAATCTATATAAATAAAAGAAAGTCGTGTTAGTTACACCACAGGACTTATAAGTAGATAACGGCTGGACCAATTTGAACGATTTTGGTTGAACAACGAAAAACGTTGAAAAGTTAAAAATTTAGATAATGTATAATCCTTTTAATTTTTTCCCAACCACGCCATATTTTATGACAATGACGTTTAAGACGTCAAAATCAACTATTCTGAGGCGATACGAAGTTCGCGGGGTCCGCTAGTTAGTTGATAAAACAAACATTTAACATGAAACTTATGTGAATTATTGTGCATATTTTAGTCACAGATTATGATGATGATATTAAACCAGACTTGATATCTTAATTCACTGGCTGTCTTAGAATTTGTCGTCCAGAGAAAAAAAAAACATAATAATTTACGGAAAATCGACAAGTAGGTACTTACTGCTAGAGTTTGATAAATACTCGTATTAGGCGAGACTATTTCTACTGCAGCAAATAACACTCTCTAAAATATGCTGTGCTTTAGGAACTTAGATAATTTATGAAGTATAAAATATATGCTCAATTTTAAGAGTGAAGGTGAAAAAAATAATTACCATGTTAATTATAGTGGATTAACGTGAACAGTAATGAGCAAATAATGAAAAGTTGGAAAGTCTATATTTGGGTCACAATAGAAAGACAAGACAAGTATCGGTGATTTATTATATTTAAGTGAGCGCAGCCGGTCAGAGCTGGTAAACAGACTGTTTTGAAACTTTTGACTGATGGCCCGACCTTTGTTCTTTTGTTTATGTTTATGCATGTCTTATGAACACCAAACCAAATTTCGGGAGTTTTTGGCGGGAGTTCGTGAGATACGTTTGGAGTCCGTTTATTTTATCGAATTTTTATTGTTTATAGTGATTTTTGGGTCGTAAAAGTGGTGTTATTTTGCGAAACAAAGTGTCGTGCTAGTGAACAATATAGAGTTCGGTGAAATAACATGTTGTATGGGTCGTAACCAAGAAAAGTGGACCGTGAATTTTGCGCGGGAACGCGAACAGTTCACCTCTTTCTTGGGGACTTCTCTTCATTCCTTCAATCTTTCGACTGTCTCCAAAAACTCCATCGAAGCATTAAAACGTCTAACATCAACGTTTACTAAAGAATTGGCTGTATGTACAAGTTTCCGAGGCCGTTAAACTCATTAAAGGAAAAAAAAAATTTTGATTGCGCCTTTTATTATTATCATAACTATACCTAAGTCAATATATTTTTCCGAGCTGTAGGTGATTGGAGACCTACATTTTAGTAAACCTACTTAGATTATTAAAAATTGGTAGTGCCAATGGCTTAAACATTTTCTTTTGTTGGACAGGGATTTTTTGCATTATAGAACCACCACTCTGAAAGTGACCAGGGAATTCTTTTTGAGAGTAGTAAAAATATTTGCCAAATCTTATATAACGGTAAAACGTCGTACCCAAACTATAAACGACAGTAGTCCTAAAAAAATAAATTGGAAAGATATTGTCACATTTATATCTACAAGTCGATAAGCGAAATTACTAGGTTCATGGCTTAAAAGACGGCAAAAACGGGATGAATTAAAGCATTTGATTAATTAACTCTAGGAAAATAACAAAGTTCCAAATTAGGTCAGTAGGCATATTTCCGGCCTTGGATCCCAGGCTTTACTTTATTTCAAACCGGCTTATAGGATCAACTGAATCCGCCTTAATTAGATCCTATACAGTCATCAATCTCTGCCTTCAAAATTTGTTAGGAAGTTTATATTGAGAGAAGAGTAAAATTTTTTAAAGGAAATTTGTGATCGACAGATTAAAGAACATTTCATTTGTTGGAATTACGCCTCCGATCTTTGATTATCTAAGCCTCCGATTGACAATTTAAATAGTAGTTTCTAATTCTATACATCTGGCAGGTGCGTCTATTAATATAAATAATATGCAAAACCACCTCGATAGCCTCCTACGGGAATTATGTGATACTAACATTAACAATTCAGCGCTAGGTGAAAATCAAACGCATAGTTAACTTACATCCTGTTATGCTGCATAAAGATTCGCATCTAAATGCAAATTGCTAAGCGTATAAGATTTTTCATTGACATCACATCAATAGTAATTCGTTTAAGCTTTAAAAGGTAATCAAAATGTGGGTTTATGGTTTTTCAGAAACGGCTTACTGCCAACCAGAGACCGTTCCCTGAACTATAAACTCTTGTTTCCGTAGAGAAAACGGAATTTAATGTATTATGTCTATTCGTTTTGATCGTAATTAATTAGGCTGCGGGGAGCATAATATTCTGTTGTGGGGCCGGCTCTGTCTCCGGGAATATCTGTCCTATTCTGGACGCGTTAATTTATTTAATATATTACGAGAATTTTGAACTTTTAATGTGACGGAATAAGATCGTTCCGAGAAAGTTAACATAAGTCGTCGTGGCATCAAATCACCGAAATCGCCGGGGGCGTGGGATATGCAGAGCTTTCATCTTCTCTCGGCAGGAAATGTCTTATTAGGGAGCCATATGTTTTGGCATTGTTTTTGTTCAGCGCTTGCCCCAATTTCTAATGTCTGTCACGTCCGAGTTCAAAATTTATGTTACTAGGGCTTGCGTCTTAACTTTTCCATTTATTTACAATTTTCTTAAAAGCCCCTTCGTGTTCTTGCAAAATATTTGACGGCGTCCTTGATTTGTTACGTCGCTTCGTGAATATAGGGCATTCCGAATTCTTAGAAGATCGTGTTACGTGTAAAAAAGACCTATTTGCCGGTTAAAGACACCGTATGATAATTATAGAGAGTTAAAATAAACAATGTTAATTTTGGGTGAACGAATAGAAGATGTATAAATAGCATGTGTGTTGCAAAATACATGGCCGAGTTATGTCAGAGCGTCTAAGCGCAGCTCAGGCGCGATGTTGATGCTGCCGCGCGCGCCTAGAAATTGGAGCTGTCATCGTAGAAATGTATGAAATGTGTCCGAGTGTCAGCAGTTTCACAATTCGCTATTTTCTGAGTACTATGTAAAAATAACTTATTTAATTTAGGATACAAAGTTAATCTCGGTTGATCGCGAAAATAACAGATGCATTATTATGAAACCTTATGGAATATAAGTACCTGAATCAACAAGCTTTGAAATTTTTAACCGGCACACGTATAACTTTAATATAAATGCTTTAAAATTCATACACCCGTAAATATCTATATCTGCTTTTTAAATTGAGCTAAGCAGAGCGACCTGAGATTGATATCGAATTGAAATAAATGTATTAGGTAATTAGGTATTAGTACCTGATTACCTAATATCGATTCAGTGAATTCATATTTCATCCTAAAAATATAGATTTACCTGTTTTCGGAATATCTCCGAGTGATAATATGCTGCAGCTTAAGATATTTGAATCACAATTATTAGTGAATTTTGCTGTGCCATTTTAGGTTTTTTCTTTAATAGAATGTTTTACTTTTTGTTGATCGTTAACTCAATATGGCTATTCTGGAAACGGATTTTGTTCTTAAATTCAAATGGTATAATTGAAAATTTTTTAAGTATTAAACATGCTACAAAAACCAAGAGCACATTGTTGTTATCTATTTTTATCAGTTACTTAAATAACTGCGTTTTTGCAAATGAAATCAAAAACTTAAATTACCGTCTTCATTCTAAGCCGAGGCTAGAAGTAAAGTTACTTAAATCCACCTTAGTTGCCTGCATGTAGCACTTATATAAAGGTAAATCTATATTAAAAGTAACAAGAAAGAACTAAAGAGTTCTTTCTTGTTACTTTTAATATGCATTCTTATAATAAAGCCGAGGGTTTTAAAATAAGTCTAAGTTTAATTTCGCTACAGGAAAATTAGAACAGAGCAGAATTAGAACATGCGCATCTTTTGCAGCAGTAACATCCATGATATAGTACTCTTAGCTGCAAGGCTGCAGATAACACTTTTGACACATCGTAAAACGTATAATTAATATGACTTATAATAATATCAAAGTGAGTTCTACAGAACTGCAATTATATTTTCATTAAGAAAACGGTGATGGGCTTTATGATTTCGTTTTATGTTGTGAATACAAACATAACCTCTTAACAGGATGAGTCGACTTATCACAAGGGAACAAAGTCGAAAGCTATGGGTTTTGCTTACTCAAAGCGTAGAGCTAGGGCCGTATATAAAAAACTATTTCAAAGCAACAACGAACGACCCTTAAGAATATTTGCTTCGTTTGGCCGAGAGGATAGGTAATGAAATAGGGTATTAGAAATCTAATCTAGTAGTCGATGTTGCAAATTCAATCTGTTTTTCTACTCTCATTATTTAAATTCATACTTATCGTTGTTAAAAATAGTCGTATATGTTGCATCACAATTAGCCCGCACATATTGTTTACCGAGCGATGATTTACGAGAATATGCATGCGGCCTAGATGCGCCGCTTCATTCCTCTTCCATTCCTCATTACTCGTCGATATCACATAAGTAGCAGTAGAACGAGAAAGTATAATATGTAGCTTCCGTATATTTGTGTCTTTCCATAAAATTGTTATTTATTGTAAGGATTGTATGTTTCCTTAGAGTCAAAATCACTTTTGTTTTCGCTTGATAACGGTCACTTCATGCCTAAGTTTAATTGTTAGAGTACCAAGACTCCAGAACAAAAGTTGGTTGCTAAAAATACATCTAACCTGAGGCCTACGCAACGTGATGTCCGTATTACAATTCTATTTGTATCTTTCACACATACTTTAAAACATTGGCATGAGTAAGAGAAATATATAGACATTGTATTACGGAGTGAGGCTTCATCGTGCCTATTCAAAAGCTGGATTATGCCATATCGCCACATTTGGCAGGCGGGTTGCCGAATGGTAGAGAAACGACGCTGCTACCCATTTTCTTCTTGCAGTACTCCATTAGTCGCCTCTTACCACTAGGAGCTATTCTTTTATAGATATAGTTAAATCATCCAACGATAGAGATATCACTTTGTAAATGCAGACGTGTTTATCGGGCCACCACTCATTTGCACTTCAAAACACCGCGTAAAGATGTGCATAAACGCGAAAAAGTAAACAAAGCAATGGGATCAGGTCAAATCGTGTTTACGGCGTATCAACTGCCTCGCGTATTTTCGTGTACGAAAGGTTTATGGTTCTGTTCCGCAAACCGAGTTACTGGGATTACGCGAGCTGAACAGCTGAACCTGAAGCGTATTACCGCATTTCTAAACGACTTCAAAACGGAGTAGATTTTCACATCTTTTAGATAAATTCAACGAAAAATCCATTGAATTTTTTAAGCAATGAAATTGAAACTTCAGAAAAATGTTGTTATACTTGTGGAGAGGCGAGATTTACAGTAAGACACCTATTGGTGGGATACAACGTGCTCTTGAATAGGGTACACTACTCACATCGTTATGACAGTACTCGTACCTATACTTCAAATCATACGTGATGCTATAAGCATTTCAGTGGCTAGGGCCCAAAAAGGATTGACCGCAAACAAAAGACAAATTTACTTTAAAGGAGGCTCCACTGCAAATTATAAGAACTAGCCTTAATCAATTCTGGGTACAGCACCTGACTAGAGTATTTTAATAGACACGCATGAAAAGCACTATAAATTCCCAGAGTATGTGGATGTTTCATCATCCAGACCGGACATTTTTCTTTTGTCTAGAGCTACAAAACGGATAGTATATGTAGAGCTTACCGTGCCTTGGGAAACTAACATACCTAAAGACCACGCAATGAAAGAAAACAAATATTTTGATCTCCTAAATGAATTAACGAAGAACGGTTATGTAGTAGTCTATATGCTGTAGAAGTAGGAGCGAGAGGTATACCAGCAAAATCTCTCTATAACCTGTTGAAAGACCCTGGCTTGGCTAAAACTGCAGTAAGTTCTATACTAGAGCGAGTGTCTAAAGCTGCATCAGCAGGAGCAGGGAGAGAAACACGTGTAGTGAAGGTAAGTGTTGATGTACGTCAGAAAGGGACCCCTTAAACCTAAACCCATGTCACAAGTTCCGGGAGCTACTCGGAGTTCCTTTTTATGCCACACGATGGACTCGACACCCGCACGGTGAATCCAGGGAACGCTAAGAAGTTTGTCTCTCTTCGAGAAATTGCAATTTAAAAAAAAAAAATTAAAAAATAGTATCTTCTAATAAACAAGACCGTACAACACTAGAAAGTTGCTATTATATAAAAGCAGTCGATAACCCGGTCACAAATAGATCTATCTGAATTGAGCTTTACCAAAATTAGTAGGTACCTATATCCAATTATGGTAACGCTCAAACTCAGCAATTTAGAGCTCACTTTAAAATAAGTAAATTACAAAATGAGACTGTATTATGACTACTAATTTGCGTATTAAGGCCACAAGAATTTTTTAAATTAGTCTGTTTATAACTTATTTATGGCTAATCAGTGTTATTTTAGCGATTTTACCGCGCACTTATTTACTTCATTATCACTTTTTCACACAAATTGGGAATTTCAACTCTTTTTGCTGATTTACAAATATTTATTCGGGGTCGTATTAACTTGTCACAATTTTTGTAACCGCTGGCTTTTTATTATGATGTGATGTTAAGTTTCAAAACATTTCAATTTTAAAGACATGAACTCATAAATTTCGTTTGTTTATAATACTTACTAGAAATAATTGACATTTTGTAATGCGATTTCTTAATATTATATAATAAGCAGCAAAAAATTGGTAATGTTAAGGCATTTAAAGTTCATTGCTCTATTCTCTTGTATGTATCAATAAAACAATATTTAATTATAACTCACTATTACCAGTATACAAATGTTCCTATTTTTGATGTGGGCGAGAAACAATCACTTAAGGACACTAAAGTTGGTCAACCACTTCAAGTTGCCTATTTCTTGCTATGAACACAGTATAGCAGGCTCCGGTTACCATGGTAACAGCATTATCGCGATTAAAGAATAACCATCAAATTATAAGTCTATTGCTGGAAACTGGCCTCTCCAAAGAAGAACTTTGCCATTACCACCACGCTAGACAGGAAGGCTGACGATCGCAGTTTGGCCAATTTTAGAAAGAGGCTCCTGCTGCCTGTTATCTTCTGTAAGTACCTACTCCTTTAGTCACTTCTTACGACAACCTTAGGATTAAGAGATGGGGTGGATGGAACATGGGTTGTACTAGTGTGCCGGCATCACACGATAAATTAAAAGAATAGACAAGTATAAAACATAGCGATAATTTAATTGTTTTGATGGGTCAGAAGCTTGAATACAGCCTTTAACATGTTCCGCGCTAATAATTTCTGTGATGTAATAGCGCGATGTAAAATATGGTGTATCGCGATTGACGAAACGATAAGAATGTTCGGCTTGAGTAAAAACTCGTGTATGTCGGGTACTGTAGATACGATGGTGATATTTTAAGTGTTGTTATGAGTATAATACCACTATTCAGCTAACTAAGTTTAATCTTTAACATGTTATTTTTGTCTATGAATATGAAAACTTTTATTAAAAACGATATGAAATTTTGTATTTTCTTCTGTTAGTAAAAGTTGGTTTATAAATGAATGTCGAAATAAGATTAAAATGAACCAAATTTGGTGCTTATTAAGGATGACATTAAAATTTTTCGTTTTTCCCTCAACTGGTGCTATGGATTGTTTGACAATTTCATCGACTTAATGGCATCAGTGCTTGAAAAACGTCCAACAGCCGTTCCGCCTTCGGGTGGCTTAAGAAACGTTTAACGGCGCCGGGGTGATGTTGCCACAGGGTCGCCCTCGCCGGCCACCAACCCGCGCTATGCCAGCGAGGTGGTACTAAGGCCTTAACCCCTCTCCTTAAGAAGGAGAGAGATCCTTACCCAACAGTGAGTAAAAATGGGTTGGTACTTTACTTTTTTTCTTGAAGAAAAGCTGATTTAGTAGCTTCCTCGCCGGTGGGACAACTGCCTTACCCTCGTAATGCAGCCTTGGCCAGCCCGGTCTTTCGATGACAATTATTCAGGCCGACCACGCGTCCAGCGGGCTAATTAAATAAACTGATTGACTAATAAATTTCAGAGCTCGGACTAAGATTCTGTAGACACGACGGTTTTGTGGATCTTTTTCTTCAAATTAATAAGTTCTGTTTAATCTTTTATTTCTAGAAACAACTACGACAAAACAACAACTATGCCAGCTTGCTTTTCTTTGACAGCAGAACTTTTTTCTAAAATACAATTTTTTACTTTTTAAAGAAGATAATAACAAATTCTGCCCAGATTATTTTTAACTTTTTGCAAAGATCAAAGCAAAAGGAAATCTATATCTAATAAGTGTTATTCTTGCCAAGCTATAGCTTGGTTAGGCATGATGCATATTTTTTTTGTTCCGGCATGCAGTTTTGTAAATACACCAAAATATGTACCAATGAGTTAGTTAAAGGATACGGTATTATGTTTCTTGCATTAGCCGCATTTACCGAAACACGAAATTAAAAATACTTCAGCACAACACAATACAGGAAGCGGTAGTTACTTATTTTGTTTGGCATGTAAAAAGGAATTTTAATTGTTCATTGTTCTGGAAAAACGCTTTCCTTTTTTTACAGTTCCTAACTGATGGACGTTATAAGGGTGACAGTTGAAGTAAAAGTTTCATACCAAAAAAAATAGAATTAGGATTAAGATACATTTGACAGTGTTGTGGAGGTCTGGCCCGCGTTCGTAGTAGCACAAGGGTGCCGGGTTCGTTTTCCGGGTAGGTAAATTAAGAATGGGATCGTTTATAAATTGGCTCGTGTCTGGAAGGGTACAAGGTCTGTTTGAAGGAGGTCACTCGAATTTTTTTCTATCAATTCCAGCAACGCAGTTATAATGTTATCGAAATGTGATATTTCAGTGAATTTCAGAACAATAGTCGTTAAGTTCGTCGATTTGCCAAATGGCCCGTACAAACCAAGCCTATCTTAAGTATCGGAACGATAAAGTCGATTTACAAACAAATAACAACGTAAAATTCAGCGGTCTTTGAACTTTCATTTTAAATTATTAAGTCTATTTGCTATCTAATTAGTAATTTTCAAAACCATTCGCAACTACTAGTAGGAAAGTAAAAAAACAAATAACGTATAAATCTGTATAATTTTTTCTTACGCCTAGATTATACATTACAATTAATCTTCACGAACTTGAGTTGCTTTTGAAGTTTATTTTTATTATAACCATTTAAAGCGTTCGTGGTCACGGGTAGGTACACAGGTATCCGAATGGTAAATCCGTAAAAACACTCTTATTTTAATTCTAATACATTGGGATAACTTATTCTCTTCTGGTTATTATTTTTTCATAATGTATTGAAATGAAACCAAAACAAATGGAAATAAAACGTAACTTGTGTATTCAACGTAGACTAGATTGGGCTACAAAAAACAATTATTGCTGGTAAATTTCGGCGAATAATAAATAAAAGTAAAAATAACGCTCATTCGAACAAAGACGAAATTGTGAGATCTTTCCGGGGTCGTAAACAAATTCACAAAAGCTACACCCGAAACGCTGAAAGTCTTACTAGGATTCATCAGTACGACATCAAATTACATTTCGGGAACAAGTTTAGTATACCTATATTGACGCTTGAGTTGGTTTGAACGTGCCTAGAGGTTTTTGACCTTTACTATATTTCATTTGAGTTATAGAAAAACAGATTTTCTATTTCACATTTTTTTGTTCATATTCATGATTGTCGGTGGTTCTTGTAACTATTTAATGGCTTGTTTCACGCTATTTGTAAATTTAAAATTTTCTACCCTTTGGGGGATCATTTTTGAATTTAAATGCCATCTTTGATGCAGTATCCTATCAAACAAAACACTATAATCGAAATAGGTCCTTTAAAAAGTTCTGCATGTCAAAAAAAAGTGTTTAAAATTAGGAACCACCCCAAAAATAGCACAACAAAGAAGAAAATTTCCGTAGTAACGGTAACTGTACCTTCCCCTATAAATAAACATTCCACGTTGCATTTTGAGAGCTCGGAGACGCCATTGTTTGAATTTCAAATTAAATTTGACGCAGTTATTAAAGTTTGCACGTTGGGAGCAGGGAGCAGAGTTCATCTATTTCGGAAATCTAAATATAGCTATACAATGGCTGCCCTATTAAGGCTAAGGATACACAGAGCGTTTTTTGCTGTCAAAACCATCCTATGTATAACATATGCGTATAGATTCTATGGAGTACTTTATTTGATACTAGCTGTTGCCCGCGACTTCGTACGCGCCAATTTCTGTTATTATGATCCCGATTAATATAAATAATTTCTCTCGTTTTTGCAACATTTTTCACTGACGCTTCGTTCCTATTGGTCGTAGCGTGGTGTTTTATAGCCTAAAGCCTTCCTCGATAAATGGACTACCCAACACAAAAATAATTTTTCAATTCGAACCAGTACTTCCTAAGATAAGCGCGTTCAAACAAACAAAGAAACAAACAAAGAAACAAACAAACTCTTCAGCTTTATAATATTAAGTATAGATTTTAGCAACTTAATTTTTCAAGTATATATACTGATTTTACTATCGTGTCGTTAAAGGTTTTTATCTTCATTTTGGATAAAGTAGGTAATAATCATAATACGAAATGGTTACCAATGACTGGCAAAAAAATTGTGGCTTTGCACATAGGTAACTTGTAATATCATTTTTCTAACACCCTCTATGCACAGGGTGCATACAGGGTGTATTCCTCTAACGAATAGAGTGATTGCGAGGTAAGTCTTGCGTTGTTAGACCTAAATAGTCAAGATGTATGGTCAATGGATAATGTAAACATAACAAAGCTTATTTGAATTGGTCTCAAGTGCCTCAAATGTTTGATTTTGATAAAACAATGTATTTTAAAACAAATCTTTGGAAATCAGTATCCTGCCGCAGTAAAATCAAATTTCTGTAGAGACTGATAAGGTATAATAATTGTATTTGACAAAATTTCCTTCACTGCAGACACCGTATCCTGACGCATAAAGCTCTGCGTGAAAGTTTAAAACTCGGGCATGTGTTCTAGCCTTTACTTTGCGCAGATTTGAGCAGAGTTTCGTGGTGTTGTGTGGTCTTAAGGGATACAAGTTTAATTACAGTCTGTCATCTATATTTTGTACGTGTATAAAGTTTGTTCCTTGTAAAAATAAAAAACCATTTAGACCAATCGAATAATTAATCTTTCTTTTTGGTAATAATTTTGATGAACTGGTTTTTTGGTTCCAATTTTTCTACCCTTATATTTGACTAATAAACATTTATTTACCAATTTAAATAGATCCAACTTCAAGCTAATAGCTGATAGAAACAATGAAAAAAAGTAGAAACGGAAGAAACAAAGCAACCTGGAAAGCTTCATGTAAATATTATCTCTCATTCTGCCGATTATCAAACGAGGTTCTAGTAGATCGGTCGGTGTTAGAGCTTAGCACGAGCTTGCATGTGTAGACATGGTAGGTATCCTGTTTTCTTTTGTAGCCCAACTAACGGGTTATTTTTGATATTGAAAGCAATCTCGCAATTACCTTTATCCGATTCGTATTTTATTAGACTTGGATTATGGAATACGATTCAGATACGGATGAGTGAACAACGTATTACATAAAAACAAACAATATTATAGGTACTCATAGATTGATAGATATTATAAGATATACCTGTAGCGCTTCAAGCCCTAAGAGACAACCGGTTGTCTCGATAACAATTGATTTTAATTGTGTCTGGAATATCCGATCGTCAAAGATAGACTAGTAAGAAAATAAGTAACCATACTTTCAATGACACCAACGTTAGTTATGTTTGAAAAGAGGTTACTAGATGCAAGGGTGTTCATCATGGTGTAATGTGACAAGACTACAAATAAAAAAGTCCATCACAGCTGCAGAATTTAAAAATTTAAATTTTCTTCCAACTATAACTTTACCATAATTATTTGACGTCTAGGTAATAACATATCTTGTAAGTGTAATGAATAGAGTGTAGGTACTAAATTCCCCTACAGCACTTCCATTATCGGATCGAATAACTTAGCGTTAACACAATAAAAAGTTGGACACACCACAACAGAGGTAGAAACCCGAAAGCTTACTCCCACACCGAGAAGATGCTCTTATTCTACACTACATAGGACAATAACATCATCAGGAGCAAAGCATAAATTATTTATCTTTAGATAAATCTACGGAAAATATCGTGTCGTGACATATTCCTACATGAGCCAACTTCGCCGCAGCCGTTCATAAAAACATACAGGTTGGTTCAAAGGGTGACGTACAAAATTTTTTTTGGATTCCTTATATCCAGGGCTATTCAAATATACCCTACTAGCTGTTGCACGCGACTTCGTCCGTGTCAATTTCTGTTATTATAATCGCGATTATTATTGCAACATTTTTCACTGATGCTTCGCTTTTATTGGTTACAGCGTGATGTTATATAGCCTAAAGCCTTTCTCGATAAATGGACTATCCAACACAAAAATATTTTTTCAATTAGAACCAGTACTTCCTGAGATTAGCGCATTCAAACAAACAAACAAACAAACTCTTCAGCTTTATAATATTATATATTATATATTTATATTAGTATAGATATATGTTACCCGATTTTTCTTAGCTTTTGAGATATAAATTTAATTCTTAAATTTTCAGAATTTTCGGTGTAATCAGTTTTAAAAAATGGTTTCTCCACTTTTTATTATGATATGTCAGATTTTATTTTGCAGTATGATCCTTATAAATTAAACTTACTCAGATAAAATTATCAGCTAGCTAAGCCTAACCAAAGTTTCCAAAAAATTTACTGAAAGTCAATAGTTTCCGTTCAAGCTAGTCAGAGCTTAATTTTGAACTGTGAATTAAAAAAAAAGTTTTTGAAATTATATAAGAAACTGTGAAACCACTTTTTTTTATTAACTAAGAAAAATCGGGTAACATAATATATAGGGTATATTTGGATAGCCCCGGATGTAAGGAATCCAAAAAAAATTTTTGGACGTCACCGTTTGGACCACCCTCTATGTTAAGTACATATTTTAAATATATGTCACTAGTTTTAATATAAAAACCACAAGTTTTCTCATACCTCGTCCTGCCTTACTTGACCCTTGTTTCAGAACCATTGAATAACGAATGGACAGGTGATAAATTACGTAACACTATATGATTCAACATAGTGCCACATGGTTAAATAGACAACTGTTAAATCACTTGATGCCCAACGCCTTAACGTTGGCATCTCGTGATTTATCAGATGACATTGTCATCGAATTTATCAAGGCGACGACTCTGTCTTTGAAGTGCGTCTAGTATATAAAGAGACTTCTGGCTCTAGTTCTACTGCTAACACAACCTACGTCAGAAGTGGTCTATTCTAGTACCAGATAATAACTTCGCTACCTGCATCCAATGTTTCCCCCCACAATCTATTATTAGAACATCGAGTTCAATAGCTTTGTTACGTAATTTAATGATTTATTTTAGGACAACGTTAATTAAGTTTCGTTGTTGTTTCAACAAACATGGAGGTAACGGCATTATAACTTGGTAGACGATATCTAAGTTATAAACTTGAGTAGATAACAGATGTATTCTTGGCGATAATCTGAGGTCAAAATTAACATTTAACAGTAAAATACTGAAGCTGGTAGATATCTAAATAACCTATTGGTGAATATTGGATATAAGTTATATTAACATGGGAATCAAGTTATTAGTACTATATTTCATATTCAGCAAAATACATTATAGTCCATAAAATATAGCTTGATTAGAATGACACCTGTCAAACTGAGGTGACCAGTGATGGGACTGACTCGGCTGATGAAACGAAAAAAAAAACAGTTATAACGAATAAAATAAGACGAAAATCAGATATATTAAGATTTATTAGTAAGTTAGTATCGTGATCATTATCAGAATAATTGGAACAATCATGAATATCAATTAGAACTTATTTATCGCATGTAGAATCTAATAAATTTGAAAATTTTTCATAAACTATTAATAATTGCAATTTGATATTCTTAGCATCAAACAAACTCAATTAAATTATTTGTAACATTTAGGTATGTTACATTACTTCGATTTTGAACTATTATTAATCTGTCGATTTCGATTTGTCGATTTTACATCATCACTAGCGATTATGAAAAATGACGTAACCTTGTAGACGTCTTTTAAAGGTAAATGTTATTTTTGTGACTGGATCATTTTAATGTTTTTAACTTCAAATATCAATTTTATTTAATTAAATTGTTTAATATGTAAAGCAAAGTATAAAAAAATATTCTTAACATGCTAGTTACCAATATTTTTTCGTGTGCAAATGTGTTTCACTTGTGTGACGCTGGTACAAAGTTACGTCGTCTGTTTCAGTGAGAACTGTCATTCTAATCAAGCTATATTTTAAGGACTATAATCATTTTTACAATTATTTTATTATTACACCATTTTGGGAATCTGATAATTTAGTGTTTCATTTAAAAAGTAAATTTAATACATTTTTCTTTTACATAATTTACTCTCTGGTTAAGAGAGTTGATATTTACGCAGTCGACTGATTAATTATTTACCCAAAGTGAGAATTAAATAATCAGGGATTTAGACGATAATTATACATTACAAAAAAAAACAGAACTTACGAAAAGAACAAAAACTAAGCACGTGACTAATTTTGTGCTTGTCAGTTTATTTTGTTTAAAAGTTTTAATTTATTACTTAACATCAATGACAGCGCTTTCCCACACCATGCTAGCATGAATAGGCAGTTACTTCACAAGATCCGCGGTCACAAATCAAAGTTTTAACTTGCAATAAAATTGGTCTTTTGACAAATCACTTGTCTACGATGTTTTTCACTGAACTTCCTCATTTCCATTCCACCGCAGTTAAAAAAGAAACAGTACATTCACTTTTCCTAAAAGCCAAATCAGTATGTTGTTGGATAAATGCCTCTGCTAATGTACTGAGCTAAGCTACTGAGCCCGCTCCTCGGCTATTTTTCAAAAGACTGTAAAATTAAGTTTTATTGAACGTTGACGGACGAAAGAATATCGTTCTTATAGACGCTAATTGGCGATTTTGATCAGTTACTGATATCACGTTTTCTCTAGTTTTCACCGTTTATGTACCAAGAGAGCTTACTGAATTATCGTATTTTGTGCCTACACCATCACAATCTATTGTTAACAACGAACATATTTTATTTATTTAGAATAGTGAAAGTCTACTATTGAAGAAAATGTCGTACGTTTGCATACAATAACAAATTAAACTGCCGGTAGAAGACTGCGCGTGAGTGTGTCATAACTAGTAGGCTTTATTAATAGCTAATTGTAACTATTTTTATATACGGCTGTAAAATATATTCCAGAAGAGCACAAAATAATTTAATTGATAGACTTGCGACAAAAGTCGGAACCAACAGCATAACGTGCCTTCCGAAGTACCTACGATTATAAACAGACGAAGGGATGAGGAACCCGAGACCTTTCGTTGTAAACGCTACCACTGCACCAACCGGGTCGTATTGTGCTTACGTTAGTCAATAACTTTCCAAAAGCACATCCAAACATTTGAAAGGAACTCGGAAGTAATTAACAGTTAAAATGCTGTAAGTACACGTTGGATACAATTCGTGGCGTATTGGAAATGCGTAAATAATTTTATTGTGAATTAAGTACCCTTAACGAATTATACTACACAATTACTTTATATTATCATCACTTTATAGTGCAAATAATTGTAGTATGTTTTTCCTATGTAACTTAAGACTTGTCCACGAATAAGCGCTAAGTAGATTTAAGTGGCTTGATAATTAATGTCATCAATTAAAAATATGAATAAATCTCAAAACTAAGTGTAACTTTTACAATTTTTGTTTAGTTTAAAGTTTGAATATATCTAAATATATTTAATAAATAATAACGCAATATATATCTAATATATGAAAAACAAAAGTTTCGAATTGTAGACCATTGCTCGGGTCACCAACCCACGTTTGGCAAGCTTGGTGATTATTCAGTGATTTAGTGGTCAGTCATTTCCCTGCAGTGGAATGATTGTAGACCGTTACATTACTTTACTTTATATAAAATCTCCCCTCCCAATGTAAGTGTTATATTTACTGTAACGTAATTGATACTAAACAACATTAATAATATTAAGTTGCAATCAGACTGACAGAGAAGCAAAGCTTAACTTTAATTACGGTGTAAATACCTAATTGGAATATAATTAAATATTAATATTAATGACAGCCATTCGGCCAAACTGTGCTGCATTAATAATAATGACAGTTTGTCACGCAACATAAATGTTGGTAGTCAATTCCGAAACTGTCGTTTCCGGTGCTCGGTCATCGTCACGCACAATTTTATTCGAAATCGAAATATTTTGACATCATCTTACGTAAACGAGTATTACATACTTCAGCTCGTTATAAAATTACGATATCTAATGATACGTGACGACAGAAATGAAGAATAAATAAAAAGTGCGAGTCGGACTCGCGCACTAAGGGTTCCGTACCAAAAAGGGCTAAAAACGGGTTTTTTGTATGGGAGCCCCCTTTAAATATTTATTTTATTTTGTTATTAGTATTTGTTGTTATTGCGGCTACAGAAATACATTATTTGTGACAACTGTCTAGCCATCGCGGCTCTTGAGATACAGCCTGGTGACAGGCAGACGGACAGACAGACAGACAGCGAAGTCTTAGTAATAGGGCCCCTTTTTTACCCTTTGGGTACGGAACCCTAAAAAGTACATATTATGTTACAAATCTATATATAGATATAAGCAGACGAATTAAAAGGTTGGGAAAGGACAGATTTTAAATCCCATTTCCAATAACAATAAGGTACCCTATATGTCAAAAATAGCAATAAATGTTAAATCAGTACTAAACAGGCAATCAATATTGATTGACCGGTGAGTGATGCAGTAACCAAATAATTAGTCAGGTATGTTGAACGAACAAATGATGAAAGTCAAAATGATTTTGGTAATCATAATATGCCTAATGAAAATATTTGTGAATGATACCTACTCATAAAAAGGAATAACAACACAGGTAAGTATGAATTGAACCTAACCCATATCTCTATCTGTTTTTGTTACTCGTACGTAACCTACTATCTACTGTCAAAACAATCAATTGCGAGGCAGTTTGGCGCGCATAATTTTGATTCGCGCCTTCGCGGTGTACCTACAACTCAAGACAATCTAGTTAGCACCGCGCGTCAGAGGGCGCGAGTGACGTCACTCGCCTCCACGCCCATTGTTTCGGTTGACAACACTGTCTGCGGTTGTCTTTTGTTTTCTTAGCGCCAACCTGCGGGTCCGCCACTCGAGTAATTGTCAAGCGATTCCACCTAATGGAAGGGCACGATTTAAGTGTAATTGTAAACTAAGGTTGAGCGGCAGATTACGCTCCGCTGATTAGCTACCTACTTTACTGATCGGTTAAGTTTTGAATATGACTCTTAAGTTTGTGGTATTAAGTTAAGAAATACGTTGCATGACGTACGGATGGTGTGGTGGTGTAATGGTGTCGATTCCCGGTGGGGTCTTTTAGGGAAACGATCTATTCTAAATTGGCTTGCGTCTGGCAGATATGAGGTTCTATAGTCATACTTCGAAAGGCACGTCATGCCGTTGGTCCCACATTTGCTAAATAGAAGTCTTAACTAGTCACGTCTGTAATAGGCGGTTTAAAAAAATCTTATATCAGACAAAAGGATTATCACACTTTTTCAAATTCAAATTTTAATGTTTATTTCAGTATTTTAGCCTAATACAGTTACAAGTACAAAGTTGGAGCTTCATATTGAGCAAAATAAATTTGCATGTGTTAGAAATACTGTACAATACCGATAATGATTGGTGGTTGAAAGGTTTTTGAGGCCCTACTCTATATTTGTTAAGTTATTTAACTGCATAGGCTGAAACTTAAGATATTTGTTTTATGTTTGGTTATGTACTGATAATGTTACGATCATATAAGAACATATTAATTATATGTAAATAATTATCCTAATTGGTAAGTAAATGTACACACGACGGCACATCAGACTATACATGTTGACCTTGAGACCGCCTTTATGCCCTACGTAATAAAAGCTGTTATCGCAGTTCAACTGTTTAACTTGATGTGCTGTCGAGTGTACCTATATTTCTATTTATAAGGTTTACTCTAAACGAATCCAGCAAAGTTAAAGAGTAGCTACACAGGTTCGTCACACACTCTTTAACAGATGAAAAGAGAAGCATTTACATAGATGAAAATAAATTACATATGACGCGCCGTCGCCCGCATTGTAACGACAGACGAAATTGTGCTATTTCGGGGTAAAAGGGTAGAGGTCGGCGAAATTAGACAAGATAATTACATCGGCGTAGAAAAGGTTACGGAATATTCGTACCTTAATTGACCGTAAATGGTTTTGATCAAATTTGATACCAGTCAAGACTACAAAATTGTATTTCAGGTCTGTTTCGGTTAAATTCGAAGCTAAATTTAGCTCTACTACTCATAAATTTGTTTTTACTATTCATAATCCAAAACAATTCTATTTCGGTAGGTAAAATTTATAGTTACAACGATTTTGTTGCTGTAGGTATCGCCCCTTCGTTAACCAGTGAATTATCAAACATTTTCTTAATTCCGTCAGTCTATTCAATTTTGTTTTAACTATATAAAACAGGCAAAAAATAAAACCTATATTAGACTTTACTATAAAAGCATGTTTGTTTATGTCATGCACTCATGCTTAAATAGTATCAGATGCATTGACTCTGTAAAATTAAATTCATTAATCGATTTTGTTGTATTTATGATATTGTCAGCAAATTTATTAACTGTTGAAATTTTGTTATATTGTTATCAGCACATTATAGATGATACTTTCAAAGTTATTTGTGATTTCATATAGTTACGATGCATTTAATTTGAATTATACAGAAACACGCTGGATAGAAGAACCTATAGCGAAAAACATATCTTGCGCAAAATACATTTCATCTTTAATTTGTTTGTTGACCACCATCTAGCTTCGTTTGCTAAATTAATGGCATCTGTGCGTGCACCCAGCAGGGTGTGTAGTATTTTCCCCATCGTCTCTAGTTTTGTATCAACAACAACAAGAATCTACAATGAAAATCAGCAAAACACTTCTATGAACTAGCGAAAGCCAAAACGCTTTAAGCAAACATTGAAAGATATTATGTAAATAGTTTCTATGACGCAGTTATTTGGGAGGTTTACCCATATTTTGATCAGGAATATTGAGTAGGTGGTTTGATTGCGAAAAAAGTTTAATTGGAAGTTTGTTATGATAATAGCAGCGGCAAAACCATTTGGGTTTACCCTTTACCCAAAGGTATACTGAAGGCACTATGTATGACTGACTACCTTTTACAAAAACAATGGTTACCATGGCAAAAATTTAAAATATAAGTCAGATAATTTCACTTTTTTTTTTCAATTCATTTTGTTAAAAATACAGTCATACGCCGTTATTTATCCCCCAATAAATGAGAAAGGGAAACAAGATTAGTTAAAGTATGAAATATTACAACCTAACGCATTTCAAACAATCACAATGTTGTGTACTAGCTAAAATGTTTAATTAGGTGTAAATTACATAATTGAAAGAAGTAGAGCGATTCCGCTATCGCTACTCGTATGCAAATCGCTCCTCGTATGCAAATCACTCGTTCCCCACCTAATACCAATGCCATCGGGTAATTAGTTGAGTGCCGGTCGATTTATGGCGTGTTAAAAATAGCCACTTTTCATTTCTTCCACACAGCGGGAGTTTCCCGCGGTAAATCAGGTACCGCACGATTGTTTAGGCTGTGCAAAACATACTACAATAGGTAAGTGATAACTAACGTAAAGTGTTGTGTGACAATCTTCTTTGGGATGTTTAAAATACGTTGTTCATAAAGTTTTGTAATAATAGATATACAAACACACAAGACGAGTTAAGTAACAGTGTGAGATGATAAAGTAAGCTATTACAGAAGTATAAAGCTATAGTTATGAATCACCAAACCCATATTTCTAAAAATAGTTTTTCTTATGAAGCCTTATCCTAATTGTGGTTGACAAGACTTCGGTCTACTAATTTGAACTTCTCAGAAAACTGATTGAGTAATGAAACTTAAATAGGTCAAATTTATTAGTATCGGTTTAGAAATATATTTTTTTGGGTTAAAAATAAATAATGTTACTACAATTTCATGGTACCTACATCGAGGCGCTAGTGTTGCCACTATGATCTACCTAAGATCTACGATAGTCTCGGCACAATTATCTCAGTTATTTCTAGTTATTTGCTAATTGTATTATTAGTATAACTACCCGCCAATAGTATTTTATCGAGTACCGAAAGCATAATAGGAATCGATATAATATTATGATACATTTGTTACAAAATAGAGTGTATTTTGCTTACTAACTTCTGCACTTCTATCTTTCGTTAGGTTCAGTAAGAACGTAGTCGCATCGTACCAACTATTATGGGCCAACAACTGCCATTAGTGGGTCAATGGGCAATACCAACAATAGAGACGTTACATATTAGTATTATTTTGCAACAGATAATTGAAAATTGGGGTTTCCGAAGCAAAAATATATATTCTTTGGCAAGATGTGCAATCCACCTAAACCACTTACGATAATAGGTTTTGGCAGGAAATAAATATAGATAGCACAAACATCACTGACTACCGTCTGGTTTAGTGGCGTAAAGTGCGGACTACACAAACAACGGTTGCGTGTTCGAATCCCGAAAGGGACAAATAGTTGTGTGGTAAACTCGAGCATTTGTATTTGAGTTATGGATGTTTAAGTTTTTAGGTACATAATCATCATTATCACCAGGTTATATACATAAGTTCATTGCTCTTCCAAAAAGATGGATATTGCCTTAATCAGTCCATTACCTAGTCGCCATAGGACAAGTTTTGCTGAGTTTGGTGTTATTTTACGAATGATTTATTAAGCAAAGTTTATAACTACATACGTTTTAGCGGGATGGAAAGTAGAAATAATAAAGTAGGTGGGACTCGTTTTCAGTAATAATTAATTAAACCAAACATTAATTTGTGAAAAGAATATCTTAGGTACAAACTTTTAATCCTCTTTCGAATGGGAATTACTTATACGAAATTTTAATGTGACCTTTAAATAAATCCGCAGAACTTGAAACTTCTTTGCGAGCAGGCTAAGAAATAATTACATGGAGAATTTATTAAATTTGACATTTTGCGTAAGAGCCTTTTTATTAATAAGTTTAATTGCGGTTCTTATTTCGTGTAGGTGTTGATCAGTATGTCGTTTTCACGAGGTGCTTCTATTTTAAATCTAAATGAGTTACAAAGGCTAAACTTTGTTGACAACTTAGTCATTGCAAAAATCTTAAAAATGCAAAGCAATTATATTTGTCTGTCTGTTTGTACGTCTGTCTGCCAGTCTGTCGAAACCCTTTTATCAGGAATGCGTAGAGGTGTAAGGAAAGAAATTAATACCAAATATTGGATAATAATATGCAGATCCTTGGAGCAGTAAAAAAAATTAAACCTTTGCAATCAAAAGATGCAGCCGTGTTGCATTTCTCACCACTACATTTGAAAAGGGAATCAAAAGCGATAGGTCGTAGGCCCGTAGACTATAGAACCATTAAAGGTTAGGAGTGCCATCCTAAATAACTAGCACAGAAAAAAAAAACACTGAAAACAGTTAATATGTTGTTATATCAGTGTGATATTTCAGTAAAATGCGGTGGCACGGAACCCTCAAACCGTGAGTTTGACTTACCTGAACAGGTTTATTAGAGTTTCTAACTGCAAAATATGATTTTATTTTTTACGCAAATATATTAATGCGTTTACTGCAAATATTCACGTTTGGGAAAGTACGGTATTTGGATAGAAAATTAAAATCAAGTTTTTTAATTGAGCATAGGAGCAACGCAAAAATTTCAAGTGATTAAATATTGCCCCGTTGTTCTAGTAACGCCCCGTTGGTCTAGTGGTTTAAATACCGGCCCAAGATCTCGGGGTCCCAGGTTCGAATCCCGGGTCGGGAAACAAAAAAAAGTTTCGAACTTTCGATTGTGATCACCAACCCGCATTTGGCAGGCGTGGTGATTATGCCAGTACACCCATCATTGCTGTGGTAACTTGAATTCAATGATGGAGGCCTTTTCCCTGCAGTGGGATGATTATAGGCTGTTACTTTACTTTTTTTTACTTAAATATTGTTTGTTAAAGATTTGTTCTACATTTTAATATGTATAACACGTGTATGAAAGCGATCAGCCGAGTGGCTTGCGGTTAGGTGAAATCGATTGTTTTGGCTATCACCCTTTCAGGAGTAGGGAGACCTTTCTGAAGACCCAATAGTAGGTCAAGCGTGCTAGTGGGCCAGTGGAAAATTTGCCCCCCAAAGTTTCCCTTGACGTAACCGCAGGGTTGTCGAATTAAGAAAAGACTACAAAAATATCATAATTGAAAGCTGGTCAAAAGCTTACCAAATCTAGATACCTAGCAAATATCAGAGAAAGTAATGTTTCTGTGATATGACAATGTTTTGGCCTTCATTACGTCACCGATAATATAATACTACTAATTACGTGTTACTTGTAATAAATAGTAATTTTTTACTTAAGTTTCATATACAAGATGAAATTTTAACAACCTTCCATATTTTAATATCTCAATCTACGAGACAAAAAACAAATGACGTATTTTTTGTCTCGTAGATTAATATATTAATCCCTCGGTCGTGCGTCAGTACAAAAATGTCAAGATAAAGCACTTAGAAAATGTCGGCAAAAATTCAAAATTTTTGATACAGCCGCCTAGCAACACTTTTTTTACGCGATTCACATTTCATTCATTCATTACGATACTATTCATACGTTTTTGATTTTCCCTTTATACCTTATCAGGCTTAGGACCGTACAAATTGAAAACTATATTGCGAAATATGTTTTCGGGTGAAAACTTGATTTTAATTTTTTACTTCATAAACGGGCTCTAAATACGATACCGAACGCCTATAATTTTTTTGGAAAGTGGTTAAAATTTTTAGTATACAGGGTGTAAAAAAACTAAACCCAGATCCTGAAGCTACGCAATCTGTAAAGCAAACCAAGTCATGTTACAAAATATTATAGCTGGGAAATGATTTTTATTTTTGGGACTCAAAAAATATTAAAATACATAGCGCGCAATGTATAACAGCCGGAGCGTGGACCGCTGCGCTGGAGAAGGCTGCTAAGCACAGAACATAAAAAACGATTTTTATGTTTTTTATGTTCTGTGCTGCTAAGTTTAAAATTCGTCCACGCTGAGCCGTCCATTGCGTATTGTAATTAAAAAGCCTTATTATGAACGAAATAATAAAAAAAAAACACTATGTTTGTAAGAAGAAAAGTTTATAAGTAACTTTGGCAATAGTTTTTGTAATAAAATGGAAAACAAAATTTTGACTTTGACCCTCAATATCTTCGGAACCAGCTGTTTCCCAGGTATGGTCCTTAAGAAAAAAATGATCCTAGTCATGGGGACAATACGTGGTTTTCGGATCTGCGTTTAATTTTTTAACACCCGTTATATTATTATTGTATGGGCATTTTGTTGCCTGATAAAAATGAATACTTAAATGAAAATTAATATGTGAACTTATGATTCAGAGTAACTACCGAAACCCTTAATAAATTTATGTAGGCCCAATGTTTAGGGTATACCCTTAAGTCGATTATTATAATGAGATAAGAAACAGTGTGTACGGCTACGACCGTGTCAGTAGTTGTATACAAATAATAATAACAAAATCATTTGTTTAATACTAAAAAGTTTCAGTATAATACCGAAAACTAATTTAATTTAGCCTTAATTCATGTCTGGATTATTGTACACGTGTTGTTTGTATTCGGTAGGTAGGTAGGTAGGTATATTTAGATATGACTTGAGTGGTGTCAATTTGGTTTATTCAAATATGCTTATGTGTCAACCCTAGAGGCAAGTTTATGAGGACGGGACGCGTTGGGTTTGCGAGTGATTGCTTTGTAATGAGAGGGGATGGAGGGACGAGTGGAATCGGCCACAAGAAAGTATAATACAGGAGGTTCACTTTTCAAACGTGCCAAACAAGCAAAAGCATGCATAGACAACGATAGACATTTTTGCACAAAGGTACCTTATGAGATTCACGTTGTTGAGATATATTTGAAAATTTTCTGTAACTAACTTTAAAATTTTAATTTTTATTTCAGCACAGTTGCAGTTTTTTTATACTAAAAAATTGTAAAATCACGTTAACTCTGAAAAAACTGCGAGACTTGATCCCTAATGCTGTCTACACACCGAGGCCGCCGGCCCGCCGACACTAACCCGGCGGGTCAGTGCCGGCGGGTGGACCCGGTGGCATTAAGGTTGCTACACACAATGCCGGCGGCAAAGCCGGCGGTAAATGCGAAGTTTCCGTTTATGCGGCAAAATATCCTGGGATAGACAGCCGCCGGGTTACGCGGCATGTTGCCTTACGAACCGGCGGCATTGTGTGTAGTAGCCTTTAGAAGGTGCGAGCCGGACAATTTTCCCGGCGGCACAACAGTCGCGGCATGCAGTGTTCACAATTAGTGATTGCCAAGTGCTCGGAGATGCCGCGGGGTAGATTGCGCGGGCGCGAGCCGCCGGCAAGATTGTTAAATTCAGGCCACCGGCGGCTACGGTGTGTAGACAGCTTAAACTATAATATTGTGTGCCTACAGAATTGTTTGGAACTCACTGTGAGCGAGTTCAAATTTTAGTTTTTAAGACTTGCGCTCATTTTGTCTTACTGAAACTGGTCCTTCTGTATCTTCCTCCCTAGAACCTTCACTACATACAAGAAGGGCAGGGCAGACTATTTTTGGCATGACACCTCGGGGGTGTTTCGATTTACTTGATGTAACACTTAGTGGCACAACTTGAATTACTTGCAAAGTTTCCGAACTGGAGTATCGGGACCTACTCCGGATTATAAGGTCACGTCTTTGTTACCAAGAGGGGTATTGAAGGCCAATGCGGATCCATCTACTGGAAAATCTGTCAAGAGTGAGATTTTACGTTTAAACTTAAAATGATTTTTCATCTCAAGGAGATTCTTCCGAAGCATGACTTTGATGACCGCACCTACCAGATCTAAGCCATTATAGAATATATCATTTCCTAAAGTGACCTCAGGGTTCCGAACCCGGGACGAACATCAGTGAAGCCCAACTTAAGGAGATTCTTCCGAAAAATGACTATGATGACCACACCTACCAGATCTAAGCCATTTTAGGATAGATCATTTCATATGCGAATACCTATAAATAGCTAAGTAGATATTATTTATGTAATCTATTATTTGTTTGATGTAGCTGTTGGTGTTCCGAATATAATAAAATTTAAAAAAAAAAAAAAGTGACCCTAGGGTACCGAACCCGGGACAATCATCACTTCAAGCGGTGAAACTGACAGTCATCCAGTGACACTAAAACCGTAACGCAAATAGTATTGTTCAGTTAGATAACCCACGGTCTTTATATCCTTCAGATAATTGTATAATTCGTTACAAAATTTTCGGAACACCGTCGAGTATATAGGGCACCGACAGATACGTGTCATGCTCTCGAATGAATAAAAAAGCTAATGAGTGCGGAGTGAAGTGGCGCGGAAGGAATGCGGCCCAGTTGCGGAGGACAGCTAATTAGGAACGGTCTTCTCACTCCTCTTAGTGTCTAATATAGTCAATTTACTATCGTATTGGTGAACACGTTAAACCTAGACCTGAGGTTTTGTTTAGACTAGGTTGCAATTGACGTATGAGTAGGTACACAAGTGAAAAGTCCATGCCTAAATTTGGTTCTATCAGGGCTTCATAGTATGACTGTCTCAGTCAAAATACGACATAAAATGTAGATCGTTTCGTAAATCTTTTAAATGTAGAGGATATTTCGAATCAGAATGGTCAGCCCTTGAAATAAATATTTCTCTATTTCTCTTTATCTCAGCTGTGAAGAGTTTTGTAACTCAAACTCATCCATTTCAAAGAAATTAAATTAAGGAAAAAATATAAAGAAACATTAGTTCCTGCTCTTGCACATCCTGGTGAATCTTGTTAATGCAGAAATCATTGTTACTATTAAAACCTATTAGGAAAACATTTGAAAAGAAGTAAAAAAAATCATATGTTCTTCAATATACCACTTTTACTTTTTCCATTCGTCATCGTAATCATACGTCAGATGTCTGTTCTTTCCGGCATGTGCCCGGGAAACCATCCAGGCAAATCAGTGAGAAATCCTCACGGAGACACTCTACATGGAAAATTACTCACTCGGTCTTTCACACTGGGTGTGTTTATGATGAAAGAACTCTGGTCTGTCGGTGTGTCACACTAAATAAAGCTAACCTGGCTTTGTCCAAATCTATCGGGGCGTATGGGAAAAAATCTACAAATGTTTTTTCCCAAGTATACAAGATGTATATCACTTTAAGAGTACATTGGAAATTTCCATTAAGTTAAGGGTACGTTCTTATGAAAATTGCATCAAGAAACGAATGGTTAGGGCACTCAACGGCTAATCGTATGAATACAACTATGTACATAGTATTTTTTGCCGTTGGGGTTAACTGGAAACCTCAAATCAAATGCGCGTGAAGAGTTTCTCCCCAAATTATAGCTTACGCATATCTACTTACGAAAACACCTCAGTGCCACTGAAAATACATTTCTCATAAAACAATGAAAATGCTTTCGTATTCGTTTAATAGCATTATACCACTGATTGTGTATCCGATCTTTATTGTGCAAATACTTTCATTGGCGCTTCGATCTAAATATAAGTCGGTGTGAATATCACCGGAGCTAATTGCGAATGGCGGAGACAAGGAGGGCATTGTCGACATTTTTGGCGGACCGGCTGCCCGCGCCACTCATTGAGACACGGGTTTAATAACATAACACAAACAGTACTCGAACACACATTTGTAAATTGTAGTACATGTACGACATACTTATTACGAGAGAGTATCATAATTACAAAAAAATATTGTTAACATAGTTTTCTTGTTTATAAACGATGTATTTATGTAATTCCCACTGTGTTTCTTTTTTCCGGATCAGGTTTAGGTCATTAAAAGTAAGTACCAAGATAGGTGGAGTACCTATCTTGGCGGGTGTTGCACTTAATAATAGCAATTCCTTTAAGTAATATGCATAAAATCTGCACAAGTTATGCCCACTCTTCCTGGGAATATATCGATGGATTAATGGGATTTTCCTGTTTTCACACATTCCACTGAAGACCATCCGACAGAGACCGGAATTTGCAAGCATTTGTGTTGCCAAAAATTTTACTCGTACCACTGTATCGATTCAAGCGAGCTTTATTTTCACAATGAGCCGTGCCTCCGCGTGATAAAGATGAAATACGCCTGGCAATATTCATTTCATAGATTCGACCGTATATTATGTGACATAATTATGACAAATGGACCTTTGTAATGGTATGTTGCGCTTTGTTGCAATGTTGCTAATTGAGACATGAGCGACGTCGCATTACGGTGACTGATTGAGGACGCGAGTTACGATTTCATTTGATACATGATTTATGTACTGGCAAGTTTTATTGGTCTACGTATGTTCGCAAGGCGTTGAGTAGTCTCGTGATGAATTGTAAGGTACTCATGTGTAAATTAGATTAATGTTCTATCGTAACCTATTTAGCTGATTTACGATATTGCTTAGTGAAATATTAATTGTGTTGATGATGGTCCTTAAGATGACAACATAATAAAAATTTGTGCAAACTTATATTACATGAATCTTCTGATTTATGTTCTTTACATTGCCGTAAATTAGACTACCGAATATTATTAAGATTTTTTAATAACATAAAAGTGTATTTCATTGTTTGCTATTAATCAAGTCACGTGTAAGAAATGTGGGTCATCCATGGCGTTTACTGGATAATTTCGCAAACCCGATTTCGCAGGATTATTAACAACACAGACATCATGCGAACAGGCATATTACGTATTTGGGGCACCTTATTAGATGTGCGAATTGTTTGTTTCGTAATTATTATTTCAGGGTTTATTTTCGGAGCATTGTTATTGGCATCACCGATGATTTAATGTTTGGGTTATTTGGATTTGGAATGTTTCACATTCATACTAGTTATGTAAGTCAGGTCTGACGACGCCGGTCCGCAGTTTCCACAATAAATTTAACGGGTATAAGTGCAGAAGTAGATGTGGTTTGCAAAGTTGTATACAATTTGGTTACACGTGGAAAGCTAAACGACTAAATATTGATAAATTGTAACCATGGAATATGACCAACATACCTACAGCATGTAAGTATAGCGAAAAGATTAATATGGCTACCGACAAACGATAGGTACGCTTAAAGGATACAAAAATATCCGAAACTGGTGTTTATTGATATAGTCTACTCTAATGTATCTATACACAAGAGGGTAGACCTATTTGTTAGATCTAGACCCAAATTGATTTCCCTGAGACCAAGGCTACTCATTCCACTTTCTTCATTGGTTACGTTAACGCTAACAGAAACGAATACTTGTCATGTCACACTTAGAATTTTATCAGCGCGATCAACTTTTATCGTATATTCTATAAAAGAAATTGGTTTAAAAATCTCTTACAGTATTTTATAAGACGTAATAATTGGCGGAGTAAGATCAGTATGTGATAGCAAATCGTTGGCATTAAAAATGATTGACAGCAAGCAATTGTAGAAACGAATCAACCTTCGTGAGCATCTTGCCTAAGCTCCCGAAGCCAGGATATTTGTCAGCGGCGCCCTAGAACTGTCCAAGGCAGTGTTTGCCGGGTTCCTGTTTTCGCCTAACCTAATTTATTTCACTTAGCCTGAAATGGGGTTACGGTAATTAGTCGTGGCATTCATTATGGAGTTATCTGTTCCGGTGAAATGTTCTTAAACTTGTTTATTTGGCGTGAATAAATTTTAAGCATACTTTAATGCTTTTGAGTTGTAAGTTCGTACTGTCATACTATGATTGTCATACTACAGTTAAATAGATTTGACCCGACAGACAGTATCAATAAGCCAGCGACCATAAACTGTCCAACCGGTTCGGAACGTCGAGAAAAAAAAACGAAACGTAGGTACCTACGTAACATAAACATAGTTCAATAACTTGTCTGAATTCTTTTCTTAAGCAGACTCGTACGAAAAACACATTCCTGGATAACTAAAGCATTTTCATTCACGTCTTTATCAGCACGTATTAAACCAAAAGTAAATAATTTCGAAAAAAAAAATATACAATTTCTTACAGGCAAGACGTACTTAGAAAAAAAAAATTAAGAAAAAATATTTTTCTAGCAGGTCCACCACCATACTGGTTACTTATTAAATTCGTCGATTTAAATAAATATAATGGTTAACAATGTTTTACTATCGGTTGGGCAATCTACACTTCCTGCCTTCTCTTGAAGTCACGATGTGATTTAAAGACGTGGTGGTACCTTACAAATTACTTTGTACATGGAAAAATAATAGCCATGATTTTTTATGTGATTGTACCCGAAAAGGGAAGACGGCCGGGCCTTTTGATTTTTTCATTATTGGTATTAACAATACGCCCATTAAATGTTTATTGATGCATGGCGAGTATTGGTTGTGTGAATTCGTCCGTGCGTCAGTATTATTGTATTTTTTAGGGTTCCGTACCCAAAGGGTAAAACCGGGACCCTATTACTAAGACTTCGCTGTCTGTCCGTCTGTCCGTCGCACTGTCACCAGGCTGTATCTCAAGAGCCGCGATAGCTAGACAGTTGAAATTTTCACAAATTATGTATTTCTGTTACCGCAATAAATTACAAATACTAAAAACATAATAAAATAAATATTTAAGGAAGGCTCCCATACAACAAACCCGTTTTTTGGCCTTTTTGGTACGGAACCCTTCGTGCGCGAGCCGACTCGCACTTGGCCGTTTATAATAGGGGTTAAAGTATGAAATTGCCGATTATTTTCCCACTTTTTATTTTGTTTATAGCTCTTAAGTATAGTCATATTATTGCGTAATTATTTTTGTATTGTATTAAAAACTAAATCAAGTAACTTTTAACTTAAAAAAAATGCAATACTAGTGCCTATTACTTCAAAGGAAGTCGTTGAAAAGACCCCTTACAATGTTCAATTAAGTATATTTGTATTATATACTTTGATTTTCAGAAATTTAAATACTATAATGCGTACCTTTATAACCATCTAACTTTCACCTTTAATTGCATCGAAAACGGTTCAGGCGTTTTTAAAATACTAAAAAATTGTTAGTATGGAAAAAATACTTTTCTCGATTTCGTCCATACAAAACGGCAATTTCATACTTTAACCCCTAATATTTTTAATGTATCTTTGGTGATGAAATATTTAACGTGATTATTGAAGAAAGTATGATTATTCATGCATGCCTTTTGTTTATCAGGTGTTACGTTTTTTCTTAATCTTGTTTATTTTATATGTTATATTCTATGAAATAGAGTTAATGTATTCATAGAATCTTAATTGATTATAAACTCGATGCACTCACACAGTTTTAAGAACAACGTGTCTTTTTCAGAAATTATTAAGGATATAAAGTAAATGTTTATCAGGTACTGATTTAAAACCAGTACCTCTGGGTAAGCTCGCTCCATCTCAGGCTTCTTCTTAACTGTATAGTAAATGAAAGCATAGTGAAAATGAAATTTTGGTAAATAAAGATTTTTTTCTGAAGAAACATTTCCATAAATGCTTTTAATAATATACATCGGTAGTTCTTTTATTAGGGTTCCGTACCCAAATGGTAAAAACGGGACCCTATTACTAAGACTTCGCTGTCTGTCCGTCTGTCCGTCGCTCTGTCACCAGGCTGTATCTCAAGAGCCGCGATAGCTAGATAGTTGAAATTTTCACAAATTATGAATTTTTGTTACCGCTATAATAACAAATACTAAAAACAAAATAAAATAAGTATTTAAGGGGGCCATACATCCCATACAACAAACCCGTTTTTTGGCCTTTTTGGTACGGAACCCTTCGTGCGTGAGTCCGACTCGCACTTGGCCAGTTTTTTATACATTCCCCCCAGTAATAGATGACTACTACATATTTTCGAATTATAAAGTCATGCTATTTTTACGTCATATTATTAAGCCGATCATTAAAAATAAACTGCGTTCTACATATTTATACTCGATCGCTTTCCTCAGAAACACGATGAGGGTTTAGTAGGTCGGCCGATACTGGGAATATCTGTTTGTTACCGTAATCCTGCGGTTACACTACGGCAGGTTCGAGCTGCGGTTCGCCAAATTCTATTCTTATTACGGCTTTGGAAACATCTAAATGATACGGAAAGGCCATCAAAAGACTATGAGACCGACATGTTATTTGGCAAACTAAATGATAAAATAATCTTGCGTCACTAGGTGCACCGCCCGGCGCGCAGGCTATTGCACACAAACATTCTGCGACGGCGTTATCTGTTCGCCATACGCCTCTAGTACCGCAACCGTCGTTTAAAGAATTTTAAAAGCAATATCATGTTGCGGTTGCATCGTTAACTCACGCAACGCTCGCCTATTGTTTTGACGGCCCACTATTAACCCGCTTCGATAAACGCACCGCCATTCCGATAGCCGCAGACGATAAAACTTAGTTAATGTCGTTTATTTAATATGAACGTGTGCATTCTACAGATAAAGATGGCGGTTTTTGGCGAGGTACTGCACCGAGGTCCAATACGACCCGATATGGCCGGCCAGGCGTCATATTATCCGCCACACAAGACGGCGATTACGCCAAATCGAACGCCACCCTCAAATTATGCGCGTCGCGCCGCTGTCAACGACTTAACGACCTACCTTAACACGTAGGAAGTGATTATTGTTTATTTTTATAATTACCTCGGCAGGAAGTCGGCTCGTCGAAGAGTGTGCTAAAATCAGGAGTCGCAACTTCGCAAGTGCGACACGAAATAAAGCAATTTGACCGCCGACGACAGTAATTGAATAACTCTGTCTCCGTTTGATATACGACCGATCAACGAGTTTCGTGGATTTAGCCCGCTTATTTTGGCAATCTCCGATATGCGTGAATCACACGACGGCAGGCATGCTGTCTTGATACTGCTAATGGATTTACTAGGTGTCTGAGTCCGCGAAATACGTAAGAGACATTTGTGTGATCGCTTGTCTTAGGTTTCTTGACATCGAGTATGACGTGGGCATTCGTAGTGTCTGGCGGAAGGTGAAAGCCCTACATATGACGCGAGGATGAGCTTTAGCTATTCATGGCTATCTCGTTTAGAATTAGCTATTCTTGATTTTTGATAACTTGGCCTTAATCAAGTTCCCATCAGTTCTATGTACCGAGGTAAAAAGTATTTCATCAAATATTTGGAAACGAAGCGTAAACAAATAAAAACAGACCTATTGTATGTACTCGTATGTGAATTGATTTTGCCGGACTTCTAGAAAAGCCAGACATGAATCGATTTTAAACAAAAGCTTTCTCCAACTAGCATCGCTATAATGTGTCACATGTTCATTTCAAATGTGCCTTACGTGGTAGGTAATATTTCCGGATTACATTAATAGCGTTTGATGTTTGTACAGGTTACAACATTTAAATATAAATACACAAACTTATTTGTAAAGGCTTTGTCATCAGGGCCCGCAATGTGAATGACGCCCACGGGAGTGTGCTCTGTTGTGGCGAGGTGATTATTTCGTGGTTCATGTGTTGCAAGCGTGCCAGGGTGCTTTTACAAGGACGTTGTCTATAAATAGCCACCCTGGAGCACACTTCGCGGGACGGGTTCTTTGCGAAGTCTAGACGAAAATGAGAGCTCACTTAATTGTTTCTATAAAAAGCCTAACATTGTTAGACGATTACTTTAGTTTCTAGGTCTTACACTACTTAGGTAATATTATTAAGTCGCAAAGTTTGTAAGTCTGGATATAGGTCGATACCTACATCGAGACAGTTGAAATAACGTTTTTATTGCTTTCAACATTGATCATTGATGACCAACGTTTTTTAGGCAAACCAAAAGGCAAATTTTAAGGAAATGTTGCAAAGAAAATTAGTTGATATATATTATGGAAATATTCGTTTTGATATTATAAATTAACTATTTCCTTGTCTTACAATTCATGTAGTTACCAAAGTAACCTACTCTAGTTTGTTGTTTAATTAACAAGCATATATCCATATTATATCAGCTAATGCCCTATGCTTAAAATAATTTTGTAAGAGTTTCCCATTGTTAGACATTGTGTTTCGAATTGGTCCTCACATTTCAATACCCTGTTGATTTGTAGTAGGTTAATTTAACGGATCTAAAGGCGAGGCCGAGTCCTAGTTAACCCGATATTTATCGCCATTGTTATTCTAGTTCTCATAGTTTAGATCGTTCCCGTTTCACGCCGAGCTCTTAAAACTTCACCACCTTCTATTTTGGATGTGTTTAATTGACTATAGCGTTATTTTAACGGTATTTATTTCGGGAACACTGCGAGAACAACAATGCAGCACAATTATAACATAACAAAAGGTTTATTTCAGCTAAGGTCGTATACCTACGCCAAAAATTCTTGCACCTGCGGCATTGGGCCGTGCGAAGAACAATGGATGCGTCGTTTGGCTATCGTCGCGATTCGATAGGATTGATCGCCGCCTGCGCACGATACCTTTTTGAGACGCGACGGGCGAGCCTACGTAATGCATGCGTAAGCGCACCGAGACAACTTATGGCTGAGTCCGTAAAACTTTTGTCGTGACCACTTTTACACCGAGTGACGCCGTATGACGCGTCCGTAGATGAAAGTAATAAATCACATGCCCAAATAAAATTAAAACGACGGAGTCTTTCGAAAACACGTCAGAAACTTGAATTGTTGATTTTAAATTAATCGCAATCGTAATAAATTGAGCAAAAAGTGCTCATCTGCAGCGGCAACGATCCATCATATTTGTTAAGCGAGCAATAAAAACGGATGAGCGCTTGTGCGATAAATACTGGTAGTGTATAAAAGTAATATGTTGTATGACTCGTTAGTTTTTATGGAGTGGTTCGATTGAGTTGCGGAATGCGGGAGCTTAATCTATCAATTGGCAAAGGTTTTCAATTATATGCGCGATTGTAAGTCATTGAGGCGTAGGTTGTTTATCACGGATCGGGTGCGCGCGCGCAGACAGCGGGCTGGAGCTGGAGACGACGCGATCGATTGCGCGCTGGGACGAAGTACGACGATGCACTACAGAAAATATTTGCACGAAAATGCTTTTTCGTAATGTGTTTGTAAATACACGTTGTTAGTAGTGTAAATACAGTTCAATTAGCACGATTTCTTCATTCCATGTGTTGTCAAAATCAAATACCAATCTAATAAGCTACGCCATTTATAATTTACTTATGCTCCTACAAGCTAATCTTTAACACAGAGAACAGGATTTTTCCATCAACAAACGTAAAATTTTATTACCTGCAAACTTCCATTTCAATTTCCATATTTAATTTCATATCAACATTGGAATATTTTTACATTAAATCGCCACGTTCAATAATAACTGTTTTTGCAAGTTCAAATTAATATCTTCAATAGGATTTTCGTTCAGAATGCTATTAACATAATGAAAAATACTTGAACTCAGGCCAAAAAGTTTGCAATAAATAAAAGTGGTTAACAATTTTCATATATTAACACTGACAAGCAAGCAATGCCTGAGGATAAATGCTAAGTAAGTAGTACGGGATGTTTGCCCTTGAGGCTGCTCACAACCCAGTACGGCTTTGTTTTAGTCGGTTACCTATTTCTTGACGAGAAGTAAGAAATTTACTATAAACTCGCCTATTTATCAAGTTTTTGTTTGAGCGGATCCTGTATAAATTGTCTATTTATGTATTTAAATTGTCTTACACAGATTCTAAAAACTTGGGGAAAAGTGGACATCTTGTCATATTGAATTTTCTTCCTATTGATTGATGGGCTACATAGAGCAATTAATTATTTTTTTACAAATGTATACTTTTAGGTATCTAATACAGCTGTATTCTTCGAATCAAGACACTCGATCTTGAACACATGAATTCTCCAAACTGTGCATACTCAAAGGAGGTGGGTATGGCGTCATTGGACTTTTTAAAAGATCATTTCGCATGATTTATACATCCCTTTTATCATTTAAGGAGCTTCTTAGTACAAGTACATGAACAAAAAAACTCTTGAATTTGATCGAGTTAGTTCTAAAATTATGTTGTTACAATTGAAATTGTCAGGAAAACCCAGATTACGAAATTCGTTTAGGTTTCAGCAAAATAACAATCTTAAATCTTTTTTGGAGATTAGTTCTCTTTCCTCCTTCTCGATAAAAGTGTATCGGGGCATTTTTTTTAATCTAAAAATAATCTGATCATATTTAGAAGATTTGCCATTCATTCCCGGGCAGTACTCGACCAGACACAAGCGTTAGTTTTATGGTTATCATGCCTATACCCGCGCACCGTCACCGTCAGTGTTAAACAGTGGCTGCATAAAATCGATTTCAATACCTATTTTTATCTAAAGATGAAGTAGGTAGGTAGGCGTAGGTACTTGCAAGTGGGCATTACTGGAGAACTTTTTGAAATATAAATGTTAAGTGACTACCTTCTGAAAATATATTTACAATTGAACTAAAGATTGACGAGTTCTGCTCGTAAAAATCTTCAGTAAACATAGGATTCGGCGAACAACTACTTGGTTACTACATAAATTATTGTTATTTTACACGGAGGTGATCTACACGTCGTCAACTACCTACATCTAGTCATCAATAATAATCAAATGATTTTTCTCAGTAAACAAGTATTATAATATGAATAAAATATAGAAAATTTGTAGCTTTTATCTTAAAATAATGCTGGAAAAACCCAGAGTGAATATAGAAACAAACAAGACTTTCAGACATTTTTATATTAAGTAATATGACTTGAAAGACAAGTAGATAATTCAATACAGGGGTAATATTGTCGCGGTCATGCTAGAAGGTTCGAGATATCGCTAGAGGAATGTACATAACTACCTAAGTTCGGCCACAAAGTAATAACAAGACCTTAGTGCAAGCGACATTGAACTTTAAGTTTACAGATTAAGGCACAAAATGGCATAACTTACTAGAGTTGTTTACGTTTAACGTCCTTGTAATTTCTTCTAGAAAACGAACATTCTAGTATGTACGACCGGCGTCGATGTTGAGATATATAAATAACAGGACTTGAGACGCCGAGTCAGTTCATTCTGAGCTTTCGGTGTGATACCTGCGAAAAGTGATCTAGTGCGAAGTAACGACGACTTTAGCGATACCAACGGATTAAAGTACTACTCTGCGGATTGGCTAACAGTGTTTTGGAACCAACGACCTCAGCGACCCACCGGACTACGATTCTTGTGATTTGGCTTTTCTGATAGTATCTGCGACCTGTTCATCGCCTAATAAAATCTTCTAATAAGTCAACGGTGTTTTATCCAAATCCCGAACTCCACGTTCGTAACATTTGGTGTCAGAAGTGAGATTTGGAAATGCCAGTGACTCCGAGGGAAGATACTGCTGGCGTTAGAACCAGGGCACAGCAAGCTGCGGAAGCCACGGCTACTACCCGACAGGCTACCGACCATCGGGATACTACACCTATTTGCTCCGCCCACCAAGCATCGTCCATCGACCAGTCCACGCCTACCGGAATGGCAGCTTTACCAACTACGTCACAGACCCCACCTACTGGCTCCACTCACCGCGCTACACCCTCAGCTCAAGAGGCCAGAGCATCTGCATTCGACTTCAGTAGATTAATGCAGATGATGGACTTTATGTGCCAGAAACAGGACACAATGCAAGAGGAAATTCAACGAAAACAGGATAAACAACAAGAAGAAATGCTTCAAGAACAACAAAAAGTACTGAATGCCATAGGTTCAGTGGGTGATATGGTGCAGAACCTACAGACGAATGTCGACCTGGTAGAAGGAAGGGTGACTAACCTGGAAGCCACCATAAAAAACATGCAAGTGAACTTCGCTGGATTGCAAAGAAAGGTACTGAAACTGGAGACCGCTGGACCCGCCGCATCAAGAGAATTCGCATTTACCAACCTGGCACCCAGAGTGAAAGTGCCACCCTATGACGGCACTACATCCTGGACCGCTTACCGTCAACAGTTTCAGACCGTTGCCTCTGCTAACGGGTGGACGGAGGAACAGAGCCTAACAGCTCTCATTGTCGCTCTGCGGGGATCGGCTCTTTCTGTTTTGGAGGCGCTACCATCCTCGGGTAGCACATTCAAGGACCTGATGGGGGCACTAGAAGCTCGTTATGGAGAACGCCACCTGGAGCATGTCTTCCGCGCTCAACTACGGGACCGGGTTCAGCGTTCTGGAGAAGGACTACAGCAATGGGCTCTCGAGATTGAAAAATTAGTCCGCAAAGCATACCCATCTGCTGATACTAAGATGATGGACTCCACCGTACTCCAAGCATTTATGGATGGGATCAGAGATACGGAGATAAGGGCTGCAGTAGGGCTTCAACACCATACCTCACTGAAGGAAGCTCTAGCGCACGCTCTGGAAGTAGAAGCCCTGAGGACAGATGTTCAGCCAACTTATAAAATACGAGAAGTGAAAGAGAAGAAGATGTCGTTTCCCCCTAGGAAAATGGCAACCAGACCGATGTGCTATAAATGTGGAGAAAAGGGCCATCTACAATTCACCTGTCCTATGAACGAGAGGCAGACAGCTAAATTTGCTGAAATGTTTAGCAAAAAGTTGGAGGAACGCCTTGAAGAATTCTCGAAGAAGCAGAAGACCCCATCTTTTGCCTGGGAGCTACGGAAACAAGAAACAGACAGGCCTAAGGAGCGGGTGTTGTTAGGAACGGGAAAAGCCATCGAACATCGGAGTGGAAAGACACATGGGAATGCAGACGCTCTCTCAAGAAGACCGTGCCCAGAAGAGCGCAAGCACTGCATCAAGCTGGAGTCTAAAGAGGACTGTGTACAAATAACAAGGACAAGTCCTCCGAGATCCTGGGAAGGTGAGTCCATGAGAGAAGCTCAGGAAAAAGACAAAGACATACGACTGATCATTGCATGGAAGAAACGCGGTAACGATAAGCCGAGATGGCATGAAGTTGCGCCTACGAGTGCTACGACTAAAGCGTACTGGGCTCAATGGGACAGTTTCATTTTGCAAAACGGGATACTTTATCGGAAATGGGAAAAACCTAACGGTAGAGAGTTCCATCTACAGCTGGTCGTCCCAAGGGAAAGGATCAAGGATGTTCTCCGAGAGGTACACGATGGCATAACAGGAGGACATCTGGGTGTAAAAAGGACCTTGACAAAGCTACGGGATAGATTCTACTGGCTTAACTGCAGAGCTGATGTACAAGATTGGTGCCGGAAATGTACCACTTGTGCTGCAGTAAAAGGTCCATCCACCAGGAGTCGAGGACACCTTCAACTTTATAACGTTGGTGCACCATGGGAGCGGATAGCAGTGGATGTTGCCGGACCGTTCCCTGTGACAGAGTCGGGGAACAAGTACTTTATGGTCGTCATGGATTACTTCACCAAGTGGCCAGAAGTCTTTGCTATACCTAATCAAGAAGCTACGACCGTAGCCTCCAAATTGGTTGAAGAAGTCATATGCCGATATGGTGTACCCCTGGAAATTCATTCCGATCAGGGCAGAAATTTTGAGTCGAACGTGTTTCAAGGAGTCTGCAAAATATTGGGCATTCACAAGACGAGAACCACTGCTTATCATCCTCAGTCCGACGGCATGGTAGAAAGGTTTAACCAAACACTAGAGAGGCATTTAGCAAAATTGGTGGACAACCATCAAAGGGACTGGGACAAGTACATTGCACCGTTCCTTCTCGCCTACAGGACTTCGGAACATGAGAGCACGAAAACGACGCCGGCATATATTAACTTCGGACGAGAGCTAAGGTTACCGGTAGACCTTGTAACCGGAGGAGCGCCAGACGATCACGTCACCGTACAGGATTATGTCTCCGATTTGCAAGACAAGATGCGGGACATTTATGCCATGGTTCGAGAAAACGGCTTGCAGTCGAGTGAAAACATGAAGACTAGATATGACCGGAAAGCAAATACCAGTGGTTTTGATGAAGGAGCACTAGTCTGGCTACATAACCCGATACGGAAAAAAGGGAAGTCACCTAAATTACAGACAAGATGGGAAGGGCCGTACAAAGTTGTCACGCGAATAAACGATGTTACATACCGGATCCAACGGCCACCGAGAGGAGCACTTAAGGTAGTTCACATCGACCGCTTGGCACGTTATAACGGGAATAACGATGACGCTCGGGACGAGCATCTCTAAGAGGAGGGCAGTGTCGCGGTCATGCTAGAAGGTTCGAGATATCGCTAGAGGAATGTACATAACTACCTAAGTTCGGCCACAAAGTAATAACAAGACCTTAGTGCAAGCGACATTGAACTTTAAGTTTACAGATTAAGGCACAAAATGGCATAACTTACTAGAGTTGTTTACGTTTAACGTCCTTGTAATTTCTTCTAGAAAACGAACATTCTAGTATGTACGACCGGCGTCGATGTTGAGATATATAAATAACAGGACTTGAGACGCCGAGTCAGTTCATTCTGAGCTTTCGGTGTGATACCTGCGAAAAGTGATCTAGTGCGAAGTAACGACGACTTTAGCGATACCAACGGATTAAAGTACTACTCTGCGGATTGGCTAACAGTGTTTTGGAACCAACGACCTCAGCGACCCACCGGACTACGATTCTTGTGATTTGGCTTTTCTGATAGTATCTGCGACCTGTTCATCGCCTAATAAAATCTTCTAATAAGTCAACGGTGTTTTATCCAAATCCCGAACTCCACGTTCGTAACATTTGGTGTCAGAAGTGAGATTTGGAAATGCCAGTGACTCCGAGGGAAGATACTGCTGGCGTTAGAACCAGGGCACAGCAAGCTGCGGAAGCCACGGCTACTACCCGACAGGCTACCGACCATCGGGATACTACACCTATTTGCTCCGCCCACCAAGCATCGTCCATCGACCAGTCCACGCCTACCGGAATGGCAGCTTTACCAACTACGTCACAGACCCCACCTACTGGCTCCACTCACCGCGCTACACCCTCAGCTCAAGAGGCCAGAGCATCTGCATTCGACTTCAGTAGATTAATGCAGATGATGGACTTTATGTGCCAGAAACAGGACACAATGCAAGAGGAAATTCAACGAAAACAGGATAAACAACAAGAAGAAATGCTTCAAGAACAACAAAAAGTACTGAATGCCATAGGTTCAGTGGGTGATATGGTGCAGAACCTACAGACGAATGTCGACCTGGTAGAAGGAAGGGTGACTAACCTGGAAGCCACCATAAAAAACATGCAAGTGAACTTCGCTGGATTGCAAAGAAAGGTACTGAAACTGGAGACCGCTGGACCCGCCGCATCAAGAGAATTCGCATTTACCAACCTGGCACCCAGAGTGAAAGTGCCACCCTATGACGGCACTACATCCTGGACCGCTTACCGTCAACAGTTTCAGACCGTTGCCTCTGCTAACGGGTGGACGGAGGAACAGAGCCTAACAGCTCTCATTGTCGCTCTGCGGGGATCGGCTCTTTCTGTTTTGGAGGCGCTACCATCCTCGGGTAGCACATTCAAGGACCTGATGGGGGCACTAGAAGCTCGTTATGGAGAACGCCACCTGGAGCATGTCTTCCGCGCTCAACTACGGGACCGGGTTCAGCGTTCTGGAGAAGGACTACAGCAATGGGCTCTCGAGATTGAAAAATTAGTCCGCAAAGCATACCCATCTGCTGATACTAAGATGATGGACTCCACCGTACTCCAAGCATTTATGGATGGGATCAGAGATACGGAGATAAGGGCTGCAGTAGGGCTTCAACACCATACCTCACTGAAGGAAGCTCTAGCGCACGCTCTGGAAGTAGAAGCCCTGAGGACAGATGTTCAGCCAACTTATAAAATACGAGAAGTGAAAGAGAAGAAGATGTCGTTTCCCCCTAGGAAAATGGCAACCAGACCGATGTGCTATAAATGTGGAGAAAAGGGCCATCTACAATTCACCTGTCCTATGAACGAGAGGCAGACAGCTAAATTTGCTGAAATGTTTAGCAAAAAGTTGGAGGAACGCCTTGAAGAATTCTCGAAGAAGCAGAAGACCCCATCTTTTGCCTGGGAGCTACGGAAACAAGAAACAGACAGGCCTAAGGAGCGGGTGTTGTTAGGAACGGGAAAAGCCATCGAACATCGGAGTGGAAAGACACATGGGAATGCAGACGCTCTCTCAAGAAGACCGTGCCCAGAAGAGCGCAAGCACTGCATCAAGCTGGAGTCTAAAGAGGACTGTGTACAAATAACAAGGACAAGTCCTCCGAGATCCTGGGAAGGTGAGTCCATGAGAGAAGCTCAGGAAAAAGACAAAGACATACGACTGATCATTGCATGGAAGAAACGCGGTAACGATAAGCCGAGATGGCATGAAGTTGCGCCTACGAGTGCTACGACTAAAGCGTACTGGGCTCAATGGGACAGTTTCATTTTGCAAAACGGGATACTTTATCGGAAATGGGAAAAACCTAACGGTAGAGAGTTCCATCTACAGCTGGTCGTCCCAAGGGAAAGGATCAAGGATGTTCTCCGAGAGGTACACGATGGCATAACAGGAGGACATCTGGGTGTAAAAAGGACCTTGACAAAGCTACGGGATAGATTCTACTGGCTTAACTGCAGAGCTGATGTACAAGATTGGTGCCGGAAATGTACCACTTGTGCTGCAGTAAAAGGTCCATCCACCAGGAGTCGAGGACACCTTCAACTTTATAACGTTGGTGCACCATGGGAGCGGATAGCAGTGGATGTTGCCGGACCGTTCCCTGTGACAGAGTCGGGGAACAAGTACTTTATGGTCGTCATGGATTACTTCACCAAGTGGCCAGAAGTCTTTGCTATACCTAATCAAGAAGCTACGACCGTAGCCTCCAAATTGGTTGAAGAAGTCATATGCCGATATGGTGTACCCCTGGAAATTCATTCCGATCAGGGCAGAAATTTTGAGTCGAACGTGTTTCAAGGAGTCTGCAAAATATTGGGCATTCACAAGACGAGAACCACTGCTTATCATCCTCAGTCCGACGGCATGGTAGAAAGGTTTAACCAAACACTAGAGAGGCATTTAGCAAAATTGGTGGACAACCATCAAAGGGACTGGGACAAGTACATTGCACCGTTCCTTCTCGCCTACAGGACTTCGGAACATGAGAGCACGAAAACGACGCCGGCATATATTAACTTCGGACGAGAGCTAAGGTTACCGGTAGACCTTGTAACCGGAGGAGCGCCAGACGATCACGTCACCGTACAGGATTATGTCTCCGATTTGCAAGACAAGATGCGGGACATTTATGCCATGGTTCGAGAAAACGGCTTGCAGTCGAGTGAAAACATGAAGACTAGATATGACCGGAAAGCAAATACCAGTGGTTTTGATGAAGGAGCACTAGTCTGGCTACATAACCCGATACGGAAAAAAGGGAAGTCACCTAAATTACAGACAAGATGGGAAGGGCCGTACAAAGTTGTCACGCGAATAAACGATGTTACATACCGGATCCAACGGCCACCGAGAGGAGCACTTAAGGTAGTTCACATCGACCGCTTGGCACGTTATAACGGGAATAACGATGACGCTCGGGACGAGCATCTCTAAGAGGAGGGCAGTGTCGCGGTCATGCTAGAAGGTTCGAGATATCGCTAGAGGAATGTACATAACTACCTAAGTTCGGCCACAAAGTAATAACAAGACCTTAGTGCAAGCGACATTGAACTTTAAGTTTACAGATTAAGGCACAAAATGGCATAACTTACTAGAGTTGTTTACGTTTAACGTCCTTGTAATTTCTTCTAGAAAACGAACATTCTAGTATGTACGACCGGCGTCGATGTTGAGATATATAAATAACAGGACTTGAGACGCCGAGTCAGTTCATTCTGAGCTTTCGGTGTGATACCTGCGAAAAGTGATCTAGTGCGAAGTAACGACGACTTTAGCGATACCAACGGATTAAAGTACTACTCTGCGGATTGGCTAACAGTGTTTTGGAACCAACGACCTCAGCGACCCACCGGACTACGATTCTTGTGATTTGGCTTTTCTGATAGTATCTGCGACCTGTTCATCGCCTAATAAAATCTTCTAATAAGTCAACGGTGTTTTATCCAAATCCCGAACTCCACGTTCGTAACAATATTATGAAAATATCGTGTGGTGAGGCACATTTAAAGAATAGCACCACCCCGCTCTCTTCCTTTGGGTGCCCTAATAGGTGACTAAAGCAGTACTATCAGAAAAAGACGGGCAGCTAAGTATTCTCGATTCAACAATCCAAAATTATTCGCGTATTCATTTTGTTCAGTATAATAAAAAAAAATTGAACCTGTAAAATTAAGTTAACTTTTCCATACTCCATGGGAGGATTTATGTTTAATTTAAATGGGAAAATTTTTGAGCTATATTCATCCTTTCGAATAAAACTAAATATACAAATCGGTCTACCCGGTGAAAAGTTACGTGTGGTCAGGTCGTTCAGAGACCCTCCTCTTTTCTTCGTTGGTTAAAACATACACCGAAAACACAATAATTAAGACGGTTCAGACGACGACTAATTTGGTACCTACTAATTTACAGTTTACACACAAGTTTAAATGTTTTACGCAGGTACTTATGGATGTAATTACATACATACACGTAACGTTAGTTACGGCGTTATTCCTGAGATTAACGATCCACGTCTTAAATATCAGTTAAGTAATTGTGTGTGTAGAGGAATAAGATCAGAAATAGTGTTTGCAAACATTACAAATATTATATTTTAATAAGAACAGGGAAAAAACCGCCAAAGAATGAAAAAACTGAAATATTTATACTCTCTTTAGCTAGGCTACATTTTAGCGATAAGTAGCCATGATAAAGAATCTTAAGAGTTGAAACACCAGTTATAATCTGTAGTACCAATGCCCATATTTAGGAGAGATAATATCAATATATTAACCCCTATTTTTCTACTTTTGGGAATAAAGGTGTTTTTTATTACATCGAAAAAAAGCGTTTATGACCGTTCAACATTTAGGAATAACATAAAATAAATGCAATTAAATTGTGGCTCTCCTTCTTTTATGAATTTGGTTGTAAATAAGTAACTAAACAATATATCAAGACAAAACTCGGGATTTCCATGTTGTATTAATAACCACGGGCGAAATATCATCGCGTCTCTTCTTGGAACGTCTAAATCCATTTCAATGGAATGTCTTCCGTGAAAGTGAAAATGGATAGTAAAATTAGCGTTTACGGCGTCTTGTTAACGACATAAGGGTAGGTTATAGGGTAGAAGAGATATTGAAAATATTGGACCATTTAAGAACTGAGTTAAGGTACATAAACTCGTATTAATCCGCTTTATACTATTCCAGTAACAAAAGCGATCAGCATAAAGAAAAAAGGTTGTAGTACTTAAACTAAAAAAAAAAAAACAACGTAATAGGAAACTGAACAGGTATTTTTAGAAATTATAAGTGTGTGTTTGTTCTTTCAAAATTTATGCCAAAAAATAACCATGCCATTCCAAAACGTAAAGATAAATTTACGTAAATTTGTACGTATGTTCCATTATAATAGCTGAGAAGGTTTGGAAGATATTACCAATATTACCAAGCAAGATGGATTTTCAATGTCGATCTAAATACAACGCGGGGCCGAATGAGGCATACTCTAGTTAAAACGAATGCACTAAAATGCGAATGCCCTTTGCAAGAAACATTAAAAAAAATACATTTTGTTCCGACGCGCCAATTTTCTCTGCGATTTTTCACAGTGCGATCTGGACTGGAACTTCTGTGTTCAATGACACATTCTCACAATTCTACGTGATTTTCGTATATTTTCCTCAACCGTCCAAAATAACATTATGTGTTTATTGCGCAATGCTACCTAAATATATGATCATGTAACTGTCAAATGTACAGTGTACATCGAAAATTAATTTGGACCTTACGTCGATAAATTTAAAGAACAATAACAAGCCGCTTGAACTGCACACCGTAATGACCCATTAAATTTTCAGTTAACGGTCTTTTTACGAGCGTAATTAGCTGGATACGAGTAATTAGCGTGATACGAATTAAAGCAGCTAACTTGTGTACCTACCTGTTTGGATATGTGCCTTAAGCCCCAAGAGATGTAATAGAAGAGTTAACCCAGATTCATTTTAAAAAAAATAACGTTTTTTTTCTTAGAACTGTAGGGAAACATAGTTATAATATCATTAAGCACAAAACCACGAATTTCCTCAATACATACTAATATTTCAAATTCATAATGAAGTCTGCTTGACTGTCTGTCTTTCTGTTTGAAATTTGGCATGGAGATAGTTTTAGACTCTAGGAAGAGCACCATAGTTTTCATTGCGTAAACTACCTTATATTGACACCTATTCCTTACACATACAAACTTATGCGCTTGTATCATGATCAGAAAGCCTCCTGAACCCACTGGACAAGGCGGCTACTGTTTTGTCGTGACATTTGCGCGGTGAGTTCCTAAAGGTCGGCTGAAAATATATCACTTTCCCGGATTGATGGACCACCGGCACCGGTGACGTCAGCAACAGCCTTCGCTTCGCAGCAGTAAACAATACATTAAGTTCGTCAACGCTATATGTTATAACGTTATAAGCAAAATATTATTTCGGTGTTGGCATTAGAATTATTGTCACTAAGGAGTCGATAGTAAATGTAAAAAAATCGGCCAAGGGAAACTCGGACTCGCGCATGAAGGGTTCGTAATAAAAAAAAAATGGAAAAATATATCAGTTGTACGGAAGCCCCCTTAAATATTTAATGTATTTTTTTTTTTAGCAGCAACAGGAATACATCACGTTAGATAATTTCTACAGTCTAACTATCACGGTAAAGATATGAGACATACAGCCTGGTGACAGACGGATAGACAGATATATAATTATTATCATTTAATACCTAATAAAAGAACTTAAATTGAATTAAACATTAAAACCGTAATGACTTCATTAGTACCATATGCCACAATCTATAATGTGTTCATTCGAAAATTATGTTAATGTCCAAGAAAGATGCCTATCAAGATGTCAGTTGTTTTCAAGTACAGTCAGTATGAACATTACATACCTAAAACATTAATACAATGAAAACAAAAACGTAATAGATTTTATTTTAAGAAAACAAAAATGTGCCGAATTCGCTTGAAGGTAGATTTATTAAAAATGAACCATCAGTTTACGGATATCTAAACGAGGATTTTGCCATAATGGCAACGGTGGAGTAGTCGATTTCAGTCTGGCCAATAATACATAGCAAAGAAGTAATAATGTAATAAAGGCAATAACTTTTACTCTACAATGGCATACATGTAATGGCTGACATAATAATGTACACTGTTTAACAAGTAATATAACATTTTCACATTATTTTGTTTCATAGGTTTATTTAGACGTCCACTGTACACTGTGTAAGTCAGTTGGTCACAGTCGACTGGAGCGCAAAGGTGGGCGCGTGCGCAGGCCAGGTGCGCGGACGCATACGGGCTCCGGAAAGTGCCGTATCGGCACAAGATAAGAGACGCCGAATGAATATTAATATGTTACCGTAAAAAAAAAAAAAAAAAAATTGAGATGAATTAATAATTCGTTGCTAATAACTGAGACAGCGTTGTAGTTACATATACATGAAAGAATTACCTCTAACGACGCTGTGAAGTGTGTGTTATCTCTTTCATTTATTTTTATTTTATTTACAATTTATTGCATTATACAAAAGATAGTAATACTACTAGGATTTAATGTAAAAAGCATTCTATACCAGTCAACCATGAGATCAAACTTTTTAAATTGCAATATTTTGCCATTTGGATAAGTTAACACAAGTGACTAACTTTTTTATTATTACCGTGCAAAGTCTAATAAGGGGATATTCCAATCTGATATTTGAAAAATTTCATTGTTTAAACTAACGAAAATTTAATATTGCCCGGTCGTAAGAGATGATACTTACTAAATTAAAGCGTCTACAATCTGTTAACTAATTAAAGTACGTTTGTTCGAAATTTGTTAAATATTCTCTGTTCGAGAATCTGTTGCCAAAGTACAATAAATTATATCGAATGCCTAAAAATAAAATTCTTAATCCATCATGTATCATTCTAATAATATCCCACTCTAGTTCAATTACGTTAACACATTTTATTATAACCTAAAATCTAGTGTAAACAACGAACACCTTGTGCTAACAGAGGGAACAAACAAACACGGGGCGGTGTTTTTTACGTGGAATAGTACGCATAACAATATTCCATTACGAGTTCGCGTGCAAAATATTTGCTCTGCAGTGTACACGGCAAAAACCGGGTCTGGGGCCTTACTCCGCAACAAAGTTCCGTATATCGTATTCATCTTTCCCCCTTACTCGTGCCACTGTCTTAAGTGTCTGACAGAGACAGATGATCCGTATTTACGGGCATTGCATTGCGTGGTAGGTCCTCTGGTATACACTTCGGCCTCATTGATCGCCACTCCAAGGCCTGAGCCTATGAGCGAGCAAACAATTAGGAGACGTTTTACGCCAAAGATCGGGTTTATGCTGTTGTAAACATCGATAGCCTTTTTATTAGATAAGCTTTTGTTTTGCAACTTACAACACTGTTATTTGAGGACACTTTTGTGTAGTTTTTTAAACGATTTTCGACATTGACTACACTAACAAAATATGGAAAATCCCGTTAAACATTTTTAAATAATCGTTAAACGCGAAAGTATAGATGTTACTACTGAGTAAAGAAATGAACGCTTCAAAATTTAAGACTAGAAAAACATTTTTACAACATTTTTGCAAAACATATCCATTGAAACCACAAACTATGGGGTAGACGAGTTGTACCTAATCATTCATCGCCACTTCATATGTAGGCAAAGTACCATAGATTTAAAAAAAGTATATTTTACCACTTTTTTGAAATGATTTATATGTATATCTATGCTAAATTATAGCTTCCTAGTAATTAGTAGAATAACCACAGACGGACAGACAGACGGATATAGCGAGACTATGATGGTTTTGTGTTGACTACGGTACCATAAAAAATGGAAATATTGACTGTAAACTGTACTAAACAGTCAATAATATAGGAAAAGTAGTTCTGGACCATTGAGGTTACAAATGTACTTCGTTATTTTCGCAATCAGATAAAAACACTAAGTAATGTTATACACAAAACGGTCTTAATCTTATTGGCTGTTAGTTTCCAAAACAAAGATCGTAACACGAGTCTTCAAATTGACCTAATTCCCGAAACGGGGAAGATAAAAATAAATATATTATTTTCAAAGCCTGAAATAAAGTTTGTAAAAATACTGAAGATAAATACTTCTTAACCTGCGTTCTTTTCTTTCCAAAATATTGTATTATTTACGATTGCTCTATATAAAACGAAAAATAATTTGCTGAACCCGTAAAACTGAAATAAGATTACTCATGCACTAACTCTGTCTGACGCAAAACCGATTTCACATGGAGTTCTTTTTTTTTCTTTATTTAAGGAGTTTTATCAAAATTACAATGTCGATGGAGTTTTCTTACTTCTTAAAAAATATTAAGAGCATGTGTAATTTCTAACAAACATGATAGGATACGACTATCACCATTGCTCTTTGTAAGGTTGACATGATGACAACAAAAAGAGTCCTATATAAAAACAGAATGATGTGTTTCATTCAATCGCGTGTTTTATTTTTCACATACACTAATGCTTATTTAGGACTGCAAACGAAAATACGTATTCAATTAAAATAACAGCAAGAATAAAAAACTTACCTGACTGGGATGATGCCGGTACAGATACAGCTTGGTTCCATGCAACGCCGCCCAAACTTGTTTCCACGATCTGTCACTCGCACGCTGTTTGGACAACAAAGGAACAATCGTTATTCCAAATTCAAAAGTTATAATCTGCGCCATATTTTGTTTAAACTTCGATAGAAGGCATTAGTAAGAGCAGTGACAGGATTAGGTACGTTTACAATAATAAGTTTGAATTTTTTACTAACCTTTCCGTTACTGACCACCATTTTGATTTGAACATTCCCTTGAACTTCGCCTTCAGCTGGTACGGCCTCCACTGTGTCTTCACCCTTCTTGTCTGAGCTATTGGAAACACAGACAGAAACACATTAGCTATTACTTATTAATCAACTTCCTTGTCTCCTGAAGTAAAAGTTGTATTTGATATCTAACAAATATCTGTTTTTAAATCGGGTATTTGGGTATTTTGACAGAATTATTATTATATACTTGAAAAAATAACTGAAATATTAGCTAAAACTATTACTAGGTACAATACAAAACCTATTAGTTTTCTAACTTTTATTTATAATCACGTGATTGTAATTATGTGACTAGTAATTTAAATGTACATTTATTGTCGTCCTAAATCTAAACAACCAATATAGATTAAAGTAATTTCAAAGATCTTACCTCATACAAACTTAATATCTAACATTGATAACAAATATGTATAACAATAAAGCATGCCGAAAATCCATTCCATTATGTATAAATCTATTTCTGTAACATCCATATTCATGCAAACATCGAAACTAAGTTCTCATGCAACACACGACTTATTGGTAACTCAAGTTACTTTTGTGATATAATATTCGTGTCATCGTACGTCAATTATTAGATTCGCAATTTATAAACCAATTATTTTTGTATTATAATAATAAAGCTGCTTAAAGACACACATTTTGAATTCGTTGACTCAGGCCTAGTACACTTTAGTGGCTCGGCTTTATACATATTAATTTTGCTGTTAATTTTTGCGACAAATAACAATGATAAACCAAATAACTAAGTTTTTTTTTATTAAGGCAGATGCAGTGCAAGGCCCTCGAATTTCCAGAATTGTTTTCGAGTAGAAAGTAGCTACATTTGCAATTTCTCTTACAAAACCTCGCACAATGCATATATTTAGGCACAATGCTACCACTAGCGCCATCTATTATTGCAATGGTGTAAACTACCGCACACATGGTAAGGCTCAGAAGCGCCATCTATCGGGCTGTAGCACAACTGCGTCGTCATGCGACGTACCGCATAGGGAGGACCGCGTGGGGGTCGAATATTCGCAGCAGCGGCGTTATGTCATCCGTGAACCGAGGAGGGCGCCACTTGCGGTACGCACTGTATACGTTTCCAAAACCCAATTTTAGTCACCCGGTTAGTAAATATACCAATTACACGTGTTTGAATTACCAATCACCTGTGTAGGTAGCGTTAGGTTCACGTTTAAAATTCAGTCACACTAACTACTGGGACATGATACGATATAATAAACAATGATTAACTAACTACAACAGTTTATGAAAAGTGACATTGAACATAGTGGAGAGGTAACAAAATGTAAATTATTTAAAATGTTATTTGGACTTATACTGAAATGCTAAGAACGATCTAATGAAATTATTCATATTTTTTGTATACATAATGGTAGTCACAAATGTCTTTTCTTTATAAAATATCAATAGAAATGACATTCTGCAGAAACGCAATAATACGCTACACTGGCGCTATAATATTCACATCGACGGGCACTTCAAGAAATTGTACATCTAACTTAATACAATTTCAGGGTTCCGTATAATAAATTCATATGATCTGGTTTGTGCTCAAAATAATCCACATCGATGTAAATCGATGTTGTAATTGACGAAGATAACACAATGTTCTGTACCCAGCCAAAATGTCACTTTGGATGACAGCCCATTTGCAAAAATTTAAAAGAAAATTTGCCAAATAGACGTCATTTTCTAAAATGTCCGCATGAATATCTTAGCATCCGTATAATCGATAAGAGGGTAAATTGATTAAAAGGTCGAACGTACTTTCTGAGGGCATGATGATCGGCGTCGGGCTCCACATCGCCATCGAGGTGCAACCGGTCTCCCCAAGTGGCTTTCAAGTACGACACTCTTCGCATTGCTCGTTCTTCTTCTGCTTGATAAAGTGAAAAAAATTATTAAGCATTGAAGTAAAATAAAAAGCTAGATACACAATCAGCGCCAAAAAAGTGTCCCAAGTAAAAGTGAACCCATTTGACATGGGTGCACTTTTAGTACAACCTGTATCAGTCAAATAGTTACCATATGACATTATTATCCATACAATTGCACGCCGACATAATTTGGCCGGCTTATAAAGTTGACACTAAAATACAATCAACGTCAATCATTCAAATGTATCAGACTGTGTATCTAGTTCTTACAATTCGATGATATTATGAGACAAAGTAAATAAAAAGATAAGTTCATAAATTTTTTGACAGTCGATTTTAGTTCTTTGGCTATCAAATTTGGTTTATTGTTCTTTTAAAGTTTTTACGGATTAACTGTGTTTTATTTAGATTAGATTTAACCTAACGATTTTTTGAATTTTTGACAGTGTTTGAGATTACGAGTAGATTACATTTACTTCGCAGAAAGTACTTCATAAAAGCAAAAAATTAATCCGTAAATCTTTTATATCAATTGCTACTTATATTCGAGTAGAAAACATGCACTAACCACCAAGTTGGGCATCCTTTTTATGTCTTCTTGTAACCAAGTCATCGGCAAAACCTGCGAGGAAATAACATTTTAGTTTTGTTACAACAAACTTAATCAAACCACAAATATTAGTATATTAGACACCGAATGATTACGACGGTTAGTCCGCATTAGTAGCACACCTATAAGCACACACATGGCATTCCGTTAGTTTGACAGAGAAGATAGGTCAGATCCTTGCGCCTTCTCCCTTGCGCGACTCTAAATGTTTTTTGATTACATACATTTGGAGTCAGGCGTTATTACTAAGTTAGTGTCGAGACCCCAGTCACGTTTATTAGTAAAACACACCTCAACGCGATATTGAGCTCTATTTTTGGGTGACCACTGTATTTATATATTAAAATATCAGCATGTTTGTCACAAATTAATGCTAAAATTTACACAAATGTAAGGTCTCATTTAAGTAACGCAAAAACTAAGGGACGCCTCCAATTCAAATGCTCAAATACAACAACTTTTATGATAGGACCACCATTCAATTTAAAAAATAAAACATTATTCGCCATAGCAAAGCAAAAGTTTTCTTAGAAGTAACGAAATTGCGAATTTAACGTTGGTCCCTTCCAAAAAGTTTTTGAGCAGTAGAATGGCGTCTGAAACGTTTCGCGTTATTTAAAATAAATCATTTTCAAGGCTCAGTTCATGTAGGTTCTTTACTGTTAAAGGTTTCCGAACAAAACAATCGTTCCGCTACGCACACATACAATCGGGTACTTTATCAACTTCAGCACCTGAAATGAGTGCATTTTGGAACGATGCAGCTGGTACAAAAGCCGCTAAATATCACTTTTGACAGGACCATCTCGTGTTCGGTTCGTGACAGAGACAAAAGACTCTTGACAAAGTCACAAGCTAAGTTCGTGAGTGAGATCTCGACGATGCAGCGTTAAGGCAGGGAGAGAGCGAGCATTCCAAGAAGTCGTTTCGCGGCGGGACCTGAGTCGGCGGGCGTGCTGGGGGTGGGCGAGGGCGACGTGGACGCGGAGGGCGGCGCCAGGCTGAGCTGCGTGGGCCTCTCGCGTCCGTTCGCGGCCCCGGGCAGCGACACTCGGTTCATCGCCTCCATTTGCTCTCTGTTCAGCCCCATTCTCCTCTTCGTGTGACTGCCATCTTGAGGCGAACAGTGCGATTAGGGCGTGAGCGCGTACCGCGTGCCGGTTGGTCAGCGGTCGTTCGATTTTTTAACGCTGACCAATAAGCGTTTCGAAGCTAGAAGCTAGTGCCCCTTGCAATTTCTTTGTGATTGAATCCCGATTGATTTGAATTAATAGGGGTTAAATATCATGTCATTGATTTAGGTAGATGATACTTTTTATTTCATATAGCATAAAATAATATTTAGAAAATATATGGTGAAATGATACGGAATTTTACTATAAGAAATAAACGTAATACGTAGTAATTTAATTTATTATTTCCAGATGACAAACAATTTAGCGATTTTGCTTGTAACTTTACTGAAACATAAAATTATGGGAACAAAAAAGAAACAAAGCTACTCTGGATTAATCGACGTGTTGACACGAGATTCAACTCCTTCAATCATTTCAAAAAACCAGGGGTGAGTGACTTTAATGACCTTTTTCTTACTATTCGTGTAGGTGCAAAATAGAATGTGATAGAAAAATTGATCGCTAATTGCTAAGGCTCATAGTCAAGCATCGAGTACGTCACTATGATGTTGTAGTGTTGTAAATTTAAATGCACATAAAAATTCAATTGAATGTGTTTATATTATATCAAATACAATAATTACCTGAGGCATGTTGTCTTCTGATGGGTAATCCTTCACTACCGGTACTATTTGACCTTGTTCGCATTTGAACCTTTTCTGATTCTGTAAGAGATGTAACTAAACTCAATATGGGGATCCATTTTAAACAATAATTCAGTTTAACAGTAAACTAAATAAATGAGCACAAAAAACCGGAAAACAACATTTATCGCAGATACGTGTCGCGAGTATGATTATTTACAATTGAATAATCAATTAGGTATATTACTATTATCGTAACTTTGCAATTTTTTATCTTTATCTAATCAATTTATGTAAACAACCAGTGCGGATTATAGAATTACACCATGTATTTTAAGCTCATTATCAATGTGAATGGTTTAAATAAGTATTTGGGCTGATTGACTTGTCTCTAATGAGTTAAATATATGATCTAGTCCTAATGGTGTGTTTAGTTAAGGGCTTATTATACCGTATCTCTAGATAGATAGATAGGTTAGTACTCCGTTTGTGCTTTGAGGTCTTTCAAATTACTTTATTCATTTGGATACATTTATTTCGCAACAATTTAAATATATTCTTGATAATTCTTTTTTTAAAACGTAGACTAACTTTATTCCGGAAAAAATTCGGTTCCCATAAGATAATTCCAAATTTCACACTTAATTAGTATATTATTTTAGGAGGCAATTCAAATGCTCAAATACAATTACTTATACTATAAAATCACTTATGATACTATTAAAATACTACTACTACTAATACTGTTTAAAAATATATATATAAGTAAGTTAATCTGTTGTCTAGTACCCCATACGACAGGGTACTTAATAGTAGCTTAATTTGGGACTAGATGGCTCTGTGTGGCCCAGTGTGGAATGTCTTAAAAAATATTATAACTAGTATTTTTAAAACGAAAAAGTGAAAATGTTTTGAATTCATAATCTGTAGTATTTGAAATTTGCAATCATTGAATGCCTTAAACATGTTAACCTCTTAAAACCTGTACTTAAAAAAATACATGCGGATAAATTAATTAAGATAACTTTTCAAAAAAGACTAAAACTCGTGTGACACTGGGATGCTAGTGTCAAATAAAACATCATGCTAACCGGGCACATATCCGTCTGGAGGAGGACAATGAAGGTGTTTGCTGCCGGTGATCATCAGCTGGTTGCCGCACAGGCTGCCGCCCAACGGAGCCGCGTCGTGTTCCAGATCTGAAGGGACGGAACTTGGTTTAAAGCGACAGGAACCCCTCTGAACTGTCCCGAAGGATCAAAGAAGACATAAGCTTGGCTCAAAACGTATAGGTAGATAATTAGTGCGTTGAAAATATCGCTGTTAATTGTAAAAGGTTAAAAGGTAACAAAGTTTAAGGAGTTCTTACTCCAATAAGATAAAAAAAAAACCTTAATTTGTATCTCATATCATTGAGTATTCTGCATCAACTTAATTGTATCACTCTCCAAGCTGCATTTGATTATATTCAAGCAATAATGTCACTCTCTGACCGGAACACGATGAGACTATTTAGGTCTACCTCTTACTGAAGACGGGTTATTAATATCGGTCGTAATCGATTAAACACACACAAAAATAAACGCACGCTTTATCCTCATTGTATTATGATAGAAGAAACACTGCTTCCAAAAGTAAAGTAGGTACTTACATTTTTATTGCCAATGAAGGTAAGGCTTACCCTTGCACATTAAGGTAAGGCTGATCTCTGTTGTTGACTTTTATGAGTTGGTCTTCCTATCTCAATATAACTCACCATGTTGCGGTTGCACGTCCAAGGACCTGGCCTCCCGCCTCGCCGCGCGCGTCTCGAACTCCTTCCTGCGCAGCGCCACGCTGGGCTCGAGGCGAGTGGTGGAGAGACGAGCTAGTTCGCTTCTAGCGACTTCTGTTCGCCTCTCGCCGCCGCCACGAGCTTCTTCAAGCTGCCTAGTCCGCGCCGTCACCAGTTGCAGCTCTGGCACTGGGTATCTGGAATAAAGTAGATAGTTATATTTTTAGTTTAACACATCGATGAAATATAGAAGATATAATAGGGGTTAAAGTATGAAATTGCCGATTATTTTCCCACTTTTTATTTTGTTTATAGCTCTTAAGTATAGTCATATTATTGCGTTATTCTTTTTGTATTGTATCAAAAACTAAATAAAGTAACTTTTGACTAAAAAAAAAATGCAATACTAGTGCCTATTACGAGTACTTCAAAGGAAGTCGTTGAAAAGACCCCTTACAATGTGTCAGCTGACCTTCTTGCTTCAATTAAGTATATTTATATTATATACTTTGATTTTCAGAAATTTAAACACTATAATGCGTAGCTTTATTACCATTTAACTTTCACCTTTAATTGCATCGACAACGGTTCAGGCGTTTTTAAAAAAACTAAAAAATTTTTAGTATGGAAAAATGACTTTTCTCGATTTCGTCCATACAAAACGGCAATTTCATACTTTAACCCCTAATAGAAGATACATAAGAACTGATACACGGTACCATATATAAATGCCACTTCGACCATATAAGCAGCTAACATCATTTGTAATACCTACTGTATACAAATTCAATCTTACGTAAATGACGAATTTAACTAAGATATAAGAGCACCCAAATGTTCAGCGGGTGGACTCATTTGGTGAAGACGGGTATGCTGTCACTGATTGTAAATATATATTTTTTTCGATGTTTCTACCTCACAATGACAGTTGAATGATGCATGGATAAAATTAAGTTTATTATTTTTTATAACGATGTAATTATACACACCTGTTATCTTGATTGTTAGCCGTCGGGTCATCTTTATCTCCATTGGTGAGAGCTCCAACATTATTGTTCTGATTACTAGGCGCTGTTTCTTGAATCTTCGAGAGGGTCGACACAAACTGATTCTTGTCCTGTTTTAACCTGGCCCTGTCGTTGTGTGTTCCGTTCACTTCCCCGTAACCGCTGTACGTTCCGCTGTCTACGCTCGCGGAACATTCCTCTTTCTTTTGATCTTGGTTCTGTGTGGGAGGGGGAGACGCGGGGGGAGGTGAAGCAGCAGGCGGAGGCCACGCTTGTTTTTGTAGTTTCTGTGGTCGCGCGTAGAATTCCTTCTGTTTGATCGGTGGAGGTGCGTCTGGTGTGACCCAACCGGTTGGCTGGCTCGGTCGTCGTAGGAAAGCCTCCTTCTGTTCTAGACTTTTCCGTATTCGGGAGAGGATAATCGAGTCGTCGAGTTCTCGGCCGGTCAGCGTCGAGTTCGAGTCGAAAGAGCCAAGACTATCTTTACTCTCGGCAGCTGACGAAGGCAACGACGTGTCAGATTCCCGTCTGCTGTAATTCGAAATGATTACTTCATTATTTTTATTGCACGCAAATTTCATAATTTGAACAACACTTTTATGCTCGAAACGCGATTTAATTAAATTGACGATGAAAATCAAGCAAGTATCACGAACGACAGGCGTGAAGCGTGTAATTGATTGTGGAGCTGCATTTACGAGAATTCGCCGAGGCATATCAACTCTTCGTTTATTCGACATGCTTGTTGTAATTTTAATATCTCTGTATTTTTTCCGTATATTAATGTAAATTACTGAGTCATTTTAATATATTGTTTAGATTTTATTTCTGTTTAATTTAATTATTAATCTTTTCCAATGATAGAGTATCATTTGTATTTAATGAAGAAACTAAGATATGAAACGGTATCGTAAAATTAAATAAGTGTATTGTTTAATAGATTCAAGTCGCTTTTATTTTGCCGTGTTATAAAACTGATGAGTTAACTGTGACAAAAGTGATTTCTTGTCTCTAAAGGTAGACTTCGGAGCTATGCGGCTTGCGGCTTGCGTCGTGCGTCATGCGTCACTTGCGGCCCACGCGGCCATGCGGCTGTACTTTGAATTAAAGGAGTGTATGAAAGCCTTTCCGAGCCTCCTTCCTAGCAGTTTTTGCTGTATGGTTGAGTTACAGTAAAAATTTATTAATACTCGTACGAGTATGTGATTTTGCCGGGTTATGAGAGATCATATTAAGGTAGACTTCGGAGCAATGCGTCACTTGCGGCCCACGCGGCCATGCGGCTGTACTTTGAATTAAAGGAGTGTATGAAACCCTTTCCGAGCGACGTATGCGGCCGCGACGCTTCGCTCAGAAAGGGTCGCGTCGTCGGGATCAACAGTGTTTAATAGTCCACTGCTGGACAAAGGTCTCTCCAAAAGGTGGATTTTGCCATAATCCCCAGGATTGGGAGACGGGTTGGTGATCCCACTTTGGCTAATGGAAGAAAGACTGCTAGCCGTCTTCTCGCAGTGTTTCTTTAGTCGCCTTTTACGACACCCATAAGAGGGAAGGGTTGTCGCAATTCGTTTCATGGGCCGGCACCACTTGACACTGAAGGTGAACTTATAAGCATAGTAAAGTAATAGTCTGTAGTCATCCCACGGCAGGGTAAGACCTCCGTCATTGAATTCATGTAGGGGCCGTCCACAATTTACTTACTTTTTGTGACATTGGGCAAAATAGTATGGGAATTTTCGTAAAAATGTGTGACAAGGTTGGGGGGTTTGAAAATCTCAAAAATCGTGTGATTTAATTTACGGATGACCCCTTACCAATGATGGGTACAGGCATGATCACCACGCTTGCCGAGTACGGGTTGGAACTTGGAGTTCACGAACCCGAGCTTCGAAAATACGAAAATTCAAACTCCTGTTGCCCGATCAAACCAAGGACCCAGAGATCTTGGCCCGGTGAGTACTTAAACCACTAGACCGATGGGGCATTATTAGGACTTTTAGGCTGGGATTAAATTAAATTACCTGTCATGCAAAAGATAGTGCGTTGGTCCTGCGAGTCTTGCGTCGTATCTCGTCGGCACAAGCGACGCTACTGTCGCGTACTCCGGATCGTCTCGTAACCGGGCTGGTGTCTGAGGGGCCGGCAGCGAAGCCCTAGGCTTGCGGTAGGCGTCGAACAGCCGCGACTCGTGCTCCGTCACCGGGGCAGGCATCTCTAGCTGCCGCTGGTTCGATTCTGGATTGTATGCGGCTTCGCTGAAATACTGTAGGGATGCAGACATTAGATCTCGAGATTGGTCTCTCTTCCTTTACTGGGCTGTAAATGTTATGAGGTTGCTTTATAAAAAAAAACAAAGAACTAATCCACCATTTTTTTTTTGGGGGTAAAAAACCGAAAAACTGTGTAAAAGAAAAGAAAAAATGTACTTTTGTTGCGAGTAGTAGTAATTACTAGACACAAACTCATAACTACGCTCTGCTCTAGCGGTCCCACCGTTGTTAGCTCTTTCATTTTAAATGTTGGCTCTTTAAGTTTTCTAAAGATATTACGATTCGAGAAAACTTGTTTATTGGTTTTAGGGAGTTTTAAACGCATTAGTGCTTAAAAATGTACATTAGCCCAATAAAAAAAATACTTGACCGAGGCGGAGTAACGAAAAACGGCTCAGATAGGACAACTCAAAGCAAAATACGATTACAAGATTGTATTTTATTGCTTTGGTCTCAATATAATTCATGATTCCTTCTCAATCACGACATAATATTTTTTTGGATACCTCTTCTTAAGACGATTGTAAAATAAAAAAATTTTTGTCACTTACCCGTTGCAGCAAGTCGTGGTCCCTCGGCACTACGGTAAGCTTGAGCGTCCTAGGTTCCCTCTGCGCCAGTTGGACGACCCTCGCGTAGGGCGCCCTGGACCGGCCGCAGGCGACCGGCTCGCCGTTAACCGCCAGCACCCGGTCGCCGGCTCGCAGCCCCGCCGCGGCCGCGGGCCCGCCTGGCCGCACGGACCTTACGAAGATCGTGTCCATTGGCGCGCCCACCGCGCCCACAGCGAGGTGACGCGCATCCTCGTACAACTCCTGGAAGGTAGGTACATTCATTCGATTGCGCGCCACGCGAGTGATAACATGCAAAATGCGGTCGCTTGTTCAGTTGTTTGTTTTCCAAAATAAATTAAAAAAAAGATAAAGATTTGGTATACACATTTTTTGACGATCTCCGTGGCGGAGTGGTGTACGCACCGGTTTTCAAGGTGTCGCCTGCTCCGAGGTCCCGGGTTCGATTCCTGGACGGTCAATATGTAATGGACCCGAAAAAATGTAGAAAAAACAGTTTTTTCTACCTTTTCTCGGGTCTGGGTGTTAGTGGTAAGTACCTTCGTTGTTTCTGGTTTCCAAAATACGAGTGCTTTAAATAGTTATTCAAATTGGGACCAGAACAATGTATGTGATGTTGTCCACATTTATTTATTTATTTATATTTATTTACATTTTAGACTGTTGAAGCAAAGGCAAAAATCATAACTGGAGCTTTTTTTTTCTTATTGTTCCAAACAACGATAAAAAGAGTAAGTTCGTCGCGTGTGCGTAGGTACACATATTTTACATGCATAACTTTTTACCAGGTTGACAGATTTCAATAAAGGTCCCATTATAAATATGAAATAAAAAACACCTAGCAGGTTAGATAAACAGAATTCAACCTTGGAAAATGAAATAAATAAACTTTTACACGAAAAGCATGAAATATATGAATACAGAATTGATCACCGAATCAAAATCACACTTATTAGTATTTTTTTTAACATTGTCATGATTTAATTTTATAATATACTAGCTGTTTCCCGCGACTTCGTCCGCGTCAATTGCTATTATTATGATCGCGAATATTTTTGTAACATTTTTTGCAACATGCTTCGCTCCTATTGGTCGCAGCGTGATGTTATATAGCCTAAAGCCTTCCTCGATAAATGGACTATCTAACACAAAAAGAATTTTTCACTTCGAATCAGTACTTCCTGAGATTAGCGCGTTCAAACAAACAAACAAACAAACAAACTCTTCAGCTTTATAATATTAGAGATATGTCCCTATTTCTATAGACAGTTAATTTTTATTTTAAATTGAAATAGAAGCTGGATTAATAACCTACTTTTTTAATTTGAGAATTTTTCATAAAATTTATTATCAGTAATAACTACTCGTAACTATAAAACTACAATTCAATAAGTGAATCACCTGCAGTGACTCCGGCGGATACACCACTAGATGTCGTAACGTGAACCCGAAGCCGTGCCTCGCGTCGGGCCGCTGGATGACGATGGTGCGCGGCGCGGCGCTGAGCGGGCCCGTCGACGCGTGCGCGGCGGCCTGCGGCGGCAGCGCCAGCGGCTGAGCGTGAGCAACCGGTTGCGGCTGTGGGAAAAAATAAAAATATGATTTAGTAACACAGTTTTTTGGTACTTAGTAGCATAATATAAAAAAAAGAAAAGAGAATAAGAAACAAGCCACCAATTTTGAGACGGTGCTTGACAATTGTTGGTAATAATTTCTTCATTTTTCGTCGGTTGAGATTTTGTAAATATCTAAATAAAGAGAATAGAAAATAGAAGCTACATTAAACGAGTATTATACTCGGGTGCAAAAGTCAACCGGTTGGAAACTAAAACACATAATCCATACAAATATTACGCAAAAGTATGTTGCGAAGCGTCTAGGCATCGCAAATGACACCAACCGGGTCGTTATTTATTAATTTGTTAATACAAATTGAATATTATTGTGCCTAAATGAGCCTTAGGGTACAAGTTTACTATACGACATTAGCAAACCTTAAAATCTCCGTAACTCTGTTGAAAAAGCAAAAAAAAAAAACATGGATACGAATTTACTATTTAATCTATACTTAAGCATTTCTATGATGTAGGAAGAATTTTAAATATGCATCTAAGTGTACAAGCGCGGTTTGTCGGTGGCACTATGTTCTGCACCAATTAATATGCGGATGAGGAGCGCAGGCGCAGCTAATTTGTGCGGACTAGAACAGCCTGACACAACAACTCTTCAGTCTCGTTCCGGATATCATAAGTTGGGTGTATGTAAATAGGTTTGTTTGATGCAAATTTATTTAGATGTTGGTACTAAACTCATATTATTTACGAGTCACTAAGTAGGCAAAAGTATCTACGTTTGTTTGTTCTAAATTATGAATGCAGTTATTACAATGGTAAATATAAATACCTACAGTTTTTGCGTAACTTTTTTTAACAATAATTATTCTCATATTATATGAAGGTTTTACTGTGCCTAGTAGTAGGATAAAAAATTGCCCATATCTATTCTTTCTCATGTTCTTATGATCTACCTTATATTGTTCCAAAAATAAAAATCTGTTCAGTGGATTAGGACTAGGTGTATTAGTAGGTGTACTAGGTGTATTAGTGGTTATTTACAGTATACATACAATATAGTCTTTTTTAAATACAGTAATATTTTATGGTATTGATTAAGAAAAATATTGTTTAGTAACAGCCTATAATCATCCCACTGCAGGGAAAAGGCATCCATCATTGAATTCAAGTTAGCACAGCAATGATGGGTACTGGCATAATCACCACGCAAAATATCGTTTGAGTATTCCAATTCTAATTAAATTACAGATGTGGCTAATCCGAACTTTCGCATTTATAGCGTAAGATGTGTCCTTTGCCATAAGTTGGTCACACGCATCACTCACTCACTCACATGCGGACACACTGACACAGCCAATGATATTTAAAAAGTACTCGTATAGATAGGTTATGCCCTTACAAAACTATCGAAATATCTGTGCCGCTTGCGAACAACTGTACACATGCGTAATTCTTATTTTGTCCTTGTCATACTCGTGAAAAGAACAATTACTTTCTCTTTCGCCTTGGCATCCATATTGTATGATGGATTTGAAAAGACGTCACAATTGTGACGTTTTAGGGACGCATATTAAGAGCGCATGTAACATATCTATTACTTTTTAAATATCATTGGACACAGCTAACACTTATCAATGACAATCTTTTCCAACAATATTCCGTGTTATTTGCCATTTGTACAAAAGTGGAAAACGTTTAAAAGAACCTATGGTCTATGTTCGAATTGTGGGCCGCGGGAGTAGGCCAATGTTCTGGGACGCTTTCCTTCCAATAAAAACTTAAGTGACGAATAGGAATGGGCTATTAGAAAAGTGAGGTACGTGTTGTTATTTCTATTCGGCATACCAGTACCCTACCCTGCCATCAAGGTGCTTCGTGAATGTTTTTACGCTGTACTTATTCAACTTAAGAAGCATTTCTGTGATCAAATCTACTTACTTCAATTCTTAAGGGACCAAGTAGCCAAAATATTAAAATTTAATGTATATCCATGATTAGTAATAATCTCTTTGTTAATCTTCTTAAAGTTTACCTCCATTTAAAAATTATCACTAGTTGTTGCCGAGTTGATATTATCCTACGGGAACTTTCCTTTATGGCGGGATAAAAAAAAATTGTAAACGACCTATTTCTCAGACCTACCGGATATACACAAATATATCATAAAAATCTGCCGAACCGCGTCGGAAGAGTTCGGAAACAAACACATAATCATAAGAATGTTTACAATTAAATATTTCGTAGAAAATATGTTTATCACTATTAATAGGTACTTAAATTCCAATCTGTCATAAATTCAGTAGTTATATAGTCCCTTTATTCTTTGACAACAAACCACGTAAGGCGAAGTTGTTTAAAAAAGACTAAGAACATAGTAAAATATTTAATCTATCTCACAACATTTCAGACCATAAATCATGTAAATATCCCATAATAACCCTGACGATAATCCAAGCCACGTCAGGGTGTCGCAGCGGACTCGTTACGTCGCCGATTACGCTGCGCCCACGCCGCGTCATCGCTGCGACTCGTTTGCGATTTCACAAGTTCAAGATTCTACAAAGTTATGACTTAGATACGGGTGATACTGGCTAATAGACTGTCTATAAGGTACTCGAATGTTTTAATAAATACTGCTTTTATATCTTCTACAGATAGGAAATACCTCGTCACTAAGAATAATATTCGAATATGATGCCAACCAACGTTAGGCCAGCGCTGGACCGGGACCCTTCAAAAGGAGTTTTTTGTCTTTACTTAATAGCCTTTTGGCCAATAATGAAGAGTAAATGCTGCTGCTCGTACTCCTTGAGGCTTATACAACACATATTATATAGAAGACAGTAAAAATCTTCATCTTATAGATCAGTTACAGGATAAATTTTTCAGGATATTAAATAGAGTCTTTTCCTTTTTAATTTGCAAAGTGCAACCCAATTGCAATCGACGAAAAACATGAGAAAGTGGTACGAGTATTTAAAACTATAACTTTTATGTTAAATAATAATTTTGAGTTCCTGCCTCTTAGTACGTTGTCTGACGCATATTTATTTATATTTATTCGGCTGATTGTGCCTACGAGGGCGAACACAAGAAGCCCCACTCACGCGCATTGCCGCAGTGTCGAATTACCGAGATTAAGCGGCAGACGGCGGTAACCAGATTTTCTGGACACACTCCCTGCTTCCGGCTTTGTAAGGCTACTTAGTGAGGATCCGCTTTTGACCAGTTTTAAATTTAGAATAAAATGTCTCGATCGATTATGAATTATGGAATGCTAAGCACATAATAATTGCTTCTTGTTGTTCTAAGAGGTAAAACTTTTTTTTTATAGAAGGAAAATGCATTCTGCAGATAACATTACCTAGTCATTGAAGCTTCTTGAACAAACCTATTTCGAAGTGGAATTGTTTTAAGAGCTGAACACTGACAAAGCTTTCTGTTGTTACTCATCGCATACACGCCTTTGCGTCTTGTCACTGACAAGATTTTATGAAAGCAGTTAGGTTTTTGTACACAGGTAGCATGCCAAATAACATTATTACGATGATTTATTGACTTCATATAACATTGTATAATATGGACTTCTGATAACCACGTAACTCTCTACGTAACCATAAGCAAATTGATTAATAAATCCGAGACAACCAGTCAACAGATTGCTACCTGTTCAGTATTGTAAACACTATGTTCCAAGTAGTCCGAATGTGATTAATGATTAATGAAAATTGCTCGTTTCAGACGTAACACACGGTTATAAAGTGTATTGCAATTATTCACTTAGAGTTACCACAGTTGAATTGGATATAGTAGATTTTAGCTGCTTCTGAAACGTCCGACTTGTTTATTGAAGCCAGTATTGCAGCAGTAATAAAAAAAAAAGACACAACTCTGCACTGACACGGCTTTGCTTAAAATCAATGATGGATTTGACCCACGCTGAAGGAACAACGAGGTATACCTACAAAGAGAGGGGATTTTCAGACACAGGTTGAATTATTAATTAAAAACAAAGTTTACGTAAACACAATCTATTGTCTTGTTATACAACGGGTTCCTTTTGATATCCCATAACTCTAGGGCTTGGCTCTAGGGTATTAAACAGACCATGGTAAAGAATCAAATTGCATATTTTATGCATTATTTTTCAATTATTAATTTTTTTGTTTAATTTTTTATACAAAATAATTCTAAACAGTCACGACTGTTTATGTAAAACACCCTTACCTTGTTATGAATGAACTTTTGAATGAAAACGATTTACTCGTACCTACTTATCAATGAAACACCCACACACGTCAATGTTTTTTACAAGTTACGCTCTCCCGCTACTTTACTACTACACTTTAGTGTAAGTTTGCTAACGTGCAAAACTAAGGATTCACCATACTAGTTAAAAAAAATTTAACAAATTTTACTAAAATTGATGTTATATTCGAAACTATTGATTTTTTAACTACATGTTCTAGGGCGTTTTATATTATTTTTACCTTTAGAACATAACCTTAGAGTTATGGGATATCAAAAGGAACACGTTGTATATCTTTAATTTGATACCGCTACATATAGCTACAGTAAACCACACTTTACGAATCGTTTGAGAATTAGCCAGTAGATAGCTGATAAGGAGACGTTAGCATATTGTGCTTTAGAGAATATAATTGTAATGTAAAAGTTTAGTATTTCATATCAATCTGAGCGCGAGTAAAACTTCTGCAAAAATGTAGCATGTTGTTCCTCTTTAGAGTTGGGAGAGAGACTACTCTATTGACTTATGTAATAAAGTTGCGCTGTAGGAATTTATGCGTTTAATATCTTGTTTACCCAAGGCGCAGTCATCAATCATTGTCTTAATATTGGAGACTTAATTAAGAATCTATCTTGCTTAGTTTTTCACGCCTTGTTTCCTGCAAATATGTTTTTGATTAAAAATAATGTTATGGATGGAAATCATAGCAATATTATTTACCTAAGAACGAGACAGTAAATGTAATGTGATAAGATATTGTTTTAAAAATATTTTAAAAAGTTAAGAATGTCTCGTCTTTGAAGACTGCTTGTATCAATTGTTGTATAGCGCAAAATCAGCTTATAGTAGCAATTTCAACACTATACTTACCTAATTAAAAGTATTTATGTGGGTTCCGAGCGAGACCGACTTACTAACCGAACGATTGCCTCCTGCACAGGCCAAACCATTGCAGCTGTGATCAGGTGGCATGGAATAAGTCTTTTTTTTTAAATGGTTTCAAGTTAACCACTCGGAAAAAACTGTAAGTGACAATTAATGTGCCTTTCGAAACCGCTAGTTCAACATACATCAAAAGATGTCTTTACATGTAAGAGTTACCGCATACATAATCGACATATAGCCAGGCAGAACCGGGCACCAACAGAGTTTAAACTACCAATAAACATTGGCCATAGCTGCTGACATCAAATCTTTATTGTCGCCAAAGAAATCGAGAGGTATAAATGTATTCCTAAGAATAAACTATTATGAGACACTGCGAGAAAGTGCTGTAAACTCGCATTATACTCTTTTACGATTCAAGACTCCTTTCTAAATGAATTTACAATAATTATGTAGAATACATGCTGATTAAGTAAATAATGTAACTTTGAGACTGTTGGTATGAATTTAAATTATCGAATCGCATCATGAAAATTAAGTTGTAAAACTTATTAATAGTAATTTAACTCAAAGAATTTATGGTAATACATTATTCATATTAAAATTAAAATCAGTTAAAATCAGTTAAAATCAGTTTTATTTCTGCAAATAGGCCCCAGGAGGCGCTTTTACACGTCCCAATTTAAACCTACCACTGCTTCGGGACAAGTCTGGGCTAGTGCCGAGAAGAAGCAGCGCAAGAAACTCGGTTTATTAGGTAAACTAATACATATTTATTTTCGTCTCGCAAATTATAGGTATCCACACAACGTGATTTAAAGCTTTGAAATATCTGAAATGTTTATAAGTACACATTTGGATAGATAAATATTTTCGTTTTAAATAGAAGGAATTATAAAGTGACAAATTTGCCACTATATAGAAAAATAATTTATCGCTAAAAACAACCTTATTCTGACGTCAAACAATTCCATTTCCATGTTGTAAAATATTTATTTTTGTATGCTGTCGAACACTTCATTATATTGAGCTGTACATAAGAGCCTGAACATAAAATGATATCCGCCATCCTCGCGCCAGGTGAATCGTAAACTTTATCGCCAGTACTCGCGTATAAATATTTACGACTTCAAAATGTCCGGTATTAAAAACAACGTCCGGAGTTTTGAAAAAATTTGAATAATAGAGTTATTCAAATTTTTGCAGCGATGAACACGAACTTTATAATGTACACTCAGCAGGTTAAATAAACAAACTTTGTGATTTAAATCCAGTCTTAGACGTTGCTCATAATAACACGATTAACATCGTGCAGTTGCTTGTATTGAAGAGTAAGGTATGTCAACATGGTCTTAGTTACCTCTTTATACGTACCTAAACTCTTGGACGTAGTCCACTTAGAGCACCCACCCGAATAGCACCTGCGCGAATAGCACCTGGCCTAGTCCACGAAGTGCACCTATCGATATTGAGTGCTCTTCGTGGAACTAAAATGAAACTTGAATCCACGAAGAACACCAAATATCGATAGGAACTCTTCGTGGACTAGGCCAGGTGCTATTCGCGCAGGTGCTATTCAAGCGGGTGCTCTAAGTGGAATACGTCAACTCTTGGTAGCTAGTAATAGCCTATGTGTTTCTTTGGTGCTATCATTTAAACATACTTTAAATATACACAACACACTAACAGCTATTTATGTTTCATATTTTCTTTGTTTTAGATGGATGTCGTGTGGTGCTTGGACATAAAAAGAAGAGCATCACCACCACTGAAAACGGGTAACTGCGTTTTCTCGCCACCAATGGCCAAACTGAAATTACCAACTCGCTTGCCAATTATGGCAATTATAGCAGTGGACTGGCATAAGCTGGTGATAATGATAATGTGATGGACCTGGAGCATCTCTACTGCAGACCAAGAAAGGTGCAGATGATATTTAAATACAGTAACTCCACTCTTTATGACTATACTCTACTTTATACTATTGACGACCTCCGTGGCGGAGTGGCGTACACACCGGTTTTCAAGGTGTCGCCTGCTACGAGGTCCCGGGTTCGATTCCCGGACGGGTATATGTAGAAAAACTGAGTTTTTCTACATTTTCTCGGCTCTGGGTGTTTGTGGTACGTTCGTTGTTTCTGGTTTCCAAAATACGAATGCTTTAAATAGTTATTCAAATTGGGATCAGAACAATGTATGTGATGTTGTCCACATTTAATATTTAATATAACTCTAGTAAGGAAAACGAACATTCAAACCTTTCATGTTCTTTAGGTTCTATGTAAGTAAAGATTGTTATGATAGTAATAAACGCAAATTTTATCAACTTCAACTTAATAAATATATGTTTATATTAACCGTTTGACTGTACGCATTTGGGAACATTTCCGCATTTTTGAATCGCTATTTTTGTTACTATCAGCATCTTAATAAATGTAAACTAAATCAAATCACAATTTAATATCTGCTACCGTAACTGCATGATATTGATCGGTCAAATAGATCCAGTGTATAACTGGAACAATTAATACTGATACTGTTTGCAATTAAGCCAATCATAACGGTAACGTTCCGAATTTAGCGAGATTATATTGTAGCGTAATCGATCAATTTGTATTAAGTTACTGGAGAGACTTGACAATTGAATACAAATTGTTATCAGATTTTAAATAGTAGGATGTCAATACTCTTCCGAAATTTCGAGATAAGACAAGTGACGGATGTAAGGTTGGTGGGCAAATAATAGTGACGCGAAACCCAAATTAGACAAGTGCAGCCTGTACAAGAGGCCTTTTCCAAAATAATTCAAATTTTTCCATATTTTTCGCTTGGCAGTTATGTTGGCGATCGTATTATGGTCAATGGTGAAGAGATCAATGATGAGTAAATTAATTTAAGTAATACAATTTCCTTAGAGGGATATGCAGTCTGATTATTCTGGGATGGCACGGAGTTCAGTAGTAAGCTACTATAAAAATATTCAGAGTTATAGAAAATATACAGACAACCCAAACACAAGTTAAATTTGAATACATTACATATTAAACCAGTCTTCAGTCGTAAAGGAGATAGGGCAAAAGATATGGACCCGACATCCGATGGGGGTGGTAGGTCCCTGACGTCAGAACTTTATGCGCGCTCTGGATTCGTTGACCGTGAATTCATATAAATAGCAAAATAATGCAGATTCATCATAATTGACGGCCTCCGTGGCTGAGTGGCGCACACGATTTTCGTGGTGTCGCCTGCTCCGGGGTCCCGGGTTCGAATCCCGGACAGGTTAGTGTAGGAAACAAGTGTTTTTCTACATTTTGTCGGTGATTGTGGTACCTTCGTTGTTTCTGATTTTCAAAATACAAGTACTTTAAATGGTTACTCGTATTGGGATCAGAACAATGAATGTGATGCTGTCCACATTTAAGAATTCAATTTCAAAATAAAACGTATATTTTGAAATTATATCGTTTGTGTTTGTGTTACATTAAATGCAGATAAAAAATTATATTTTAGGAACAGATATTAAATTTGTCTACATGGTTCGTTATACAGCTCTGTCTCTGGATGATAGATTTGTGTTATTTTAGTAGCAATAAAGTGGCATTGCTAACGAGTTTAAATATAGGTATACTTGTAAAGAATAATGCATGTTTAATTTGGGTGGTATCTAAAGATGAGTTTACAATAGATAAAAATATATATATATATGTTCATGTATGATCAACATATTACTCTCTGGCTAAAATTATGATAATTTTTTTGTATAGATTTATTTCGAAGTTAATCCTACTAAAATTTTAAAGAGAATACACATCGTAAGGTGGAAGACTAGAGAAGACGTGGTACCATAAAAAATAAATGTGACTGTCAACAAAAAAAAACCTGACATACTAGAAATATACAATACCCAGCACACATGAAACTTATTTTGAGTCGGTCTTGAGACTTCTCTTAAAAAAAATGGATGCTTAAGTCCCTGCAATTTTCAGGTAAATTTTACAAGTCTCTTGCAAATATCATTGCAGTAAATAACAATACTAATGTATTTGGCTACTATAAGTAGTTATTTTAAGTAACTGAAACATAAAAAGTTTAAGTACATAAATTAACACAAAAAAGCTACTTAACGTAATTATATACCGCGTACGACTCCTACAAAGTGGCAAAAAGTGCGAGTATTAATAAAACACAGTACTAAAGAAGCGTGGGAGTGGAAACCTCGATCGATTTACCGATAAATCGACCAATCTTGGAGAAAATAGTCACCAGGTCAGGTTCTGTGATTGACAACTCGGCTCGGGCTTATCATACCTGTATAATGATAACAGCGGTCTAGTAAAAGCTTGCAAAGTGGCCTATTGCACAGAATGGGGTTGTGTCTATGTAAAGGTATTTGATGATAACCGACGAAAAAAGAGGGTTTTCAACTCGACTAACGATTCTGAAGTATTTTTTTCGAAAGCCTTTAAATATTATCCTTAAATTAAACATTTATACAACAATTTAATCGACGACTTCTATTAAATTTGGTGTGAAGTATACATTTTTGTCGTATTTTATTATGTTGAAAATTATGCTTGAATGTGCTTTTTCTACAAAAGAAACATAAAAGTATGTGTATGAAAAGTGATGATTTACTTCAAAGTTACTTAAATAATATAAGATCTTATTTCACAGATCATTATAATAGGCACGAACAATAATTCAATCGTCACGGACATTATATCATGACCATTAACTTATCTATGATGAATCAATTTTATAATAATACAACTCGAGTTATTTACTACGGCCATTATAGCCTTAACAAGTTAGTAATGGGTCATGCAATAAATACTAGCTGTCAGACTCACACAAAACTTTTTTCTACAAAAAAATTACCTACAAAAGGAGTGAAATAAGTTTTAATTTTGTGTGGGTGCTTGATAATTGCCTGTAATGGCTTGTTTGGTGGTCTTACACAAAAAATACATATTATATTTATTATGTATATACCTACACGTCGAATTAATAAGTAAGTATACCTCCGCTTTTTTTCATCGGTTGAAAATGCACCTTCTGCCCAAAAATGGGTATAATCGGAAGTACTACTGCCCGCAGACGATTAACATGACGTTCAACGAATTGACGTAATTAATTAAGTGTAAATAACTGTCGAAAAAACCGCTTTTCATACATCGTTTCCTCACATTGACGACTATATTAAAATGACCAAATCGACAGACGAGGCTAATTAAACCGCGCCACACACGGCTATTTATTTTAAGTTTATTTAAATATAATATATTTTCCCAAAAGAAACGCAAAAGTGAATGGACTACGTCAGCCTAGTGAGGGGTATGCATAAATTAAAATCACTGTCTTATTTTAACGAAAGGTTTAAAAAATACTTTTATACGCTTAAATGAAAATTCAATGACATTTAAATTCTCGATATGGAGCAGGCAAAGTAGGCCCAATTAGCTATTAAGACTAAAGTAAATCAGGACGATATTGTGAGGTTATTCAAGCCTTATTAGCAGGACGGGTTAAACCAGTTCGAAAGTATTGGTAATTAAGTAAGGTCGGAGGGAACGTATTGTTTTAAGAGCTGAAATACTGGCTCGAAGGCCGAGCTTGAACTAAGCGAGCTCCTTTTATGGAGCACAGATGCGAGGCGACACGCGGGCTGACATGACGTTTGAGCTCATTCATGAAAGTAATACCCTGTAGATGACTCAATTACAAACCGCAACTACTCGTCGATTGCAGACAATGATTTATTAAGACGTCTATCAAATGTAAATGTTAGTAATAAAAAACAAATAATGAAACATCTATTCTCTCTACCAATAAATATGAAACTACGAGTAATTACTAAACTTTGTGAGTCAGAAGTATGGAATGAAGATTTGGTTTATTACTTTAAAATATTAAAAAAATGCCATTCAGTAGAATCTCTATATCTAGCTTTTAGAATCGCAAAGTAGTTTTTTTTAACTTACATAGGTACATCGGATATGTATATCTAAAATCTGATTTGATTTTTTATAAGAAAAAACTGATTTTTTTTTCACACTGATGCAAACATATTGATTCCATAATAATGTAAAATAAAAAATAAAATAAAAAAAATAAAATAATATGTATTTTATTGCACAGAAAAACAAGTACCTAATAAAAATGCCAAAAGCAGTGCTTTTGATAAAATAAAAAGATATTAAGACAAAAAAAAAACTTGTAAAGCTGGTTAAAGCCTAATTAATACATAAGAAGGCATATTTCATTGATTGCTTGGTGACAAAATGTTCCATGTAAAACCGCTGTTCCGTTTATCGTTTGCAGTATCCTTACATTTATTCCTTTTTTTTTTAATGTAGCCCACTTATTAGCACGTTCCGTAACACGATCTTTGCTGAGATTCGTGCAGACTTTATTTTTATTTTTCATATTTAACAACTCGTTAGTGCACTCAGTACAGTCAGCTCTACAAAACGTGTCAGGTTTTCGACCTTAACGCTTTCAAAATACGGATGAATAGGTATGTTATTGTTTTATTGTATATATCTCAAATGTCATGCTTTACGTGTGTTTGTACGAGGAAATGTGTCATTTTTTTTAGCGAATATAAAATTGGAATTGTTATGACAAGAACAAGGTTATGTATCCTCGAGAGTCCTTTAAATACGGGTCTGACATTCGATAACAATCGTATTATTATGAACAAATTGTTAAACACTTCTCTTTATCGATAATACGAGTAGCACTAAGACAGTCCCATTAAAATAAAATAAAAAAAAATATTTAGTAAATAGGGTTTCATATCCATAAAGTAATAAAAAAAACGAATTTTGATTTTAATTTCGAATTTGAAATCACCGACAAACATTATGCGTCGACTCAAATTTAGTGACTTTAAATTTTATGAGTACGAAGACGAATGTATCAGTTCTTATTTGGACTTTATTTTTTTGGACATTAACTCGTATTAGGCATATCATGCGTTTTATACGTGCAGTAACAAAACACAAACGTCTAAATAACAATGCTCTAAGTAATGAAACGTAATAAAACGCCCCGTTGGTCTAGTGGTTTAAATACCGAGCCAAGATCTCGGGGTCCCGGGTTCGATCCCCGGACCGAACAATAAAGTTTGGAACATTGATCGGGTTTGTGATCACCAACCCGCATTTGGCAAGAGTGGTGATTATACCAGTACCCATAATCGTCGTCGTTACTTGAATTTAATGATGGAGGCCTTTTTCCCTCCCAGTTCCACCACGCTGGCCTAGTGCGGGTTGGTAAAAAAGAACAAATTCATTTATAATACGAGTATTTTTGTACTATTCGAAAATATTTAAATACAGTTTATTAAATGTTTTCAAATAAGACATAGAAATCTTGCTTATTTCCCTGTGCACTGCAGCTGCATTGATTAGGATGTGATAAGTGCAGGCATTCGAGTATCGTAACACCAATGATAAGTTTGATTAATAGTCGGAATTCTCTTAATGGACGTGAATGTATTACTTAAGTGAAAATATCTGTTAACTTGCTTACTACGACGTAGAGGTGAGTTGGTCCGTCTACTATGCTATGGTCTCAGGTTCGATTCTCGATCAGGTCAATTTAGCATAACGATCTTTTCTAAATTAGCTTCGGTCTGTAAGGGGTGGGGGATAACCTAGAAGTGCTAAGCATGGCATGTTATGTCATTTGTCCCGTACTAAATCTACTCTTATAAGGGTATATTTTGTATTCTTATTTATTTAAAATAGACTAACATAGTGGTCTTGCTTTTGCGCTGCTTAACCTAGACGTAAGCCCGCTATTGTCTTTAGTAAATTAAAAATGTAAATTGGGCTTACTTGCAAAACAACATTATATATTGACGAAAAGAAACCGCGTGACACTTTGAATTTAGCAAAGAACAGTAAAAAAATATTTTTATAAAAGCAAAAAAAAAATCTAAACCGCTATTTCTTTCGCAAGTCTAGGCATCGCGTCCGAAACTGACTTACAAATTCTCTTTTAAACACCAAATTTTTGTAACTATATTCAAGTGAATCACAAATTAGCAAACCATTGGGAAACTCGTACAATCGCTGCAACATAAAAGCGATAAACTTTACTGGAACCGACAGTTATTACTTATTACTGTTTACGGAGCAACTGATCGTTCAAGTAATAACGGGTTGTTGGTAAAAACCAATATAGTGTTTAGTTTTAAACAGTGGTTTTCGATTTTCAGCCATTCTCGCGCCAATGACTTAATTTCTCTTAAGTAGATCAAGCTTCGATGTTATTAATGCCTCATGGCATAAAGTAGTAGCGGTTTTAGAATTAACTAAGTTTTGGTTTATAAATAATCAAACTAAAAGGAGAATTCCACGAAAGGAAGAAGTTGGTAATGAATTCGTGAATAAAAATACTTTATTATTAGAGAACAAACTTTCAATGCCGTTCAAATTATCCACCTGCTTCCAATTTGTACCGTTAAGCAATGCAATAGCTAGTATAATCAGTTGGATGATTACTATCGAAACTATTACAGTTGTTGTGAAACCCTTCAAAGTAATCTCATTAACTCGCATTAGGCGTATCATGCGACGTAAACGTACTCCGATTTCACAGCGCAAATTACTCGATGATTAGGGCTATTGAAATGCTCGCCAGGGCGGCGCCACTAGCGTCTAGCAGCGCAGGTATTATTTGATTGAAGGGAATTTTTTTAGATATTCCTGCAAAATAATAAAAGAGAGACGACTTGAAAAGAAAATGTATTATGATACAGGAATAACAGACTATTTCTATTGGTCCTGATTTCGTATGACGTATTGAATTACTTGAATTGATCTATGCTAATTAAGTTATTATTTTGTAAAAATAGCCCTTTTTATGATCGTATTTATCGGTTCTAAGCGGATTTAGAAATACAATTTTGTTTCACTATTAAATTGTGTTTTCTGATTCATATATTGGTTATTTCTGTGAACATTATATCTTTGTCTGTTCTGTGATTATACTGATTGAAATTTATTTAAAAGTGTACCTAAGGGTTTTGTGTACTTCAGGATTTAATAACGTTATTAGACGGTTAACGGCATTAAAACGCGATCATATCCTATTATCTTGTCTGACGTTTCGATTTGATTACACCTTTCGTGGTCTGGCTGGCTGGAACAGCGATGTCCGTGTGAAAGATTCATTAAAATTTTGCCCCAAATATTTATTTCTCCATTTGTATTTTGTATTCATTTTGTATGTGTTCAGGTCAGAAATGATTTTGAAGAGATAAACATTATTCTATGACAAAATCTAATAAAGTGACTTTGACAGGATTCCCCAGTAGGCATTGTGATTTTGACAGCTGAAAACGCGAGTGGGCCGCTCTATCGGTCGTTTCAGCAACTTTCACACCGAGCGTAAATTGCCTTAATATCCATGATCTGTCCACTTGCACGTAATGAGAATCCCGACACCAAACGGCTTGTTTGCAGAGACCACCTCGTTTCACCGAGAAACTAAATTGCGTATATAACAAGGCATTGTAACGTAAAAAATGACACAGTAACGCCACGGCTAGCGGTTAGTTATTATTGTTTGGTTTCAACTCAAATTTGTTGGCTTACAACATACATCCCAATCCCAATAAAAGTAAGTATTTTAAAGGACTTTTTTTATCCAAATCAAAAACACTTAAGGTACCACAAACACCCAGGCCCTAAAAAATATAGCAAAATGCTTTTTTATTCTAAATTAATCCGTCCGAGAACCGAATATGGGACCTCCAAGACGGCCAACACTTTAAAAGAAGTTAGTATTTCCTGTTTTTTTGTAGCTTATTCTTTTGAAACTACTACGGTTTTGGAAACCATTGTGGTTGTTATTTTTTCAAATATAAACAAACGATCACGGTCCGATCAGTAAAAAGTTATGCATAAATAAAAGTTCAAAAGTGTCTATTTCATCGCGGGGCTAGAAATTATAGCATAATCAATAAGGTTAGCGAATAGACCTGAACACATGCTTCTGGGCCGTGTTTGGTTTAGCACAAGTTAAATCACGACCGATTATGTGGTTTGAGAAAGGTTGTAAGAGGAGAAAATTTATGTTCTTGGACTATGTTATGGTGGGTTGTATGAGGGGTTTCTAATTCTGTGGTGAGTTGGTTACATGTTTAAAGTTTTCCTTTAGAGGTTTGCAGTCATATTAAATAGTAATTAGCTGTAATTTAATTTCAAAAAGTAATGTATAAAAATTTTAGCTAAGTCAAGGAATTTAATTGATATGCAGGTTTATGAAACTTCAATTTTGTCGACTTTTGTTCAATGAAAAGTAAAGATTAATCAAATAAATATTACATCCTCTCACAAAATTACCAATCACCTTGTAAAGTAAGTTAGAGAAAGAAAGACCTAAATATTAAGATGTTAGTCTCATATTGAAAGTCTCTGAGAAGTTAAGTAGGTGACTACGAGAAGGAATTAAATTTCATGGTATATAGGCGAAAACGCAATTCCCAATATACTGTTAGAATATTGACGACATACTAGTATAAATCAGCATAATTTAATTGTATCAATAAAAGTCCAGATAGGTAATAGAAAATGAAAACACATTACACCTTCCAGATAGAATTGCTATCAGCAGTCAGTCATCGAACAAATAAAAAACCAAACCACGTACCGAATCACTGTCTGAGAGACTGTTTTCAAAGTTAATTATTACTTATTATTTCTAAAACACGTAACGCAACCAGTAACGATGGACGTAGATTTTTCAATATTCCTTTCACGCGTTCGCTTTCTATGCATACGATGCACACAGATAATTACCGATAATGGTGGCCAGTATACACAAATAACAGTTTTAAAACGTTTCTCGTGTAAGGAGATGAGTTTAGTGTTGTGAAACATGTAATTGTAGCTATAATTTATGCAAAATATTGAAAGATACGATGCTATTTTGCTTTCTAAACTTGGAAAAAGTGGTGTTCGTTTCTATAGTAACTTAAGTTAACGAATGAAATCGAATCTATCATGATAAAATATTAAAATTTACTTTATTATTTTAAGTACACGCAAACATGTGATTATGATTTTGAGTTTAGCAAACCATTAATAATGTTACGTTAGATCAAGTAAAATTGAAAACATAAGTAAAGTGAAATTTTGACAGATTCTTCGAATAACCAGCACCTTTAAACACGTCATCATTTAAGTCAATCTATTGACCACCCCAACAAAGGGGGCTCTGATCCGCCTAGAACGTAGACGGATTTATTTCCCAGTTTTAGTCAATTCTATAACTAGTTCGGGTCTGTTTTTTGATCAGTTTTTTTAGTCTCCTTTTACCGATATGACTCAAGACAGCACTACAGATTAGTAAACAGTGCAGTACTGGCTGACAAGCGGATAAACTTTCGATTTCGTTTGCTACCACAGCAAAACCAAAACCAACAAGTTGAAGAGTTACGTCGTGTCATTATTTATACATATAAATCGGAGTAAGCTGGTGTAAAAGGTTTTTTTTTTCTTTGGCGATATAACCGAATATTTTATTGTAATTATTAATTATAAACATAAATATAATTAAAGATTCAGTTTACCTCATTAATTAGTAATATAGAAAGCAGAATTAGTAGGATCGTGAATCCATGGGTGATAAGTAAACTGTTTAGACATAACTTTATTTTATTATATTTCAAAAATATGGAAATAAGTAACCAATTTTGAATAGGAGCCAAATGAAAAACAACAGATCTTTATTGTCTATAGCAACTCTGAATTGGTTACACTTTTTATCAATAATTAATTTTTGGTCAATTTTTTTTATTGCGCGCTGTGCTGGTTCATACGTTTTAGCTACAAGACTGCGGTTCCCTAACGACCGTTTGGTGTGACTGTGTCTCATTACGAGCTATCATTACCTCGGACATCCACTCGCCTTTCATGAAAGTAAATATTCGGTGTACATAATTTTAGTGAAAATCGCCTTCCGTTTGGAATATCACGGGCTGTGTAAACATGGTAATACTTGCCTCAACGACCGTTAAGGGCGACTATAAATTAAGGCAATTTAGCCACTTTTTAGATTGTGAGCAAGCATTTATAATGGACAGAAAAATCACAATGTATAGTGATTAAGCTGTCAATTGCGCTGGATGTTTGTAGGTATGTTTACGAGTAGTCACTCAAGGAGAATATATTTTTAAAAAGGCCATAATTAAATACATAACAATAAATAAAGCATACTTATGCAAACCTGGATGGAGGTATATACTACAACCTTCTTTTCTCCTTACAGTATTGTTCGGTACAGGGTGAATAACAAAGCGCTTCATAACGTGTGCTTAGCGCTTTTGAGAAGACTTGCGATTGTTTTAATTTAGAAAAAAACGATTACGAATTTACGAGTAATACTTGATATAGGTGAATCATGATCAGTGTCAGATGTATGATAGATACGTCAATATTAATTTAATAATAGTTAAGTTGTAAATCTATCTAGTAATTCCATGAATAGACACAATAGGCTAAGATATCAGCCAGCGGCAACTAGACAAGGTTAATAGCTGCGAAACGCCGTGCACAAGTTTTCTTAGCTTTTAGTAATTACGCTCATCACTACTCAGATGCCTTACTCTGCAACACGAAGCTCTTATTTACGGATATATTGTCTCTTTAAGATACTTTTAGACATCGGCATAGGGACAGATATATTCGAATGTACGGACATTGTGTTGCGGAGTAGGGCCTCGGTAACGATCGAATGTTGTGACCGCCCCCCATTACCAACCATTACCTAGACAATGCTGTGTTGTCGCCGTGAATATTTTGTGTCCTTAATTATAGGGAAATTTTCGTTTCACTTGTGACATTTTACAACGATTTTGATGAGGCTTGTCAAGTGTTAATGTTTTAACACTGACTGCGACGGGGGTGTGTAGTTTCTTGGCAATAAAAAACTGAATGGTACCATAGGGAAAGAAATATACTAGAGTTCCAATCGCTAGTCAAGAAATGTCTTTCCGAATTCTTTTCAAAATATTACGACAGATTGCGCTAGGAGTCTCGATTTGAATAAAATCATAGACCAAGGTAAATACAATCCAAATTTTGCCAATTACGAGAACCATTTGCAAGCACGTGTGGCTATGCTTTGACCATGAATGACACGTGCCGTAAGATGGCGCTTATTAGCATTTAACTTTTAATGCAAAGACCAAGAAAAAATCAAAGCAAGTTACTTATTAGTATTTCTGTTTTTTATTTTAAATCTCAAGAAAATTGCATTATATGTTTTTATTTTTTTGCAAATCGTTACAAAACGTAAAAAATAGAAGTACGTACTAAGATTCGAACTCTCGGCCTACGGACAGAAAAATCAAATGCAGAATCTATTTTTATTTTATCTAACAATGTTGAAGTTGGTTCCGAGTTGAGCTGAAATAAGTTATGGCGTCAATTTTTTAATCTAAATTACCACTTATCGGAGCGAGTTTGACATGCTGATATCGGTTTTGTCTCAATTCGGAATGTGGTCATGCTGTCACTCGGCTTATTCCACCAAAATAAGACACAATACAGAATTATAACCACGCATAAAACAACAATTCACTTAAAACAATTAACTTAAAAATGTATGTAACTATTATAAAATAGCACAATAATTACAGCTCCAGATTAGAATATTTTACTAAGACAAAATATTAAAATGCAAGATCGCCCTCCCCATATTGAGTAAGTGCCTAAATTAAGTATGTTCCTATATAAAAACAATAAATTTTGGTAATCGTAGAACGTTATAAACTAACGGCCATTTCCAATAACCTATCTATCTTCAGTTTTGGCATATCGGAGATAGAAAACAACTTCTGTCTTTGTTTCTCTGGACGACAAAAACAGAGATAGAAACCTAGTTTCCTATCTCCGATATGCCAAAACTGAAGATAGATAGGTTATTGGAAATGGTCATAAAATTACTTGTACCTACTTGTACAAAAATCATATAAATTAATCAAGAACTTGTCTTCCGATTAGGAGAGAAAATATAAGTATAACCGTTTTCTGTCTGGCTATAGGCCGGTAACGCTCCTTCCCGGTAATCTTTTGTTTCGCAAATGCATTGTTATAATTCTAGATAAATAATGATGTTGAGTTTTTCCATGTTTCACGTTTACTTAAAAGTCGTTTTGAATTGAATAGTAAATTTAACTAAAATAAATAGTATTTTACTAGCCGACTGTACTTTCATGTTTTTCATGGAGCTTAGTGGAACATTTTATTATTTAAAATAATTATACTTAAAATCAATTATGGAGCCCGGTGGAATAATTTCTTGGAGCGCAGTGGAATAAGCCGTCACTCACCACTACTCTACTCACTGTCACTACTTTTCCTGTTTTAGTGTTTACCTACAATCCTACGATCTTACATTACATACGCCTTTTTCTACTGACTTTGCTTAACCTTTTCACAGCCAACGACTTCTATAGAAGTTAGAGATTTTCGTGCCCCCCACGCCACGACTTCTATAGAAGCTCTTCATTGTACTTAATGTAATAAAATACAATTACGATACATATAACATTTCTTTTTTTTGTAAATTTTAAAGATGGACACTACTGAAACCCGATTTATTTCTAGGGAAAACAGGCTTTTTTGTGTTTTAAAATGGATAAAATAAAAAACGCCTCTAATATTGACATGTCCTTCATGCCAACTACTTCATATCAAGTTGGCCAGTGTTGTGACGCGAAAGTTGCATTCATTACAATCCACTACCGTTAATTTGTTTTAGTTCATACAAATGAGCATACATTTCATGATTTATGAATCAATGTCAGTCAGTGAACAACGTATTAATCAATAAATTGTTATAATAGGGGTTAAAGTATGAAATTGCCGATTTGTACTGAAAATCAAAATTGTTTATTTTTTTAATTTTTAACAAATTTATTTAATCAAAATTTTTACCATTATTATCTATACATTGCTGCCATCTAATAGGAAGGTCATTTATGCCTTTGTGATAGAACTCTGAGGAAACTGCACAAACTGTATGAAAGCATTTTGTACTGCCTCCTGGGAAGAAAACTTCTTGTCACGTAGATAATAGTCCAAAACACGAAAAAAATGGTAGCCCGTTGGAGCAAGGTCTGGCGAATACGGAGGATGTCGAATGGTTTCTAGTTGCAGTTCCTGAAGGGTCAAAATTGTTTCTCGTGCTGTGTGAGGTCTCGCGTTGTCATGGAGCAATAATGGTGAAGATCGATTCATGAGTCGGGGCTGTTTTACTGCTAGTTTTGCCAACATTGTTCGGAGTTCGGCACAATAGACATCTGCCGTTATTGATTGACCAGATCGGAGAAAACTATAGTGAATAACACCATGCTGAGACCACCAAACAATTAACATTACCTTTTCATTGGTAAGTTTTGCTTTAGGACACTGTTGTGGCGTTTGACCTGGGTCAGTCATTGCATTCTTGTCACAATTCGATTTAATATTCCTTCATTTCTGTACCGATTTAACAAGGCAACACAAGTTTCAACACGCGTTTCTTTCTGCACATCAGTCAAATCATGAGGCACCCATTTTTCGTATTTTTTTATTTTATTGATTTGACGCAAATGAGTCAATATTGTGGGTAAGGTTACGTTAAACCATGCCGCTAATTCCTGGGTAGTTTGACTAGGATCGGCTTCCACTATCTCTCTTAATTCATCGTTAATCACCTGTGTGAGTCTTCCTCGTGGCTCGTTCTTCAAGTCGAAGTTTCCACCACGAAAGCGTTTAAACCAAAATCGCACGGTGCGTTCATTAGCAGATCCCTCTCCATACTGTCAAAATCCTTATTTTCTTCTAAATTTCGGAAATTCAAAATTGTTCGATCGTGCCTCGCCCCGAGTGTTAGGTTATTTTCGTTACGGAATTTCTGGATTCGGTCTCCACACTGAAGGCCCGCGATAGAAGCTATGCAAGCTTAAAAGAGTGTTTTTCTACATTTTCTCGGGTCTGGGTGTTTGAGGTACCTTCGTTGTTTCTGGTTTCTGTTGGGGCTTGTGTTAGTAGTGGACTGTAGATGAGGAGAATTGACATAAACACTGATTGGTATTTCGCAAGAGTTTATTTTGAGCTCACAAGAAACTGTCACTGAATCAAGTAGGTACTTAATAATTCTAATACACGTCTTATGCACTAAATTATACCTTAGCAGACGCTTAGTTAAGTACTTATTTGTAGGTTGGAACACGTCCGTATAGTACGGTGGCCTAACGTGGAGAGAGAGTTACAGTATACAGCAACTAGTGTTGTCTATAAAAAATAGTGATGTTGGATAGCGTGCCAACAGTTTCCAAAATACGAATGCTTTAAATAGTTATTCAAATTGGGATCAGAACAATGTTTGTGGTGTTTTCCACATTTAATTAAATTACTATGTTTAATTAATGATTAGTATTAAATTATGCGTCAAAATTCAATAAGTTTGCGTAAGTTTGCGTATGTGATTCCTTACAGTTTCCTTCTTCAAATTGTTAAGTTGTCATTCATTTGAGACGCTAAACGTTAAATAACATCAAATTTCTCCGGAAACATTCGAGATAAATGTCGACAATAGTATCGATAAATTTGAGTCAAGCTCTAGCGTACATGTAAAATATTTCGATAAATTAATTATCCACCAAAATAATGTAAATAATCAATACATAGAACTTTATCTATACAAAATATTAGACGGAACAAACGGATTGAAGTAATTTCACATTTACAACATAACAACAAGATCAAATTCAACAAAAATAACGCGTTTTTACGATGACGACTTTCTACGTATTTACCTGTGAAATGAGCAATTTTCTAGACTATTTTTGTGATTGACTCCACAGGCACTCACAGAACATGTGACCATTGTTAAATAAAATTGTATTTACTTTAGATAATCTACGATGTACTAGATAATTCCATAAAATGTTGAAGTTTATATCGCTTATGCCACTGTATGTCACTCTGTCAATTAAGACTGATCACAAAACGAAAAGATTCGTTTTCTCTTTCTATCTTGCTAGATTTCCATAAGAGGTTTTCTTCTATCTCGCACGCTTTGTCCGTCTATTATATTCTACGTTTATGCTTTATTTCAAGTAAATCTGTGACGTCGTAAGCGTACACGTATCAAGGTCATTGTGTCATAGTGACGTCTGTTTCTTTCCCGGTTAAAGTAATAAAATGAGTGACAGTGAATTTGACTCTAATGAGTTTTTGCGGATATTAGAATTATTCAATGGAAAACAGTAGCACATTCACGGAGGAGGAGGATAATGAGATAAGTTTGTAAACATTACCTTTTTTTATTGTTAGATAATTACTAAAGTGCAAATAAAACAAGTTATCTCAATATGTGGATATAGTTATGACTGTGCTAATTGTACGAAGGAAAATAGGTAATTAAGTTGCGGATCACTTAGAAATTTGTTTACAAAGTCATAAATACGGCCAATAACACAATACCTAGTAAGCTAAGTCCAATCAATATCACTTGAATTTATTTAAAACAGTTTCGGGTATGGTTGAATTTTTAAATATCACCCAGTTTAGGTATTGGTTTTAAATATCATATAGGTAAGGTATAAGTATCAACGGATTATGTGCGGGATTGATTGAACAACGAATGCTCAAAAATCGTCCGTCACCGTAGGATCAGATAGGTTAGGATATGTAGGTAGTCACTGCTGAACATTTTAACTGCTCATGGTGCACCGTTGCGACGCACAGTATTGCACTTTGTATAGGGAGAGTGGAAAATATTCTATATGATAAGCGGGAATCGAAAATTGTTGTATAAAGGCAAATAACATTAAACATACCTGAGGGACGATTTTCCATTTTTAACAGTTGGTGTAATTGCAATGACCACCTACCCTCTGATTATTTCAATTAAAATGCGTTCCATTCTATCAATCACTGTTCATCACATCTGTATTGGGCTTTAAAGAATAATGTTTTTATATCACGATAACTTTAGAGAACTGAATCTTCAGGTACAGCTACTAAAAGAAATACCGATAACTAGTATTATAACCTGAATAATAGAACCGATAACCGGAAACGTTACTTAGAATACATTTCAATATTTTTCTATAATGCTAGCGCCGTTGTTGTATATATCCAACGCTAGGGATTCCAAAAACGGTATTTTTATAGATATCACCTAGACTTTATCTAGGCTAAGGTACTATTTATTCCAAAAATTATAGATGTTTAGAATTAAGAACATCTAGTTTTTAATTTAAATTACATTAATTGTAAGAGGGAAACAAATAAAACAGCCACTAGTTTCCGGTATAAATGTAATATTTCTACCTTATAATTAATTTGTTGTAATAATGTGTCACAACACTATAGGTGAAGTATGAAAAAATGTGCACGGCGCCAGAGACATATTCTTTGGAAGAATCACGCGGCGGTTAAAAGGTTAATGAAAATAATTCATCATCGCATGACTATAAATATGACTTTTTTATAGTCGGCCTTCCAAGAAGCATGGCCTTCCATGGTCCACCCACCTTATTTAAAACATATACCTATTCCTTTTATCTAAAACCTTACGCTATCAAACTGAGGATCGAACCCGCTTCATCGGAATGAGGTGCCTGCCTTGCAACTTGGAAAATCATTTAGCTATCGATACCTGCAATCTACTGGATGCCTTTTTTACCGTCAAGAAAATAAACGTGTGAGATAGGTAAAAATATATGGTACGAGTATGAACACTTAAAAAAAGTTTTACTTTTTTTATAAATGACAACCTATCCTCATAATCATTTTATTATAAGTTGATTTCGACGACCTCCGTGGCGGAGTGGCGTACACACCGGTTTTCAAGGTGTTGCCTGCTCCGAGGTCCCGGGTTCGATTCCCGGACGGGTCAATGTAGAAAAAATGAGTTTTTCTACATTTTCTCGGGTCTGGGTGTTTGTGGTACCTTCGTTGTCTCTGGTTTCCAAAATACGAATGCTTTAAATAGTTATTCAAATTGGGGCAGAACAATGTATGTGATGTTGTCCACATTTATTTATTATTTATGTATTTATTTAGATGAACATAACATTTAAAAAATAATAAGAAAAATACGAAACCGACCAAAACCCAAACGCATATTCTTTCTACTCAGAACGCGTTAAACTTGCCCGAGTTTAATGGCGGGAACTAGTAATTTACCTATTTCTTTGTAACGCACCGCACACTTGTTCTTATCTATTAAATCGCGCGATCGCACGCGCCCCCGCTCCCAGGCAGCGGCCCCTTTCAGTCACGTGGATGTCGTGGCTAAATTCCCGAGCGTCGGCCGCGTCCCGGACTCGGACTTCTAGCATAGGAATTAGGATTGCATTTTGCATACACTTAGTCTGCCTTTGCGTACGAATATTTTCTTATTAAATAGGTAACTATTTGAAGAAACTTATAAGTCGAGAACGGCTAGAATTTTCAGATTTTGGTGTTTTTGGATTTGTCTTCGTCGGGAATAGGATAATAACTATTTAAAATATTGAAAAGTTAACGTAAAAATAACTACCTAATTAAGAAACTGTATTTCTTCCGCCAGTCATTAATAAAGCAGCAGTTCAATAAGTAAGTAAATAAATCCAATCGGAAAAATCGAATCCCATTTTAGTGCCCCTTAATAACAAGATTATTCCCATCAGAGTTGTCCGCGGCACGGAACGGCTCGGCGAGCGGCTCGGAGAGCGGCGCAGTGCTTTGGAAATCAAATCTTGTACCTCTCATAGTAAAGTAATTAGAAAGCAATTATTGTTTTAGGGAGCTGAATAAACGACAAATTCGTTTAATGCTAAGCCAGGGTCACTTCATAAGTATGAAGTTTATAAAAAGTGGTTAAACTTTTTGGTAAGGAAAAATAAAGGAAAAGTTCTTTTTTTTACAATTCAAAGCAAGATAACGATCTTTTTGTGTTTTATTTATAGAGTACATATACTAACTCCTCTATTTACATAAAAATTTCAACACATACACGTGCAAATAAAAAGTAACAGATTTTTAAAGTAAGAAGAAATTTAACGAATTAACGCAATAGTATGGAGCGGGAAAAAACACTAAAATAAGATATCTTTGAGGAGGAACTACGTGATTTGAACTCGCGTCCGTCAGATCTATAACAAATGTCGCCAGCCTAAACCGCTGATCCAATTAACCAATAAACGATATAGTGAAAATGTTAATCATCTTAAAAGTATTAATAGTGTGATTCTTATTGTGATGGAGTTAGGGCATAATTTTGTATGTCACACCATTACAATATTACTGAAGTTTAGCCAAGACTATTAAAAATTCATTATTTAAGTCGAAATCATCGGAAATTCGTAAATCCTTCAAGCTCGCATGAATATTTTCTTACTATAGTTCTTATTAACAACGGCCGCCCATACAAATGATTTTTTTTTTTTTTTTTTCATTTGATGAAACTATGTTTGTCTTGCTACATTATTCTAAACTATCATTCTACACGTTTGACAAGTTATTTCAACCAAAAAACTGTCCAAAGTGACAAAGAAACGTTAAAATAGTTGAGAATAAAAAAAAAGAAAATGTCTGCAACTATAGTTGCATGGAGCACTTTGGCCTTGTGCATACGTGCAACTAGAGTTGCACGGGGCACTGTAGTGGGTTGCTCACTAATGTAGGCTCACGGATAGAATTTAAATATGTATCTGAAATGGATAAATAAATCACAACCCACTTTTTACAAGCTCGTTCTGGGTTTGATTATTAGCTTAAGGAAAATATTCGTCGTTAGTTTAGTTAATTTTTCGCTTACATACTGTCCAAGTTATTAAAACAGTATGTCATCATCAGTCGTTAAGTTATTATTTATTCGATCGTTTTAGGATTCCTCTTTTCTAATCATTGTCATACTACATTACTACATTTCCGTATTGCGCCATCTTTTATATTTTTAACAACAACTAACGGGCAAAAGCATGCATTGCCACACTAGCGCTACGGAAATAGCAGGACAGTCTACAAACAGCCGAAACAGAGAAAGATTTTCTGTCTCTTTCGATTTGTACCTGGCGAAACAGTAATGCCATCTATGCCTAGTACAGGATTTTAGCTTTCTTCCGAAGGACAATCTTTACTATGAAGATTGTCACTCTAGTATATTTCTTTCCCTATGATGGTACTAACAAAAAAAAGTGAATGGACTTGTGGTTTCATACGAAAGGAACGGATGGGCGTGAGGACGACTTGTTAGGTACCTACTTATAGGTACATTTTTTTGCTTCCAAACTGGTGATATACGATATTTATGTCTTACTTGTGTATTAATCCGGCTGAGAACTAAAGTTACCGACATAGCCCACCGGATTAGCAAGCTGAAGTGGCAGTGGGCTGGCCATATTAGCCGCAGAACCGACAACCGCTGGGGTAAACGAGTTCTTGAGTGGAGACCGCGTCTCGGCAAACGTAGTGTAGGACGCCCTCAGGCCAGGTGGAGTGATGATTTGCGCAAGATGGCTGGCAGGAGCTGGATGCGAGAAGCCGAGGATTAAGCTAAGTGGCGTGCAATTGGAGAGGCCTATGTCCAGCAGTGGACTATGATAGGCTGATGATGATGATGATGATTATGTATTAAGGTATCGGGGATCTGTATCATTACAAATTTAAATATGATTATGACCTAACTTTAGCTTTATGAATGGGAAAAAGCTATGCGAAATCAAGTACCTATATATTACCATTTTATTAAAAACGAAGGCATTGACAAATAATAAGACATTGTCGACTTAATAAATCATTACAAAATAAGATGTGCACTAGCTTAACGTCATACACCACACCCGGATACTAAGCAGGTTTAAATCAAGTGAAAAAATTAAAAACAAACTTATCACCAATGTTACTGCCAAAAATATATTAATAGGATATAACAATTAGACTTCACGAGAAAAGAAAGCCAGACTAAGTGTGTCAAGGGACGATATTCCAAATGCCAGGCTATCGTGTCAGTCATGGTTTCTTTTCGACGCGTCAGTCATAGTGATTTATGAACATTGGAACACTTTCTAAAACTAAATGACTAATCGCGAAGGACGGGCTGTCGTCATTGTCTGCTGATGTTATTATTAGCTAGCTATATTAAAAAACTGTATTATGATATTTTCGATGGTGGCAGCATTCCAATCAGGTGATGCAGTTGAAAGGTTTAGAGGCTTGACAAAAACCTACCTTATTTGAATATCAAAGGAGGATGTTATAATTGCAGGAATTCCACTTTTTGAATAGGTAATATATTGGTTTTATTACTAAAACGTATATTCATATCTTAAATATTTAAGTTAAAATCATGGTAGTACGTCATGCTATTGGGATATCCAGAAAACCCAGAACCGAGAAAAGAAAGTTCTCAATGAAATAAAACATTTACTTAATAAGGGCAGAGGGAGGGAAATTATACCATATTTAAAGCTGGCATCCATCATTATCTGTCCTTGAATGTCGACCTTTATGGGTCAATAGCGCCATCTCTCAAAACTAGCGAAATATTACTCGCATCAATTAAGTATGGCGGCGGCCATTAGTATGATTTATTTGCATTTAAAACTATGCTGATGACTGGCTCGCGGTTACTGCGGTACACATTACTTACGTACATTTCTTGATTAAGGCGCATGCTCATGACATAAAAGCTGTGCATGTTCCTAAGTGATTACTTGCTCAGTGGTTCCTATAGAATAAATGCATGTCATATTGACATTATGGGTTTAACCTATCATTTATCACCAGTCGTTATTCAGGGTCTGCTAACATGTAATGGGGGCTATCGCTAGTGAATTTGCCACTAGAGGCGCTAGTGTCGCGTGAGGTCCAATATCATTCACTTTGTACTGGTTTTTGCGGAATTTGTCGCATAAATTATAATTTCTTTAATTTACCTGCTGGAAAGTGATCTTTTCGTAAAATTATCGCAAATATGGATTATTTGGCGATTAATGTGAACGCTTTATAAGCGGAATTAAGAAAAAGCGCAAAAATAGGCGGCCTTAAGAGCAACTATTTCAGAAGTTAGTTTGTTGATATCAAGATAGTTATTTATAAACAATATAACCTTAATTAGATTCAAGATATAACACTTTGTTTCGGCGCCAATCGCCTTTGATAGCTATACTTCCGGACCTCAGTGTACAGTGGCGCCAACTGGTGAGCAAAGAAACGGTAGTCCCCATTCCTCTGACATGATTAAATAGATAAAAAATACATTTGGTTTTATAGAGAAGGCAACACTAATACAAGGATGAAAAAAAGAAAAAAATCTTAATAGTAGTATTAGTATGTATGTACATTGTAAGGACGCAAATTCTTCGCAAGCTATTTCTTTTTGCAGCCTTAATAACATTGTAATTGATTGGGTTTTTCGAACGCCTAGCGACATCTATTGATGGTTCTTGGATTCGTCGCTACGGCGCCGTATTGTTATTTAGGTCATATTGTTCCTTTTTTCCCAATTTCAAGTTTGGAATATCTATTTAAAATAATAATTTTCTTTCTGGTTCGTTTCTAAGGAAATAAGGGCTATTTCTTAATTTATTAAGATTCCTTCCATTTAAGTCATTTGTATGATCGATTACTTTAGTGAATCGAAACGCGAAACGGAACGTCATAACAGGAAGGATTAGGTTTTCTTTGGGACAATTGACCTGGGATCGCCGACCCAAATGGCGGATATATTTTTATAGTGGTTGTTAATAACAATCCAAAGATGTCAAGGGCATCTAATGTAACTTATATTTAAAAGTGTAATAGCAAAGCAACATGAGGTAAAATATATTGAAATATTGATTTATTTTTCACCGGTTGACAAATTTCTCGTATGGCGTGGTTGTAAAATCGTATATATTTTGTTACAGAGGAATTAAGTAAATTAAAGTCGGTGGACGAGGGATATGTTTTCTGAATCAAATATTCTTCAGTAAACGTAAGTATTGCCTTGGAAAAGTGTGTTTCCATACCTCATGTTTGGTATCAAAAGACATTTTATTAATTTGATAAATTTCTTTTCAGATGGGTTTTATATTATATTCATAAATTCTATTTTTTATATTTCATTTGAATTTCTAATTTTCATATGCTTCTAATTCTATCTGGATTAGATTGTTATTCCTTATCAACATTTAACTTGGGATTCTGTTCCTGATGACGAACATAGTATTTGTATGGAACGACTTGTGAAGTCGATATAGTTTTGAGTTTTCAACGTTGGGTTGTTCTTGGGAACTGACATGGACTTCCATCCGGGAGCTTAGGCTCAGGACCTAACCAGGGATTCCAAGGGATGTTCTGAAGTGAGGCACTGACCGATCCGGATGAGTATTCAACGTCTAAAGGTACCATCTTCTTTCTTTCCTGTGAGGGCAGCTACTTGAAACCATAGTTCTATTTTAATGTTAATAAATTGTAAAGTCGAGTCTTTATATCTGATCTATTTAGATTATGCAGAACGGATAGCACTGATTTCAATCCCGAACCATTACACACACCCTGAATTAATTATGTTGAGAGTCATATCTCTAGTACTAATTGGTTAAAATATTATATCTTTAGCTACGTGGATTGTCTAGTTAATAGTAGTATATCTATTAAGATTAATTACTCATAATGTGATAACAGTTGGCCATCAACTTAATAAATATATTTAGTAAATACTACTGATTGTTATTATTCAACATCCCGTAGCCAGTCGACAAGGTTCTTTATAAATTTCTGCAAGCCGGGCATAGACTTAACCTAGCCGTTTTAGTCCCAACTTGTCTTCTTAGAACACCTAGAAAAATCTACCCTTGCAACATGTAAAGAAAAATAATAACATAATTACGTATATTATATTAAACAATAATCAAAGACATAAATCTAGATACCAAATAGTTGTGCACCTAAGTATCAGGTCAGCAATGCACCCGTTCGTTCCCAACCGTGAATCAGCGCGGGCGCATCTACGGGGCCGGGTTTGAAAATAGAATGAGTTGACACACATAAATAATACTGCGGGGTCGTAAATATTTTGTGAGGTGTATGACGTCTTATTTGACGTGTTGGTTTACGCTTTTCGTAAATATTATAAATACTTTTTGGTGAATAAGATTAAAATAAAATAATTTCGGGGTGTTTACTGATTCAAAGACATACAAAGGCATGTTTTTGTTAGGTGTGATTAAATTTCGTAAAAAAAAATATTTTTTGTTAAAACAAACTAATGAATTACCAATGGGTGGAATCCCAATGGAGTTAACAGAATGGGGGCTATCACTAGTGAATTTGCCACTAGAGGCGCTAGTGTCGCGTGAGGTCCAATAACATTAACTTTTCACTGGTTTTAGCGGGTTTCGTTAAGTAAATTATAATTTCTTTAATTTACCTGCTGGAAAGTGATCTCCTTCGTAAAATATCGCAAATATGGATTATTTGGCGATTAATATGAACGCTTTGAAAGCGGAATTAAGAAAAAGCGCAAAAATAGGCGGCCTTAAAGAGCAACTTTTTCAGAAGTTAGTTTGTTGTTATCAAGATAGTTATTTATAAATAATAAACCTTAATTAGATTCAAGATTTACACTTTGTTTCGGCGCCGATCGCCTTTGACAGCTATACCTCCGGACCTCAGTCTACAGTGCCGTCAACTGGTGAGCAAAGAAACGTTAGTCCCCATTAAGAAGTATTTATTAAGTAAACATACGAGTATCTAATTGAACAAAAGGAATAAAATGTCTTCTTTTGGTCCTGTCTAAACTGTCTTCTCTAAATTAAACTATCGCTGTGGCCGCGCCGTTTTACGGCAAATCCGGCGATTAAAGAGTTAACACTTTTTTTTTCATAAGAATTTAACTTCGGACGAGTCCATACGGCCTAGTCTTTAGTTACAGTAAATTTTATGTCAATTTAAAATACATACAAAATCATAAATACTTGTTACATAAACATAATAGCCTAACCCAACCTAAACCTAAACAAACTAACCCAACTCATTGAAATGTATGGGTGGTTTATACATTTCAATGATTACAGGAGTTTTACGCGAGAACGTGGATCAGAGTCAAATAGGAGCGCCTTTCCTTGTTTCTCACTTTTATTTGATTTATCCTACTCTCTGACATATTATTATAACAATGCCACAACTTTTTATCACAATAAATGCCGCTTAGGATAATAATTTGTAATAGGATGCTGTGGGCTAATCACCTGCACATTCTTAAACAATCAGATTACGAAACCTTCAAAGAGAAAGAAAGACCGATCCCCCTTACCGACGACCTTTGGCGTGAAATTACGGACACGGATTGGATGCTGGAATGTCAGAACCATGACTCAACCTGAACGGCTTCCCCAGGTAGCCAAAATCATGCGAGACTACAACATTCATATCCTAGGATTAAGCGAAACAAGATGGAATGGATTTGGTGAGAGTACATCGGATTTTGGCTCGACCCTTTTGTACAGTGGAAAAGAGGATGAGAAAACCACGCGGGAGTACGGAGTGGGGCTACTTCTAAGCCGCAGCGCGAAGAACAGCCTTTTGCACTGGAAACCGATATCTGACAGAATCATAACAGCTCGGTTCTCCTCAAGAGTCAGAAAAGTCACTGTAATCCAATGTTACGCCCCAACTAACTTGGCACTGCCAGATGTAAAGCAGAGATTTTACGAGCAACTGGAGTCGACCTTAAAGAGCATAAAGAAGCAGGACATCGTTGTTTTAATGGGAGACCTGAATGCAAAGACAATGAGGACCGTGAACACTATATGGGTCGCGAAGGAGCTGCCGGGGAAATAAACGAAAACGGAGAACTCTTCGGCGAACTGTGCTCTGCGCACAACCTGGTGATCGGAGGAACTTTGTTCAAGCACAAGCAGTGCCACAAAATCACCTGGATTTCACCTGACGGTGTGACCCGAAACCAGATCGATCATATTGCGATAAGCAGAACCTGGAGAACATCGCTACTTGATGTTAGGAACCGTCGCGGCGCTGATGTGGATAGCGATCATCACCTTGTTGTTGCTGATGTACGTCTCAAGATGGCCGCTAACCATCGTAAAGTTGAGAAGGCATCCAAAAAGTTCAATCTGCAGAACCTTAGGAGCGAAGAGGGAAGAAAGAAGTTCAGTACCTGCCTCCGTAACCAATTTGAACTTTTGGAAGAGCTGGAAGACGAGGACATGGATGATACTTGGAATCGTGTACGTACTGCCTTCACTAAAGCCGGCGAAGAAGTCCTGGGCTACAAGCGCTCCAAGCAAGAACCCTGGATGTCCAAAGAGCTGTGGTCAGCGATAGAGAGAAGGCAACGCGTAAAGCTGGATTTGCTGGCCGCTAATAACACTGTCGCCAAAAACGCCCTCGAAGAAGAGTACGCTGCCATACGTCTCCCAATTCGAAAGCTGGCAAGACGTGACAGACGACGTGCCGCCGACGAGCTAGCAGACCGGGCCAACGCAGCAGCTAAGATATCAAACATGAGGGAGTTGTACGACATCACCAAAAGTTTGTGCAACAAGACACGATCCTCCAAAAAGCCGTTGAAGGACGCCACGGGACAACTGTTGTGTACTACAGAGGAGCAACTGAAACGATGGACTGAGCACTTCTCCAAACTGCTGACTCAATGCCTAACCCACCCGACAACTGTACCGAATAGCCCGGGACCACTCCTGAATCTGCCAACGACTCCACCAACATTCGAAGAAGTAATCGCCGCCATTAAACAGCTGAAGGCTGGAAAGGCACCAGAGGTAGATAACATCAATGTGGATCTTTTAAAGGCGGACCCGGCTAGATCAGCCGAAATACTCCATCCCCTTTTGCAGCGCGTCTGGGAGACGGAGCGTGTTCCCTGCGAATGGAAGCAAGGTTTGCTCGTGAAAGTACCGAAAAAGGGCGACCTATCAGTCTGTGATAACTGGAGGGGCATAACGCTCTTACCCACAGCGGCTAAAGTATTGGCAAAGGTACTTCTCAACCGTATATCTCCAGAGATTGCAAAAACACTTCGGGAAGAGCAGGCCGAGTTCCGTTCTGGACGCTCATGCACTGACCACACGAACACCTTGCGCATTCTCATTGAGTCGTGCGTGGAGTGGCGAGCCGAACTTTTCCTAGCATTCGTCGACTTCGAGAAAGCGTTTGACTCCGTGAAATGGAGCGCACTGTGGTCCAGTCTAAGGCAAAGAGGACTACCCAGCAAGTATATAGGAATCATTCAGTCACTATACAATGGTAGTACTTGCAAAGTAGTGCACGAGCAAGTCCTAGGGGAATCAATTCCAATGACTGCAGGAGTCAAACAGGGCTGCCTCCTGTCGCCGCTGCTCTTCATCGTTCTGCTCGACGACGTCATGCGGAGAGTGACTAGAACACCCAGAGGCATCGCCTGGAACGAAAGCTCACACCTGGAAGACCTCGACTACGCAGACGACATAGTGTTGATCTCGACATCACTGTCCGATCTCCAAATGAAGCTTGACTCGTTACGAGTAGAAGCTGAAGATAGGGGACTAAGAATCAACGCTAAGAAGACCGTCGAAATGCGAGTTCAGTCATGCGAAAATCGACCCATCAGACTCAATGGTACACCGCTGGAATCTGTCGCTAAATTTGCATATCTCGGCAGCGCCGTGACCAACAGCGGTGGATCTGATGACGACGTCGACGCGAGGATCAGGAAAGCAAAAGGCGCATTTGCCCAACTGAAACCCGTCTGGGATTCGAACGTTCTCACTCTACGGATCAAGATTTCCCTCTTCGATTCCATAGTGAAGTCTGTTTTGCTTTTCGGCTGCGAGACCTGGAAGGAGACAAAGGGTCTGACGAGCAAGCTGCAAGTGTTCGTCAACAAATGCCTTAGACCCATCCTGCGCAGATTTTGGCCGAACACTATCAGCAATCAGGATCTTTGGAATCGATGCCACCAAGTCCCGATCAGGCAAGAAATTGCTCATCGGAAGTGGAAGTGGATAGGGCACACCCTCCGAAGACCAGAGGACAACATTGCCAGGGCCGCGTTTACATGGAGGCCGCGCGGGAGCAGGCGGAGGGGCCGGCCGGTGCACACATGGCAGCGCACCGTCGACGCCGAGCTGCGGGCGGCCGGGCTGAGTTGGAGGGACGCCGATCGAGAGGCGCAGGATAGGAGCGGATGGAGACGTCTCACGAAGGCCCTCTGTACCACTGGGGTACCATAGGACGACAACAACAGGATAATAATTTCACAAAATTACGAAACAAAGCCCATCTTTTTCTTTTCGTTTCCCGCGCAAGGCAATCATCGACATAGAAATAATGAAAAAAAAAGAAATATAAAATTAATGGTTTTCAAATTTAGAATCCTCAGTCACGACGTCACAGGCCCGGCGCAACAAATGCTTTCCGTGCGTAACCGGCACTTGGAATCAATACTGCGGTCGTAAAGCTAGAAATACCCGCGAACTGCGTAACGCATTGTTCCTGGATGGCTCGCGTGCGAACCGCGCGTTTGACGGAACGATGGCACAACAGCTTTCGATTTCTTTGCCTTTCGAAAATTGAGATGAGTTGATTTATTAGATGCAAAAAGATAGTAAAAGGGATTTTGCAATATTGTAATTTTCATAAAGATACGCTTTTCTTTTCTTTTTGGAAATACAATATTTTTTTTACCTACCAAGGAATAAAAAAGGTAGCTTATTCCACACTAAACTGGAATCTCATAGCTTATTGACAAAAAAATCAAATCGATCGTACGTAATCCGCTCATACGTTAGAAATAACGCCTTTCTGGAATCCATAAAGCTTCTCCTTACCGTTCTCTTTCTTGTACCTTTCTTTTTAACATATTAAGAGGATTCTCATTAGCCACTTCGTCCAAAAATATGTTACTTAATGTCTACTTTCTTCAATTGCTGTAAATTATGCCGAACGCTTGCATTTACTCGTATTACCTGAAACAAAAACAAATGAATATTATTAAAGTGCAAACACAATCAACTTTCTGATTATACAAACATAGTATAACATGTTATGATACCTACTTCATAAATGCAGTTCATTCTTAAATAAATCCAAAAATTGCAAGCTCAAAAGATTCTGAAATTTCTCATACAATTTTCGTTCATCAAACAAATTGCCAGACTTCATTGAATGGTAATGGCTTAGTTATGCAATATCTAACAAACTGATTCCAGGAACTCCTAAGATAAAAGCATCGTAACAATACAATTAATTTCTTAACCAATTTTGCAATGTAGAAACGGTCTACCTATGATTTAATGAAATGGGGTCATAGAGCTAATTACTCAAAGAGATAGACGCGTATGTGCAAACACGGGCGGGGCTTAGGGCAGTCTTGTTGCCCTCCCGGCGTAGAGGTTGTTGTTACGCCACCGGTTACCGTACCACGTGATTAGAGTCAGGTAGTCCCAGGAATAATAGTTTCGAAGCAATTCTAGTTCTTAATTACATTATCATTGTCTATTTTTCGAGTGTTGAAAATATATCGCTACAAAAGCTTAGGCTTTCTTTAATATTGATGTTTATAAATTACATTATTGAAGGCTTAGAAAATCAAATATATTAATGTGATATCAAATTCCATATTATTCAATTGTGATTAAAATTTTATTGTTTGCATTTGTGTTTTATTTTGCTCTTGGCAAAAATAGCTGTAGGATCTCAAAGCTACCATATTCTTACTGCTATCCTCTTACTGTTTAATACCTAAATCTACATTTTCTGTGTTTCGTTCGTTGTCTGTCTGTTGCCTTGAAAGAATAGCACCACCTTTTCACTTCCTATGGGTCGTACCTAAGAGGTGACTAAGGAAAAAGAACCAGATTTGTAGCAGTGTCGTTGTCTCTCACATTCTAGTCTCTATCTTTCTTGCAAATGGCTCTTTTACTTAACTCAATTTTGTAACAATACAGTAGAATCCCAAATTGATTGCAATTATATAGGCTGACCGTATACCGCGTGCGTATACCCGAAGTTCGTTAAGTTGTCCATTAAGCTGTGCGGATATGCGCGCGCGCAGGTAACACGGGAACACACTTAGTGTTATGGCCCCAACATTGTTCACGCGAATTTTAATGCACGCGGAACTATTAACTTAAACTGTTTATCGCTTAGCTTTTTGCTTAGTTCAATGTGTATCTAAAGAGATAGGCGACACAAAATTTGCATAGTTCAGGGAAGACTACAAGAATACACCGCTAAGAAAGGCTTCAGCCTTAGTGGTGTATTGATACTGTATTTTTACCCATTTTTTTCTCTCGCAGGGAGGAACTGCTTCCAAATATGATAACTCAATGACGCAGAAGGTGAGCAAGGGCGACTATCTCTCCTCGCTGTCGACCTGGGCTATGACTGCTCTAAGAGAGAGATCCTTCCCAATCACGGAAACAAGGACACTACGGTCCCTTACTCTGACCGGGCATACATCGTGGGTGTGCCTGCAGAGTGCCTTTTTCCCAAGGACTGTGATGGCATTTACGGATTTTTCTCTGTATCTGTGTGGTATCCAATTCTCCATTAGGTACTGGGAATATAGCCATAACTATTCGACGTCCAGCCGTGGCGTTGGCTAGACAGTCCTACCTACTAGGCGTATTATTTCATCTCCTCTACTACTGAAGGCACTGTAGGTACAAATATCTATAACCAGATATAGGTGATCAGTTACATTAGTTACGACCACCGTGTCTAGCCAGTCATAATTCGTTGTAAATACTTATATTCGTATTTAGGTCACCAGACATGACGTTCATATTTTAAGTGTCGTTGTCAAACGAACGTTGGCTCGTCTTTAGAGTAAGTGGGAGTCAAGATCTTAATCTTAATTCATCATTTATTTTAAGTTTGGTGTAATTTTAATGTATCTTCAAATTGCATTTTATGACTTCTAAGTAATTAAGAAGTTCAGCAGAACAAAGAGTATATTATTTAATATTTCAATTTTCTCCAAATAATCAGATGTAGGTGTTTTACAACCAGGCAAAGCAAAATGTTACGAGTATAAAAATGGGAATTGAGTAAATATAGATAATAACACAAATGTAGACATATACATCAAATTATAGTCATCACTGAAATAATGAGCGCCATCGTTACACTAAATATTAAAAAACCGTCACATTTTATGGCATCGTTAAATCAAGCTCACACTGGATTTATCTAAAAAGTGAATAAAATGCATTTTTTATCACTTAATAATATACCTCCATAATAGAAAAAGGACGGTGCTTCTAAGTACATATTAAAACTTCTCTTACGAGTAAGTTTACCAAATGTCACAACGAAACATGGTGGTGTATATTTTCCGTAATAACAGGTCTGCCAACCCGCGGTCAGCATGTGCCAATCAGAATACAATCGTAAATAACCATCAGTTGCGCACGATTCACCGCCTTTCATACGAACTGCGCTATTATACCAACATTTGACGGCCCTAATATCATATTGCAACATACGTTGCGCAGACGCATGGTGTGATATGGTTTAAATGCCTAACTCTGGCGATTTCGAAGTAATACTAAACTTCTTAAACCTTTGTAAGGTATATGTCAGGTAAGCTCAGCGGTTTACTTAATCTCTTTAATTTTGATATAAATTTAAAATTTACGTAAACGAATTCTGACAAGATAATGTAATACATGTTTAACATGATTAAAGACAACAAAGTTTCGATCAGCTCTCTAGTGTCGGGAAAGCTTGCATATACAATTAAGAAAATATTCCAAGATCCTGCAAAAGGGACCTTGTTGTTGTATTCTTCTGATAATTTTGCAAGACCCGCTTTTTACAGGCAAATAGCAATTTAGAAAATATTTTTTTTAGATTGACCCGCCTAGGTATTTAATACAGACAGGTCGACAAAAGTTTGTTAAACAGGTAAAACTAAGTAAGAGCTTGAAACAGTTTTTTACCAAAATAAGTAGTTTCTATACCTAAAGAAAAAGATGCTTATTTATATAAAAGTATACAAACAGTTTATTGTTCTAATAATAAGAGTAGAATAGTAAGTAAGGTTTTTCAGAGTACCGGCGTGTTTAAAACAGATGCCGTTATAACATAAGCGACTTTCTCCAAACTTGCACCACCTACCAACTGGATCAACAGAAGCTGCTAAGTGGATAATGTCAATTGCCAGGAGGCATTCCGCATTCCTGCCATGAATGGCCCATTTGACATTACTGTGGGGACATTAATTCATTAAGCACTGCCCTCAACACGTGTGAACTGATCTGGGGAAACGTTGAAGTCCTATGTTAAGGAAGTCGCAATTCAGAGGAGTAGGAGGAAGATGAGAGTAAAACATTAGTAGAATACTTATAAGTTAAGTATAGAGATGACATAAGACGATCTGTATTTCCAACGATCTGATTTACTATGGTAATTTCATACAAACATCGGAGCAGTTACCGACAATCGTCATGCAACTACCCGAAGTATATAACCCTTTTTTCCCACAACATAATTTGTTAACAGTTTTGAGTGTGAGTTTTTGTTGCAAAGCAACCCTTCAGAGTTTATATCTTCTTATACTTTATTTGATATTTTAGCAACTTAATTTCACTTATAATATCAGTAATAAACTTTAAAAAAAAATCTCCCGCCTGTGACAAAATTTTTCAAGTTTTTATATCTTCTTCTTTCATCGGATAGACAAAAAAAAACTTTTTTGAACCATCGAGCTAAAAGTAGAATATTTAAAAAAGTAATTGACTATTGATAAATATACAATCCGAACTAACCATAGCACGTACAAATGATATTAACTGAATTGATTGATGACTCTCCGTAACCGATACCTTTCCGCGCGAGCAAAGTAGTTACTTGGGATGTATCTTTCATTTGACCAATTTGTAACGGCATGATGTCTTTGACTTGTTTGAAACATCGTTTATGTAATGGACGCAAATTGAAGCAATTGCGGTAAATTTATCCATTATTACAAACTTGGAATGAGTGACAGTTTTGTTGGATTGTTGGAACTGATAGTCGTTTAAGACAAGTCTACTTAAACAACATTAGACTTCACCCAAATACGAGGTTCCTGCTAACAGGCCGCTTTGAGCACAGTGCCTTCCGTAGCCGCAGTCGCCATACTGTCAGTGAAGCTGTAAAGGTCAGCTTCAGCTTGATATGTGTGCCAATTGCCAAATATTTCAAACAAGTGTTTTTTTCGCAGTAATGATTCAGTCTTTGTGAGTAGGTACCTAATTCTATGGATTTGCTAGAGAATTTCCTCAGTAGATCGGTATTCAAAATTTTTGAGAATAATCAAATTAGACGGCGCACGAAAAACCAATCAGAAATTTGGCAAATGAAGCTATTGCCATTAGACATTAGAAAGTCCGTACACTGTAATCTATTTTTAAAAGGAATAAAAATAAAACTAACCTAAAATGCATGGCAACACCAAAAATATGTTATTTTCTACTACTTCTATATAAAAACTAACTTAAAATTTAAAGTCACACAGGAAAAAGTTTGACGATGAAGACATAGTGTTTCACATGACGTGTGTGTTACATATAGAGAATGTAGGGCGACTGTAAATTGTTCCCGGACAGGATTGCGCAAGCGCAACCATCGGGAGAAAGTGACGTATGCGCATTATCCCGTGGACAAAGCGACACCTGCACAGTACACAATGCTAGGGCGAGCAATATCTCAACTTATCGCCAATACCTTTGCATCCAGTAAACATATTTTTCAGTATCTAGTAAGAAGTAAGTACTGTTGTCTTTGTGTCAAACATTAAAATATAAGAAAAAATACAAGATAATTTTATACTGTTTATCAAAAAAGAAAAACGGCTAAGATCACCGATTGTAGTGTTTTAAATTATCATGGTGAACCCGACTTTAGGACTTTTGTACACCTTAACTGATGGTGTATTTCCTGTATAAGTTTACATATTTGTTGACATGTAAAATGTATCTGAAGATAACTTTTGAGTAAACATCATGGAAACTTTACAATGCTTACACCCCAGATTCTTTTACAACATTACATCTACAACTACATTACTCAATTAGCTCACTGTTGATATTTGCACCTAGATTCCAGCTTTTGTTCGAATTTGTTATACTGCTTTAGCCTAAATTTACTGCGCAAACTGGCACCTGTGCTGCAGCAGTTACGTCAAAACAAGCCTTGTTATTTAAAGCATAAGGGCAGTAATGATGCGCGGACGTCACCATTCCACTGTAATTTAAAGCTTAGAAAGCAAAACTAACCCAAGGATTTACGTACATAACTTATTGTAGACATTATCCGTCCTTACTCTACATTTTAACGCCCGTGGTTTAATATACGAGGGCTTTGCTACTTAATCTTACATGTTATGAATGAAATAAGCTTAAGTTACAACAACAATTTAAATATTTATTACTTCACAACTGTTTTAATTTAAACAAAAATAAAGTACACACCGTAAAAACACATTAGATGTTATGGGTTTTGAAAAGTAAGAAGTTTGATTAATATTGTAATGGCGTCACCCAGTCCACTAATGTTATTTTGCTCTTACCACAAAGCCTTTACAGCTTCACTGATAGTATGGCGACTGCGGCTACGGAAGGCACTGTGCTCAAAGCAGCCTGTTAGCGGGAACCTCGTATTTGGGTGAAGTCTAATGTTTAAGACGCTGACATGAGCCAAATTGAGCTCAATGAAGATTGTTTTGCTTTTAGCCTATGGCTCGTATTGTTGCCAAATGCTATGTAGTTGTAATTGATCATATTTAAGACCAGGTGGCTGTTTCCAAAACACGATTCTAAAAACTTTTCTCGATAGAAAAAAATCTCAAAGTAGCCTCTGAAAATACATAAATTACCATTTTTCTCAGCAGTCCGTATAACAATGATAATAAAATTTTGCTATATTGTATATTACATGTTGCTTAAGCAAATGGCTGATTTAGATTTTTAATAAAATGGCAATTTTAAATTGCACAACCAATTTTGTTGTTTGGCACTTAGGCCCTTCTATTCCATGCGCTTTTTCTCTGACACTTCTACGAGAATCGACAGTGATAGCTGTGGCGCGTTCCAAAGAAATTCAAAGACGAATAAATTTGTGGGCGTGTTCATTGCTCAAGGTCATCGGCTGCAGTCAGCGTCTTGAGGCATGAAGTCTGGGACTTGTACTAGCGGGCGCAAACAGATTCTTCCTAAAGCTGAGGGCACCTGGACAAAGGGTGAATCCGAGTAGTGGTTTCACCGTCGTGTTCCAATACTACATTACAGGCTGGTCATTAAACAGAACACGTGAGCCCGTTTTTTTTTAGATGTTAAATGGCAACACTTAACCTTTTGTATGTCACCAAATCTACAAAATAGATGACAGTAGATTTTTTGCGTGATTCATGTTCCAAATACGAATTACTGAAAAGCTCTCAAGCGTAACCAACATTGTGGCGTGAATTATGGTCTCAAGACGACAATGATGACCGGCGCAAGAGCAGCTATTTCGTAATTGCACCAGTTTGGTAAGCCGATTACGGTTAAAAACTCATAAGCCTTTTTGTCGCGGCTCAGACGCACTCAAAATACGCGATGACTGGGCTTGTAGGATTACTAATCGAATAGGATAAGATGAAAATAAAAGTCATTTCTTTATGCATACTGTTAGAATTGTATAAAGATAAACCTTTGACATTTCCCGTTAGGAATAATCATCCGGTACCTACTCTGAATCTACTGTTGTATTTTTTAAACTACGATATTGTTCATCTGTTAGAATTAAGTTCAATTTTATCATTTCAGCCATTTATTAAAATAACCTGGATGACAAGACAGAGGTTACGAACCTCTGCGTATTCTTCCAAAGTTTGCGTTTAGTATCGGAGATTTCTTTATCTTTACTCATCTTTATTGAGGCAAGAGGTATTTGTCATGAAGCTTGTCTAGGCTTTAAATAATATCAACCTTAACCTGTAAATAATATCAATATCCAAGCAAAGACATCACGATTCCTATATAAAAACTCGTACTTCTCACGCAGAAATAAACCTTTTTTTCACAATATCCTACGATACGTAAATATATAAAATATATTACAATAAATTGATGCCAGGCATAATTTTAAAGTTCAGTTTTGATTTCGTTTAACATAGAAAAAGAGATCTGCCAAAATGATTCGTGTACGCGCAAGCAATAGTAAAATTCTAGACCAAACCCATAAATAGTGTCTTCAAAAAGAAAAGGCGATAGTAACCTTGGAATGAACACTGTAAACAATGCCCATATTACCATAATGGGGCTGGATAAATAATTTATAAGGTCGATTGCATCTCAAGTGCAGCATCCACGTCTTCTATCGGGCTATTTAAAAGAATTAGAGGTACAAAGCGGCAGTTTATCTGTTGGCCTTGTCATGAATAATAGGGGATCCGAAGGGATTACTCCGTGGATCGTAAAAGGGCGATAAAAGTCCGAATAGAATGCGCCATGGTTGCGCAAGCGCAAGTAATGTGAACTTTCATTACGGTCAATGTCGCTACTGTGTTACTGACGAACAAAGAGGCATATGGATGCCAAGAACGTAGGATTTGGTTTGGAAACAGAAAATATTTCAGAACGAGAATAGAAGCCTGTCAATGGTGGAATGATTTCAAAACCGAAAAAGAATAAGACTTATGAAAGTACTGTCCGATAATGTCTGATAATTGTATCAGACGTTCAACTGCTATATTAGGAAAAATAACCGTGAAACTGATCTATTATAGCAATTCTGCATTTCGCATTTCTAGTCTTACTAATATTAGAAATGCGAATGATTGAATATACCTATGTTTTTCACTCAATGATGCCAGAAGGGCTGAACATATGAAAGAAATTTTGATAAGAGAAATAGCTTCTACGCAGGAACACCATACGGCTGCCCGCCCACGTCCGACTTTTTGTAGGACCGATAATCGGGCCGATTTTACTATAGTAGGTACCAGCATACACAATCATGACCGATTTTTTGTAGGACGTGTGCGTTGCTCCATTGCTCTTACGTACGTTCTCTTGTACGTTCAATTTTTTTCCTAGAAAAAATCGGTCTCCGATTATCAGACGTGGGCGGGCAGCCTACGGGATACTTTTCATCCCAGATACTTTTAGTAAGAAGACTTACTAAACAAGAATATTCGACATCTTCCGGGATTTCGTCATATCCCTAGGGATTTCATGAAATCCCTGATATCCTCATTTCCCTGCGACATATACATACGATTCCCGTGGGATGGTTTTCAATTTAAAATTCATCATCATTTAATATATGAATGGAAAATATGACTGATTAGTTTAAGCACACCACAATGCAATGGTATCCCCAGCAAACAATACGAATAAAAACAAGGTTTTGTCACTCAGTATGTCATTTGTGTTGTACATAATAAATGTACCATACAATATTAAAAATATTTAACAGCCCTATATCAGACAGCAAAAAAAGGTACAAAGGCATTGTCTTTCATCGGTGTTATCATTAATAAAGATGTCTAGTGATACGAGTTAGCCAATAACAATCCACGTGATACTGTCGGGTCATTGCCCTTACCGTTGGGTACAGTAGGTATACTCAGCAATAAAATACTCTTATCTTATTTCTAATTTATTAACTATTATGTAAAGAACTTTCAGAGTCAAATTAACGGTTTGATTGTGGTACAAGTCAAGAAAAAAATATATCTTATAAAAAACCGTATGAAGTAGTTCTGTTTTTTAATGTACACTAAACGGTTGGTAAAAGGAGTGCTGTTTATACACTGCCAACTGTACCTCTGAAACAATTGCTAGTGACAGTTCAATTCGTCACGGTTTTTATCTAGAGGCGTAGTTTTATTAAACAAGACAGTTCGGTTAATGAATGGTTTGTAGAGATGAGTGAGAGAGAGAGAGAACACGCCATTATGATGTCATTTAATAATATCTAACATAACAATAACATTATGATTGTGTCTCAAGTTAATTAAACTTCACTGCAAAGATATACCTACATCTTTAATAATATTAAACATTCAATGTCTACTTAAATAAAATACCAGCTGTGATGTAACTAATCATGATGAGTTTAAATCTGAACACCGCAATAATCCTTTGAAGGTAGGTGCAACATGAGATATAGAAAATAAGTTTAAGGCAGATTTATCATTAAAGTTTTTTTTTTAAGGTGGAGAACCATTTATTTTGAAGATCAATAAAATAAAGGAGGTAGGATAATAAGGTACGATCGCATTTAATTTCCCGTTTACATTCTGATAATTATTATAAAAAATACACTTAAATGCCATAGAATAAAGAGTTTATAAAAAAGTGGCGGTACAAAACGCACAGGGCGCTTTACCAGAAGTTAGGTTAAAACAACAACTTCTTTTATTTTGACAAACCACACAAGCGGCACAGCAGACGAGACGGGACTGAACAAAAAATCCAGACGTTCATCTCAAGAGAGAGAGAGAGAGAGAGAGAGAGCTAAAACAGAAAAGAAAATGGCCGCCGGTGAAAAGTTTAAATTCAACACGGATGACACGGATTATGTATGAAATATCGTTTCGCTGCGGCTTACGGTTTAGCATGGAATTGCTGCTGTTTCTTTATTTTAGCAACAAATGTTTGTAGTTTCCTAATGGGGAAATTTAAATTATGTTCTCCTTGAAATTCAGATGTTTTAGTTCATATTATCTTATTTTTATCTTAATGGTCTTAAGGTATTGTATCTCAAGGGTTTGCATGGGTGTTTGTTATTATATCACGCCAGAGCGGCTGAATGGACCTAAATAAATCTACCACAGAGATAAATCTGCACCCGATGGAATAGCACATTTAAAATTCAACGCGCCCAAAGTCACAGATAACAGCTACTATTTCACGATATATGTTTTAGTATTAAAATGTACACAATACCAGAGTACAGTAAATTTAAAAAGTGGACCTCAGGCTTATCTTATAAAAAGAAAACTTTCTAGTTGCCGGTTGGTTGTGTCAAATTATTGTTTCGGCAAAGGAATGAAAATATGCTATCAGTGATTACATTCCATGATTTTATTTCTTTTAAATTACTCTATTTTAATACTGCTTTATAAAAAAAAACACCAACATAATAAAATTAGTGCAGCTAATACTAAAATTACAGGCGCCATTAGAGTTACAGGGTGGGTGGGAGGTCTTCAATCAGCGAGACCCAAGGTCGCTTCTGCTGGACGCGCTCCAAGCGATGCTGAGTCATGATAGCGTAGAGGCGGTTGTCATCTTACCTGTGGCAATTAGTGTTTTAAGAAGTATTATGTTTGAAATCGGAATATAGATACTTCAACATTCAGGGTTTTCAAAATAGCATTATCATTTAAAAAAAAAACATATTTTATAAGTATAGATGAAGCGCAAAGTGCTCTGAAAGATGGCGTATGCAAAATAAATATCTAATCCAATACATGCGGTTGCCTAAGAATGTGGAGGTCAGTCCCAGCCTAGACCATATGGCGTCGCGAAAGAGCATAACTTAATTGAATATTTATGTCCAGCACAACTAAAGCCAATGCCTTAAAATGGAGAAGAATTCTAATGTCTTCATTGGAGTTAGTATAAATAAGTCTCACGACACCAACCATGTACTTATTAGGTAGGACAGCTTTCGAATAGTGTATTGGTAGCAACTAAATAGGCGGTTCGGGAGTTAGCCTAGACTGAAGTGTGAATTGCGAATAAGTAAGTGCTTATGCTATATCAAATATGGCCGCTTTCCTAACTTGGTTAAGCTTTCTTGCTGAAGGCTGGTTTTTCCGGTTTTAAAAAATCTGTAATAGAAATGTGACATTCGACCCAATTTCATCGTAACCCAACATTCAGCAGACTTTGGTTAGGTGTGACTCCAGTAATAGATAAAATAGTTTTGATCATTACAGAGTTGTGTTAAGTCTTAAATTTTGCCAGATTTATGTTTAATTTTAGACTCTGGAGCAATGATATTTAAAAAGTATAGATAGGTTATGCCCTTACAAAACTATCGAAATATCTGTGCCGCTTGCGAACAACTTCACACATGCGTAATTCTTATTTTGTCCTTGTCATACTCGTGAAAAGAACAATTACTTTCTCTTTCATGGATTTGAAAAGACTTTTTAGGGACGCATATTGAGAGCTCATGTAACATATCTATTACTTTTTAAATATCATTGCTCTGGAGATTTTTTAAATCACTGATAATGTAATATGATACTGTTAGGTGACACATATCTCAATTTTTAATTTTACAATGTATTTTAATTATAAACCTATTTGATCGTCTCCTTCATAACAAAAACTAGGCGTGTCATGGTAGATGAAACTGGACTTGACTTTAAGGAATATCTATTTAAAACAGTCTTGCTAAATTCATTAAAACTTAATTCGCATCAAATTACCCTCATTAATTTCGAATTAGGCGTCCTAGTAGTACGAAATAACTAATTCTATTTTAACCTGTTTACCGACCGTATTTCCTTTGGCTAGGCACATTGGCGCACTCCCGAATGTCGTAATTGACTGTAACATGTTTATACAACAAACAGGTTTTAAGTAAACTTGACACAGAACTGAGGCTATATTGTGGAGTAAATTCATTGATGTCATATTAAAAACTAGGTACACAATCAGCTTCAAAAATTGTTCGAGTCCCGCCTGAGACATAATTTTTCAAGTTTATATACTGATAAAAAAAAATTACATTGTAAGACAATCGTTTTTTTTATTCAAGGAATTGTATTTTTTATGTGCAATATTGTACATATACTAATATTTACCAGGCGATCGTTTTAACACCAATGAAATAGTTATTCGGCGTTTATGATATGATTACCTACGTTTTTAACGCTACGTTGCAATTAGACGGAGGAATGTTACATTATCAATGTGAATTATTTTCGTCTGTTTTCGAATTTTCAGTAACGCTTGCCACCTTGACGTCTATTCTTGTCAAATGATATTGAAGTCTTTGACGTCACAAATCAGAACATCATGTCTGTCTGGGTTTCCAGGTTTAGAACACAATCGTTTATAAAAATGCAGTTTGAATAGGGCTGCAAGAGTTTCGTGTTTTCGAACATTGATCGGGTTTGTGACCACCAATCCGCATTTGGAAAGTGGGATGACTATAGGCTGTTACTTTACTTTTTTTTTACTGACTAGAATCAAAAAATCCAAATTCAAAAGGTTTGCCAAAGAGCTATGGAAAGGAGCGTGTTGAGTATCAAAAGTATTGATAAGATCCGGAATACCACAATACGCTCCAGAACTGGCATAGCAGATGTAGGCGAAAGGACAACAAAGCTTAAATGGGAGTGGGCGGGGCATGTGTGTAGAATGCACCCGGATAGATAGACCCAAGTCGTCACGCGATGGATACCGCGAGACGGCTACTGACGAAGGTTTAGACCGAAAAAGAGGTGGTGTGACGATTTGTCTAGCTTCGCGAGAGATTGGGAGTCATTGGCCGCTGACAGAGACCAATGGAAAGGATTGGGGGAGACCTTTGCCCAGCAGCGGGATGATGTAGAACCAAAAACTGTACAGCCAATTATTAAACAAAAAACGATTATACCTATTAACCTGAGAACTTTATTCTGAAAATTATATTCTGTATTGAGTAGGTACTGTCCGGGAACGTGTAAAATGCGTTTGAGGTCATTGTACCTACTGCCATCACTGCTAATTATACGAATGTTACGACTAACGGGACAAGTCGCGATCCATATCGCCAATAGCGATCTGGATTACACAATATCATGTAACAATTGAGCCGCTACAATGGCGTCCAGTGATAATTGACAATATCAGCGATCGACATCTGTATTGGTTTTGAGTCATGCTTGTGTAACAGTTCTGCATTTGTCAACAAACGAAATATAACAAAAAGTTGTTGTCTCATTTCTGTTACACAACACCAATTAAGACTTCGGTTTACTGTTCTATTGTTATGCTTTACAAGTGGTAAATGGCGAAAGTATTTAAAGTTTGAGTTAAGCCTCGCATTCAATACTAGTACGCGAATGACCCTTGGCGGTTGTTTTCTGTGCTGAAATCCAACTATTTATCGCCACCGAAACTTTTTTCGTTCGATCACAAGCACCCGGTTTGTGATCACCAACCCGCATTTGGCAAGCGTTGTGATTATGCCAGTTCCCATCAGTGCTGTGGTAACTTAAATTTATTGATGGAGGCCTTTTCCCTGCAGTGGGATGATTATAGGCTGTTACTTTACTTAAGTCCAACGGGTGCACTTTAAGTATGTTTTTTTACGCTGATTGTATTCTAGTTTCTTATATTGTAGTTAATATACAAATTAATGATTAGAACCCGATGGTGAGAAAATAGAAGAACTAAATACTACAGATTCTCATACAAAAAGTCACTTCGAACTGTCTAGTTTAAATCTAAGCTGCTAATGTCATGTTTCATAGGTACCTACCGTAGTACATGAATTCAATATGAAAGCAACTAAGAAAAAAGAGCACCCAAACTTCAATAAGTAGTGGGGTGGTTGGATCTACCTCCTAGTGGTCCACCCTGGGCAACGGCATCTTTTTTTTCGGTAACGGGTTTTCTAACCAATGATGACAGCTAACACATCCCTCTGCGGTGGTAGGCTTCGTAAGAGGCCGCCTGGATGCTACCACCCTTTTGCCGGAGTCCAGCGCCAAACAGTTTTTCTATGTTCCGCTGGTGTGTGGGAGAACCAGTGCCGCTTCTGGGTAAGCTCGCTCCATCTAATGCTTCTTCTTAACCGTAGAGTTAAGTATGTCGTTAAGAGCAAGCCCATTGATAATAAAAAAGTACTCATTTGGTGACCGATTGTGTACCAAGTTTTTAATTAACATCAATGATTACACCTTATTGATCAAAATCCTAAAATGCACGTGCGAAGACGCGAGCAAACTCTAGTATAACATAAGGAGAAAGGAAATTCAACTGTTTTCAATTAACACTTTGACGATCGGATAATTCAGACACAATTAAAATCAATTGTTATCGAGACAACCGGTTGTCTCTTAGGGCCTGAAGCCCAACCATAACGTGATGAGACTATTAATAAGCCCATGTAGGCGTCCTACCGTTACATCACACTCCATTCAAATAGCGTATATAATTCTCGTTCTGTCACTGATAACATCTTGATCATAATAAATATAAAGCATTGACCATAACAGTTTTGTTTATTAATGAACGAGCCATTATTTGGAAAGTTATGGCAGATAAATAAGATTTAAGGCGTGCACGAAAACGTTTTGAATAATTTAAGACGCGTAGACTAGCCTTTATTGAAAATTTACAATCGTCTCGATGACAAGGTGCTAACGTGCAGAACAACATAGTGTTTATGGGAAATGAACGAAACGGGAATTGATCTAGTCAAAATTGCGTTTAGAAAAGTTTAAAACAAGAACCATCCAACGGACACAATAATTGCTAGACCAAAATTAAGCAGGTCTTATATAACCAGTGTCTACTAGGTATCGGTTAGAATTCCTAAAAATAGTTCAATTATTATTCATATACGAGACAGCAACTGTTGACTTAATAATTCAGAGCAAATATTTCAGACCATCTGAAGAAGTTCGAAAATTAAGTTCGATTTAAAAGGGAGAAATTTTTGAAACCCATGGACACATTGCAATGACAACATCCCAAGTAAATGTTTCGTATTTCATCTACAAGTCACAACCGCTTCGCTTATCAGAAACCGCGGCAACCGCACCGAGCTGTCGTCACATATACTCGTGATTTGTTCAATCACCACACAGAATTACAATGCCATCTGTCAACAAAAGCAACCGAAAATCAACCTCACTGCAACCGCTTTTGAGTATAAAATCAAAAGATGATAGTTAAGAACACAAGTGTTAGTGAGCTAGGTACACTGTTGCCTATTATAGCTAATCCGGTGGCTGCGTATCGCAAGCTTTACCAGACTGATTGATGGATAGACTGACAGGCGAAACCAGGTGCTCTTAAAATACGGAAAAGGTTTCCAAAGGAACTATTCTCGATTGTAACATATTGCCGGCGCCGCTAGTGTATAATTTGAGATCATTTCGTTCATATGCGTTATTAAAATTCCCAATTGACATTTACTAATTGTTGGTTCAATAGATATTACCATTAATTAAATGATATAGAATTAGACAAAGATCAAGATAAGAATTGAGTTATACTCAAGGTTGACGTGTGATTGGCATGTAAAGAGCGCGAACATTAAATCTATTATGATCTAGAAAAAACAACTACGGGTAGAAAATAACAAAATCTGCTTCATCTTATTGAATATCAAATTTTTCTTAATTAATTTATATTAAAAAATCTTACTATTAATAGGTATGTCATTTAATAATAAAACATCAGTATATAAACTTGAAAAATTTTGTCTCAGGCGGGAAATTTTTCAAGTTTATATACTGATATTATAAGTGCAATTAAGTTGCTAAAATATCAAATAAAGTATAATAATAAAACAGTTTTATCAAAATATAAATAATCTTATATTATTATCTTTCTCAAATCAGAAGTGACAATGCAAGTTGTCATTGTAAATTTTGGTGAACTCCTGTGATTCGTTTTTAAGTGCTTTATTACACATAATACCTAATGCTATAAACGTTTGTAAATCGACAAACACATAATTATTATATTAAATGCTCAGATTATGTTATAATATCTTTTAAAACTAGTCAAAGTTTTCAATAACATAAAAAATCTAAATCAGCGGTAATACAAAATAGAGATGCACTAAATCCCTCGTGGGATACTATCGATAATTTTTTTATTAAAACAAGTAGTAACTTACAATTTTGTTGTACAGCTTCCGGACAGCGGTCGTAAATTTAATCGACCGTAAATCTTTCATCGTGCACTGTTTACATATTTGTAAGTTCGATGTTTTATTGCCAAGTACATTGTTGTTTCGCACCTTATATTCCCTATAAACCCACTAAATAAGATAAGCAAATAAATTAAAATTATTTATTTTTACTTGAAAATAATATACAGGAACTAAATCACGAACTGTATTAATTTCAAGTTGATTTATAGTCACAGACCGCTATAACCTTTAATTTTGAGCCTATTATCGAAATCTAGTTTGCGCATAACAGTAATTGTTAATTGACTTAATTGCTTAACCTTTCGGTAAGCAAATTCAATTTGTTTGCTCAGATCCTAGTCACTAGATACCTTATGAGTAGTCTGGTATGATGAAATTTTATTTTGTAATTACGAAGTTTATCATCTCTCAACGTAGTTATGACCAATATATGAAAAGGAAGTGTTGCATCATAACAACCGGCGTAAATCCAAATTGCATAGACAGTTATAACTTTATTCAAAGCAATTAACAGAACCAATTAACAGGTTCTGTTCCTGGTGAATATAAATTAACAATGCACTAATTACAACTCTATCGATTTATCTTATTGATGTTGATATCAGGAAATGGTATATCGACATGGACGGTGAAATACTAGTGGGTCACGTTTTGGCTACACTATTGTATTTTACTTAAGGTCTTTTTAATATTACACGACCAGGAAGAGATCTTAGGATATTATGAAAGCAGTAGTCTACATTAATGGTTAAATGATCAAATAGGCCACGAAATACATATGTAACCGTGAGCATTTGAATTCTGCGAGTAATGAACGTAACCAAAAACTGTCAGAAGCAAACTCAGCAAGCAATAAAGAAACGATAAACGATATACGAAAGAAACGATAAATAAGTAATCGCTTATTCATATGGATTATGGATGGATAAACAATTACTCAGATCATAGGTTTATCGTTTTTTTATTGCTTGTTGAGTGTGATTCTGACAGTTTTTGGTTACGTTCATTTTGGTTACATTCGAAATTGAGTGATAAAAGACAAACCATAGTCAATAGTTTTGTACCTCTACCAAGGATTACCGGATAAGATTAATGTCACATCATCAGATGTTTAAACCCCAAGTTCTTCTCATCTATAAAAAAGTAGTCAAGACTACCCTGACTCTAGAGTAGAGTTATTCAAGCCGTCTAACACGCCTCCTCATTGGTTTGTTGTCTTGTGGCAGAAGCTTGGACCAACGCAGCAACGGCTTAACGTGCCTTGAAAAGAAACTATAAACGATATACGAAAGAAACGATAAATAAGTTTGACGACCTCCGTGGCGGAGTGGCGTACACACCGGTTTTCAAGGTGTCGCCTGCTCCAAGGTCCCGGGTTCGATTCCCGGACGGGTCAATGTAGAAAAAATGTGTTTTTCTACATTTTCTCGGGTCTGGGTGTTTGTGGTACCTTCGTTGTTTCTGGTTTCCAAAATACGAATGCTTTAAATAGTTATTCAAATTGGGATTAGAACAATGTATGTGATGTTGTCCACATTTATTTATTTATTTATTTATAAGTAATCGCTTATTCATATGGATTATGGATAAACAATTACTCAGATCATAGGTTTATCGTTTCTTTATTGCTTGTTGAGTGTGATTCTGACAGTTCTTGGTTACGTTCATTACTCGCAGAATTAAAATACTTACAAAGACACGCGATTTACGTAAACACAATAGTGAAATTGAGTCCAAAACTACAGTAGGTTTATAAGAAATAAAAACAAGTTAAAAGTACGTATAGTATACACTTTCTAAATAATCGAAAGATAAACTAGAGTGAAGAGTAGACGCCGTATTAACAAAGTGATGAAAACAAAGTTTAATTCTTTTTAAATACATATAAATAGCTTAATATACTTACAACATTTATAATAAGTTAAGATCGGTCAAATTTTGTTAATACTTATATGATTTTCAGATTCCTCTCCGTCTCCGCCTCGAATAGCAGAGTAACTATTAAGATATTGGGATAAAATCACTCGTGCATTTTGGCATGGCCGACACGCACTTGGAATATTTTATTTTTCTTGACAGTCTGTTATTTTTGTATAGTAAAACAGATTCGAGTTGTTCACCGAGGACTGTAGCAAAAGAAAAAAAAACTAAAAATCTGTCACTTTTTTTCACGCATAAACGCGCCTTATATTAAGTACTTACCTACCTATATGCACTAAAAATCCTTATTGTAATTTTTATGTACTTGTCATTCTACCCAGAGTTCTCTTTAAGCCCAGAAAAACAACAAAAAAGTTTGTGTGTACTGTACAAAAAACTATGATCTCGATCAATCAAACCAAATTACATCATGCCAAACCAAGCTCCGTAACCACACCATACAAGCCACCATCTTAACTCGTAAAAACCATTGTACTCAGTTCATTGACGCTCAAATGATTCATAGCTATCTACTATCACCATTTATTTATCGTAACGTGTTTTAAACGTGGTCTAAAAAAGTCAATCAATTTTAATAATGTTTTTTGGTGCCCTTAACTTTTTGCGACGAGTTTTTCGTACTGTTTCAAGGTTGGTTTCGTGACAATGATCGTACTGTCACGCTCTTTAGCAAGCTTTGGTTTTTTGTTACATTGCGTCTTGATTTAATTTTTTTAAACTTTTTTGAAAGCGACGCGACGAAATGCGTGAAATAAGCCAACAATTTTGAGTCGGCGCATGATAATCGTCGGAGACTTTTTAGTTTGGAATCGACCCAATTTATTTATGAAAATAAAAAGGATATTTTCTTTGGGCTATCAACTCAATAGTCTTAACTATAAACTTTGATTTCTCTTGAACTACTTTTTAAATCTAAGGGTGACAGAGGATGTAATCAAAATTATAATTTTATTAATAATGTCCACTCTAGGTCGAGCAAAACTACAGTTTAATTAGATACCAGGAACATTCACGTTTTTGACTGTATCGACCGAAGCTCACCAAATTTGTTTGCCAACATGTCCGCCGAACTTCAAGCCAGTGTGTCGCAGCTTAGCAGTTAACAATGGGAAGAGCGCGGTCACGACCTGCGATGTACCCCGCTGATTGCCCTAACAGCGGCGGCCGAAGTGTGAAATATCACGATTCCACTGCTAAATGCACCGTGAAATGTCGGATAAATATGCAACTCAGTAAATGCTCTCGTTAGCAAGTGCTGTACGCGTATTGTACAGGACTTATAGCCTTAACGGATGACCTAGACATCTGTAGTTTGAATATCCTAGAGGTCTGAGTTGGTGCGGTGGACTGCCTACTACGCTGGACTCCACCGGCGTTTGATTTCTGATCGGGTTAATTTAGGAAATTATATTTCTAATTTGGCTCCTAACTTATAGGGGCACGGGTTACAGTAATATGCTCAAGGCACGTTAAGCCGTTGCTGCGTTGGTCCAAGCTTCTGCCACAAGACAACAAACCAATGAGGAGGCGTGTTAGACGGCTTGAATAACTCTACTCTAGAGTCAGGGTAGTCTTGACTATTTTTTTATAGATGAGAAGAACTTGGGGTTTAAACATCTGATAATGTAACATCAATATCAGTATATAAACTTGAAAAATTTTGTCTCAGGCGGGACTCGAACCCGCATCTCCTCGGAGATTGAATGGAGAGAATATTATAAGTGCAATTAAGTTGCTAAAATATCAAATAAAGGATGTAATATCAATCTCATCCGGTAATCCTTGGTAAAAGGTTCAAAACTATTGACTATGGTTTGTCTTTTATCTCTCAATTTCCCAATTATTGCATCCTGTTCAAATATACCCAGAATATTTTAGTGAGATAACATCTGAGTGTCGAGTAACACATAACTATATAATTCCCAACACATACTTCCACTAGACAAATGTGTCCCGCTGGTATTTAGATGTTGCAAGTTTTATGTGACCTTTTAATTAACTTTATTATGAGGCTTAGGATCTTGTGCGCTCGTTAAAGTAAGACCTACTTAGGGCTTTATTTCTATTTTAGTCACGTAAATAAAAGTATAGCAACTTTTAATTTATAATTATAATTAAATACTGCCATACTTTTTTTGTTTATTTTGGATTCCTGGAGCCATTTATGAAATCAGAATAGTTTTAGATTTAACTCTTCGAACCCTGCGCGGCAGCCGGCTGTCGAGATATTAATGATTTTAATTGTGTTTGGAATAACCCACGCTCGATGGATAGTGCAGAAGGGGTATGTAGTGCAGAAGATTTATTTTACTTAGAAATTTGGGTCTTCTAATGGACGAGGAGTTAAGATTTGAAAAGCACATAAATGGGGTGATATGTAATTGTTTCTACCGTTTGAAAGTTCTTTATCAAATACGACAACACATCTCAATCGAGAACCGCATTAAATTATGTGATTCCTTAGTTTTGTCTAAATTTAATTACATGGATGTTGTATATGGCCCCCGATTGCTTTCGCGCACTAAGCAAGCTATCCAACGTGTGCAAAACGCCTGTGCAAGATATTGTTTTGATATTCCACCGCGAACACATGTTACTCCATATTTTAATAAAGCGAATATCTTAAAAATAGATTCGCGCAGAATGCTGCATTTCGCTACACTTTTATTTGGAACAATAAAGAGTAATATCCCTTCATATCTCGACGAAAGGTTGCTGAGGACCCGGGACGTGCACTGCAGGACCCGCCGTTCTAGTAGTTCGCTTATTCTTCCACCTCACCGCACGGTAGCTTTTCGGGGTAGTTTCAGATTCGCCGCGTCCAAGTGTTGGAATGACTTGCCTCCACCAATACGAAATTTAAAAACAGTTGGCACTTTCAGGAAAAAGTACAAAGTTCATCTTATTAACGAACAGCTTGGATGCGGTAGATGAACTTTCTGTGTGTGAGGTTTCTGACATTTTTTTTTTTTAATATATTTTATTCTCGTTGACATTTTTTTATATTTTATTTTTATTTTTTGTAGATTGAAATTATAATAAAACACCAAAGATGGCTTCACGGTCTACGCCTACAAATAATACCTACAGACTGCGCTTTCATTTCACTATTACACCACAACACTCACACGTCTCATTTAACACTAAACATAGTATAGTAGTTTATGTAAAGCACAATTATTTCTTTATCTAAGTATGTTTTATGTTCGTCATTTGTCCGTGTTTCACACTCAATGAGGCCCCACTGAAAACCAGCGTCGTTTCCTAAGTAGTGGGTAGCGACTTGCGCTGAGTGGGGTCTTTTTGTAATGGGCTTCGCGACACGCATAACGACACTGTTCTACTGAAGAAGATAAACGCTAATTTATACCGATGGATGGTGTCTTGTGCTCCATCTTATTATTTTGTTAATTATAACTTGTGTGTAGTTCAATGTTTTTTTTTGTTTATATATTACTTTATTTTCGTGTTATGTGTTGTAGTGATGCCCTTAAACAATAAATTTTCTTTCTTTCTTTCTTTCTTACTGTGATTTAAAAATCAATTTGTAATATCTGTTCTGCACCTCAACCTTAAGTTTAGTTCGTATTTTTGTATGTTCTCTACAGAATACAAAACGAAATTCCAAATAGGAAACGAATGTGCTTTTTATGGGCTTGTTCAAATTTTTGGTATTTTTTTTCCGTATGGAACACCCCAATGTTTTTTCTTAATGATCTTAAGACTTATCTTTGACTAGTGTAATGATTTTTGGTTTCTATAAACACCTTAGGTATCTATATACCGTATGCCAATAAGCATTATTGCACGGAATTACTTTTGCAAAATTCTAGACATTTCTAGGAACCATAACTTTAAATGTCACGTGTGTAGCATAGACAATGGAGCGATAGGCGCGTGCGCGTCGGATTATACGCTTTGATATGTCCGCTCGTATGAGAACTGTATTGTATGTTGACTATTGACTATGGAATTATAGTATAAGCGCAAATCTTTGACATGCGTCGATAATACTCGTATCTTAAAGTTTTTTTGTTATAGCATTTTTTAAAACTAGTTTAGTTTAGTCAAAAGTTGGTTTAAGGAGTGATTGGCAAAATTAAAGAAAAGGTACGACAGCTACTATAAAAACTGTAAAGCGTTAGCAATACAATGATTCAAATTTATCAAATTAACATAAGCTTCTGTACATGGATATCTCTCGAACAAAGTTTGACCACCTAGTCCAAATTTTGGTAGAGAGATCCGTGTACAAAAGCTTTTGTTAAATCTTATTTGAAAATACTCTGGGACTCGCACCATTATTGTTGGAAACACTTTTGTTTTCGACACAACCATTTGTAAAATTATGTGGTTACAATGACAGCAGAACAATCAAATATTTCGAAACCAATGACGCTATTCCATATTACCAAATCTGTTTCATCACACGTCCAACTCCCATAGATTACGCCGAATTTCACCAGATAATTACATTTTTTTTGTATTCGAAAAAACGAGAGAAATTGACCTCTGTTGGATTGGTAATAGGGCGTAAAAAAGTGTACGTGTAATAGCAGGTAATTTCGTGTTGTGGGAGGGCGTAGTACAATAGAAGTGTAAGTTAATGAGTTTGACCACACCGGACTGAAGTGTTCATGTGTCGCAACGCGTCGTTTGGGATTCAATTGACCAGTTATTTAATAAAAGCCGAACTTTCTTTTAAGTTGCTGATAATAGTTAGTAATGTGTCATACAACAATCGAAATTTACCATAGAACAATATTCTGTGCCTATTTTCCTAATTGCCGCACATTCAAGAAAAGGGCAGTAGATGAAATTAATTTCGCAAGGTACTATTTTAAGTGCTTCCATCTTAATGGTTGCGATACATAATTCCTATGGGAAGACGTTGGTCTGCCATCAAATCGTCATCTTATCGATGGAAGCGATCGCGAATCGAAGTTAATCGTCGGCGATCTTCCATTCAATGGAACGGGCATTTTCTCTCGATTATCATTTACACGTTGGAAATTGATTTTATCATTAGTCGGCCGAAGTAACGATTAATCATAATAAATTGTAAGTGACAGTAGCCAGTTTAGAAGTTACGCTGATAAATGGATAGCGTGTAGTTCAGTTAATAAATAAACATAGAACGAATTGACAGTCAATCTGTGAATCATCAATTATTTGGTTATTTCATAGCTACTACCTAATAGCGGTAATAGTTACTGCTTACAGCAAAATGAAAAAAATAAACATGAAACACAATTACATCAGTAGTTTTATTGCAACTAGAAGTTTAAAATATCTAAAGAATATAATAAACTTACTTTATTACCTATAACGAAAAATTAAATCCAGTTTCGGTGTATGTCAGATTTTGGATAAAGATAATTTGAACTATTGTTTTGATAAATTGAGTGTTATACGTATGTAACAGTACTGTTGCATACATAATTATGTCCTCAAAGATTTAGTATTTCAAAAAAATTGATTTAGTACCTATATCTGCGTCAGCAATTTAAATATACAACAAATCTAATAAAAGTAGACGGACCATTGCGAGAATAGAATTCGTTGAATTTTATGAAAGAAAAACAAAAATGTAAATTTAACTTGGGAGTTCGTTGCCCCGGCCACGTGGTGTGAGTAAACAAATAGTTTACATGTAGAAATTAATAAACATTTCGGACAGGAAACCCTTGAGATGTTCTAAATAAGTTGCGGGAGCGCAGACGATACGGCGCGTCTAGGGTGACCAAAAGGTAAATATTTAGCGGACATTATTAGAATATCCTTTTAGATTTTGCAAAGTTATACTATTAATATTTAAAGGATTTGTTTTAAGATAAATTATATAACAGTATCCGATAGCGAATAGAATAAAACTTTTAGGAGCAATAAATTATGACTCTCTATATTTTCCAGAACATTTTGACTTTAAAGGAATTAATTGTATCGAGATTTCTAGCATGTACTAGAAATCATGCATGTGCTAGAAATCTATATTTTGAGATGTGAATTAAATTTTAGGCTAGTTCTATATTTATTATACTCTTACAGTAAACGTATGAGTTTAAGGAATATAAAACTAAACAACCATTATATAAAATTCTATTTAAATCCCCAACCATCATGGCCACCTGTAGTCTCGTCAAGCACGCATGCGCGAATGTTTATATCAATGAACACGGAATATAGTTAATTTCGGTTCTTAGAACCACAAAGCTCGCTTCGCTTTCTCCGGAGTTGCGTGATCGTTATTTTGTAACAAAATTGTTTCCTTTGGAAAAGAGCGTAAATATTCCTTACGAAATTATAGTTTGGCGTTGATATTACGTTTAGTTTTATTGTTGCGGTGAGTGGCGATTTAAGTTAGCTTGCAATATCTTCTATTATTATAGCGATCTCTTGGTAGACATTTTGGTGAAATGCAACAAGGTATAAGTGGTCGGACTAATGTATTATTTGCAATTATGTGAATTACTTTATACAATATTCCCTTATAATATTATTCTAGTTGATTCTTTGTCTAAAATTGTTATAATAATTCCTTTTATCCTATCCTCTTTATCAATTTTTGGTTTCTGGAACTCTGCCCATACACGCAAATTATCCTGTGCTCAAATTTCACGATCTACTTAACGAAAACCAAATAAGATTTGTAACATTACCACCTCGTCCTTCAAACTGGCAACTCGTCATACCTGCAAACAAATTAAAAACGATTAAGGCCAATCCAATTGTATTATGATATCAATGGTTGAAATGTGTAGAATTGTAGATGTGTGTATGTAAGTGCGTGTGTGTGGGTGTACACACACGTGCAAACACACGTGAACCGTGATGCGTGAAGTCCGATAACGGAACGCAGTAACGAGATTAGGGTTTGCGTGAAAATGAAGACCGTTCACCGGTGTAGTCAACGGATGCAAATTACTCTAAGCTTAGCTATAATCTTCATAATCAGTTCTCGTCAAAGGCCCGACTACGAAATAAGGATCTATTTTTCTATGTCACACATTTCAAGAAATTGGCATAACAAAAAGGAGGCAGATGGAGTCGAATATTCATCCATCATGTCGCGTTGTAGGGCCTCAGTACCGAACCTAGAAATATGATGCCGTATATTCGACACCTACCTCATACTGGTATCGGAGAGTTAGTGTGAGAAATAAATAGAGCTAAATATTCCAATATCATATTGAGTAGAAGGGATTACCATGTTGTTTTAATGCAGTATTACTTAAATCTTCAGTTTGTAGGTTTTGATGTAAAGCAGCTAGAGATGAAAGAACTCGAGTCTTCTAAGTCTTTTAAAAGAAATTCGACTCGTTACGACGACTTATGACAGTTTACAACTCGATCAATTCTAAGTTAGCCCAGGCTAGCCATCTGGACTGGATATTCTATATATACATATTTTTAATTAATTCTATATTCTTTATTTGATATTTTAGCAACTTAATTGCACTTATAATATCAGTATATAAACTTGGAAAATTTTGTCTCAAGCGGGACTCGAACCCGCATCTCCTCGCATGCCGGGCGGGCGCCATACCATTAGGCCACCGAGACACTGCGACACGGCGCGAATTTTTCAAGCATATTCTTACGCTATAAGCCAGTGTTATTTCATCAAATGTTAGGAGTTTGCACCCTTAACACCCGAAAGAAACATCTTTGCAGATGTTTGACAGTCAGTTAAGATGAAACAGCTATTTATATACTTTATTTGATATTTTAGCAACTTAATTGCACTTATAATATCAGTATATAAACTTGAAAAATTTTGTCTCAGGCGGGACTCGAACCCGCATCTCCTCGCATTGAAAAATTCTATATTAATTACCTGGACAACCGTGGCTGTATTCACAGCTCCTTGCTGATTATTTGCAAGTCAATGTGCTAGTTCTTTGAACATTTAAGTATTAGCAGCAGTAATAATATAGTTATATACTCTAAATTGTAATGTCTACTGATATGTTGCTGGTGAATCTTTTCTAATAAATAAATAAATAAATAATAAATAGTAGAACCGGGAATGCTTTCCCCAAGGCAAATGAAGGTTGAATCAAAAGGTTACGCTCCCATGATTTTAGGAAGTTGCAGTTTATCCTACGGTAATTATTAACCTTCGGCATACAACGTGGGGTATTTTTAACCCCAGCTCGAGAAAAATACGTAAATTTATGAGAAATAATCTAGCAATAACATTGAAATTTTAAGTAGCTGGGCGTTAAGCATTGCCACGTCAACTCGTAAGCTTGGATGACTGCTGCGCGGACCGCGCTCGTGTATGCACGTGGGTATAGCGGGTCCCGGGTGTTTTTAACCCCACGTTGTATAGGACGGTGCTGAAAAGGTATGTATGCATTCTTATGTTTTTCTCTTATTTTCAATCTAATTTCGATTGTATTTATGTAGCTTATTTTCTGTTACAGATATAGTTTAACTAATACGGCACATAGGATTCAAGATAATATTGCGGCGGCTTTACTTGAAGAAAATTTGTCTCACAATACAGCAAAAGTGGAGTCGATTTAGTTGACAAGCTTTCAAGAACGTACGATGATTCCCGCAGCAGTAAACGCTGGCCACTGACCCTGTTTTTCTCCTAGTTGAATCATGCCAATATAAATTATTTTATAGTACAAGACGATGTTGGAATATGTAAGGAACACGTCAATCAGATCTACCTAAATGTACCGATTTATACAAATGAATGATCTAGCTAGAATAGGTAGACAAACTTAGTTATTTCTGTATATTTTTATAATGTGTCATGTTTCTAGTTTAATAATATTGGCTTAGACCAAAAATTCATATAAATATAAATTACCCACGTAATTTTTTTTTTATTTATGGGAACTTTGTTGAATTTTAGAAGCACTTTTGTATTTTGTGTTCTTTTTCATAAATAAAGTTTATTTTCTTAATTAAATTGGGTTTAATTATTACTATATAACTTATTAAGCCAAAAACTCTATCTAAGCCGTTGTATTTAATTAATACCCTTAATTTGACCCTATTTACTATGGGGTTATAATAACCCCACGTTGTAGGGGTAAGGATTTATTTTCACGTTGTATGCCGAAGGTTAAATTAGACTGCGCCAACTATACCAGGGCAGCGGCCGTGGGAGCGGTAGGCAGCCCCAGGGCGGCGCCGGCGCAGCGGAAGCGTGGACGTGCCGCATTAGTCGGTACACTTTAGCGCCCGTTATCTTACCGCCATCGAAGGGCCGCAGAAATAATCTTACTATAATAGTCTTTATTATTTCTTAATAGCATAATAGTAGTAATCAAATGCACAAACTTATGCAAAATAATATAGCGTCAAAGAGCTGAGATCATGTTAAGAGTACCAAATTAGGTGCCTTATGAACAATCTTCAATAAACTTCCAGTTTTTTCCCCAATGCGAGATCAAGAATAGTTGCCTTATGGTACCGGAAAAAATATAATAATACCACCGCTTATCTTTATACGAGTGTCTTAAGAGGTGACTGAAGAAATGAAGCCAAAGGACAAGCATTAGCATCAGATTTCCACCAGTGGCCAAACTGTGATCGCAAGCTCGCATGCCAAGTATTAAGGTTGGGTCTTCCTTTCGCCTGCCAAGTTTGAATCCACCTTTTGGAGAAGCCCATGCCTAGAAGTGAACTGATGAGGGCGGGTGATAATAGTTTTGACGAAAACGGGGTTTAACGCAAGTTTGGATTTGATTATAGAGTGGTCAATGGCGTCGTTGGAAAAAAACAAAGTAAGAACATGTCTGTACGATAGCACAAGGCTAGAATCATTCAATTCAAATGTTTCTAAAGTTGCCAATAACAACAGTCGTCTCATTAAAACTTTTATGGTCACTATCAAAGAGTCACTTTATTCGGGATTTTCTTTCATGCTCTTGTTTTTTATGAGTTTCAGATGTTTCGGTACTGTTGCAAGTGCCATGATCAGGGAAGAACTCTAACCTGATATCTGGTAGAAACCCCAAAACAACTCTGGTAACAATCATCGAAAATGTTACTTTGCATCAGAAATTCCATGGGATTATAAAATATATTGAAAACAACCGACCAATGACATGAAACTAACTTTGACACGATTTAATTATTATGATAGTTCTCAAGCTATAGTCAGACTGGAACCAATTTCTAGGCCACCCCGGTGCCTGAGACCGGTGGATCGTTTTATTATGTCGAGATAACAGCACTGTTTCCCGCGGTGCGGCGCCTGCGCAGCGGAAGTAACGGACGTGCATCGCGTATACTTGTCTTGTTTCTAGTGCTTTGTGTACAAACGAATAAGCAGAACAGGTCATATTAATTATTTTTACTATCAAGCTGTTGACCGCGACTTTGTACGCGTGGAGAAATTATCCCATATTTATTCCAGGATCAAAACCTATATGCTATTCCTGCCTATAGTCTGTCTCCGTTCCAAATTTCACCCAAATCGGTTTGTTACTCCAAATTGTTTGAATCCGAGCTGTTTTGATGTGAAGGAGCAAACATTCATCCAAACTTTCGCATTTATGATATTAGTAAGAGAAAGATAACATAGGTACCTAAGAAATGCATGCAGGTAATGACTTAGCCGGATATTTATATGAGATTATAAGTAGTAACATTTGTCACGGGCTGGCTGAGACTTAGATACACGTATTATTAAACTGATTGAAGTACTTTAACCGCTGAGCAAAATATTAATCTCAGCAAAGTAAGGTCACATGAACATTTGATACTAATCAAATCTCGAAACAACTCAGATAGCGATCTCCTAGCACCATTTCCAGCTAATAATACATTACAAATGAAAGGTGTTTATTTTCAATCATTTACATACTCATAAACCATATGTTACCAAACACTACTGTTTTGCCTTGCCATTAACGAATGCAATACTGCATCATTTGTAAATCCTAAGCACCTAAACTTACGGATCAGATTACAGTAGCACATATGGAATGGGATACCACGTGGATGCAAAACGCTGCTTGCTTCCACAGAAGTTTCAATTTCAAGAGCGATAAGGTAGGATTTCGCTTATCATTTCAAGGTTAGTTTTGCACTTCGGGCAATGGACGTGCATATCTTTTGATCTTAAAGTGTATGGTGAATTCATTACGCGGTGAATGTGTGTAAATAGAACGGAAGCTTAATACATAATTCAGTGCGATACCTCGCGTTTAATAATAGACTTAGGTATACAAATGATTACTTGCATTCTTGACTAATGTGACCGTTTTACTACGCACTCTGCTTTGGTTCTGTCTGTACCTAACAATTGCTCTGGGTTAATGGTCTAGCTTCTTCTAGTGAATTTTCCAAGTCTATTAGGACCATGTGAATTGTTTTTACGACTTTCATATTAATAATGAAGACGAGGTCGATAGCTTATCGTCCCTTTCTGCCGGGACTCAGTAAAGATCCCAAAATTGACTCGATCCGGAATCAAACCCGGAACTTATCCGTAGTAGATGGACCACCGGACTTGGTTATTAGTAAGAATGAGAGACGGATCGAAACAAATATATATACAAACATGTTGCAAAAAGTCAGAAGCAAAACATTAGTCATCATTATTTATGAAGCCTTTAGTATTCGCATCGGATAATGTATGGCCTTTAACGATTGATCTGTGTGCGAAACCATAACTTCATTAGTTCTGCGATGAGTGTTTTATTTGTAATACGATCACGATCTACTCGTCAAAGGATTCAGTCTCAGAGTATAATCAAACGAAGGTTGTCTCATGATGAATAGCATAGAAAACAGACATTTGCATTGTTTTCTGCTTTTATCTCAGAGGACAATGATTACCCACACCTTATACTTGTAGGCCGTATGTAAAGTGTTTAAAATATGTAATAGAAAAGCGCTTTTACTCACACAAGTCATGTGTACAAGTTGCATTCAATGCGGAACAAGCGAAGAGTATATTTTTAAATCAAATTACTGTTTTTTATAACTTAACAACAAGGTGTATTTCCGTCTCGTGAAATTTTAATGGCGCTGAAAGCGATGGAATTTTAAAAATAGAACCGCATACGCCAGCCGTTTGGAGCGTACTCGAAGAGCCTTTGTACTCCCATTTTATCTCCAGAAGCACTTGAATGCAACCAACGTCAGCTTCGAGGGCTAGGCGGAGATAGTCAAGAGAATGGGGTGAATGCACACGTTTGTTTACTCTATTTCCTTTGTATATAAAAGTAAAGGTAAATGGAGGAATGTTTACATTGTGATTAAATTGAAGTGTTACAATAGTACATTTTTAAAATAACTTACGTTTTAATAGGGATTTAAATGGAATTAGAATTTATATTCATTCATCACTCGATCAGACAGAAGTAGCGGTATATTAATTTATTCAGTTAATTTAAAGATTTTGTTTATGATAGCCTGGAGCGCTCTGGAGGTTTAACTACAAAAAAATCGATGTTAATGCACTAAAAAAAACTAGAGAGTTGCATGAAAAGGCCATAACTTTTTAATAAACACATAACATCAATTGTTAAGTGTTCACTTTGTACTTGTTTTTTTTTTTCTACAGATTTTTAATTTTTAGCATTTGAAAATTAAAAAGACCAATTCTCATCTACTTATATCTTATAAAACGAATAAATTTGTAGTCATCGATGGATAAAATTAAATGTATTGAAGTGAGAACCTCATAGAATGAGAGACTCTCTGTTTTTATTGCTTCAAAAACTGGATTACAACTCGTCATGAAGCTAAAACGCAGTGGTGCAGAAATGCACGTATAATTTCAAAAATGAAACAGCGTGTGCGAGACGGAACTGGAGTGCCATTGTAGCGTTTCATCTCCGGAGACTCTTCAATGCAGTCGACTTAGCACCCGGGCGCGACGGGGAAATTGTTAAGTGGGAACGAGCCGGGGTGAATGAACTTGAGGCAGGTCGGGGCTTACTGAATATTTTCATTTTCATTAATGAAAAGCTGGTATGTATGTTGTACTTTTTAGGTGTATTTTATGACCTTACACAAAATAGGCCCGCTCATCACCTCCCGTTCTAGAGGCCTCAGCAGTATGAATGAAAGCTATGTTAATTTAACGTCAGATTTTAACCAAAATATAACATTAAAAAACCCGTGTTACAAATATGAGAAGAGTAAATAGTTTTAGACTGGCGCATACCTAATAATGTTAAATGTGTGTCTATCACTGATTCTAATTTACTCGTAGTCATGTAAACTTTTTGACGTGACAACGTCTTAAATTAGGTTGCGGCTGGGAGTCACTTATGAAAAAGTGTAACGCTCGGTAACGTTACGATGAGTCACCGAACGAGAGAGAGGCCCGCCGAATGCCTTGCGTCTCTCTCCCACTCAACTATGATCGGTCTGCCGCGCGCGCAGCACTAGAGAATTAGGCGCATTGAATCGGCGCATGCTTGTGTCTCTGTCTTTGTCTTTCTCGAACGTTCTTGGCGTTGGAAAAACAAGAAAGCGTCATAATACAAGTTCACACGTGTGGTTAAAGTATCGTCAGCTGTGTCTGTAGTGAAAAGACGTTGTCACGTAAAATCTTCGCCCGTAAAACCGACTTTGCAGGCAACCATTTTTTAAAGTTGTTTGGTTTTTAGCCTGCCGAAAAATAGGATTATTATAACACATTTCTACATTTTTTTCTTGAACTCAATTAGGACTTTTAATCATATTTTGTAGAACTAAATGGGTTAACCAGGAAAAACAACGCGTGATTAAACTTAAAAAAGCTATCTGTTGAAAAAAAAAACCAGCCGAATTGAGAACCTCCTCCTTTTATTGCAGTCGGTTGAAAATGAGAAATGTAACTACTCGCACTGATAAAGGTAAGAGTTTATAGTAAAGCTTCAGATCTCATTCATAATTATTATCATCATCATCATCCCACATCAATCTACTGCTAGGCACAGCCTTCTCCAAAAGAAGGATTTTCCATAATCGCCACGCAGTTTGACTAACAGTAGAGAGATTTTTTGGGATGGTGGTGATTTTTTGGGATACCCAAGGTGGACCACTAGGATCTACCTCCTAGTGGTCCACCTTGGGTAACGGAATCTTTGGTTTTCTAACCAATGATGACGGCTAACAGATCCCTCTGCGGTGGTAGGCTTCGTTGGAGGCTGCATGCTACCACCCTCATGCCTGAGTCCAGCGCCAAACAGTTTTTCTGTGTTCCGCTTGTGTGTGGGAGAACCAGTGACTCTGGGTAAGCTCGCTCCATCTTAGGCCTCGTCTTAGCAGTAGAGTTAGCCTTGGCTATAAAAAACAAAGAGAAGATGCCGCTGCTGATACCTTTATAGCAGTACCTACTCCATTACTCGCCTCCTACGACACCCATAGAAAAAGGTGTTGCTATTATTTGTATGTGCTGGCACCACACAACACGATCTAAACAGTCCCTTATTTTTCCTCTATTTGTGTATCAAGTGACAAAGTTTGCTTTTCCTTACCTTGTACCTATTGGAATTACAAGGCCCACGCAATTCGGTCGGATTACCGCTTTTACGGCAGACTTAATCCGATTGCAAACGATATGACGTCATAGAACGAAACTTATTAAGGCTTTCGGGGCGACCTTTTTAGCCTTTTCGTGGTTTAGTCGCAAACTGTGTTGTGACCGAATAAAATTTGCCTATATCGAGTTAGCTGTTAAATCATTGATAAATATTATAGCGGGGCATTCACAATTATGAGAGTTATTTATTAAGTATCGATATGTTTTTTAAAGTTGAGCAAAAAAAGTTGAATATTTTTCACAAAAATTTGTGTGAAATATCAAGAAATCAATTCTAAGTCGTTGCATGATGGTTGTCAGTGATTTGTTTGGCATGATAGGCATGACCCTAAATCTGTAACTTAGTGAGGATTTTTTAAATTTATTTCGAACCCAATTCGGCTATTGCACTAAAAAAACCATCAAAATCGGTCTAACTAATAAGAAGTTAAGAGAATAGGAAAAAAAAGTTTTAATGCGTTTATCTCCACTTTTATAGTGGATTGAAAAATATTTCTTTTTGTAATCAATAAGATAAACGCATATATTATACTAACTCAATAATACTCGCAAATAGAAAATGTCCATCGACAAAGGTGAGTGACTAACCCACTCCCACTTAAACTGCTTATATCTCAGCAATGTCAGCTTGAACTGTTTTATTTTATCTGCGGTGCAGCGGTGTCAGCTTACATTGCGAGTACCCTTCATAGTTCGCAGGGAGATTTAAAATTGAAGCAATAACTGGGGCTAAATCGCGCTCGTTATTCATGTCCGGAGCACAGCAGGTGAAGAAAAAAAAATAAAAAATATAGGCAAAGGAATCGCAGTTGGGAGCCAGTTATACGGCAAATCTGTATGGTTTCTGTAGATAAACTTTAATTTGTCCCATAAAAAAAATACATAAGAATAAAGTTAGAAACTTTAAGATTTAAGTCTGGGGTAAAAAAAAAAGGTTGTGTAGTCTACCACTGGTATACAAATCCAGTATCTCTTAATGGGCATATAAGTACCAATTTTTAGTTCTTAATGCTTTTTTTCACTTGCTCTTTTAGGGACTCTACCAAAAATGCATAAATGACGGTAGATTAAGTAGGTATCTGTAAACTTTAAAATACGACCTAAATACATTCTCCAAAAAATAATAATAATAAGCTCATTAAAAACACAATCACGTCCTCATATCGCGTGTGAACGACCCTCAATGAAGCACTCGTACAATGCATTCATATTAGACCTTTTGCTCTCAGCGGGAGTGTTGCGAAGTATTCAGCCCTTGAGCATTTGTGATCCTATAGTCTCCCAGCCCTATGCAGGGGTGACAAACCTACGAAATTATTTGGCGATAGGGCCGATAGATGGTCTTGTTTGAAAGGTGATCCCAATTGGAAGGGAAAACATGCCGGATGATTGAGGTACAGTCGAAATAAGATGTTCTATTTCGTCGCTGTTGTGCAATCTGTGAAAAATTATAAAATGTCTTGCAAAGCTATCAAATGTGTGTTACTTGATGAAATAATGCTTTGTTTTGTGTAGTTGACCGATTTAGTTTGTTTATGTTTCATATATTATTATCAAAGCATAAAGTGTATGTAAAAAAAATGTAGCATAACACAAGTTGAAACGTTCGCTACCCCTTATTTGTAGTGTCGTCGCAATGCTCTTATGATACTCTGGCCCTCGTGCCAACAAAAGGTATAATAGTAGGGACCCTTCACTGTGATAGCTTAGACGAAAATCATTTTCAAAAGTAATTACTTTTGTGAAAAAGCAACTGATTATGTTTTTGTCTTGACAAATCACACTTGTAACATATTTAGTATTGCGGTATTTATGTAATTAAAAAAGTCATCAAAAGATCTTCAACGCTGTTGATTTTCTCATTTTTTTTTATTATACCTTCTCGTAATCTCAACTTTGACGACTTACTAGATTACAATGGCGGCTTAGAAAACAATTATCGCAGTTAATCTACAATAATTATAGCGAACAGAACATAAAACAGTATGTCCATTTCTTTTGTTGCCGTTTCATCCGGTATTAATAGCTACAATAACTTTACTTTCACACAGGAATATACATATTTTAATTCGTACGTAAATCAGAGCAGAGCGATTCAGTAAATCTATTCTGGCGCGAATAAATAACGACGGAGCATTCGATAGTGTCGTGGGTGGATTTTATCGATAAGTGTTTATTTATTACATGCCTGTACTAAAAAAAAGTCAATAAATGGTCAAATCTTAAGTACAAAATTTTATTAAAGATTGAAAACCTTTACTGAGGTTATTAAAATGTGTTCTACAAGAAAGAATGGTGGATTTGGACAATGCAGTGCGTAGTCAGTATCTAATTATTATTTCTTGTGTAAGATAGACCACGCACTACATTCAAGAGAGTTACAAAACACGAGTCTCTGTTTTTTTTTCTCTGGTATGAACCAGTAAAGTAACAAACTCGTCTCCTTCTGCTTCCGCGGACTCCATGCCCAGTATTATTTACAAAACAATTTCAACTATTGCGAAGGCAGTTTATGTTTTGGTATACATGAATTCAACTAGTAGTGCATCAAAGAAAATTGAACGGCTATTTTAGCTGATCTAATTAGGTCGGCCGTATAAATACACTGCTGTTGTTTCTCCACGTTAATCGACAATCGCTCTGTATAAACAACACTAGATCTAACAAACAAACTTCCCGAAGACAGACATGGACCAGGAGAGCATATAACATTAATAGATTAATCAAGTTAAGAAACTACGCAATGGGTACAAAACAAACACGGGAAACATAAACAAATGGGTATATCCGGTTTAATGCAAACATCATAGAAGTATCTACAATTAAGATTTTTTTTGAACATCGAAAGCATTTTTAGTCCTTGTGTCATAAAAAATTTGACATCAATACTTACTGCAACAAGAATCTATATATTTAGGTTTTAGAAAAAAACTTTGACTACTTCCAAAAACTAAAACCACTTTTTTAACAATAAAACTAGCCTGTTTATCACTCTATTTAACCATGAGATAAGCCTAAACTGTAAAAAGATTACGTCTAAATTACTCTAATCAAGTACAACTGACGACTGCGACCAGGCCCCTAATTCAGCTAACCAAATCGTATAAGAATCGTGATTGAATCGCAGGTATTTGATAGTTCTAGTATGGGCTAAATGTCAAAATCGTCCAATTCAATCACGATCGAACTGCAATTGAAATATCTGAATAAGGCCCCTGTTTTGACTTTAGAAGGTTAGATGAATAAATTAAATAGTCACACATAATTGCACATCAAAACGAACTACAACGATCTATTTATGGCATCCAAGTAATTCACTTTTGTGAGTCACTAGTTGCAAAGGCCCTAAAGAACTTAATTCCTTTGCCAAAATGTAAAAATGAACTTTAGCAGTCGACGATAGGGTTGCTTCTGTGGTGTTACATACATGTTTCATTTATAAGGTAATAAATAATAATGGATCGTCGTCGGCCTTGGTGAAATTAGTCAGCGTCTCGTGGCCGTAAATTGTGAATTAATGCTGCCGGACGATAGAGGGGACAAGAGCTCATGTTTGTTATATTAAACGCGGAAAAACGTAAAAATAAAGTCACGAAGTGCGTAAATCGGGCGAGGATATGTTTCAATGTAACGCGTCGCTGGCAACGCAGAGGAATATACAACTGAACTTGAGTGATCATTAAAAATGTAAAATCTTAATATTCTTCAAGAAGCAATTAAGAACACAAAATGTAATGATATAATACCTATATTGATATTTGTACACAATTGGTCTATGTATCTACACTGTGGTTCTAGGTCAAGAGGAACTACCCTACAAATTTTGATTCCTTTAATAGTAAACTAGAAGTTTGACTTTAATTTGAACTCTACTTTTTAAAACCTCCATTTGTTCTATGGATAAACTGTCTTGACAGACAGACATTGTATACGAACAGAACCCTAAAAAGATGTAAATATCGTGGTAACGAGAGTCTTGCAACTGTTAATTTAAATACAATATTTGACACATATTCATCTTAATCTCAAAAGGTCATTGGCAGTTGAAATAATGATTGACTGAAACATACGTACAGAGTCATGTGTCAGTGTATACAAAAGTATACAGTACATACAAGTTAACATTTTAAATATTTATCGAAGCAGCTTGTTATTTCGCAAACTTATCGATCATCCATCGGTACAGTCTTCAGCAAAAGTAAACACATTAAAGGACAGTGACGGATGTATGAGATACATCAAAAGTTAAAAAAATAATCTACTACTTAAGTAGGTAAACCTTACTAGTTAGCGATTTCGGGAAAAAATATTTAATGTTAATAACGAAAAGATTGTTTTTTGTTCATATATTCAAGCTTACCCAGTGTTATCTTCCTTTGAATTATTTATCCATACCAATATTTAATATTGCATAATTTAATATAATATTATAAATTGGAAAGTTTGTGTCTGTATGTTTGTCCGTCTTTCACGGCAAAATGGAGCGACGAATTGACGTGATTTCTTAAGTTGAGATAGTTGAAGGGATAGAGTGACATAAGCTACGTTTTGTCTCTTTCTGACTTACCACTTCCCTAAAATGGGGGGTGGAACTTTGCTAAAAATTGGTATGCGGGCTATTTGTGACTACCAAAAGAAAAAGTGCATTTTTTTTTGGAAATTCGCTGCCAACCCCCGTGAAATTTCATATAGGACGGGGTTTGCTCTTGACTACATATTTAACTTTACGGCTAAGAAGCCTAAGATGGAGCAAGCTTACCCAGAAGCAGCCTATTCTCTGTTGCTTTTAAAATTATGCAAATTTCAAAATAATTATCAAGATTACGTACAAGACTTATCATTTCTAAGACATGCATTTATATAAATAGACACAAAGAAATTTTGCTAAATAGGCACATTTGTTTAAATTGACAAGACAATAATTGTAAGATATTTCTTATTTAAATAAAAACTATTTTTAAAAGTATCTTAACCGTTGGTAGCTCCGAAAACCTTCTTGAAGTGTCTTATGCAAGAGTTCACAGTTTTTCTTTATTCATGGTATACAGTTGACATTTCTCTACTCCACTGTACAACCTGTCAATTCACCGAGCTTGTATCTGTCATGTCATGCCTCGAAACTAGGGCTTGATGCAAAACAACCCACGTAGGTTTATGTACTTTATTTGTAAAACAAATTGGCAGGCGCACGGCTTAAACAATAATGCTCCGCTGTTTTTTACTAGATCGGATCAGTAGACATGCAAATTTGCGTCAATTTTTTTTTTCATTCCCTTTTCGTTCTGATTTTCTTTGTTTGAATAAAAATTTTAGAGCAAAAGATAAACGCAGGCGAATAGCATCACAATTCACAATACAATATATTTACTTAGTATTTTTCTTTAAAGTGCTTTTTTCGAAAATATGATTAAAGATAATTATGTTTTAAAATCGTAACAGCTTAGGTGACCACTTGATAAAGTAGGTTTAGGAAATTTATAATGTAAAATTTCTTAAACCAACTTGAAAATATAAACCTAATCGACTAAATATAAATTTAAAATAAAATTATTTAGATAATTTGATAACAGTTAAAATAGATATATTTGTTTTGTACAGGCTGATTTTTGATACGTTAACCAATTGGAATTACTTAAGAGGAAAATTGGTGAAGACAATTAATAATAGTAAGTCAAACATGTGCCGATTTGTAACTACGAGTAGTAACTAGCTAGAGATTATGTTTTAGGACTGCTATTTAAGCGAATAACTTGTTGGTGTAAATTGAATACAAAATTCCTTGGGTAGACAATTTTCTACTGTCTTAGGTGGGACTTGAACCTAAAGCCGCTTAACGCAAGAGATCAGTCGCCCGGTAAGCGAAAGAGAGGTAGTGGTAGGTTCAAGTTGGGACTTGACAGCACCTAAAACAGTACAAAGAAATATTTAAGGAATTATCTTTTCAATTAGCTGTTTTTTTATAATAAATGGGCTTGCTCTTGACTATTTACTTAACTATACGGTTAAGAAGAAGCCTAAAATGGAGCGAGCTTAACCAGAGGTAATGATTCTCCCACACACCAGTGGAACACAGAAGAACTGTTTGGCACTGGACAAAGGGTGGTACCATCCAGGCGGCCTCTTACGAAGCCTACTACCGCAGAGGGATCTGTTAGCCGTCATCATTGGTTATAAAACCAAAGATGTCGTTGCCCAGGGTGGACCACTAGGAGGTAGATCCCACCACCATTTTCACATACATTTACTAGCTGCACTGTACTTGCCCTTCAAGTATTAATAAGTCTCTGAACTATTCAATGACCAACTCTAATCTTTAAGCAAAGACAATCAATTACTTACACGAAGTGAACCAATTACAACGAATGCGAAAGGTGCGCAAGCGCAGCTGTAACGTCCGCGATTCGCGCGATTCACTTAATTGCCACCCCAATGACTCCATTGAACGCTAAAAACAGTTCTCAGGTATGTAAGGAAGTGCCTAATCAATGTAATAGGTGCTAAATTATTTAAGTGACAGGTCCGCCGCCTCATCTTTGTATGTTGAGTTCATTAAACTTCTTATAAAGAGCCGCGGTGAATCGACGACCCCCTGGTGGATGATCGCAATGTTGCAAGTAGCTTTCCGCATTTGCTACATGACGGGGAAATTCTAATGCTTACTATCCAGAGATACATTTTAGTAAACCAGAGCTTCTACATTTTAGTATATGTATTAAATAAAAAGAAAAATGACATAAGTAATCATTATAACTCACCATATAATTGGGAACTCGGTCAGTTTATAATAAAACAGATTAGATTATACACAAACTATAGGTTAGGCTAGATAACAATCTATGAATGGTACTTTATAAACTAACAAACCTCAAAATTTTGCTTATAAAGTTACAAACAATAGAGTTAATTGATACGGGGTTTATACCATGTACCTTAGTTTTTATGAGTTTCTTATATTTTGGCACTGTTCTCTCGTGAGCATGGCGCTTGCAACAGTGCTGAAATATCGGAAACTCATAAAAACTAAGGTACATGGTATAAACCCCGTATCAATTGACTCTAGTGATAGTGACCATGGAAGTTAAAATCAGTATATTACAAACAATAATTTGCAAAATGCAGAAATAGATGCAAGGTCATTACGATTTTTAATTACGCAAAGCGATAGCACCAGACTGGCATGATTTAAAAAACAACTACACTTGAATATTAAAGGTTAGGTTTCACCAGGTGTTTTCATTTACTCAATACTCAATACTCAATACTCAATAATTTATTGCAAAACCATAATGTACAGAAAGATGTAACATTTAAAGTGATCACTACGCATTATTTATTACATTATTCCGTCCAGCGTACAGATTCATCATCATACGTCGGCGTTGATTATTATAATAACAGAAATTAAAAGCACAATCGTAAAGTTACCATATTCAATTATTATTTCGATAAACATTTCAACAATTTTTAAAACTCATCAGGACGATTATATGTAATTTTGTAATAAAACTATAAAGGATTACGAGTATGATTGTATGGTATAAAATGTATGGTAGGGTATTAAATGTTTTTTGCCTACCAAGGAACAGTTATAGTAGTTAAGTAAACACTTAACGCATAAAGGTGGTAAATTCGTTTTTAGACTAATGGTAATTAACGATATTAAGTAACGTTAAACAAGAAAAAACACCGACGACAAGCATACATACATACATACATATTATCACGCCTCCTTCCCAACGGGGTAGGCAGAGATCAAGGCCTTCCACTTACTACGATCCTGGCATACATCTTTCGCTTCTTCCACATTCATCAATCTTTTCATGCATGCTCGTCGGTTTAGAGTACTCTTGATCATCAAATACTTAGTCACAAATATTTTGTCGGTGCAGACGTACTAGTAGGGCATTTAGTATGTTTTTAAAAAAGCATTTTTTTTGTTTTTTTTTATCCCGACTCTTTCTTTTTCTTATCCGATGGAAATTACTTTTCAGATTTAAACTACACCAACTTCAAACCATAGTCTCACAAAGAAAAAAAGGCGTCGACAACAATGTAAAAGCCATGATCGTGGTTCTCGTAATAAGATAGTAAATAAATATGTTCGCGTCATATTATTGCCATGCTTCTTTTTTATCGATTAAAAATCGACTGAACGTTGTGAAAATTACTATTTTTACTCCTGGGTTGTAATGAACGTCATAAAATAGAGCTACAGTTGTCAGTTTAAGGCAAACGGTATATTACTGCACAACAAGTGAATAATTAGGGCTCAAAGCAGCCGCAACTTGGCAAACCTGTCTTTAAACTTAACTTCTTAAGGTTAAACCTCTGAATCCTTACAGAAGATATAATGCCATCATTAATCAATGGATATTGGAGCAAGATAAATATAAGGCAACCCTTAATAGCTTCTGAACGAGTTGTCGTGATGTGTGAGAACATTTACGAACGCAACAAATACATTTACTATCTCAATTAAATTTAAACCGTCTTAATAAACCAGTTTTAAAAAGATATAGGTACTTATGAAAACAAATAACACTTCTTTTGGTTGAAAGTATCATGCGTATTTTATTCTCATCCTATAGCTTAGCTTACTGTTTATCATCTCACGATTCAAAATAGCACCAAATTCCAAAAAAAGTTAAATAATATTAAATAGAATAGTGAAATAACTCGCTAAGCGTAGTCTGCTGATGGACGGCTTTCTTACATTTGCAATAAGGTAGCTTTAATGCACATTTAGATTTTTCATTTTAAACCTGTCAATATAATATCGAGTTGTATAGTAACATTTTATGATGATTGCGAAGTCTTTATAATACGAGTCAATTAAGTAAGAATTTTTAATACTATCACATACCTATAAGTATTTACACAGATGTGTATTCAGCCGCAGAAAGTTACATATTTATACTACTATTTCTGTACCAGTACCTACTTTTTCCTATAATACGTACCTACGTCTTAACTTACCTACTCTTCGTTCTTTTCTTTTCAAATAAGTATACTTTTGTTGATATCAATGAAAAAATAAAAGGACCTTATATGTTCGGTCCACTCGTGTGCAATAAAGTCTAAATACAATAACATAGTAATAATCACGCAATATTACTTAAATAACAATTTTCTTGACATGCAACTGAGTACTTCCAGTATCAGGTTACTGGCCAAGCATTGCTACATCTGGTACAACAATCAAAACAAAATATATTGCTAATAGACCGTTGGATAATATCGGATCCGCATTCCTGTTGTTCTGGGCTCATCGCATAAATACCTAACGCCTTTTCCGGTCGTATTTAGCGAGATTACCTTATAATTTATACCGTTGGCTACGTGTTTACAAGGAAATGGCGAATAAAGATAGCAGTTTATAGGCCAACTTCTAATACAGGCGATTTTATGGTCAAACGTTGGGTTTTACTCAGAAAACTAAGTAAAAGATACTAAGTATTTCACGCATTTCAAGGAGAAATGGTAAAGATTTTACGCAGGCATTTAATAAGACTGCTAAGAGATTTATCGATTTAATTATTTATATCTTGTCTTTCGTATTTTAGTTTAAAAACCTTTTTTTCATTTGTTTCACATGTCATTTTTGCTTTTATCATCTTTTACTGTTGTAGGAAAATGAAAACTTTACGCGTTTACATACGAGGCTATTTAGACTAAAAATGACAGTCAAGCGTTTAGATTTGTAATTGGGAAATTCTAAAGCTACAGAAGCGCGAGCACTGTCTAGTGTAAAATTCCTTTTAGGTTTTAGTGCAGCATCTAGTGATCCAGAATGTTTTCTATTTTTGTTCTTCTAATATAGTAGGTATATGAGAAACAAACTGGAAGATACAAAAGAGGTTTAGAAAATCGTAATAATAAGTTTAAGAAACATACTGCATTCAGAGACTGGTTTATCCGAAAGGTAAAACAGTCCTATTCAGCATAGCAAAGTCACAAACAAAATACAAGAAAGAACTGGTAGGGTCCGGATGACTAAGACTGGCGACGACATCACAGAGAAAAATGCAAGTTAAAAATAACCCTGGATAGTCTATAAGCGTTGCAAGGCTTTTTCTTACAAACATGGCATGACTACTCCACAACCTATTCAAATGTCCAGTTGTCTTACAAACAATCGTTTTATTGAAGCGACCGTCTTGTTTCTGTGCCGCGAACAGAGCACAAGAAGAACACGTAAAAACTTTTAGCTTTTATGAACAAATACATAGGAGGAGAAACGTGAACGCACATCTGCGGTGGACTGTACACGCGTCTATATTTAGTGTGGACGATGAATGCAAGAATGCAACATGTAATTAATATGACTGAAAACGGCTGTAATGAAAACAAATGTGCAGTTACGAGCGAGGCTAGTTACGACAAGTGGATGGGATAGGCGTTATGCACGACAGCTTAAGGCAGTTTTGAATTATCACGTCATATGACTGTGTTAGTTATAATCAAAACTTGTCAATTAGTCATTTAAACGTCTCATAGAGTCGTTGCAAATGTTCTTAGTGACAGTGGCCAGGAGTTATACTAATGCCTATAGGAAAACATTTTGTATTTTAACTCTGATTTAGCAGTAGGTAATGCACGGTTACTTTGTCGTAATAATATATCTGGTATCTATATTGATTTAAACTTTAATGGTCACTATCACTAGAGTTATTTAATTCGGGGTTTATACCATGTACCTTATTTATTATGAGTTTCCGATATTTCGGCACTGTTGCAAGCGCCATGATCACGGAAGAACTGAAACTCATAATAAATAAGGTACATGGTATAAACCCCGAATTAAATAACTCTAGTATCTGGTATCTGTATTTAAAATGCATAGAAATTACACGCCTTGTTGGTGAATATTTATTTTATTTTGATAGCTACAGCATATCGATATCGATTAAATAACGGTTAATTTTTATTTTAAATTAATAAAAGAAAAACTGGCACTTTACCTACAAATCAAAGATAAAGTACGACATAAAAATTACATCAGCCATTAATTGACTTATAAATGTCACACTGTGATTTTAAATTAAATAAAAAAACTTAAGAGATATCTGTCGATTTTTGTCGACATTTATCTTACGTTTAGTATTTAAAAAAAAAGTTATTTTAATGAACGTAGGTACTGCGTCGGACATCAACTCGACCTTGGTGTGATATGAAAATTGCGTTTCGTTCCACTCAACAGAACCGCTCAATTGCTGGATGACATCCCAGATTATGTACAATAGTTATTTTTTGTGTAGGCGACGGAATGCTCGAATTGAGCGCCAGTGGAATAAACTCATCTATAGCAAAACAAGTTCAATGGAAGTTGTTAATATGTACAGTTGTATGTAGAGAGAAATGTTACTTAAATTCACATACAAGGTTATGATAGTTAAAGTAACAACTATAACTTCAAAGATATGTTTAATTAATTGATTATTGAACTATTAGGCGTAATAACTACTTTCATAAACTCACAAATAAGGATAAACATAAAAAAACACTTAATATGGTAACAAAACCGAATGCATGTATGTATGCATCATTCATTACGTATCATTAGTGCTAAAGACTCTTTAATTAGAAGTTTCTCATTCGATCACATGTATTATACAGTTTAAGAGACTATTAAACGAAAGTGTTATATAGAAAAAATAATTACGTAAGTTAGAAACGAATAATAAAAACAGGAGCAATAAATTTAATTAATTAACACATCATAAAATGGCTACGCTTTGCATAAACGAAATGAAAGTTGTATTTCTTAAGCCGTGGAAGGTTAAATTATAATATTTAATACGAAGAACAACAAAACATTGCTAATTAATTAACATAACGTAGATTTTTCATCGAATCACTTCAGATAGGTAATATAAACTGATAAACACAGAACTATAATATGAACCTCATTTTTTAATTAGAAAATTTAATTGTACAGATCACAGTACATTAGATTCTAATGCAGTTAAAATATTTTCTAATTTGCAACAAAAATTTATAGCCTGATGTGCAGGCTATAGTATTTATGATTGGTGCAATGATAGAGAAAAATATTGAAGAATCAAAGTGCAAGGCAAACGTCAATCATTCATGTTAGCAATTAATCAAAGACAAGCTGCACATTGGCAAATTTTTGGAAAAAAGGTATTGTTCATTATTGTATCATTAAGTAAGTATTGTTGCGTTGCGGAGTACGGCACAGAGGCCTTACTCCCCTACACGATGTCCAGATATTCGAATCAATCTGTCTCTATCACTCATACTGATGTCTTAAAGTATCTGAAAGAGACAGATATATCCCTAAATACGAGCTTCGTGTTGCAGAGTAAGGCATCTGGTTTCATCCATCCGTTTTGATTGGACCATCACTTTAAAGGAGCGAGAGACGAGTGTACACACACTCGTGATTGGTAAATAAATGATTGATATTACGTAGAATGAGGTATATACTAAATATATATATATTCTTATTTCACTAGTGAAATCCCCAGTCCGTGAGCTTAATCTAAAGTTCAAATAGAGTATATTATTACACGACTGTTGGGCTCAACATAAAGTTGCAGAATATTATCTTACTTCATATGAATTTCTCTTTGTATTAACAATATATAAACCTGTTGCAGCTGTTGCACACGCCTTATATGCATCAAAAAACTCCAAAAGATATGAACTTGGCAATTACAAAAAACAATCGTTTTATTTCTGCAAATAGGCTCCACACGTAAGTCAGAAGAATACCTCTCGTATTGCTGTTTTGATTTAGCGTAGCAGAAGAAGCAGGGATAAACCGCACAAATCACATCCTATATGTTTTCAATATGTACCTAAACTAGCATTTAAGCGAGTCTGTCTGATAGAACGGTGACGTCAGCCCACGTGGCTTGACGCACGTGGTCGCCATTCGTGATGGCTGTGATCGGCGATGTTATGTAAATGGCAATATGTGTGAACACCATGACAATAGACAGATGGGTAGGGTTGCCATTGAAAGAGCCACATATTGGTCACTTCGAGCGTAAAGCTGAGCATAAAGTGGATAAGGCCTTCCAAAATATAATATCATGTTAAGACAAAGCAAGGGATATTTATATACTAGGGATGACCAAAATGCAAAAGAAAGTCCATTGCTGATGATGATAGTAAAAGCAAAATAAACGCTTTTTGGTATTAGAACATTATCTTAGGTTATCTGTGTTTAAGGGATCTGGTTTATAAAGCAAGTAAAAAATTTACAAAACTATAACCTACGGCACTGCGAAAGCAAAAATCGACTTCTCATATCATATTGTTGAAGATGGTTAAAATGCCAGTCATCAAAATAGAATACATACGGTACCTAAGTAAGGCTCAACAGAAAAACATGCTCAACTCCATGGTACGTTAATTTAGAGATACTGATATGTTTTTTTTTTTCAATTTCAAACCTAAAAATATACTGGCTGGCCGCAGTATATCTAGTGTTTTTTTTAAATGTTACTTGTCAAGTCAACCCTGAATTGAACGATGCGCACGAGCAGGCATGCCTATTGTTGTTTTGTCCACATATAGAAGCACTTCTAATATTATATTTACGATGTTTACATGATTCTAGTGAATACTTGGTATAAGATTGCACAATGTTTTTGTATTTTCATGCGCAGTTTACTTAAATTCTGTAGGATATAAGTAGATCTGATGCTTACTGGATTTGATATTTTAGATTTTTGTTTGATATATCATTAACCCAATCTTACTTTATTTACCAATAGTGGCACATGAAACAAGTTTTGGAGCAATTTTAAATATTGTGTAGTACCTAGTAGAAGTAGTAGCAGGCTTCTTAAAAGGATTTATTTATAATCATAAATATCACACTTTTAGACCATTAGAAAAAGTATCGAAATTCTGCAATATACAAATCATAAAATATTTTCTAGATCTACTTATAACATCCTCATGCAAAATTTTACATATATTTAACTAAGTAGGATTCTAGATCAACAGCTACGTTACTATCCTTCTAAGCACCTACTAACACAGTTAATTAAAACGCGTAAGTGTGAACATCATCGCACTCGATTTTACGGTCGAAATGATCAGAAACACGTAATTACGGGCCGCCGAAAAACACCAAATAACAATTAAACGCTTGTCAAACAGAGCCGAACGCGCGGAAGTCGGTGCACACTCCAACGCTTCGAGTTCATTTAGGAAATACCGTTGTCCAGTTCTAGAGAGGCGATAAAGAAGTAAGCAAGCTTTGCTGGATTTAGAGAAAAAGAATTGAACAGAAGAAGTCTGAATAACAACAACACTCTTGTAAAAAGCGACAATCGCGCGGAAGATCGTACATTTAGAATTACCATCATAGGGAAAGAAATATACTAGAGTACCAATTTCTGTCTATTTCTATTTAACACGCGCTCAGTAATGCCATCTAAGCTTAATACAGAATTTTAGCTTTCTTCCGAAGGACGATTTTTACTATGAAGATTGGAACTCTAGTATATTACTTTCCCTATGGAATTACTTATAATGATGTTTTTGCTAGTACTAGAGAGACATTAAACGCACTAAATTTGCGGACGTTAATAAAAAAAAATACAAGAGAGAAAGGTCTCTCAACAATCAAACGCTTGTCAAAGAAAGAGCCGAACGCGCAGAATTTGGTACACAATCGGTGCTTCGTTTTCTGGTACGAATCAAAGTTAGCCAGTGCTTGATGAGACTCTTCAAACCATACTTTCCTAGGCCATTTCCTACTATGATGACAGCTATCTTTAGTCGATCGGACAATGCCGATCTTGGTCCATTTTATAGATGCCTTTGGCAGTCATTATGACCATTCCCGTTTTAGTTTTGCTGCCTTCGCACCATCATCAAAAAAGTTTGCCATGATAAGAGTAGGCTAAAAAAGCTAAATAGTTGTTTTAAAAATGTGTGCAACCGGACTAAAACAATCGGAGCAGTGAACTAGAAATATTCAGTCTAGTGGAAGCGTATCTGAATAGACAGCCTCTTGACTATGCTAAATAACAGTAAATATCAGGCAGAAAATAGATAGTCGACTTCAACTAAATATAGATAGGGTATACTAATTAAAAAACTGAGTTGAAGCTTTTAATTATAAGGTGATTTATTTAAAATCTATGCTTCCATTATGTTGCCAACAGAATGGCATACGTTTATATTTAGTCATTTCATAATCGACCACGGCTTACACCTTGTAAACTTTTTAACCGACGATAAAAGAAGGTCCTCTACGACGCGTAAAACTTATTACTTTTTACCTGGCTGACCGATTTCCATGTTTGTTTTTGTTTGATAATTCATAAATAAAATAATTGAATAAATAATTCTTTCTTTCTTTCTTTTCTTTCTGATAGGGTAAAGTTCAATGCTAGTCCAATTTAAACTTGAGAATAAAAACACCCCGATAAGTAGACAAAATAGGCTTTCAAAACGTTTTTTACAACGACAATCATTATGGCTTACGGCTTTCGTCTTTTAAAATGTTTGTGAAAAAAAAGTTTTAATAACACTGGTAACATTTTGCTTTTGTTAATAATACTGGCCGCAAAAAACACTGTTCAATTGCGTTTGAAACAGTTGAAAGAATAATGAATACATAGCAACTATTTACATTAATTTACGTAGGTATATCCATTTTCAACTTTTACCAGCAACCCGGTCCACATTAAACGATTTGAAAGTTAAATTAGTCCAACAGAATTGAACGTAAACACGAATGCCATTGTTACGTTACAACATTTTGACCGATTACGGAAGTGTTACGGAAAATTTACGCACATAACGCTAAACGTTTGTTTGGTTTTAATATTTGGTTGTGTTGCTAACAATGTTTTTTGATTTGTTACTTACACAGAATATTATCTGGTGTCTACTGAAACTAAAGCTTTTTTCGAAAGCTTACGTCTGAAAGGGGTGGGATTTGGGACCTCAAATGAGGTCCTTATAGACTCGAAATCCATTTGTAGTCTAATAAGCAGGGAAAACGATTTTTTATTAAGCTTATAGGTCATTTTTATTAGTCAATATACATTAAAAAAACCTTAAAGTCTCTTCGATCAAAATATCTCCCAAAGCGTTTCTATTTATTGAAATGACAAATCTAAACAGTCAAATAATGACGATCAACATAATCTTATCCCATTCATAACTTCAACAAAATAATGACAATATCAATGTGGGTGCGTCAAATCACAGTTTGTGTTGGGCTTAATTACATTTTTATTTTAATAATCACCTACGGCCCCTAATTATTTAACGTGAACACTTATTCGGTAGCAGCGTAATAAATTAGTTGGGTTATGTTAGAGAAATGCACCGTCACGGCTCAGATTAGAAAAAACAGACAGTTCATTGCGTACGAAAATGTAAACATATATTTTTTTCTGTTACATAATAATATATTTCAAAAACAACATCATGAAAGTGTTTTTAAGCCATTCATTGAAACTGTACTGCAAAATAGAAACAACTTCCCATGCTAAAATATTTGTATCACGGTTTGGAGGTACTAAAACACTTACCAAAATGCACCTAAGGGCTTACTGAGCAAAGCACTTCACACTGTCCGGTTCGTTATACCGCCTCTATGAGGAGACACAATGGACTATGTTAATGTTATGACGACCGTCCGCGTCGGGAAGCCTTAAGAAATAACGTGTCACTAGCTCAGTTGAAATAGCATTCGCTCGATTTGCGAAATTTCATGTGAGGCAGTCGAGGCTTTTTTTTTAGGGTTTAATTTTCTAAAATGATTACGTCTAAAGCATTTGATAGCAAATTATTTCTGTTTATTTTTTTTCAATTTCAATATTTGTATTGCATTAATACGTTCTGACTTCTTTGGGCTATGTTGATATTGTGTTATGTTATGTCGGGTGCACTGACTCTGTTGCACAACTCTGTTTGAGCAGTTAATTGGCCGTTAATTTTGAGTTTAGGCTGGAATCGTGCTCGCTCTGCTGGTATCGCAGGCTCGATAATGCTTCGTATCGCTCAGAAGTCGTTTCTTATAGCGACGACAGCTTAAAAGCCGCTTATTTTGAATTTTATTAAATACTTAATGTGGAAATAATTTCGCATTGCGAACTAAATGTTTTTATAAATGTGACTGCATTTGTGCCTTTCTCTTAGCGATTTTGCAAAATATCTCGTTTTTGGTTGTTTCTTTCATAGCCAGTATTAATTAATAGAGGTATTATGCAGACATAATTTATTTGAAACTAACAAAATCTAAGTAAGTTAACAATTCAGCGTCTGTATTTATTTATGTTTGATGATCTTAATTCTATTTGTATCTAAAAATTAAAAAAGGGTTAAAATAGGATACAAATAAGGTCATAATAGTTTGAAAATAATAACAATAAATCATTTCTAATGCCGATGTAATTAAACGATCTAAAAAGTTGCTGTTTTACCCGAAGTTTATCTCTACTTTGAGTCATACTTATAGTTATATCATACTTAATGAGCACGTCATTGTAAAATATAGCGGTATTTTATTATATAGCAATGGTTATTTAATTATTGCTACGACACTTGGCTGCTGGAGAAAGCGCTCCTTTGCGGAAAAACTGTGATACTCGTATCTCGAAATGAATGATTTAAAGGAGAGTTTTTTCAAACTTTTGAAATACAGTGACTTTTAAAACATTTGGCGCCTACATTTGCTTGAAACTTATGCCTTTCAACTATTATGCTAATATTATACATTGGTAATAGCTACGAATAACACGTAATCATCAATAAATACACTTTTTTTTTACAATATTTAAACTTTCAAGATATACCTCAGTACGTCTCCATTCATAAATTATTACTATTTTGTCATGGTCCCTAAAATGTATAGGTAGTAAATAACTGCAACCTTAGTCTTTTTAGGAAATTAATAATGTACGTAAAGCTTGAACTCAACCACTATACAAAATTAATGTGCAATTTACATTAAGCTTTACGGATTTAACTCGCTATTATTAGTTTTATATTATATTTTGTTCGCGAAAATTCAAGAATCCACTACACAATTCATGCATAAGTAGTCATTAATATTTACTACAAGTAATAGAGTACCTAACTCTCAGCTAGAATGGCCAGAAATGGCAGGTACTGCTGCTTACTAATCAAAAATTTCGCAAAGGGTAACGACCTTGCTACAAAAGCATAGACTTCCAATACTATGGTCGAGTTATTTGGGTCAGTGTTGGCTTGAAGCGAGTATCGACATCGATATTACTATCGATGTCGATACTCTTTATCGATGTCGGTTATCTTTACAGATTATCTAACATTAATAGCAAAAAAGGATTTAGTAATACAACTTATTATAATCCATTTAGTCGGCTAAGCTACGCAGATAAAATGTACATTGTTTTGCATGAGACTAGAAAATCGTCACATCGTGACAACTTTGCCAACAAGTTCAATGCCATTTAAATTCAAGCTTACACGATTGATGAGTTTGATTTGCCAGATAGCGTCGATATTAATTTTGTATTTAAAATAAAATGTGAACATATAAAAGCAGTCAATTGAACATAAAAATTGAAGTAAACGAAAGTTTGAGGACACGTTGTATTGTTGGTAAACATATTAAGTTTAACTCATACATCGACAAGACTTTGACATAAATCATTCTACATCACTAATCAAAGATCAACGACCTGCGGAGAAGGTACAAAAGGCACAAAAACAGTTGAATAGGCCTCATCAATCATGAAGGACGTTGAAAGACTCTAGTTGCCTCTAAACACTTTCGCTGGGCTTCAATGTCGTAAATCATGAAGTTCATGACGTTTAGCGATTTGCGTGTGAAAATGGAGAATATTAACATTGATTTCTAAAGTTTCCATTGATTGATATCTTAAAGTTTGCAAGGCGACGAAGTAAGTACTTACCTTCTATTATAATCTATAATCAACACAAGAGTTAAAGAGTTTACGTAAAAAAGGTATAAGATAATATAGTACCACAATAATTGAAGGTGAGATAAATAGTTGCAATAAGTATATTATGGTCTAAAAAACTATTTATATAATGATCGGTCGAAAATTAATTTAACTGAAATAAAACGATGTCATTGGCGCAGTGGGGTCACTTTCTTGATTTTCGATCGAGTCAAATAAGGAAAAAAATGAACGAAAAATATCCGCAACCGTTTTCTATTACCTTCCTTGCTCATAACACATTAGTAATGATTCTTAAAAATAACATACTAAACCAATTTTTACTGAGACACAGAATCCGGTATATTATTATATTTAAACGGCATATATTCTATTTTATTATTATCTTACTATACTTATTCATAGTTACTATAGCGAAATTAGTTTAACGACCTTACAATAATTACGAAGCTCTTCTCTTCTTCTCTCTGAGTCAATTAAAATTAATCGTCTTATGAGGTCATCCTAATCAAATGTGTAAACAAATACTAACGACGGAGTCGACGAGGCGTGAAATCATCGCTAAAGTCTGCAGTCATCGATGATATATCTCTGACAGTTGATATGATATTATTATTTTTCGTTGTACACTGTGTCTGTGTCTCAGCTTTCAGGTCTTTATGAGAGCATGGGCTAAGCCAAGTGCAATCCTGTCAATTAGTTACCGTTGTTGAGTTATTATTATTATTATCAAACAATAATACGCGGTCGACTGTCTGAAACCTAGAAGTAGTGGATGATATTTTTTTTACTTATTCATCGATAACAATAAGATGCAATAAGCATCTCAAAATTGTATAATTTTTATATTCAATGTACTAAGAGTAAGAGAGATATGAATTATTATGCCATTATAGTCTGAAAACAGCATTGAAGTTTTAAATTAATTTAAAATGAAATTTGCAAAATTAAAAGGATTTCACTTTTTAAAGTGCTGTTTAGTCGCTTTAGTCATCAATTAGAAATTTTTAAATAATATTTTTTTCTGGGAGCCTGTTAACTCTATTTTTGTTTGCTTAAAAGAAAAAGTTTATTCTAAAATTTTAATAATACTCGTATCTATATCACATCTTACGTTTTCATCTTTTATAGTAGTTTAGAAAGAGGTACAAAAATACTGTGCTGAATATATTAGGGGTTAAAGTATGAAATTGCCGTTTTGTATGGACGAAATCGAGAAAAGTCATTTTTCCATACTAACAATTTTTTAGTTTTATTAAAAACGCCTGAACCGTTTTCGATGCAATTAAAGGTGAAAGTGAGATGGTTATAAAGCTACACATTATAGTATTTAAATTTCTGAAAATCAAAGTATATAATACAAATATATTTAAGTAATTGAAGCAAGAAGGACAGCTGACACATTGTAAGGGGTCTTTTCAACGACTTCCTTTGAAGTAATAGGCACTAGTATTGCATTTTTTTTTTAGTCAAAAGTTACTTTATTTAGTTTTTAATACAATACAAAAAGAATTACGCAATAATATGACTATACTTAAGAGCTATAAACAAAATAAAAAGTGGGAAAATAATCGGCAATTTCATACTTTAACCCCTATTATTAGGCTCTTTAATCAATTGGATGAATCCCTGGTAGCGTAGTTTTAAATTGTTTCACTTGCTGCCAATCGGCACGTTAAATGAAGTACAATGCTTATCCGATGAATCAGCGCACGCGCAGTTTCGGCGACGAATGTAAATGGGTAAAAAATAAAAACGACAATGTGAGTCACTGTGTCGGAAAACTGACACAAAAGTCATTGTCTGGTTGGTTATGCGCAAGAGTCGTGACGTGTGGTTTAAGTGCTATTTAAGTTGTTGCTATTGAATAGTTTTTAATTTGTGCGAATCAAAAAAAATTCAGCAAACTCATTTTGATATAAACGCCTGTTCGTAATTAATTTTACGGAAATATTCATCCGAACTTGTAATTTATATAGGTTCATTTAGTAGTGGCCTTTTAAAATTTATGTCACCATACCATTAAAAAATGTTTCGTGTATAGTGGAAATGGCCATTCAGCGTCTTCCATTTTTATCCGTTAAAAATCTGCATAATTATCATATATTTCTAATTTTTTGATAAGATTTTTCGGAGTTAAAAAGTTAGCCTCCTTATCAAAAGAAGAAGAAAATGGCCGACGGACTTTTCAGGACACTTCTAGATTCAAAATAGATCAAAGAAAACTTTCATAAATAAGACGAAGCAAAAATAATTGCACCAAAGGCGACTCTTCGCCACTATACATACTAGGCTTTAGTTACTTACTACTATTACCTATCTGGCACCACAAAACGCCCATTTTATTATACTTACGCCACAAAAATTCTGCAATGAAATTTTTGGCAGTGTCAATGTTTCCATCTGACTCGCCGGCCGTGAGAACGTACCTGTAACAAACACATTTGTTGTCAGTTCACACATACAATTATATATTTCGACATAATTGCACACCGTAATAACAAACTAGTGCACCGATTGAAAAGATAAAACGATTGTGTTAACAAAAATAGAGCATTTGAAATTGAATTCCCGTGTGTTCTGAATTGATGTAAGATAATTTAAAATTTAAGTTCCCATATTTAAATTTAAGTTCCCATATTTGAATAACACTTTAAGCTATTGCAAAAGTTATTTCATTATCACCATTAGCCCATTTTAGTTTTCTAATGTATAGACAACGGCAGGTCAACCTGCTCTCAAAGTTAAAGGTTATTGAATTGATTTTTAACTTTAAGTCGAACAAGTAAAGATCAATATCAATTGAGAAAATTTGACGTTTTGTGGTAGGTTGACGTGCTGTTGTCTGTACACAGGCCTCTCGAAAAGAAGGAATATGCCATAACCGTCGCGGTAGGCAGGAGGGTTACCGAACGCAGTTCGACCTATAGCGGAGATAAGACAGTGTTATCCGGTTTTCTTTTGATGGTACTCTCAGGGCCACTACTAGAGCCCCCAATTGATAGTAAACTTTTAATTTAGTTGTTTGTTCGAATTTGTCGCTAACGACAAGCTTTCAACAATAATCCCTCAACCCCCAGGAGGCACTCGGGTGCCACGATAACAATTGATTTCAATTGTGTCTGGAATAACTCACGATCGATACAATACGATATATACGACGATACGGCATTCTTGCCAGAATGAAAAGCAGTTAACAGTAATTCAATAAATACTAGAGGTAATTTGCTAAATTGATACTGTTCTAGTTTTTTGAGAATTGATTTTGTTTCGAAGCAATAAAATTAAAACAATTGGGGGCATCACTTAACTCTAGTAGTCCCCTTAATCCCCTCTAACGATACTAATAAGAATTGAATTTGGACAGTTTGAAGTGACATTACTGTATGGGACTGTATCTGAGACACTACAAATAAAAAAAAACATTATTTTTATACCATAATGATATGGATAAACATTCTCAGGGTCTCAACTCTCAACTAATATAATTTACCTACGCAATTAATGTTAGGCATATAATATGAACAAAACATTCCGTCGTTGTTGTAGAAATAAACAATATTCAGTTTTAAAGATATTGTTTTATTATTCAGTCAACATTTACCATAAAATATAATAATTTCATAATATCGCAATCTAAGTACAAGACCAGACATCTAAATATTTGTATTCTAATCATAAAGGTAATAGCAGTGAAATCGTGCAGATTTCTATTAAAATTATTACAATCTAAACAAACCTATAAAACCGTTATAAGGTCCGATTCGATTTGCTGGCAAGCGTACGTTAATTTTCAATAAGCAATTATTCCAATCCACAAAGGCTTATGGTACAGGTACAAACTGAAATGACAGTAATCGCAAAATTATGTATGAGAAACTATGGAGCCAAGGTTCGATTCGGTTATTATGCCTGGCAAAGTAAATTCAGGCACGTTTATACTCCTGTCAGATGAATTAGATATGGAGTTGGAGCTAATCTAATGTCAAGATACGAAATAACAATATAGACATTAAGGCTAGCTAAGAATAACTTATTGCCAAAGGTCATTCGAGAATTTATATGCATATGTTATATTATACAGTTGTTTATTGATAATGTTGTGTAGAACATCGAAAGTGCTAGAAGATGGTTATTATGAGTCATCATCGTCAACCTAAAGTAGTCCACTGGTAGACATAAGACTCCCCTTGTAGACGCCAGTGCGTAGTAAATATAAAACAGGTACAAATATCGGGAAATGGATATATTTCAAGATTTTATCGGTATATATTTTTTTAAGATATAAGATTGAATCGGTCTTAAAAAAACTAGGTAGTAACTATGAAAGTTCAAATAAGTAGTACATGATTTCGTTATTACTACCTGCTAATATTAACATGACTCACTGGCATAAAACTATTGTATTGTTGCAAAGATTTTTATCTTATCTAGAAAATACTAAATGGTGCATACAAGAATTGCACTTACAATTGTAAATTTTCCAGCAACTCAATGTACACATCTACTTTCGTAAATTTTTTCGAGGCCTAGAGAAATAGGGCATTATTACAATTAGGTACTCACTATGGAAGTAGTGTCGATTTATTTTGCACGTTTTCGCAGTTACTCCTTTAATAAAGTTTATAAAATATGTATATAAATAAATAAATAAATGTGGACAACATCACATACATTGTTCTGATCCCAATTTAACCAACTATTTAAAGCATTCGTATTTTGGAAACCAGAAACAACGAAGGTAGCACAAACACCCAGACCCGAGAAAATGTAGAAAAACGCATTTTTTCTATATTATATTTATATTTATACACTGCACTGACATCAAACTCGTACCTGCCTCAATATTTCAAGCTAGTACTTAGACATGTTACCTACGTATACGTAAGTAATTAAAACTAACTAGACCACTAAAATGCTTCTTATATCACATCCCGTCATTGTCGTTTATGTTATTGACACTTGTGAAATCGTCCGGTGTTGACTATTTGGCGACGATTTTTCCATTCAACGAATGACATTCGGATATTGCGTAACACAACACTAAATTACTAGTTTAAATTATAATATGTGTGTTTACTCGACTTTCATTCTCGTCACATTGGTATAATGGCGATAGTTGAAAATCGGGCAGTATTTATTGATTTCAAAAAAAGAGGTTGATTACTCATTAGTTTCTGTCGATCCGGTTAATTTTGTAATATTTCATTGATCGCTAGAGTGATTACGTAGTTTTTAAATCTATTTACTAGTTCCGAATGTTACATTTCATTTTCGAATTGAGACATTAACTTGCTGTTGATACGTTATAGGCTAAGTTATTACCAAATATTTACAACATTTATAACTACTAGTTTAACGTTTATAGGAAAATTGTGTATATTAGTTGGTACTACTTACTTAATATACTGATTTAAACTTCCATGGTCACTATTACTAGAGTTGATTGATACGGGGTTTATACCATGTACCTTAGTTTTTATGAGTTCCCGATATTTCGGCACTGTTGCAAGCGCCATGATCACGGGAGAACTGATGTCTATGCGGGTGGGTAGTTGTTAAGAGCAGACAAATCGGTCTACCCTCCGTCGTAGTCTTTTATTACACACGATACCGGTACCACTGTTTGATAACTCACTATTACTACACTTCTGTTCTCGACACAGAACACTTACAGTATCCAATCGAGATATAGCATTTTTTGAAAAATGCTATATCTATCTATAGCTATATAATAATAATAAAAGACTACGACGGAGGGTAGACCGATTTGTCTGCTCTTAACAACTACCCACCCGCATAGACATCAGTTCTCCCGTGATCATGGCGCTTGCAACAGTGCCGAAATATCGGGAACTCATAAAAACTAAGGTACATGGTATAAACCCCGTATCAATCAACTCTAGTACTTACTTAATGTTTTTAGAAAATATTGTTTTGATGATAATAATACTAGAGATACAAAAGTAACAGCCTATAATCATCCCACTGCAGGAAAAAGGCCTCCATCATTGAATTCAAGTTACCACAGCAATGATGGGTGTACTGGCATTATCACCACGCTTGCCAAATGTGGGTTGGTGATCACAAACCCGAGCAACGTTCGAAAATTCGAAACTTTTTGTTGCCCGACCTGGGATTCGAACCTGGGACCCCGAGATCTTGGCCCGGTATTTAAACCACTAGACCAACGGGGCAGAGATATACTTAGGTATATTTAAAAAAAAGTCTTGTAAATACACACAGCAATCACTTTGTCATTAGTTCTATCTGTTAATACTTGGGTTTTGTATCATAAGATTTCCTTTAATAATAAAGAGTACAGCTACCTACTAGTCAGCTTTCTCGCTACAAGACAAGTGCATCAGATAGAACATTCTGATGCTTCAATATGTTAAAATGTTCTGAGTTATGTCAACATAAATTCTTTCTTAAAAACAGAAGTAGCGAAAAAATATCAAAAGAATCTGACTGAACAAATGTAGGTACTTGTAACATTATCGAAACTCACAGGCTCCTAGCAACTCACTAGGTAAAAATATTCCAATAATAACATTTTCCATTGGAAAAGTTCCCAGAACAAAGTGGAACGAGAAATACTTTTGCTTTGAAATAGCCCTTAACTCTAAAAATAGAGCTTACCAATGTCTGTAATTTTAGGAGCTCTTTAACAAGTTTCGCTTTGTAAGACTTTTTAAATACTTCTTAGATGAAAGGAAAATTTGCTAAGAAAACAGGGCCATAATATTCCAAAAGATTTGTAAGTTTGGAAATTATAAATTCAAAGATGTATTTGTGTATATTGAGTATTCACAGATTCCACACGTCATGATGGTAAATGAGCGTAATCTTTGCCAAGCCATTGAAAAGATTTCTTGTAATTTAAAGATTTTTGACAAAAAAATGCCTTTCATCATTCTATCGTTGCTAATGATTAATTGACTTTGAAAATATATATTAAGTTGAGAAAGACGCAGACTTTTTCAGAGAATTAATGTATTACATGAATTATCTATTGTGTGACCAGAAACATGAAATGCGAAGTCGTTTGCCCACCACTAATGACTAGGTACAACACGATGTTAGAATAGATGGAAAAGTTTTTCCTCGAATCATCATTTCCCGCCCGGTTACGTTACTATCAGGCATTGTATTTGGCGGAAATTAAAAAGCGGTGCAATGCCCATAACGGTGTATGTACTTGTGAACGATTGCTGATGTTCATGTTATCACGTAGTTCCGTAAATGACTGAACATCACTCGACTGAAACGTTTGGTCATGTGAAGACGACGGAAAGAATGCGAGCCAATCTAGTGATGTGAGATGGTAAAAATCGATGAAACTAATCGACTCGGTCAGAGTTGGTCTTCGTAGAATGTGCGTCCGGGAGACGTGTTTTTTCCACTGAGTATTGACAGATATTTACAGCCACATTACTTATTGTCAACCCATCTAAGGCAGACGAAAATTCGTTACATTAAAAATACAAAGCACAGGATTGGCTTAGATCGTATTAAAAAAAAATTACAATAAGTTGTCGATAATTAGTTTACAAATTTTTTTTACCATAACTTTTAGAAAAATGAACATTAGTGAATATCACACACCAGTTCAAATCAGCATGAATAAAGATAATTCTATCTACAAATTAAAATGTTGAGTCACATATACAAATAAAGACAAAAAAATCTCTTTTCATTCGTTCTATAAAGTCAACAATCTACGTTTGATAATTCAATTCACACGTGTACTACAAACTGCATACCAACAGTATAGCAGTAAATGTGAATTATTCAGTTGGTGCGTGTTATTTTGTGGCATAGGTACTTTAAATTTTCTTTGTTTGTTGTAAGGTTTTGTGACGGTTAGAGTAAATTTCCGTCCTCTTGAGGTGTGAAATATTCGTAGCGCAAACTTTTTTTTTGTAAGAGTTAGTTATTTCGAGATTTCTACCATGTATTTTGTTTTTTATGAGTACGATGCAACAGTGCAAATATCGGAAACTCATACAAAACAAGATACATGGTAGAAATCTCGAAATAACTAACTCTTACGATAGTGACCAAGAAAATTTAAATAAACTTTTTTTTGGTCGTATTCATTATAATAATACTGAATCTAGAGATACTGAACAACGAAAATATTATATCCTGACATTTGAAACAAATTTACGAGTTACGTACGAGAATTTTAGGACTGTGTACCATCACTAGCCAAGCCGACCACGCAAGTTGGCTTTCCGAATTCCGATCCCGAATTCGGTAAAGAATTCGCATTCCGTGACCAGGCGACGTCGTGAGTCTTTTTATGTAATCAAAAGACAGTGTGCCCGGACCTTTATATATTTTTTATTCAAAAAACGAACGCTTATTCCGTATTTGGGAACAGTTTGTGTGTCGTTGGCTTAATGTTAAGGCCAGGATTGCATTCACATTAAAGAAAGTTAACTAAAAACTTAAACTTCGTATTATCTTAATGCAGTCAAATTATTGGGTAAAAGTTTGTTTCGTAATTTCTAGTGAACACAATAGATTTCATGTCTAGAGACAATCAGAATAGTAAATTGAATCAGGCGATATAGAACACAAAGCTAAGGAGAACTCGCCGGTGCAAGTCATTGTAGACGAAAGAATTACTTAATGGACAAGATCTATGAAGATAGCAGGCCCGCCTTGCGCCAAGTAACGAGGCAAGAGCGTTGCAGTAGTTTCTACGACCAAAAATTAAGAACATAATTTGTCACGAACTGACCAGCAAAACAAGATTTTTTATAAAAACAATTTCGCGCAAATAGACCACAATCCAAGTTGGGTACCTTAAATATAAAAAAAGTACATGATAAATAAATAAATATAAATAAATATTTTAAGACATGCCTCACTGGGCCACACATGATGGACTGAAATTCAAATTACGTGCTTACGATATTAATAATCTTCATAAGCAAGCACTCATCTTGTTTTAATTACCACCCATCTTGAATTACATTTATTTTGTAATATACTGATTTAAACTTTCATGGACACTATCGTAAGATTTTTTTATTTCGAGATTTCCACCATCACCCGCAGTAACATCAGTTCTTCCGCAATCATGGCGCTTGCAACAGTGCCGAAATATCAGAAACTCATAAAAAACAAGGTACAAGGCAGAAATATCAACTCTTTCATTTTTTTGGTCTTATACACATAAGGTGAAGTTTAGGTTTGGATATTTTCGACATGTTTTATCAAATATTTTTTTCCGATCAACATCCGAAACATTGTTTGTGTGATAATGGTTGGTCTCCTTATCTCTTAACTTGTACCAAATCTGCTACAGATTCGTTCGATACGGTACGTTACGAAACCTGCCGATACAATCGAACTTTCAAGACGCTTTGATGACGTCCCAGTTCCGTTCGATAACAAAAACCATGGTTACGTGAACATCAAGCTTATCTATGAGCTTTCTTAACTGGTTTTAGTTACAGCATTAGACACTGTACATTTTTACGATGAAAAACTCGGTGTCGTCAGAGCCTTGTTTTGTTTCATATTTTAGTATTGAAAATCAAACCACCATTTTATAGTTTGTTTAATTGGGTCAATAAGCTTGAAAGCACACTGTTGATCAGCGAAAAAACGTTCGAACCCAAATGAAATATGTATAATCACCATCTTTCTTTAACGTGATTGGTTGGATGCAAAAAGCTTTGCTAAGGGTCTCCCATAGAGATATACCTAGGGAGCTCTATATTCAGCATCAACTTCTAGATGAAATAATGAAGACATTGAACAATAAGCGGATCCTAACTATCTCACTTTTGGATATGCAAGTGCTGCCTATCATGAAATATAACTACTTACCCACTTTTAGACGATAATTAATACACTTGTGAAGTTTACAATAAATCTATCATCTAAAATGTGAGTACTATCAACATCGGAAAGAAAAAATATAATTGCTTTCCATCAGATCAGTATCATCATATTTGTCCACAACATGTCATAGGCTCTCTAAAGGAGGGTGGTTTTGGTTTCAGCGGAGCGAACGCAGTTTATCCAATAGCGGAGAGAAGTCGCTGTTGCCCTACTGCTTCTGGCAGTTCTTTTATTAGTCGCCATGTTTCTATTTTTTGTCGTCACCTAACGACACCAGATAATGATGACTAACTCGTGTAGCTGATGACTTGTCTACTCAGTGTTTCTCTCAAGAAGTTACTCGTATTTTACCTTAGCTAAATTTAGCAAAATAATCGGAAGGTCGTACTGACATAATCAAACTATTCGTGATTTAATCGTTTCAGTAAATAAAACTTCATTACTTTCGGCCGCAGGCGATGTCTTTCGATAAAGATCTGCGATGGTTTAAATGTGATAGTTCCGGAGTATAGATAATGTTGAGTTACATCATAATCCGATGGAAGTAGGTGAGGCGGACCGGTTGGTTTAACTGTACGAAAAAGTCGCAGATTTTTAAAAACTTGCCAATCTTTTCGTTTTAAAAATATTAACATTATGCTGTTAAAGACAAATGATCTACTTAGGAAACTAAATGAAACTTAAAAAATACTACTATTATTCGTAGTGTTTCATGTCAAAACCTAAATTCAAAAGCTTTCAAACAAAAATATTCTCCTTTCTAGTTTGATTTCCAAAACGTCTAGCTTAGTAGGTGCAACACTAAACAATCATGAGTCTTAGTAACGACAGAGGGCTTGACTGAGCAATGACGACGATTTTACTCGAAAGCTAATAGTCCGAAGATACGAAACTTATCTTGTGTAGACTCATGCGGTTGGGCTGCGCGGGCGCACGAGACGGGAGCCGGTCGTGAGTCACGCGCACATGTAACGTGGACATGTTAATTGCAATAGATTCATGGGCCTATCAGTGCGGATCGTTTCCGTAAATATTAGTGGGATATGGTTGCTTTCATTGTATACAAAGGTATGATTAAAAAGTTTTTTTGTTAATAAAACAATGAAATGTAAACCATATGTTCCAACTACCGATGAGCATTGGTTCTATTATTTTATATATTAATGTAGACATAACGCTACATCAAGCAGAAATAGAACGCAGAAAAACAAAACCGAATGGAATGTAAAAAAGTAAAGTAAAGTAACAGCCTATAATCATCCCACTGCAGGGCAAAGGCCTCCATCATTGATTTCAATTTACCACAGCAATGATGGGTGTACTGGCATAATCACCACGCTTACAAATGCGGGTTGGTGATCACAAACCCGAGCCACGTTCAAAAATTCGAAACTTTTTTGTTGCCCGACTTGGGCATTGAACCTGGGATCCCGAGATCTTGCCCGGTATTTAAACCACTAGACCAACGGGGCGTTAAAATGGAATGTAATACAACGCAAAACTATTATTAAATTGACGTCACTGATTTATACGATGACCACGCACCGTTTTGGGAAGAGTCAACCATCACAGTGTGATTGGTCGATTGCCAGCCAGCCTCATCAGTAAGGCACAATTCTCTGACCTTGATGACCCTGAGGATGGACAACGGAATCTACCTGTTTCTTGCATTAACAGGTATTATACGCTAAAGTATCAGTCAAAAGACTATACGTCTTTCCACGTCAGATGAGTAGATGCCCCTAATTTTATTTTAATCAAAAACACAGTACTTAGACGATAATTCAGTAATGTTTTTTTTTATCAATTAGAGCAGAGCACAGATTTTTGAGCATAGGTACACTAGTTTAAAAGTGATCTTATTAAAGACATTAATCCATCCAAGGATTTGTTTCACTTCATCACTTTAGAAACTTTGACGTTTGTAGTAACAACATAGCCAGGTCTTTTTAACGACAGAGGTCTTTCAATGGCGAAGAACTAAGTCTGTAGATATTTCATGTTTTTACAAGTTAAGCAACTAACGCCATCTATAACTCACAGGCTTTTAAGTGGATACACGTACTTATGAGATATTAAAGGGCATATTACGTGGCAAATTGCTCTATTACAAGTAAAAGAGCATGTTTTCACCACTAATCATAGTTAATAGGGATAATTAAAGGTATAGTTTGTGACTTAAGCAATGTTCCTGGTTAGCCAGGTGTGAAAATACTAGTTGTGATTATAATAATAAATGCCAGCACTAGGGCTTTTGCAAATGAAACTAAACTGAAATTAAGAAATGGAAAATAATCTGATTTTTAAACCGGCATTGTCGAATGTAACGATTGGAAATTTAATCTTCTCTAATATAAAGGAAAAATTTTCTTAAAGGAAATAGGTAATTATTTTTCGGAACAATACAGTATTATTTTGGGACTGTCTGACGTTGTTTTCCACTAAATACAAGGAATAATGGCTGAAAAATAGTTCCCTAGAATCAACTGAAGTGTGAGCTGTTTGATGAAATTGTGATAAGGTCAAAGATTTGTATATCTTAACATATTAAGCGCCATGGGGTTCACTGGTGACCTCCAAACAATCAAATATGAATTGTGTCTATGAGTTACCCAGCATTTAGAGGCTCAAGTAACATCAATTCATTATTTTTTCGTGAATTTTAGTGACTCTTTCTACCGTAAATACTACGTTGCTAACTTAAGAAAAGTGCCTAATTGGGGTAAAAGTAACCAGATTACATAACTGTCAAGATTTTTAATTCTTATGTTTATCTTAAGTTAATGTGCTCTGCGATAACTACAGTGGAGTCGTTCGTATAAGATAGCGTGTTACGCGTTCTATAATAAATGACGTTATGCGTGGGCGCGCTTAAGTGTTTAAATAACTGTTTGTTGTGTAAATCTGGTTGATATATCTCTATACGGTAACATGTGCTTTGCTTGTCGAATAGAATAAGAGTTACTCAATTCCACTTCCTTCAAAAAATAACGAGTAGTGGTTTGCTTGTCAATAATAATTAGGTAAAGTTCCATTATAAAAATCTTTAAAAAAAAACGAAACCTGTTTATGATCTATTTCTTGTCCGTACTTCCGTTTGTCCGTCTGTCTAGAGCGTTTATCTCAGAAATGCATAGAAGAAATGCAATTTGAAATTAAAACCCTATACTCAAATTTCAAGACTCCTAGTTTAGACGGCAAAAAACGTATACTTATTGGGACACTTTTAAAGGAACCAAATGTTATAGGGTATTTCCTGTTGTCCACTATGCATATTTCATACTTACAAGTACAAGAAATTCGAATCAGTATTGCCCTTTAACAAATAAATTATTCAAGCAAAAAGCTAAAATTGAACAACCCACGCGAAGCGAATAATAAAATGATACGCATCCAATTCGAATTCTTGACATATTTTGATATATTCAAAGCTAAAAATATCTTGTAACTAGATTTTTATACCCTCGTTAAGCAATAAGTTATTATAATATCATTAATATTCAGTAATAAAAGCTTCGTTTAGAAGTTCTAAGTTCTCGGTGAAGGTCACCCTGATACTACTTAATGATTCAGAGCATTCATTACACGAAGTTATTCGTGTTATTATTTATTGCAAATGCATAACTAAACAGTCTATATAGTATTAATAAATATGTAATGATCGATTTACTTTGATTGCTGGTCCAAAGGTTTCAAATTTAATACAAAAGCTGTCATGTCATCTCCGTGCATGCACATCTCTCCTACGCCGAAACGTGCTACCTTGGGCCCTCTTCGGCTTACCGGAATTTCAACTAGGTTATCAGTTAACTGGGTCTGCTGCGAAAATCTAATTATAAGTAAGCTATTTGGTCAAGTTACTTTAAGAAATAAGATATTACAGAATAAAACAGTTTTAGTCCACGTTCGAGTAACCAATAAAAGTTAAATATTACCATCGATTCCATAGCAGTATCCAGGAGAGTTGACGTCTCACTGCTATCTGTTCTTCAACTAAACATATTTATATTTTCGCTCTGTTCACTGCAAATTAAGTCCCCAAATGTTTTCACTGTCCCCTCACTAATGGACTAGATAATTAAAACTCTAGGTGTTTCAATTGGTCAAATTCATTGATTAGCTTATTACCTAACTCTCACTATCAACAGCAGTTTCCCCGAACATGGATTTTAAGAACGCGATGGTATACAAGAACTTTCACGGCAGGTTAGGCGCGAAGCTAGAATAATATCATTACACTCAATAGGCAATAAACATCGGAGACGCGACTCTGTCACGACCTACGGTGGTATAAGGGGCATAATGACTACAGCAAAGGCAAAGCAGTCCATTCACTTAATTTGCAAATTATAAGAAATCAAATACAGGCAAAAAAGATAGTAGACGCGTTTTGTAATAAACATCATCGTAGTGATAAATTTTTTGAATCAATAAAAAAAAGAGTTTCTCTTACATCTTAGCACATCACTTGAGAGACAATTTCTTTAATTCCTGAGGACTCTGCCTGTAGATTGAAAACTATAAAAAAATATTGGTTCGTTTCGAAAAATTTAAAACACACAAATATCATTATAGAATAATGCAAACACCATGCGAGGATGCCAATACAGACGTGCTGAATTCGCAAAAACCAATAGGTACTGATACTTCTTAAACTTTTGGAGAAGAAATTGATTTTTAGGTTGGGGGCCATGACAATAAAAATTTTTATATGATCATTTATTTCACCCCAGACCAATTACGAGTGGTCTGTTACAAACGAACTGGCTGCTTTTCTCTAGCCACGTCCACGGTGGATATAAGGGGCATCATGGCTCAGTGGGAATGGACGAGCCATTGTAATGTCAGGCGCACGCCGCGGAGCGAGGATGCGAGTGATAAATATGCGTCGGGTTGGGGTTACGGACACAATTTAGCCTAAGGGAAGCTGTGTACGCCTAGCGGTAGGATTTAAGCGGGTAGCAAAAAGAGATCGGTAAATCAGACTGCTGAAATATGATCAGTGATATCGGGAGTTAAATATGATGTCGTTACTCTGGGATTTACCTTGTCTAAATCTTTAGTGGTATACACACATTGCATTCACAGATTCTAAACATTAGGAATAGTAAATCAAGCTAAATTCAGTTAGTGTGGTTTTTATAGTCAAGCTTACGCCCGCGCGGTTGGTCAGCGTCGCAGGCCACGAGCTTAGATAGCGTTTCTTGGATCATCAATTACATAGTTATGCTCCGATGGCCCGCGCGCGTCTTACGTCTTCGTCTACAGTCTTACGGGCCGCGCTTACCAATCGCGAGGCGTAAGCGTGACTATCAAACCACCCTTAGTCTTTAATTTTGTAATAAAGTCGATTTTTGACTCACTACAATGGTAGTCACAGGCCGCTTACTACATTCTGGAGTCGTCATTATTTGAAAATCTTTTCGTTAAACTTCTGTACAGAGTTTGAGATACAGTGAATCAAGGTTTGATGAAGAATAACACTGCTTAGTATCAGGCATATAGCCATAACAACCATACAAAATTATAATCTTAACGATTATGCAGTTTACTCTTGTATCTTGTCTTGCCCTATAAATGCGTGTGCGACGACTCGCGCACGATTTGGGTCAAGGCAGCTGGGCCGGTGCAAGACAAATTAAAGTTTAGTGCATATACGAGAAACACCTATAGGGTTGGTGAGCTATGAACTTTCAAAGTAAATCAAAATAAATTGCAACCTCGTGAGATTGCAATGTCATACAAGACTAGCGCTTTGCCTGGGACTTTCGGTTAAATCATCCTCGGTTCAATGGGAAAGAAAGCCAAGACGTGAAGACCTGAAGATTCCAATGTATAATAGTAAACGCTGATCGATTCTGATTGGTTAATACTATCTTCCAATTATTGTTTTTCCACTCTAACTATTAAAATATGTTACAAACATGATACAACAGCTTTCAAAAAATCAAATACTGCCAATACTCACAAATCCTGTGTACACAACCCAATATGATAAATTCATTGTTTGCCAATTTCCGCGAATCTACGGCCGCAGGAATAGCGTCCATTTGTCTTCGAACAATCACAAATCTGATCACTTTGAAGTAAGACGAACGTGGATATGTACCTAATTTTCATACAATAGACGATGTACCAAAATACTAAAGTAAATATTCCTAGAAAGTTTTGGTGATAAATCACAGACGTACCTACTTATGATGTATTAGACAGACGTAAATCTGGAAATATTACGTCTACGTCTGAGATGGAGCAATCTCGAAGGTATCAAATCACTTGATATGTAACTCCATTGTATATAGATATTTCTTACTACCTTACCTGGCCATATTCAATGTATTTGTATTAGATACTCTTTTTTTGTAGATCACAACGAAAAATGTTACCTAGTATAAACGCATTACAGTCGCCATACGTATAGATACTCGTATGTATATTACACAAAATACGAAACTATATTACGGCCATTAATTGGTCTAAGCTTACTTTAAAGTACATACAACAGCACGTCAACCTACCACAAAACGTCAAACGTTTTCTCTTTCGATATTGATCTTTACAAGTTGGTCTTAAAGTTGAAAATCAATTTAATGACCTTTGACTTTTTGGGTAGGTTGACCTGCCGCTGTCTGTACCTAACTTAGAAAATGTAATAATTGGCTATATTTACTTGTCAATTTGTTTTTTTTTGTTTTGTCTCTTATGTTCTATTGTCTAGCTGTAATTTCGTCTATGTCTACTGTAATGTGCTTGAGGCCAATTAAATTTTTCTTTCTTTCTTTCTAATATTTTTGCTGTATTTCAAAAAGCAAACATTTTGCATTCAGTCTTATCATAGGTACCATTACATATACCTACGAGTTTAAATTCAAAACATATTCTTGTAAACCAACAACGTTAACTAACATTCAATTATGAGAACCAGATTCCTTCAAGTAATTGGTAAAATTGACTCCTTGCATTAAGTAGGTATCGTGCATTTACATGAATAGAAGGGAATAATGGCCAAGCCTAGAGTTGGGCATTTACAGCTCTCGATAGGTAAGTTATTTGAGCTACCGTAACGTAATTATTAAAACGTTGAAGTTCTTATTGCTGAGCAAGCTTAGTAAAACAATTGTTATTATAAATCCATAAAAATACAAGGCAGTATTGAGTTTTGTCACAATTTAAGAGTAAACTGCCATTGCCAACCCATCTGCCAAGCGTGGCAAATACGGCAAATCCTTTTTTTTTAAATAAATAATGGGCTTGCTCTTGACTTCATACTTAACTGTACGGTTAAGCCTAAGATGGAGCGAGCTTACCCAGAGGTACTGGTTCTCCCACACACCAGCAGAACACAGAAAAACTGGGTGGTAGCATCTAGGCGGCCTCTTACTACTTTATGGAAAATCATATTAATCAACCATAAAAAAATATGTTTACTTTGAATGTTACCCAGCAATACTTAAAAATATTTTTTCCAAAAGTAGTTAGGTACTGCAGTTTTAATGAAGGTGCTTTACTAATAAATCCGAAGTGCGCTAAAGACTGCATTCCGACGATACTTCCGAGTATAAGCATTTCCACATCACTAGCTGAATCAGAAATCAGAAGTCGGTTGAGCCGTGGGAATGATAATAATTGAAAAGCATGGGAATGGTCGATGATCGTGATCTCCTGCGATGGTTTTGCACGGTGACGGACCTAATGGTACCTATTTATTCTGTGATGGAACTATGACGGCAGTGCCATCGCAAATAGATAACTAGGTACTTAATAGATTCTGTGATTACACTGTTTGAACAATAAAATAACCGTTTTTCGTAGGAGCAACCTTTATTGCCTTTGTTACCAAAAAAATTGATACCTAATACAAGCTAGTATTAATTAATAGCATATGTCCGGTACAGAAAGCACTTATAACTGCTGTTAGTATTTTCTGTTCTGATAAATAATCCTTATTTATTTTATAATGGAGTCAGTTATGACAAGTTTAGTGATTTGAACAACTCATGCTGTAATACCTGTTTTTCGCAAAGGAAAAAATAAATTTCTAGGTACTAGTAAGCGATAAATCACCTTTGACTGTCATGCAACTCACTTTTTGATTATTTTTTAATTAAAGAAGTAACAATAGTACTGAGTATAAATTTCGTGTAGCAACAGAAGGAAACATGTTCAAAAGAACTAAATTCGATTTCAAAGTCCATACACACCTTTCGTATACTTCTCATGCGTCATGAGGAAACAATTTCGAGCAATATGAATAGCCAGAATCGAAGCGTCTTTACGACTTTAGTTTACATAACAGGCGGTTAAACTCGAGTTAAGTCACACGGGATATTTGGATATGTTATATAAGCTTTAAAAACTAGTGGTGATATTAATGACGACAAATAACCACAATTACGCCGTTTTATGGCTTTTAATGGCGACGTAAAACACCATAGTAGTATTTTAAAAAGCAGTTAAGTAACCATATTTGGTTTTCGCAAAGAATTTATTTTGGCAATCGGCTATAAAATACCGAATATCGATTATTGGCCATACACAGAATTATCACGTTTTCACGTTTGTAACGCTATTATTAAAAGTAAGCTCAAGTCACTATCAACATGCGGTTACAGAGTGCAGCTGCAAAATATACTTACTTAAGATACTAGCTTTATATTTTGTTTCATCATCATTATACCACATCACAGGTGGACACAGGGGCATCGGATATAGGATAGACCTTTCCAAGAGGACTTTTTCATAACAAACTTCCCACTGTTGCCAATGGTAAAGACAGATGCTTTTGTCCCCATTCCTTCTAGTATTACGATAAATTACGACTTTATAGGACGAAAATGAGTGACGCTACATTATGTTGATAATAGTACATATTCTTTTGTTTATCGTCTTTGTGACCACTAAACATATTATATTTTTAGAATATTTATACGGTCAAATGCCGCCTTAATTTAGAAAAAGTTTTATATCGTGTTTCTCTATTCATTTTCTTCCTATCTCTGTCCCTTTTTCGGTGTCCCTAATTAGTTTTACCCTCGATAGAATCGAATTAAATTCACAAAGTAAAACGGCAAAAGCCCTGTCCCTACTCAAACATATCCTTACGTGGGAACAAAGACAACAGGTGACGTAGCACATGTGTTGTCACGGAATGTGCACACCGAGGTGCAAGACCTAACGTTGGCACTTGAAATGTATCGAGTGATGTCACGTGATATTAAGTGTCAATGAAACAATTGCATTTTTGAGGTCTTACAACCCTATGAACTCTGATTAACCCGGATTAAATTAAATTCTTAGGGATTGAATTTTTTTTTTGAAATTTTCAAAATATAAGTGTCGATTTGCTCACTATTTTATTTCTTAAAAATCTTAAAATATCTACGCATTATCTGATGACGATCAAAAGAATCTTTATCCGGTAACAATACGTTGGAACATCGTCATCAGAATCAAATATAACTACATTTTATCTCCCATTGAGCCAATGAACGTAAAAATATCTGACACATCCGCCTGTTGAATCATTCTGATCTAGAGAAGCCAAAATTGATGGATTCCGATGTATCACAAGTTATGCAAGTTGTTTACAAAAAATATTTTTTGTGAAGTAATTTATCTTTCGGCGAGCTTAATTACAGGGCTTAAAGCATCAACTGAAATGATATATGTTTATTTATGGGCATATTAATATAATTAAAATTGCATATTTGTTATTACGTATTTTAAACATTATCATTTGTCTTATGCTTTTTATCAAGGCAAATATAAATCAACAATATGGTAGCGCATTACGTAAACACTTAAGACAATGTTGATATTCAATCCAAATGACATTGGAGAGAATATTAAATGAAAACAAATTGGTACGGACGATCATCAATCATTGTTTTAAGTTCATTGTACGTGAATTATAATAATACAATTTAAGTAACAAAGTAAAAAAATAAAAGACAGACTGTTCAGCTAATATGGAGAAGTGAAAGAAGAATATGTCTGCACAAATAACCCATTGACATGAAATACGTATAATTTTACAGATTTAACGCGGTTTATTAGGGTTCACATTATGTTTTGGTTTATTCCGACGTTTCGAACATTTTACAGCGTTAATGGTCACGGCGAGACGGGTAGAATCCATTGTTGAAATCAAATTACATAGTCTTTAAAATATATACTTTTGTCACAGTTTTTTTATTTATTGCGACAAATATCATACCCATCACTACTGTAACGGAACGTACCGACATTTGCTAAAGGTAAAGTGGGGTGATCGTCGAACTGTGTCCCCGGTAAGGGGTATTCGAACGTTTTGTATATTACGTCTACAGGCGCAATAAAATGTATATCCAAGACAAAGGATGGTAATAAAATATTTGAACGTCGTGATATGTCGAATAAAACTACAATCATTAGTAGACCGTCTAGATCGGAAATCTGATAATATTTCAAATATGTTAAAAAACTAGACAAAGAAGTAGTTTTCCGACTGCTATGGACCAATTTTAAAGAACATTTCAATCGGCAGAATTCCTTGAAACATTGACATCTAAAGAGGTAAAAAATATTATTAAAATATCCAAATAAATAAATCTCAATTTAGATTACAGTAACTTTTAAACTTTAGACATTACAAGTATCTTTTGTTTACACATTATTACAAGTATTGCATAAAAGAACTTTTACGATAATGGCTAAGCATATACCTGTTTTTCAACAATGTCCGTTCCCTTTTTGTTATTGTTAGAATAAATCAAATGTTCAATAATGTTGAGTCGATATTAAAAAAACAGTTGGTCGAGTATGGTGCAATGTGCATCGGTCCTTTGGGACGGACAGATGTTGCGTCGATATTTTTTTTGCTATAACAACACCACAACTGAATGTTATTGTAATTTTTTGAACTGCGCTCTTTTATTTTAAAGCTATATCCTTGAGGAAAAGACACGTTAATGTCGGATAATAAGTAAGTGTCTTAGCGATTGTAATTTGTTTTGTGTTTGTGGATTGAGTAGTTAAAGTCGAGTATACAAGTAGTTCGAATGCCGTGTGATAATATCTCGTCCTTTGGGATAAAAATAACACCTTCCAATGGATGTCGTAAGAGGCGACCAAAGTAGCGCCTGAAGTAGATGGTCAGAAGTGTTTTCTTCACCGCTGATCAAAATGCGATCGCCTATCAGCTTGCCAAGCCCAACGATTTATGGCAAATTCAACATTATGGAGAGGCCTCTGTCTAGTAGTGCACAATAATTATTATGGGTGTAGGAGAATAAAGCAGTAATGCCAAAATGAAACGTCTTTCTCCACTGTTGGCTATTGCAGTATGCTGCAATTGCCAATCCAATTAAAGCAGAAGAAAGCAGAAACGTCCATTTGGAGAGACTTATGCCTAGCAGTGACTGTTGAACTATTTAGTTTCCAAAAACAGTTTGAAAACCATACAGACTTCAGTATCAATTCTGAAAAGTCGGTTGTTGACGAACAGTTTACCGTACATGCTTTTAAAATTAATAAGCACAAAAACCAACAATATTAACATTATAAAAACTGTAACCCTACAGATTTAACTGTTTGGCCAACCATTTATTTTTTTATGCATTAATCCGACTTATCCATGAAGTATGGTTGATCCATGACAAATGATTAGTTAAAACCAGGCTTAGATGACATCAGCAGAGGGATTTAGTATATTTGTATTTTGTATGAAAGCTATTTCATTAATAGCATAAAAAAGAACCAAACACCAAAAAATTTCTTCTAAATTGGTGTACTGCTGACGTACACACAGGTGCATGTTAATAAAATTTGGGTTTAAGCTATAGTTATTGCTAAACTAGTACACAATTGCGGGTATATTTCACACAATACGCACATCGGTAGCACTGCAAATTATCTATTAATTTTCCCGCCATTGCTATTGTCGGCGCTCGCGCACCGTGTCACGACGATTATTTTGTGCAATGCATTGTTAAAAAATACGGGACAAAAAATCGCTATTTAATGCGCGTGCGTCCTTTGTCAAACGGGGGGCGAAAGCGACTACCTCTGTGCTCAAGGGATGTTATTATCGGAAATCATTCTCACGGGTAAATCAGTGATGCTGCATATCAATTTTATGCAAAATAATAATTTTGTTTGTTAAATTTATCATTTGATCAAACTTCTCTCTACTAATAAAAAAAAAACAACTAAATGGCATATCTATGCCAGTGAACAATCGGATAAACAGAAACGCTATAGATGTTTTGTGTCTTCACTATAAGTTTATAAGATATAGTTATGTGGTAAGTATAATGTATGTTCACTCGAAAGTAATAAGTTTTAGGACATTTTCATATGGTATCCATGTTCAAGGCCTTTATTTTTACACACCGTAATTTCAAAAACTTATCTTATCGTATGAAACTCGGTGCAATAAAGAATTATCTCATACCTATTTAGATTGTGATACGTTTTATCACACGTGCAATGAACTGGCCAGTACGACATAAGATTTGAATTTGGAAGAGGAAAAAAACATGGCAGCCAGATAATAAAGACAGGACAACATCGACCGACGGGTTCATTCAATTTAATGTTCATTTGTTAACATTTCATATACATAGTTACTATTAATACGAGCGTGTAGTACTTGCCTAAGCTAGCATAGCACCACAACTTTTCGCTATACATGTGTCGTAGAAGCGAATAAAGGAGAATACAAACAAGCAGTAGTGTCTTCTGTTTACCACTAGCAAAATTTTGAAATCCGTCCCACTTGCCAAGCGTGAAGATTATAAACAGCTAAATCATCCTTTTAGAGAGGCCAATGTCTATGGCACAGTGGACTGATGTGCTTTGACAATAATGCACTGACGACAGTAAATCAGGCTTAACATTTGGGCATCCTATGTAATTGTAATAGATGCGATTTTGCAACAAATATGAACACTTATGAATAAGCCATTGCATTTAACATTTTATCACTTTCAATTACATTGACTTAAGAACACCACGTTTCACGCAAATAATCTGATCCTACATCCATCTACCAAACACCATCATGTACGGTCGAAATAGCAATGGCCGTTCAAATTGCATTTCCCATTGATGAAGTTATCAAATGCGATAGCAGAATTCCCGCTATGCGCCGCACGCTCCGGCACGCGTCCCTCTGTGGTCCTGGGGGAAGAGGACGGGAGGGATTGTCCCTCCTGGCACCCTACCGTCTCGCAGATTCATTATTTACGCATACGAGTACACTGTACAGCGTGAGCATACTAATATCAATAAGAGCATGTGAAGTTGTTTTGGAAGAAAAAATTTGGTAATATTTTCTAAATATACTTACCTAAGTACTTACATATTAAAAGACGGGATAATAACCTGTTTGCATTATTATAATTGGTTTATTTAGTTTAATTATGTTCTTGATAAATGTATTATCATGATCAACGTTTTATCAAAGCCTGGTTGGTACTGCATTAATGTGTCAATGTACGACTATATTTTAACATTTTTTTTATTTAGCAATAATATCTGTATTTTAAAATAAAAATAAATCGACCTAAAGCAGCGCATTATCGTATTCAAAATTTGTTACTTCTTAATCTTTTTCGTCGGTAAGTACCTATGTTTTTTTTTTGCAAAGTCAAAAACAAGAAGGCATTGAAATCATCAACTATGCGGAATGTAATGCGTGACCTAAAAAACGAATTAACGAGTATACGCGTTTCATTAAAAAGAAATGCCAGATATCACACTACACTTACCTAAATAAGACTCCAAACTTTTAAGACGAATAGACCGACGCTACTCAACACTTAACACTGCTGATAATGTCCTAACACAGGTGTAAGGTAATGGGAATTTTGACCTTTACTCGGTAGCATTCAAACCCTAATAAAGTTTGATTTACATTTATCCTGCAATGACAGCCTATTTGACCGTTTTGTCCCAAACTCTTTTACGCAATAAACAAATGGAAAAAAACGAACGTTATCACGTGATAAATTTTCTCTCCCATTGTACTGAAACGGTTTATAAATCGTCAAGCTATATCCCCAGTAAAAGTAAGCAGGGGGCAACCCTTCATATTCTCTAAGTTATTTCTGTTAAATTTCCAACACGAGGGGTCGCAGAGACCGTAGGATTTATTGGAGTATTGACAATGTCAAACGCATTCTGTCACTGTCATATTACATAAACTTAGATAGGGTTAGGTATAGTATAGTTATGATTTGCATAAAGGATAAATCGACCCCTGCAATTTGCATCATAATGATATTGTAGTGAACAATAGGGGTTTCTAATATTTCTTTGTCGCCAAAACAGTAATCATCTAATTTGACCTGTCCTGATCAAAGTAGCATTTTGAATATGATATTTGTACCTTGATCATTATTCTACATCTTTAAACATCATTAACTTTATTGTATTACCTAGGAAATACAGAACTTATCTTGACTAGTGGAATCGGTCAGAACTCATAATTAAGTGTATTTGATATCATAATTATTCTAATCGGTGAGAGTCACGGACTGAGTTGAGTACTCGTACATAAATACTGTTTTGCAAAAAGGACCTGACACACTAAACATGTAGTACCCTTACGCAAAGCTTTAAAAATGTTAATAGTCTATTGAGCTTGGCAGTTAGAGGAAAAAGAAGCTATGTTTTCTTAAAACATAATATTGAGCGGCCTGGATCGAACTCTGTTTGGGTGGACTTTCGTGAGAAAACAGAAGATCTCTCCTCTTTTCGTAAAGCTAGAGCCTTAGTTTGCAACTATGACAATCATAGTGCATACATTCACTTAATAAATATAGACACGCTTATAAATAGGTATGAAAGTCAGTAAAGCGTGATGCGCGCTCTAAATACCTCTGCGTTGCCGACGCAGCGGAAGCGCGCGCGCAGACTGCGATTAGCCAGAAACGCTGTGTCGCACGCATATAACTGTTGCACTGTATTTATTTGATCGTGTTTGCAAACATTGTATGTTTAAGCCTATCGTATCAAATAAAATTAGCCTATTATCATCGTTTAATCTCTATCCAGCTGCACAGAGTTATCGGTCCTGTTCTCCGCACCCCGTCCTATAGAATAAATCTCTTGGCCATTTTCCCAGTTTATCTGGGGTCGGCGCAGTATGTTTTTCTCTTCCACACCATTCTATCACTCGTCACTGAATCATCCACACCTTTCACACTCATATCTTGTTTCACATAGTCCATCCATCTATTTCTCGGTCGCCCTCTTCCCTCCCATATAAACACAGATTAACAATTGTGTTAAAGATGAATCTAAATCCAATTTTATAACATACAATGGTCATTTCGAACATTGCTTTTTACTAAAAGGAACTAAAAACTTAAATCGAACTACTGAGCAAAATTGAAAGCACACAACAAACAAATAGATAGTTTACTACAGCAATACCAATCCACCGTTTACTTGGAAGCAATATCGGTGAGAGTTACCACAGTAAGTTCGCAGCCAAGCTATTTGTATTCTATGATTGATTTCCTATTTTCCCTCGAGACCAGAGACCAGTTGGGCGTGCTAAGTAGCACTGAGACCCTCTACACGTAGCTATTTTATGCATTGATACACTTAGATTTTCAAGCACAAGGTTCAATGCCTCTAGTTAGGTAAATAAAAAAGTTTAATGACTAGAAATAGTTTCTTAAATGTAAACCTTGGAATTAACAATTGATTGGTAGTAGGTGTTTCTAGCATTACAAGTCACATTGCGTGTACTGACATCTCTAACATCATTTCTGATAATTGATTTGTTGTTTTTGTTTTTTTGGTTAAACAAATCCTTTTTTTCTAACGATTTATATAAGAGCAAACATATAAAGAGCTGTAATAATCAGACTCATTATTCCATAATTTTTTTAGTATTTGTCTCTTATAAATCAGAGAACGAGATGCACACATTACATATCCGGCACGCAGATATTCCTATTTTATCTATTTTGTGATGATTATCATTTATTAATCTACATACATATACCTTGCAAGCATGGCTACTTTTCTGACTTTTCATGACATTGTCTCTAGAAGTCGGAGAGTGTAAAAGTGTTTAGAAGCCTTACGAACCAGATGCTTGGGCAAACGTGTTTCAGTAAATTCAACGTTAATCGTCTGAAGATAAACCGATAGCATTTGAATGTCCATAAAGACTATCTATCATTGATTTCAAGTGATCAAAAAATCCGCAAAATTATGGACAAAGTAAAAAAATATATACTGTTATAATAACATTAAATTATCATAAAATATTGGGTGGTATACAAATAATTGTAGTAATTGTGGATTAAAATATGTTTACTGATTAAATATTAATAACCATTGATACTCGTAGCTGGTGCTGGGGACAGATTCTAATGAATATTTCATAGTTATGAAACTAATCACTAGAAAAGATTTCCTAGACAAAAACAACAATCATAAAATATACTTATACTGAATACAGATATGATTGCCTAAGGATGTTTAATGTGATATTCTACTATGACTACAATATCCTATTGGCATGGTGCAATGTTATGCAAACATGACAACTTACATGCGTAGTATACATATATTATGACGAGCAGAGTTAAAACAATGCTATTGTAACAGAGGAAATTAATATAATAAGATACAGATGTAATGAGAAAAAATGTAGCGTTGATTAAGCCGAGTTTGTTTTATCATTTTGGTAAGAATATCGAAGACTAAGTAGGAATAACAATGAAAGTTTATCGCTGCTATGAGAACACTCATTGATAAAGACAAATTATCATTGCAAGTAAATAAACACTTGACAATCTTGAAAACCACATCCTTAAACTTAAGTCTATCAAACTAACAAATTATACTTGTTGTTTTAAGTACGAGTATATAGGTAATTAAAATAAATTAGTTACGGAACTGTAAATTACCACTACCAAGAAAAAAGCATTGTAGCCGAAGTCCATGAGGAGATAAAGGATATTCGTTGTGTAAAGTTCATCTCCTCTTTTCCAAGAAAACTAATTATCCTCGTACCTTAGTAAATGTATTTATATAAAGAAAGCAAAGTAGAATATCAGCACTACGTTTTTAAATTTTCTTCTTTTTAAAATAATCTGATGTCAGAGTTTTCTAATCTGGCTTTTGACGTAAATGTGTTTACTTACTGCACAAAAAAGTAAATTAAAGCTAACCAAATTTTTTCTGACCTTTTTTTTAATTGTTTTAAAAGTTTATTTGATATTTTAGCAACTTAATTGCAATTATAATATATAAGTGCGAGGAGATGCGGGTTCGAGTCCCGCCTGAGACATAATTTTTCAAGTTTATATACTGATGTTTTATTATACAACAATCGCTTTTAAACACAATAGAGCTAATATTTCTTAGAGGTATAAAATTAATAATAACTATAAACTGCAAGACAATAATCAGCCTAACGACCAAGTGTTACGGTACATTTTACATTTTAATGTCAAATTACGAGTAGGTACATAGCAGACA